>OY744613.1:12571582-12579082 GCA_963556255.1 Allolobophora icterica
CAGACAGACAGAAACTGAAACAGAGACAGAGACAAAGAGAGGGAGAGAGAAGCGCTTCCCTGAAAAGACGACGCTGTTTGGTCTCTCAAAGGCCCCGCACCCCCCTTTCCCCCGTACGGATCCTTTAATTAAGGCGGGTCTTCGACTGAGCGCGTCCCTGTCATGGTAAAAGGTAGGTGGCTATAGACGCTGCCAAACCAAGAGCAGATCAGAACTCCCTATGTGCGCACAAAATGCACCAAGGTCACAATATATAAAAATAGCCGAAGAAATATATAGATTCATAAAAAATTTATATAATCCAGTATTGTTATATTGAATAGAATTAATACATGTGCTTATTGTTAATGTACGTTTATGAATATATTGTTATTAAATCTTTGTATATATTTACAGTACAGACATAAATACAGACAGACAGACAGACAGGCAGACAGACACGCAGGCAGACTGTACTAATCTGTCTGCCTGCTTGTCTGTCTATTTCTCCCTGTATCTCTTTTTTATTCATCTGTCTGTCTATCTGTCTTCTTGTCCCCAAATATGGGCCTACACATAGCACTGCACTACAATCTACACACTATACTACACTACATATATATTATTTACGCATTGAAATATATGGTTTATATATATTACGTACGTGGAATAGTGTACATAATAATAATAATTATGCAGATAAAAAGAACAGTTGCAGTCGCCTAAGTTAGCCACGCAAGAGCGACAGGTGTGGGTTATAATTCTCAATCTTACTATAGAGTAAAAAAAGTAGAGAGAGGGAAGAGTGATGCAGATTAAACGCCTCCAATGGCATCAGCGGCAACTGTAACACAGGAACAGGAATCTTCACATCCGAAAGTAAGAGAGACAGGGACAGAGATATACAGACACACTGACTGACAGGCAAGTATGCAAACAGACAGACAGATAAGGAGTACAGTAGAGAGAGAGAAGGAGAGACAGACAGACAGACAGAGAGACAGACAGAGACAGGGACAGAGATAGACATACAGACTGACTGACGGACAGGCAAGTAGGCAAACAGACAGACAGATTAGGAGAGAGAGAGAAAGACAGAGAGAGAGAGAGACAGACAGACAGACACACACAGACAGACAGACAGAGACATAGACATAGACAGAGACAGACAGAGACAGAGACAGAGACGGTAGCATAAGTCGTTGCGCTGGAGCTATTTATCATCTCACGTTGACAGCGCAACTCATGATGTGTTAATAGAGAATCCGCGCGGGATGTCGTCATGGCAACCACTTATCACGCCTGTCGAACACCAGGCGCCGCATCCGTCGCTTCGCAACTCCTCTTCCTCTGCGCCCGACAAGGAGGAGGAGGACGAGGACGAGGAGGACGAGGAGGAGCAGGATGAGGACGACGAGGAGGAGCAGGAGCAGGAGCAGGAGGACGAGGAGGAGGAGAAGGAGGCCGAGGAGGAGCAGGATGAGGACGACGAGGAGCACGAGGAGGAGCAGGGGCAGGAGCAGGAGCAGGAGGAGCAGGTCGAGGAGGAAGGAAGGACGCTCGCACTTCGGAGGCCGCGATATGCATGCAGTTATGCATATATCGCTGATAAAGGGTCTGTGGGTTAAAAGAGATACCCACTGATATTCCCATATGCATATATATATGTATATATATATACATATATACAGATATACATGTTATATATATATGTGATACATACTACATATAAGGACCAATATATATATATATATATATATATATATATATATATATATATGTATATATATATACATGTTATATACACATTATTCCTATTACAGGACGACGGGATTATCTGTCACATATAATATTATAGTCCTTCGCATTTAGGATTTAGTCATTCTGGTGTGAGGTCGTTTGGTGCATCCATGGTTTATATATTTACTAAACGACCTGACATTTTCAATGTAAAATACACGAATATAATTATAGTAATATAATGTGTAGTAGTATCCACATATATATATATGTATGTGTTTATATATATGCATACAACAGGAAGTAACTTAGGTGATATTCTTTAGAACAGCAATAATAGGGCGAAAATCACGAGTTGTGGATCTGAAGTGAAACAACAAAAAGTGTTAAATGTAATACCTGCATGCACACCCTGTCCCGATGAAAGATGACCTCAAGAAAAAGTGTCATAACTCGGTGAAAACTTGTAGCATTTGCCTGAAATTTTAAAAACAACAACAGTAGCCATATTACCACCAAATTGTAACGCCGTTTGGAAATGTTAGTGAATTTGTCAAGTTTATGAACGTTTGAGATGCAGTACTGAAAAGGGGAAATTTCCACAAATTTCCACAATGAAATTTTCACAAATTTTTGAACTATGAAAGTCATAATAAATTTCATGTACACTGGAAAAATACATTTTCAAATTGGTTTGAAACGCGGGCAAACATCTAGTGTTAAAATAACAATCCACGCTCAGTAAACAATTAAGACAAACAGTTTACAACAAAGCGCGTCAAAGGCTAACCCATTTTCAAATCATGACGTCATTTTCGAGTCGAACCGAATACTGCCGTCCGATTCGTTTTCGAATCGAATATCGAAGCTTTGCATGCAGTTCTCTACTCTCTATCTATCCATCCATCCATCCATCCATCCATCCATCCATCCATCCATCCATCCATCCATCCATCCATCCATCCATCCATCCATCCATCCATCCATCCATCCATCCATCCATCCATCCATCCATCCATCCATCCATCCATCCATCCATCCATCCATCCATCCATCCATCCATCCATCCATCCATCCATCCATCCATCCATCCATCCATCCATCCATCCATCCATCCATCCATCCATCCATCCATCCATCCATCCATCCATCCATCCATCCATCCATCCATCCATCCATCCATCCATCCATCCATCCATCCATCCATCCATCCATCCATCCATCCATCCATCCATCCATCCATCCATCCATCCATCCATCCATCCATCCATCCATCCATCCATCCATCCATCCATCCATCCATCCATCCATCCATCCATCCATCCATCCATCCATCCATCCATCCATCCATCCATCCATCCATCCATCCATCCATCCATCCATCCATCCATCCATCCATCCATCCATCCATCCATCTATCTACATGGGCGTCCGCAGAAAATTTTGTAGGGGGGCGCAAATTTTTTTTAGGAGGGGTAAACAAATTTGGGGGCCAAAATGACGCTTTTGCATAGAAAGAATTTGCATAGAAAAAAGTTTAAAATAAATGATGATCAAGGACTTTATCTAAATAATAGTTTCTTTGCACTGAAAATCGGGTTGGGACTGTTGTATTAATCATAATAATCAGAAGATTTTATTTTTATAACATATTTGCAAAATCCATTTGCGCCCCTTGCGCCCCTCCGGACGCCCATGTCTATCTATCTAAGTGAGTATTATAAGTAAGAATTTTAATAATGCAAGCCAACGCTCACACTTTACCAAATTAAAGTTGTAGAAGTTACTGTCTTTGAACCAGAAAAGGCAGAGAACGGCTTGTCACCTTTTCGCAGCTAAGACAACTATGAGCGCTTCTGATTCTCGCTTCATGATGGTAAACTGTTCGAAGAATGGCCAGTTCATTGGTAACCGATGATTGAAAGCCTGCATATTCGAAGTACTGCGCCCGATAAGACAGCATCCGCGATATTCTTACCAACAGATTTTGTGTTGCTGGAATGCTGGAATCTTCATATAGTCCACTTCTGAAGGTTTACAGGAGAAGCACGTGGACATTCCGGACTGTTCGTTTTTAGTTGTTACCAACCACGTGGCGGCTGCCATGCGGTGATGATTGCATAGGCGTGTTTAAAATCATCCAAACTGAGAAAATTACATGCGGTTGACTTGACAAAATGACAAGCATCATAGGAGCGGACTCGGACGCAATATATATACCCACGAATACAGTGGCGTCTACCAATGCGGGCTGGAAGAGCGATCTCCTACGGTTGTCAGAATTGGGGGCGGGGGGCGGGGATTTACCATGCATGATGGCCAGAAGTGTGGGGGGTTACTATGCATGATGCTGATGTATATAATAAGTTACTTTACAGTTCTCAATGACTTCTGAGCATCTTATATATAAGTCGGCCAAAATAGGGGGTGGGTGCAGGGCATATTTTAACTGTATAACTAGTGGGACAAATGTCCCAGTAGTCTTAGGATTTGTCCCAGACTCCCAGTAGTCAGGCTGATTTGTCCCAGGCAATGTATGTATAAAGTATAACTAGTGGGACAAATGTTGGAAGAATTTTAAGATTTGTCCCAGTAGTAAAAGGAGAAAGGTATGACATTATTGTTCAATGACCCCTTATTATTGGTTGGGAGACCCGAGACAAGTTGTAAAAAAAGTGATGACTAAAAAAAAGTCATCAACTTTTTTGGGAGATGAATTCCTGAAAAAAGTCTTAAAGTTTGCGGAGATGAATTCCTAAAAAAAGTTCTTCGACTGATTTTGTCCCAGTAGTCAAAATTCCTTAAAATATGCACTGGGTGGGTGGGTTGTTCTCCCATTCTCCCATTCCAGGCGGAGAGGGGCTAGACGCCACTGCTCGAATAGACAGGGCATTTGTCAACAAACGGCTCAAAATCCAACAAAAGTGCAATTCTTTCTGAACGAAATTTGGCGGCGATCCAGCGAGATCCCGAATCAATATATTTGACTTAAGGCAGCGCTCGTGAATTAGCTCAGCGCTTAGCTTTAGAGTATCGCTTTAGAGATTTGGATATCTTTGTTTGCGTTTTCAGATTTTAAATAGAAAACACTGGTTGTTCGCCTGTGTAATTTGTGTTAGACCTCTTATTTCCTTATCTCCTTCCTTCTTCATTTTTGCCTTCCTTCTTTCCTCCTCTGACTTCGTGCTTCAATCCGATCTTTATGCCCTCCTTACTTCTCTCCATCCTTCGTTGGTTCCTTCCATCCTTCCATCCTTCCTTGCTAACTGCATTCCTCCGGCATTCCTGTCTTCCTTCCTTCCTTCCTTCCTTCCTTCCTTCCTTCCTTCCTTCCTTCCTTCCTTCCTTCCTTCCTTCATTCCTTCCTTCCTTCCTTCCTCCCATCCTTCCCTCCTTCCATCCATCCTTCCTTCCTTCCTTCCTTCCAACCGCTCGTCATCCAATACCTGCGATCCTTACCACGGCGTAAGAATCGAGGCCGGTGGAGGGTTGATGGGCTGAGTCGCAAGAGGGCGTTCTACTGACCTTCGTACTGACAGCGAAATCCATCGTCGTAAACTGCGCGGACGTTCGAGCAGTTAATCTCTGCCACAGCCGTAACTCTGATGCATGGCCGGGGTTAATGGAGGGTGTCGGCGGCCGTGGCCACCAATGAGCCCACCCCTCCACCTGACCGTCCGCCAAGCGATCAAATGCCCCCCGTGCGCTAATCACTCTCATTCACTAATCACTCGTCTTCACTTATCGCGGTGTCCAATCGCTGAAACGGTGGTCCTGGAGTGGAGCTGATGCGTTGCTTCATTCTAGGTCGTCTTGATCCTGCTTTGAGTCCCTCTGGAGACCCTAGACATCCTTCCGTCCTAAGACCGGCTTCTCTTGGTGTCCAGTCGCTTAAAGACAGACGTGAGCAGTTGGGGTTGAACGTGAGCTCAGTTGCACCACCACCCCACCACCACTACCCCACTAACACCATCACGACAACCAGTACCATCACCACCACTACAAGCAGTACCGCAGTACCACAACAACAGCGTCAACCAGTACCATCACCACCACTACAAGCAGTACCGCAGTATCACAACAACAACGACGACCAGTACCATCACCACCACTAGAAGCAGTACCACAACAACGACAACCAGTACCATCACCACCACTAGAAGCAGTACCACCGCCAGCATCATGAGCACTAGCGCCAGCACTAACACCTACGGCACCACCACTAGCACCAGCCTCAATGGCAGCACAAGCACCAGCAAAGTGCCCGACTATGAACAACGTGTGCACTTATGTTGGTATTTAGGTCATTAATTGTATGATCCGTTTAGAAACTGAAAGAATGTTCTGAAATACGGCAACGTAAGAGATCCTATAATGGGACGCGGTGGTGTAGCGGCATGTTCCGTGCCTTGTAACCGGATAGTTGCAGGTTCGAATCTACCTAAAGCCACTGCGTAGCGACTTTGGACAAGTTGCTCACCTACAATAATTGTCTAGCGCTGGTGAATAGGCTGGTGCCCTGCGCTTGGTCTTAGAGTGGCGCTTTAGAAGTTTGGAGATCACGATATCGTGCAGGCCCATGCTGTATCCGCATAAGTAATTGTAATTTAATTAGTAACTTCTGTTGCGCCAGTGTCTAATGCACAAGGCATCAACCGATGGCACACCAAAACCAAGCCCTAATCAGGTCAATATCCAGAAGATCAGTCAGTAAGACTGAGAGATAGCCTATGGTAGATATAGTTTCTCTATGTTGCAGTGATAAATGGCAGTGAAAAATGTTCCTTATAAATTAGTCTCTCACTCCGTTTCCGAAGGATTCCGGACTCGGAACTTTCATTGACCATCTCTGGACAACCCCTTTGACTTGACGCAGCGCTCGTGAATCAGCGCTTAGTTTTAGAGTTCTAGAGTTCTAGAGTAGCGCTTTAGAAACTTGGAGTTTATGATTACTATTAGAGCCCACGTAGGAATGGATATGAGCGAAACCGGTACGACAGACTCTACGTCCGTAATTCTCGATCATCCTAAGCCCAGCCAGATTAGAAATGGAATCATATAGTCTGGTGAATTATTGACAGCTGCCAATCATCCGCCAATCCGCATTGATAAAATGCAACGCAGTGAACATTTTAGGAATGGAATTAAATGGTCTGGTGAATGATTGACAGCTGCCAATCTTCCGCCAATCTCTATCGACAAAATGCAAAGCAGGACGCTTCCGATTCATTGGTGGAAATTCCAAGGACTTTCTTATTTCCGTCTAATCAAAAGAAGATCCATGTCCAGTTACCAGAGGATCCAGATCAAGAGAGGATGCATTGCCTGCATGCTAGTTTAGAGGGGGATTTAAATATGAGCTCTTTCTCAAGTGATCGTATTGGTAACCGTAATTTCTGAATTTCTTAAGCGTTACAAATGTTTGGTCGTTCGAACCAATTTGTTCACGGTTAGTAATATACAAAGTGGGTGAGATAGACTGGGGATTAAATGTGAGTTAAGACAGTCTTAGAACGGTATCCCGATCAGAGTCAGCCTGTCAGGTATGTGTATGCAAGAGATATTCAGTTCCAATAGTACAATTCGATAGACATGAGAAAATGCTATGTAATGGAGAATAACGCGATTGGATTTAAATTAATGTGATGCAATGTGGTGTTCCACATAAATTTTCGATTATACTGTTCTACGTTGCGTACAGAATGGGGCGTATAGGGTCAACTAGAGTTTAAACTCCGTCACTGCACGTCCTCTGTTAGTGCCAGTCCTAAGCGTGGAGAA
>OY744613.1:12584082-12609231 GCA_963556255.1 Allolobophora icterica
TTAACTTTTTAAAAATATATTCGTGTTTATTGGCAAGTCACATTGAAACATTGAAACATGACGGTACAATTATCTAGATCTTATTGAACACACGTCGTGGCAGCCTGTTAGGCACCCGCTCATTTTACTCCTGTCCCTAAGGAGTGGAAGGCTGAGTCGACCTAGAGGGTCTTATTGTATTTATATATTTTTGTTGTTGTTGTCGTTGTCGTCGTCATCATCGTTATTCTTTCCCAATCATGTAGTTACAAAGAAAACTCCTCTCAACCCAAGTAACCTGCGTGTAATTTTGACGATGTGCAAAAATCCAAAGTAAAGTTATCGGGATATCTGTATAACTGTATATATGTATATTATATACATATAAATATATATAGGTTGCATTATATATCACGTATGATGGAAAGGTGGTTTCATTGATCTATTGATCGTACTTACTTCGGATGATTTAGAATTAAGATGACGATAATTATCTTGACGTGCGATTGATGGAGTAATATACGAGGAATCACGACAGTCATTGATCACTTCCTATCTGGTGATCTTCATCCTCTGCTTTGACAAATTGATGCTGCTGCTGCTACTGTTGGTGGCGTTTGGATGAGACGGCTTCTTAATCGGCTCCTAAGCACCCCATGGTGTGGCCAAGTGCAGCAGGAGAAAGAGGCAGTGTCGCGGGGAGGGTGAGAGGACGAGATGCGGACAAAGAAAGATAGAGAGAAAATGATAGAAACAAAGAAAGTAAAAGAGAAAGAGATGGAGAGATAAAAGATTGATAGAGTCAGACAGAAAGACAGGCCTCAGAGAGATACAGAGAGACGAAGTGGATGAGAGAGAGAGAGAGAGAGAGAGAGAGAGAGAGAGAGAGAGAGAGAGAGAGAGAGAGAGAGAGAGAGAGAGAGAGAGAGAGAGAGAGAGAGAGAGAGAGAGAGAGAGAGAGAGAGAGAGAGAGAGAGAGAGAGAGAGAGAGAGAGAGAGTGAGAGACAAAGACCGAAAGACAGACAGAGGGCAGAGACACAGAGACAGACAGAGAGACAGAGACAGACATAGACAGAGTCAGAGATAAAGATAGATAGAAAGAAACGGACAGACAAAAAGACAGAAACGCTGAACAAAGAGAGAGAGACTAAAAAGAAAAAGACATAGGGACAGAAAGAGAGTTTCAGAGAGATATAGATACAGACAGAGTCAGACAGACATACTTAAACAGACAAAACGAGAGACAAACTGACAGAGAATAAGAAAAGAGAGTCACCAAAAGATCCAGACGGAGATTGTAATTGCAATTAGTAACTTCTATTGCACCGGTGTCTAAAACAAAACCGTAATTGGGTCAATATCCCGAACAGCAGTCCGTAAGACAGAAAGGCAGCCCATATGGTGGGTAAGCAATTTGAAAGTGTTAAGTTGAGAACGAAATGACACAAGCGACTGAACAGAGGGCACACGCACACACATACACAAGAAGAGATCAGTCAAGCAACCGAAAAGGCTCGTTCACCAACAACAGTTCTTGATTTAGGTGTGACCAGGCAGAGGCGTCTATCCCCCCTAAAACACTGGAGCAACTTCCCCTTCCCCCTCTTCTTCCGCCCTCCACCTTCCTTCCCCCCTAAAATGGTGGCACACACATTGACAAATCCCCCCCTTCCTATTTCGTGGATGGAGCATTTGCTCCAAGGTTTCTATGGTGTAGACGCCAATGTGACCAGACAAAGATATCAGATGACCTCGGAGATCAGAAAGAGCTACAAAGAGCGAAAGAGAGTCAAAGTTGATGGCTAAGAAAGAGAGCGCGAGAGAAAGTTAGAGAAAGGGAGTCTGAGGATAGAGAGAAGGAAAGAATAAGTAAGTGAGAGACGGTGCTTTTATGACATGTATATATATATATATATATATACATATATATATATATTTAACAAAGAGAAATAGAGAATGAGAATTATTATTTTACTAGAGTATTTGCCCGTTATATTATGACGGCAGTGTATATAGGCCTATATGTATCGTTGGTTAAAATGCTCTGATCGCCGTCGTCAAGACCGCAGTACTGACGTCACAAACGGTTTCTGTTTCACAATAGATGAGAAACCGTTTGTGACGTAGCGTTTATCGACAGACACGCGCTCTATGGATATTATATGTATAGATATATAAGAGAATGAGAGAATGAGAGAGAATGTAATGTGTATATATATATATATGTATATATATATATATATATATATATATATATATATATGCTGTGATCTCTGTATCGCATAAGTAGGCTACAGAAGAGGCGACACGAAAGACCACACACGGCGCTTCCCCACATGACCACACACGTTGCAATCGATGTCGCTGTAAATAGCGCGCCTTTAGCTCGTCCCTCTTTCGCGCGAAGGGTAACCCCCCCCCCAAGCACGATATTGAAGATTCCAGATACAGACGCTCCATGCGGCTGGGGTGCTTTCGTATACATGAGAGGGCAGGGACAAAGACGTGGCTGACAATGTGGCACTTTTCAATGCTTTGACTCTTTTGTACCCCGACCAAAACAATCCTGGGCTCCCCGTTTCTTAAAATGATCCGTAATTCGCTGTTTCTGTCGGCTTCTATTGTGTGGTGTTGTTTAGGTAATGGCTGAAGCCCCATCTCTTTCGGATTATTAGTCCACCGTATGTAAGCTTTTATGTATGTATGTATGTATGTATGTATGTATGTATGTATGTATGTATGTATGTATGTAATTATGTATGTATGTAATTATGTATGTACGTATGTATGTATGTATGTATGTAATTATGTATGTATGTATGTATGTATGTATGTATGTATGTATGTATGTATGTATGTATGCATGTATGTATGTATGTATGTATGTATGTATGTATGTATGTATGTGTGTATGTATGTAGGCCTGGAAAGGACTTTAATAATTATAAACCGCAATTTAGGAACCCTCGAAAGCGTTAAGATGGATGGATGGATGGATGGATGGATGTATGTATGTATCGATGGATGGATGGATGTATGGATGTATGTATGTATGGATGGATGGACGGATGGACGGATGGATGAATGGATCCTGTCTGCCGGTCTCCGGCAAAGACCTCTTGGAGTCCAGCTGGTTCTGTTCCGTGGATTAAGGCTTTGGATTAAGGTTTTGTTTGGAAGTGACTATCGATTGGTGCCTCGTGGACAATGACAAAGAATGACGGATGAAAGATTGCATTTATGAATGAATGATTGGATAAATGAGCGAATACCTAAAGTTCAATGTCATCCTTTTCTCGAAATAAGTCTTGGACAATTAATCGGCAATGGAAGAAGCGTAAGAAGTCTCACCCACCCACCCAACCACCCAACAACGCGAAGCCCACCCAACAACCCAACCCTCCCACCCACCAATCTATTCACCCATGTCTCATCCACCAACTCAATCATCCATCCATCCACTCAAAAACTCAACTCACCCACAAACCCATATATCCACTCCTCCACCCACTCCCCCACCCATCCACTTATATCTCTTCCATTAACCCATTCATTCATCAATCCTTCCATCCATCCATCCATCCATTCATCCACCCAACTAACCTACCCACCCAACCACCCAACCATTTTCTACCACAATTATTTATATAAATAATATTGTAGATCGCATGTAACTGAGTTTAAGCATGGTAGATGGTAGCCAATTGGTTATTATTATTATTATTATTATTATTATTATTATTATTATTATTATTATTATTATTATTATTATTATTATTATTATTATTATTATTATTATTATCATTATTATTATCATTATTATTATTATTATTATTATTATTATTATTATTATTATTATTATTATTATTATTATTATTATTAGTAGTAGTAGTAGTAGTAGTAGTAGTAGTAGTCGTAGTAGTAGTAATAGTAGTAGTAATAGTATTATTATTATTATTATTATTATTATTATTATTATTATTATTATTATTATTATTATTATTAACAAGGTATCCAATTGGTTAGAGCGCCTCTTGTTATGTGCAGAGTACGGGTTCGAGCCTTCCATGAGACGGTTACTTGTGAGTAAGGACCTTGAGCAAGTCCTTCACTCGCAATTGCTCAGCGCCATTAATTGATTCCTTGTCATTTCATCGATTGATTCCAGGTCACTTAATCGATTTATGCTTGGATCATTAGATGTTGGCACTAAATAAAATACTTAACAATAATACCCGCATATATATATATTTACATAAATGTCTACATAAGTAATACTACTAAATCAGCATATAAGCCAGCAATTATTGTCTTTCAATTCCAGCCATGATTTCTGGCGGAGAGGAGAGCCTCCATTGTGCTTATCGACAGTGGCGTACGGAGCTCAAATGCCGCCCGGGGCGAGGGCCCAAAATGCCGCCCTTGGCCACTTAATTTTCGATGCTATTTTCTCTAAGATATTACATGACGATCGTATTACATATACAGTTTTTTTGACAGTTTATAGTCTTTCTGGATATTTCACTTTTCACTGTACTTTGTAATTATAATATTAAAATAATAATAATAATAATAATAATAATAATAATAATAATAATAATAATAATAATAATAATGATAATAATAATAATAATAATAATAATAATAATAATAATAATAATAATAATAATAATAATAATAATAATAATAATGACAACAATGTCAACATAATAATAATGACAACAATGTCGGGTGACCCACTCGAGACAATTCACTTGTTCCAGCGCCTCTCTATCTGCACTCATCGATTTAATGCCGTCGCTTTTCGAGGCACATTTACACAGTTAATCGTGGACGAGGACCGCTAAACTCTGGAACTTAACGCTTCTAAGACAGTTTCAATGTGTCTGAGGGATCATTTTAAATAATAAAATTTGTTTATAATAATAATAATAATAATAATAATAATAATAATAATAATAATAATAATAATAATAATAATAAGCACCATCTCCGGTGATGCACGAGAAACGTCATACCTCTTCCAACACCTGACGTTGACAATCCAACGCTTCAACGCAGTAGCTTTCCGCGGCACTTTCCCTCTCTCGAATCCTGAGGAATAGAGGCCGTTCCAGATAATTTACTTATTTTAATTAATATTTAAGTCCCCAAGGGATCATAATGTACCTTGGGGCAAAAAAAATAATAATCTTTTTCTTTATTAATTCAAACCGACAAACGCAGTAAGATTACATTGAGACAATCATGACAGTACAATTATGAATATCTTAACTAAACACACGTTATGGCAGCCATGCAAGGCGCCCGCCCGAAGGGTTGCGGGAATCGAACCGCGAACTGCTGCTCTCCTCGCCATGAGTGTTACCGTTACTCTATTCCCCTCCCCGTTTAGGTATACATTTTCAACTTACTGAAATCTATTTTATTAGATAATAAAAATTTTATTGCATTACTTGCGTCTGTTGCTGTCTTGCTGTGATGTGTACAGTACAGTACACATGGAGGCCTATAGGCCTCCATGTCATATTTTGTTATAGGCCTACCTACCATAAAATTATTATCATAATTTTGTGGAAGCAGCGTAATCATTGTGTACGTCCGCTATGCAAAGGCAAAACACAGCGCTGCATTATAAAGAGATTATTAATCACCGTTATTCCACTATACAGTAACGACATATAAACACGACTTACTTTGCTCAGTAGAAGGTTACGTTTTAATAACAAATTAAAACTTAAAAATGTATTTTATTTACCATCTCTGCTCGGCCGCAACCCGTCTAGCAAATTTCATCATCCGCCGAACCTATCTGTTCAGAAGCTTAGTGTAGGGCCTATATAGAAGTTCATGGTATACAAGTAACCAAGCAAGCAATATAATATAATATCCTCTTATTAAACATTGCAAAACAACTGCAGTCTGCAGCATTATTGCAAAAACGCCAGAGGAAAAACTAACAGCTAGTAACCGAGATTCGAAAATAACTGAATAGGCCTACCATATTTTACTAAACTCTGTTAAAAGGATAAGTGGTCATTTCAAATGACAAAATCATGCTGTCAATTTCTGTCAATATTTTAAATTTAATTTAAAAAAGAGTTCTAAACCAATTGGTGAAAGACTGTTGGTGATAATATAATAGTATTGATAGTTTGTGATTAAATTTTATTCTAAGTATTATTCGTTTAGGTACCTATACATACATATATGCGTATATACATGTATAATGATCATGGAGGGCGGCATAACAAGATTCTACTTTAAAATAGACTATGCTGTATGTAGTCTGTCACTCTCTTTACAGTTTACTAGATAAATGAGATTCCGCTTCCCTTTCTGCAATTCTGTTTAGTGTTTAACGTAGAACTCTGAGAGTGATGCCGCCCTAACGATCAATAGAAGCCAAGCTGACTTGACTAAAGTGACGGTTTCTTTCCTTCCTTCTTTTTCTATCTTTCTTTCTCTCGTACTTTGTCATTTTTAATCCAAAATTTATTCTCTTTTATTTTTCTTCAACCCTATTTTGCCGCCCCTGCAAAAGTGCCGCCCGGGGCGACTCGCCCCCTCTGCCCCCCCTTCGGTACGCCACTGCTTATCGATCCCTCCCACCTGTCGTGTTATTCGACGCGAAAAACACGGCGCTCTGAAAGCGCGCTTTGTTCAGGAATTGTGTGATTGTGATTTCTGCAAATAAAAAACTGTAATTTCATGCTTCGCTTGAAATAATCTCTGATAAAACTACACAGGGCAATTAATCAGGCGGGGAACGGCGCCGGAAGTCCCGAGGGCCGAGTCTGGCCATCTAATGCGATGCCGTTCGACGGGAAAGTCCTAATGTCTGCTAAACACGCCACGTCAGAGGTTGGCGTGCACGAGGGAAATGAAAACGAATGAAGGTTCTATTATACGCTGACTGCCTCAACGAACCAACCGCCAGAAGACGCTTCGGTCACACTTCCGTCAACACATCCGAACGTCCATCCATCCATCCATCCATCCATCCATCCATCCATCCATCCATCCATCCATCCATCCATCCATCCATCCATCCATCCATCCATCCATCCATCCATCCATCCATCCATCCATCCATCCATCCATCCATCCATCCATCCATCCATCCATCCATCCATCCATCCATCTACCCACCAGTTCATCCATCCACCAACCCATTCGTCCATCTACCCACCAGCCCATCCATTCATCCATTCATCCATTCATCCATTCATCCATTCATCCATTCATCCATCCATCCATCCACCCATCCATCCATCCATCCATCTACCCACCAGTTCATCCATCCACCAACCCATTCGTCCATCTACCCACCAGCCCATCCATTCATCCATTCATCCATCCATTCATCCATTCATGCATCCATCCATCCATCCATCCATCCATCCATCCATCCATCCATCCATCCATCCATCCATCCATCCATCCATCCATCCATCCATCCATCCATCCATCCATCCATCCATCCATCCATCCCTTCATCTACCCACCAGTTAATCCATCCATCCATCCCCAATTCCTCCATCTACCCACCGGTCCATCCATCAATCCATCAATCCTTCCATCCAACTACCTACCAGTCCATTCATACATCCATCCGTCCATACACACGCACACCCATCCATCTACTCACCAGCCCATCCATCCATCCATCCACCCATCCATCCATTCCTCCATCTACCCACTAGCCTATCCATCCATTCACTCACCCAATCATCCATCCATCCATCCATCCATCCATCCATCCTTCCATCCATTCATCACTGCGTCTCTGACCAGCCTCTCACAATTCTACTCACGCTTCCTTCAGCTTCCAAAACAGGAATTAGATAGCTATCGATTTATCTGTTCGAACGTATTTCTTGTTTTCACAACTATTCCATTGTCTGCGTTTAGGCTCGTCTTATATATATATATATATATATATATATATATATATATATATATATATATATATATATATATATATATATATATATATATATATATATATATATTAGGGTGTTTTTATGATGCACGTGATTTTTTTAACTCAAAGATCTTTTAAGGGCCAGGTCGAATTATCATGTCAATTAGCGTATAAATGCAATATCCGAAATTATATCGCGATAGCTGAACATTTAGGACTGGCGCAAGGCGACCGAAATTAGGAACCCGGTGACCTGTCTCGGTTTGGCCAAAATTTTAGACGTTACGATGTCTGTTCTTCGTGTTTTCGATCTTCAACATAATTATAGTAATTAATTAAGCTATTGTGGTTTTCTAGAGGAGACACCTGGTGCTACATCAATAGCATGGTATTTAACGCGAGTGGCTGTTTTTCTTGGTAGGAGTATGTGTTTGATCCCCGAATGAGTTTGTGCCAATCAGATAATGTCGTGGTTTCCGATCGGAGCAATCTGTCTACAACAATAATCCCTCGCCCATGACGATATCGTGCAAGCATGGCGGTAGCGACGGAGGTTTCTCTGTTGGCAACATCATCTGAGGAAGAGGCGTCATCAAAATAATTAATAGCTCAGAAAGAGAACCAGAACCTTCAACGTCAGCTGGACCACCAAAGCGGCGAAAGGGAACAATCTCTGTAGTTACCCGTGATGTTGCAACAGCTCTAGATCGTACCAAAACCAGCAGCAGGAATGCCTCTCACATTTTCTCTGCTCTCGCTGCATCCAATCTATATGCAGCACCAGCTGGTGAGCTGATCATCAATCCTTCTGCTATCCATCGAGCAAGGAAGGATAACCGTGCAGCCCTAGCAGCTGAGATTCGTGAATCTTTCGATCTGAAGGTTCCCCTTACTATCCACTGGGACGGCAAGATCATGCCAGATTTTACAGAAACTGGACGAGTGTGCGTTGATCGTCTTCCAATAATGGTATCTGGTAAGGAGGCAATGAAGATGAACATCTCGGAGCTGAGAGGCAACGAGAAATCGGAGCACATGGAGAAGGTTGACCATGACAGTCGCTAAGATTCAACGAATTGACAGCACAAGGTGACAAGGTGAAGGATGTGACCAAACTATTGGCCATCCCCAAACTCCAATCCGGGACTGCTACCTTCATGGCAGATACGTGTTTGGCCGAGATCAGAAGTTGGGGATTGGAAGCAGAATCGTGGCCATGTGTTTCGACACAACGGCGAGTAACACGGGTTGCAAGGGCGGCGTATGCATCAAGCTGGAAAAGGGAATTAGGAAAAGACCTCTTGAACCTTGCCTGTCGACATCATGTTTCTGAAATTGTTCTGGAAAAGGTATTTTCGCTGCATGATTCTGTAAGGTCTCCAGAATTGGAACTCTTCAGTCATTTCCGTGACTTCTGGCCGCAAAACGATCAGACCAAGTATCGCACAGAAATGGAGGATAAAGACGCAGCACAAAGAGTCAAAGAAATTCGAGAGAATGTCATCACCTTCGCACTGCAGCAACTGAATGCTGAATACCACAGAGACGACTACGAAGAGCTACTAGAACTAACAGTCATTTTCCTAGGAGGAATTCCACCGAAAGGAATAAAGTTCAGGTACCCAGGGGCATTTCACCGCGCGCGTTGGATGGCACGTGCGGTTTATGCAATCAAGATGTGGCTTTTCAGAGAGCAGTTTCCCATTCAACAACACCAGAAGGCATCTCGACAATCTTACTCTCAAAAGATGTGGAATCATCTACTTCGAGTTTCACTTTTTGTGACCACAATCTACGTTGAGTACTGGTTCACCTGTAGGGGAGACTTGGCACCCTTGATACTAAGGCACCCTTGATACTAAGCAGTTATCTATTAACTTACTGATTTAATAATAGCAAGCAGGGTACCAGTCTATTGAGGAAATCATTTAGACCTACTTCCTGTATGATTTTCTCGATACGCTGAAACCCTGCTTGCGATTATTAAATCAGTAAGTAAATAGATAACTGCTTAGTATCAAGGGTGCCTTAGTATCAAGGGTGCCAAGTCTCCCCTACATCACCCAATGAAGCCCCAAGGAACGACCTTCAATTCTTGAAGGCAATCCATACTTACCCAGACAAGGAAGTCTCACAGGTCGCCCTAACAGCATTTCCCCGACACCTTTGGTGTTTGTCGGAGACCTTGGTTGGCCTCAGCCTTTTTGACGATTCAGTCACCTTCGACGAAAAACAGCGCATGGTCTATAACATGCGCAACAATCAGGGATCCGACGAACCTCCAAAGAGGCTTCCTCCCATACATGATCCATCTACAAAAGCGCTATCCGATTTTTTTACCACTTCTACCATTAAACTTTTCCAGCTCCTCAAATTCGATTACGCTTTTCTTGATCGAGATCCACAACAATGGGAGTCAGAGCATTCGTTCAATGAGGCGAAAGACATCATTTCCGCCCTAAGAGTGACGAACGATTTAGCGGAGAGAGGAGTGGCTCTAATGCAGTCCTTCAATGAAGCCCTGGTTCGAAATGAGGGAGAGAAACAATATGTTCTTCAAATGGTTGAATACCATCGAAATAGATTCCCAAAAGCACTAAAGGGACTAAGTAATGACAAATAACTGAAGGTTCTTGGTTTGCTTTTGCCTTATTTTTTATGTTTAAGTGTTGAAATTGTTTGGATCTTCGAGAATTACAATGTATGGCATTGTTTTCTAAGTGGTAATTTTTCCCGGGCTTTGCGCCAGTTCTAAATCTCTTTTGATTTTCATCTAATTTGGCAAATGTTAATGTTTCTCAAGGTGGAACACAAAAACAAACTGGCCGATATTAATTTTGAAACTTCAAATCATAGACACACCCTAATATATATATATATATATATATATATATATATATATATATATATATATATATATATATATATATACGTGGCGCCCTGAATACGAATGTAGAACAGTTATAAAAGCTGCACGCATTACGATAACAATGCTCAGCTTTGCTTAAGGATACGTGCAGTCTCTCTGTCAGTAGATCTGCCTACTTTTGTCTATCTCTGTCTGTCTGTTTGTCTTCCTGTCAGCCCTGCATTGACAGATAGATGTACTGACAGACAGTCAGACAAGCAAATTGACAAACAGACAGATTGTATGCCTGCTTGTCGTTGGCGATCATATTATGTCTGATTGCCTCTAGAGAGTGACACGGGGACAGAAATATGTCCTCAATTAAACCCCGCATTTGCAGTTTAAACCCCATCCCTCCCGTCCTTACAGAACCCAGCCCCTATACCCTCACCGTCCCCGCAACCTTCATCCCCTTTCCCTCACCATTCCCGCCTGGTGGATTTTTATACACGCAATGTCCCCGCATCTTAAAAGTAAGAAATAATTATAAACTTGTAACACTGATAAACACTGATAGCATAATAATAATATTGATTAAATTGGCAAACACTGCATCTTAGCCTGTTGCTTGACTAATCTTTGAATGAAGAGGATCATCTATGGTGAAATTTATTAACTCTGTAACTGTTACCGCAGCTGCCATACCCACTTCCATGGTAATATCGTACAATGTTTCCCCCATCACCGTGCTCTTAGCGCAATTATTTCAAAACTTCCCCATTCCCGCGGGGTTCCCGCGGAATTACCGCGCTAGCCATTACCGTGTCACTCTCTAATTGCCTCTTTATAAGGCTTTCTGCGATATGCCCTATACGTTCGTATTTTGCGGAGCTACTGGAATTGGCTTCTACTATATAGATGCTAGCAATAAAGCTACGTGGTAACATCGAATGCTTCTGACAGTTGCAAGACCTCTCTAGTCCTGGTGATTTGTCCTGGTGTGATGTGTGTGGGATATTTTAATAAAACAGAGATAGTAAGGACATATATATTCTGAATTTTTATTCAATAAAGGTTATTTAATGTCTTTCGGTGTCATTCGCTCAATTTCGCTGTCGGCAAACTGGACTAGAGAACAGTAAAACCAGCTGTTTTCCTCACAACTGTGTCGTAAATTTCACGAAATTGTCCCGTCGACTTATACGATATATCGATGCAGGACTACTTCGGTAGCTGTCGTGTAACGGCTCACGTAATCTTCTGTTCCTTCTACAGGTTTACCACCAGAGCTCTACACGATCTGGGAAGCTTACCCATGGCGTTTCGGAGAATCATACTGTCTCTTTAAGACCTTCCTAACGGAAATGACGTCATCCGCGTCCATCCTGACGATAACGGCGTTCACGGTGGAGCGATTTGTTGCCATCTGCTATCCGCTTAAGGCGCAGGCCATATCCAGCCTGCCGCGAGCTCTGAAGACCATCGTTTTGATCTGGTTGGCCGCCTGTCTCACTGCTCTGCCGTATCCGGCCCACACCCGGACTTTCTACTACCTGACGGAGCCGAAAACTCAAGTTCCGATCCCAGATTCGCTCATCTGTAACATTCCGCTAGTCTGGCATCCGCAGATGCGCTACGTGTTTCAATCGTCCACGTTCGTCCTCTTCATCCTCCCCATCATCCTCATCACCGTACTCTACGTCCTCATCGGAATCACCCTGAGGAAGTCTGGAATCACCAGGGACTCGATGCGGGTCAGTTCCGGGTCACCGAACCAGGCTCAGTCAAGAAAGTCCGTCTTAAAGATGCTAGGTACGTTCGGATTTATTTAACACTAGATTATTTGCCCGTCATATTATGACGGCAGTGTATATAGGCCTATGTAATTATGTCGTTGGTTAAAATGCTCTGATCGCCGTCGTCAAGACGGCAGTACTGACGTCACAAACGGTTTCTGTTTCACAACAGAACAGAAACCGTTTGTGACGTAGGGTCCTCCGACAGACACACGTTCTATGGATATTACATGTATAGATAGCATGACTCTTGTGTAAATGTAAATGTGCACTTCTTTTATATAGCTGCCATATGACGTCGACTCTGGTCATTTTCAATTTATAGGCCGTAGAATTGATCGGGTGAGACCTTTCGCGATCGCTGCCCATTTGAATCGCTGCAACGCCATTTAAGATAGTGGCCTAGAGATAGCTGGAAAGGGATTACTTGGCTCAAAAATCCGACTCCTGCCACGACTATAGAGTAGAAAGTAAGCTTATATTTGGGCCACGACTATAGCAAAACGTAGGCCTATCTTTGGTCATGACTATAACGGAACATAGTTCGAGAATTCGCATTTTACGAATTTTAATATTTCAAGACTTTAACGAATTTTAACACTGGCGACGATTTTTATTATTTGTTTATTTTTAAACTTTTCCAGCAAGTTAATGTCAATGTCACAGGAAATTAATCAATCAGCCGTAAAAGATAGGCCTAGCTGACTAGCAACACAGCAGTACTGATATTCAGTTACTGTTCTACTTGGAGTCTTGAACTTCGAATTCTATCATAGTTGGGGTGTGTGACAGTGAGTGTCAGTCAGCAGAACGAAAAACCACCAGTGCCCCAGATCAAGTGTAGTCAGTCACTGACACAGCTTGCAACCAAACATGGTTAAGGGTTGGCAACGTTCTTTGAGCTGTGTCTTCTTCTTCATCGTCATCTGATTCTGAGTCAGGAACAGCCCACTAGTGCTACCACTCGACTCTGGTTTCTATATTGTCGCCAAGCAAAGGCTCCCCAATTCGGGCAGAACAACCAACAAATTCCTTGTCACAAAAACAACACTGTATTTTCGGATTACCCTTTTCCTTCTCCTCCAAAATCACTACATAGGCTTACTTCCACTCCGGTCCATGTTTTTTCATCTTGGAGAAATTAGGTTTTAACTAAATTAACTCGTTACGTAATGAACTTTTATATTGAATTTTACATGAAATTCTGACCAGAAGCTTAACACAACAAACCATGACGTCATCACGTTTGTTGTTGTTGCTTACGCTGCTTTTTGCAAAACGTCACTGTTAATGTAAGAAAAAGCCCAACAATTGCCCAACGAATTTTAAATAGGCGGAATCTTTCTTATGAATTTTACTTCATTTTACTTCAAAATTTTTTACTTTCAAAATTTTACTTCAAAACCAAAAGTCTCGAATTCTCGAACTATATATGCAGCAGAAAGTATCTTTGGGCAATGACTGCAGCAGAAAGTATCGTTGGGCCATGCTATAGCAGCAATATCTTTGCGAGTGTAACAGTTTAAATTGCACCACAAATAACGGTTCCAACATGAAGCATGATCCCGATGATTTTCTTGGCTGTTGCCATAGTTGAAGCTTATCACAAACAGAATTAGCCTACAGAAAGGTTATGGCACCTGAAAATTACCGATACGTAGCCTATACAAGCGATGGCTTTCCTTAAAGCTTCCTTCATATGAACTTTCAAATACATGTTCATTTGGTTACGATTTGTCTCGTGATTAAAGAAAAATCTTAGGCCTAAATAAATAGGTCGATTCTTACAGCTGCGTCACACTTACGTCAATATTCTCTCGATTTCCTTTTCGCGTATACGCTAATCTGTCCGTTTCCTTTGAACTCCATCGCCTGAGGCTTAAAAATCTGTCTATTTTCACTACCCGAGGAATGACACTTCGCAAAGAGCGATTACGCGCAGATCTAACTTCGTATATAATATTCCAGAAATATATCTTTCTTCTTTTTCTTCTGATAATAATAACAATGCTAATATTGTTAGGGGCCACCGTCTGTTCTCGCCTTTCAATACTCCGTATGCCGGGGGAATTGGCCAGTTCTATTAATAACTCGGCGGACTTCGGTGCATCCTGGGGAGGGGGAAACTGACGTACCACGACGTTGCACACCAGTCGCCTTTCCGCGAATCCCCGATCTATTTTTCCCGAGAATCCGCACAGAAGCGGCAAATCTCTTCGAGACCCTGATCCTAGTCGACACTTGGCTTTCCTCGACCCCTAATCAGCCGGTCGACCGTTGTTGCGGACACGTGAAGCTTCTATTCGTAACTCTGTGCGGAGGACGCATCACAATGGCGGCCGTCCGTCCGTCCGTCGACTGCGACGGAAGGACGCTTCGACGATGGGACAAAAAAACAGATCAGCGGTCAACAGCAGACGACAGCGGCGGCCATTGCTGCGTCAACGGAACGGATAAAATTAAGGAAGACAAGTCCGAATCCCCACGGGCAAAGCTCCTTCCTCCGGAACATAGCGTGTTCCGGTCGCGACTTACATCAACTGTGATTAGAGCCATTGTTGTCGACGACGCCATGTTGAAATCCTAAATGCAACGCCGAACTATTTCCGGCTGACAGCTGACGTCACTCGCTGCGTCAAAAGCATCGATATATATATATATATATTCAAAGAGAGAGAGAGGATATATATATATATATATACATATATATACGTATATATACATATATATATATATATATATAGAGAGAGAGAGCATGATATATATATTAAGATATATTAAGATATATTTATATATAAATATATGCGCACAGTCTGTTATTAATTCGAAGCAGCCTGTCACGAAACTCGCAACGATGGAAGTCTTCTTTAATGTAATTTTTTTCGGTTTCGTGTGACGCGAATGTAGGCCTAAGACTCACTGAATCGTTGATCACATAAATAGGTCATTGTATATATGTATATTTAATCCTAATTGGGAAACTTCTATGGCGCCGTTATATAAGTGCACAATATATATATATATATATATATATATATATATATTTATTTATTTATATCTAAGTGTGTCCGTGTGTATGAATGTGGTTAACAGTTGCCGTGGTCGTTGCGTTCTTTATCTGCTGGGCTCCGTTCCATGGTCAGCGACTGATGACCACCTACGTCCGAGATGACCAGTGGACTCCAGCTCTCCTCGAAACGCAGAGTCAGCTCTTCTACGTTTCGGGTACGTTGAACCAGTTCCACGGTCACATTTATGTAGAGCTAGAATATCTAGAAAATTCTTTAGCGCCATAGGTTGAGAATTGTTGGGGGTTCAACCTTCTAGTTTTTCTTAGGACCCCCAGTCCAGTCTTTATTGCACACCCCAGGGGGTCGTTTCCAACGCCCTTAGTTGTGCTAGTGTCATTATATTGTGCAAATATGTTAGCATTTTCTTTCACAATTCACTTTGTTGGTTACTAATAAAGTAATGCTCTGGTTTATTGTGAGATTTGTGACTGCGTGAATTATATGCTAATAAATTTGGTGATGTCATCACTTTAAGGAGTTTAAGCTTTCTACTGCATTTTTAAATGTTCTCATTTTGCAAAATACTGATAAAATATTCAACTGCACATGTATCAAACTCATCAAAGTCTAACCCCACCCCGAGTCTTTTTTCTACATTTCTCACAAGTCCTCCATCAGTTCAATTGTTCTTAAAATCTTCTTCAGGAATCCTCTATTACGTCAGTTCAACGGTCAACCCGATCCTCTACAACCTCATGTCAGTCCGTTACCGCAAGGCTTTCCGCCAGACGCTGGTCAGCTGCCGGACAAGCGAACTCAAGGGGCGCCGACGCATGCAGACGACGATAACGGAAGACCACCGCGTCCTCTCCACACGATCCTCGAACATATCGAGCGTCCGCGGCGGCAGAGGCCAGCGCGACCCGCCGCCGGCGGCCGAGAGACACCCCACCTGGCCGATAACAAACAGCCGACCGAAGCCACCGTGCAGGGACACGACGGTGTGCCTGGCCGCGGCGCAGGTCGAGGAGAGGTACCGAATGCTGAGGGGCCAGGCCAGACAGGCGTCGCTGCTTCTGAGGAGGAGTCCACCGCCTACCTACCGCCAGCTGTACTACGTCGATAGGCGGCAGCACGAGCCGACAGAGGACGAGGCCAGGGCGGAGGTCACTCGGTCGAGGTCAAAGGTCGGAGGTCAACCGATCTAGGTCGGAGTTGAATCAGTCCAGGTCGGAGTTCAACGGGTCAAACGGTCAAGGACAGTGTCCACTACGATAACACAAAACTGGTCCATCTTAATTGTCTTGAAATCTGTTGAGGCCTTGCGGTCTGTATACTCGCCTCTGATTGTGCTGCAGCGCTGCATCGGTAGCGCATCGAACTCCCGTCTGGCTGAGAGGACGTCGGATGGCTTTCGGATTGTAAATTTGTTTTGTAACACTGTTTGCAGGGTGTGGTTTTAGGATTTACGGGGGACATTCAATTCACCGATCCACACCCTATGTCCTCCTCATTCTTGAGGCTCCTGCTTTCAGATGTCGTTCGCCCCCCTCCCACTGCATACAACGAGCAACTGCGCCCTTCAGATGTGTCGTTTCTGTAGCCTCGTTTCCAGGACTAGCACGGTGGCCTAAAATCGCCCATTCGAGGTGGCCTAAGATCGCCCATTCGAGGTGACCTCAAATCGCCCATTTGACGCAGCCTAAAATCGCCCATTCGAGGTGACCTAAGATCGCCCATTCGAGGTGACCTAAAATCGCCAATTCGAGGTGACCTAAAATCGCCCATTCGAGGTGACCTAAAATCGCCCATTCGAGGTGGCCTAAAATCGCCCATTCGAGGTGGCCTAAAATCGCCCATTCGAGGTGGCCTAAAATCGCCCATTCGAGTTGGCTTAAAATCGCCCATTCGAGGAGACCTAAAATCGCCCATCAGAGCTGGTCTAAAATCGCCAATTCGAGTTGGCTTAAAATCGCCCATTCGAGAGGGCAGCAGCGATCTCACTCGTAAAACACTCACTCATAAAGACTTGTGTTCAAGACTATCATTATATTATATGGTCACTCGAGAAAACTGGATTTGCACGAACTGATGATCAGAAAAAAATTCGCCCATTCGAGGTAGCTTAAAATCGCCCAATCGGGATGAAATTGCTGTGTATAGGCCTATTCTGTGAAACATACAACTGAAAACTATAGGTCGACATAGATCTCCATTTTCTGACCTATGCTCTGTCTCTGTCTGTCTGTCTGTGTCTCTGTCTGTCTCTGTCTATACAAATTAAACTAATTACTAATTAGCAGCAAACGAACGGAAGCTGATAGTTCGGTGTGCTCTTATAGCTCTGCCGGCAGGCCCACATGGAGCCCATTTAAGACCCATATGGTCCTGATATGGAACCAGTAGAACTCACGTGGATTCGACATAATACTCATAGAAATGCTGGCAAGGTAATCCACACACCATCCACAGCAACCTGCTGCGTTTGTGTACCAGAGTATAACCGTCAGAACCAAACTCTGCTTGGCACTTGCCAGTCTGTGCTTGGCACTTGCCAGTCTGCGCTTGGTACTTGCCAGTCTGGTAACGCCGACGTCAGAACTTTTTCTGGTATATCGTCCGGGCTCCTGTTGATGATGTGGAGACAGTGGAAGTCACCGGAGACCCCATAGGCGTAATTTGTGGGGGTACCCGTACCTCCACTTTTGGACTGGAGTACCGTACCCCCACTTTTTGAACAGTGCCAATCAATATTTTATTATTGTGCCTTTCCAGGGATCGCAGTCTCCGTCTTGCTTCGTGTATGTAAGCAATTGGTACCCCCACTTTTTAGACCAAAGTTACGCCCCTGGGAGATCCCTATAGTATGGTAAACGGACCTCATGAACAAAACCTGGAAAGACTGGGGAAAGACAACGCTGGTGTCCTAGGAACACAGATTTTAAACTTGGGCTAGCACGGGGATCTTAAATGGCGTGGCACCCATTCAAACGGGGACAGCGCTGATGAAGTTGGTTTTTCGACTCAGTCTTCCAATAGCTGAAGAAACTTTTATATTGAATTTTACATTAAATTCTAACCAGAAACTTAGCACAACAAATCATGACGTCATCACATTTGTTGTTGTTGCTTACGCTACTTTTTACGAAGTTTAGGTTACGCTTATGACTGCGGTTGTATTCTCCTGCAAAAACTATAAATTCGGGCGTTTTAATTAAGAGTTGACTTACAAGTTTTGATTCAATCCATTGGTCCGTTTTGGTCTGTTGGTCAAATTGTCGATTCTACAACCTTTGAATCGCACGAGTTTTTGAGATTAGCGATAGTTAGGCTTTTTTATTGTTACTAAGAGCAATAGCATGTATCAATATAGGCCTACTTAATATATCGCCTTTTATAGGTATCTCACAAAAGAAATTGGCTTTGATTCAATCAATTAGTCTATTTTACATGGGTTAGCGTTCTGCACCGCAGTGAAAAAAGTGTTCGTCACTAGACGGTAACTGCATACACGTAGGCCTAGTTTGTATTTTCGTGCAAATCAGTCATTGTAATTTTCGAAAATCATCGCATGCATGTGTGGTAGGCCTACAACTTACAAGAGGAAGAACAGGTGTGTACATCCACATAAATTGAGAAGAAACTTGATAAATCTCAGAATGTTTAATAGTCCAATGAGAGGGAGCGAGGGACCACCAGACATACAAATGCTGGCAAGGGGAGGGTTATGCCAGTACGGACGTGCTCATCAAATTTTTATAAATGGTTATTAGGGGCCATCCATATATATTACGTACGCATGGAGGGGGAAGGCGGGTAACACAAATGCGTGTTTGCGTACGCTTGCGAACGGAAGCGGAGAGGGGTAAAACCTATAATTTGTCTATATTGGCCCTCAAATTGATTGGTCTTCACGTGAGCCAGAGTTCAGTCTTTCAGCTATCAGGTACTGTCAGAGGAAATAGGACTGTGGGAGAGGTCACTTATAAGATCTTACGTCCTTGCCTCTGAACGCTATTATTAAACTATCACACAGCTGAGCAGTGAGTCCATGGATTACTCATCCTTCAATCTGGCCTAAAGTGCCGCTGCCTAACATTCTGCAGCTGGTCTTGGCGGGGGGGTGTGCGTCAAGCGTCCGTACGCAGGGGAGGGGGAAGTACGCTTGCGAACAGGGAGGTTCCAATTTTCCCGGATTTTTGCGTACGTAATATATGGATGGCCCTTACATTATCACCTGTGCCTCAAGCACTAACTTTGGTCAGATAGCAGTCTGTTCTTTATTGGATCTAATTACACGTCTTAAACTTTAACATGAAACGCCCTTCCAAATTACAAAAGTCCAAAAATAAGAGCTTGTTAATCAAGTTTTATAAATATACAATGTTCCCAAGTTTTTTAATGCGATGTTACCAAATTTTATTAATATGCCATGTTACCAAGTTTTATTAATATGCTAAGATGGCAATTTTTGTTCCACATTCCCCAGATCTGTAGGTTTTTTTATAAAGAAGTTTTCTGTAAATTTAAAATGACAATTTGCAAATAGCACCAAATTCGACACACTGATGTAACTCCACTAAGATATAAAGGGTACTTCAAACCCTGAGTGGTACAATGCAGCACACTTTCAGTTACTAGCAGCAATGAGCATAAAAAGTAGCAATATAAAACTCAAACATGAAAAGTCCCAACGAACATTACAGCAGCTGGTTCTAAGGGTTTAGTTTTGGACAAGGACTCGACCAATTTTACGAGCAGTGTCTTCATATGCAGATTTAAGGCCAACAAAATGTTCCTGGCAAAAATTTTGGACACAGAGAGGATACAGAAGTGAAATGAATCTGGTAGTTCTGAATGGAATTTCTCAGATGAAACTAGAAATGGGAACTTTTTGACAGTTTCGATCAAGTGGGGGGCATTATCGTTTCCCTTATTTGGGTGGCACTTGATTAAATAAAGGCAACTTCAAAATGCTATTACAGATACAAACATCTGCAGAAAATAAATTCCTAGCCATTACAATCATTGCAGATGGAGCAGAAACTTAAAACATGTTTGTAAAACCATAAAAACTGAACACCATGTGCTTCTTAAAATAGACTACCTTGGCTCATGCAATGATTGGGATGATGAAAACAACCTGAATATGCAAGATAGTGAATAAAGTTGCATTTTGAGACAGCTGCGTCGCATCAGAGCCATAACTGATATTAATACAAGGCAAACTTAAACTAACAGTTTACAAAGTCCTCATTAGACAATGAAAGTCGAGATCATGAATCGAAAACCCAAAGAATGTTGATGCCTGAGAGACCAAGACTGACTCGCCTAAAACAAAAACAAATACCCCAGCATCAAGTCAAGAACAATACAAAATCATTTTTAATATGCAACATAGTCTACACAAGCTTTCAAGCATGACATTCCGATAGAAATTAACTGTCCAAAACCTACCATGAATAAAGTATAAACAAGGTCGTTAAATTAAAGAAAACCTTAAAAGAAAAACTCTCTTTTGCAACAATCCTTTTATTTAAGTACTGAAACTCTAGCACGGACTTCGGAAGTAAGCAAACTGCTGGACTGCTGCACGCTACAACCATTAAACAAAAAACCAGAGAAAGACGGAGAGATTGGTCTTTTACCGTAGCATGCCATGTTCCTTAGTTTTGATGTGATGCAGAAACAGCAAGATGGCATGGAACAAATTGTTGCGACCCTGAAACAAAGCAACAATACCAGTACTACAATACAATATCAGTACTACAATACAATACCAGTACTACAACACAATACCAGTACTACAATCAATAAACAAATGTGCTGTAAAAATTAACAAAACATGGAACTGCAGTCACTAGCGATGGCTAAACAAACCACTGAATCATAATTGATGAGAATAATTACATATTTCCAGTAAGTAAGTAAGTAAGTATTTTCTTTATTTAACCGGTTGCAAGAGATTAGCACTCCAGTGTACATGCATAAAATAATACAATACATAATGCAACAGTTAAAAAAACAAAAGCATCACAATCGATATGAATATAGCATTCTTCCAATGAAATTTTTCCTCATGTTGTTGTTCAGCAGTAAAAAGAGCAGGTGCCTAACAGGCTGCCAAGAGTGTGTTCACTAAGATCTTGATAACTGCACCGTCATGTTTCAATATTATAATGTAACTCACTGTGGTTTGTCAGTGAACTTGTGAATCAACACAAATATATTACATATATAATTAACTACCATTGATTTAGGAAAATCTGTTGAAAAAACTGAATCTAAAAAATCCAAATCCAGACCTGTTTCACATTCCAAACGTTATCTTCAATAACTACGTTGTAGTGTGGTGGGTGAAGCCGGACTTCGTAGATCAGAAGATGATCTTTTCTGTCTTTGAGATCTGAGGACAAGAAACAGTAACATCTAATTCATTCATTCAAGGAATTTATATAGCACCCCTTCAAGATACCTCAAAACTTAAAGTGAACTTCAGTTTTGCTTAATGAGTTGAACCTTCTGGCCAAAATAACTGTGTATCCAAATTATCTAGTACCTAACTCTTTTATCAGAAATTCCCACACGCAGTATTACAGATTGTTCCCTCTAAGCTGCAGGTTTGCACAGTGGTTTTGTGGCTCCAAACGCTGCAAAAATTGTTAAACAACAAATTTATCCCAGAAAATCTATCCAAGTTACAAGTTAGGAACCTGCATGCTGAATTTTCTAAGTAGAGGGAATGCCAATATTTGATCAAAAGAATGTAAACGTTATATGCAATCGATGAGATTAAAATGACGTTGTGTGTTTCAACTGAGCACATGCACTTTTGAGCTACATACTGGGCTTGGCTGGTGCTCGAAGGAAGTGCTGACAAGTGAAAGTCTTTCCGTCTGGATATTTCGGATGCGCGGGAAGACGCAGGTCCATGTAGCAGCACAACAGATGCATCACAATCTGGAAGGCACACAAAATCGCACCGTTACAGGTCATGTCTGGGAACAGCAGACATTAATCGTCTGGTATTACAACACAATAAATGTGGCCCACATATCCGACGACTGTAACTTGCGTAAAAGCAACAGCTTGTGTACTAATTGCAAAACCACAGCATGCTGTACTAACAAGCTAAACCAGCATCTTGTTTCGACTTCTTGAACCTCACTCCCAAACTATTTAACAGCAGAATCTACACTACCAGTAAATAGCATCACGACAATAAAAGTACACCATATAATCTGACACACTGGCAATCTGACTTCTTATCAATGTATGAATCGCTTTTCAGTGGGTGTATCACCCTGTACCTTTCAAAAGTGTGGTGCTCAATAGCCTCAGTGGTGTAAACGTTCAATACAGTTCATTTGTAAGCATATAACACTTAGATAACTGGAGAAGTCCCCACTGGCAAGCTCTCACAAACATGTAAATCACTACCAACAGAGTCCAAATTATGACTGCAATAAGTTTGAAACTCCACGATAATCGTTTACACCAGGAGAAATGCTGCCTTCAGTTGAAAAGTGAAATCCAAAGGCAAATTACGTGAATTTGTTGAGTTGAAATAAATCACATAAACACATAGAAAGACTCCAGATTGCAGAACGCTGCCCAGACTTACGGCCGAATCTGTCGGAAGATTCTCCTCCCAGACCTTTCCTTTAAAGTTGCCGCCACTGTTCCACTTGAAAGTACTCATGCACCCACCAGAACCAAGCTCTGCATGAAACACCACCACAAAGAATTATTACTACTTTCTAAAATGTCTGATACTGAGGTTGAACAGTTGATGCATCATGTAACACTTCGTATTAACTCCGCCACTGTTCGTACTTTGGTAGGGTCAGCCCCAAGCCTGGAGAAAGGTGATGCTAATCATCTTTGTTATGACACCGTGTTGCTAAACAGCAACTAATCAACACTTCCTACACATTGTTGAATCATGAAATGGGACACAATTCAGACATTTAGGAACAAATGAGCATACATGTACCGTGTTATTTCAGAACTTCAGGATGCTCAAATAGTAAACTATGCAGGAACCTAACTAGCGCTGAGTGCATCTATAGGCTTCATAAGGGGGCATTATCAAATTGCACTTGTATTGTAAAGGTTAATTAAATTTACAATTCATGTCAATGACTTAAAGCTCTCTGTCATGTATCTGCAATGCTGCACAAACTAATTAATTAATAAACTGTGTGAGGCACTGTAGCCGACTGATTAGAGCACTCGGCCTGTAACATGGGGAGTATGGGTTTGAGCCTCCCCTGAGACAGTTACTCACAATTGGTCAGCACTATCGATTGATGCTAAGTCTTTAGATAGTGGCGCTTATTAAATCTATAATAATGTTCAGTAACTTACACTTACACAGTGTCCTTCAGTTACCTGTTCATATGCACATCTTAAGAAACAACAAACGTCATTTAAAACAACAAACTTCTTTTTAAGCAACAAACGTCATTTTACTGAACCCCAACAAATTAAAATGCTGTAAACTTTAAACCACGTACGAACAGCCGTACAAAATTTTACCTCGTATGCGCTGAACAAGGTATTCCTGATTGGCCGACAGATCCAGAAATGGTATCAACGTTGACAGTTTTGGCACGAGCTGACCTTTAGCCGACAACCACTGCTTAAGAGTTGAGAGACTGACTTCTGCAATAAGCAAAAGTTAACTCATAATTTATGTATGTAAATATCTGAGCTTTTGTATAGCACTGTAAGGACCTCTCAAAAGTCTGTGTGTCTAAGGCACCTAAATGGATGCATCTTAATCAATCTCAGGAACAGTTTTGAAAAACAACAGCATTATCTGAAAATGTGATGGATTCAGAGTTTAAGGACATATACATCTGGAGGCTGATATAAAACACTATTATTATAAGAAACTTATACAGTGGAAGTTCGTAATATAACTAAATACACTGCAGACGTGCTAAGAGTAGCTTGACCTAGTCTAGAAAGTCACCAATGGGGCAACACATCAGATCAGCACCAAACCTTACCAATGTACTCTCCTTAATATAATATACAATGCATAACTCATAGATAGGGCCAATACACTCAAACTAGTTACAGTAATAGAAGGAAAGAAGCCTTTTGAAAGATAAAACTGTTTAAAAAACAGTATGAAATGCAAAATTTTTTAAGTACTCCAATTATCGATAAAAAATGCTTTCCTAGACCAATTTACGATATCATATCTACAAAGTTCAAAACAAACAAAAACAGTTTCTTTCAAATCATCAAAACTAGCCTCCAATCTGAACTTCCTCCGATCCAATGTTGACCAAAGCCTTGTTCACTTCTGTGATTTCCTCAATCAGTCTATTAAGTATCGTTCGACAAATCCACTGAAAAGAGGAAACAAAACTAAAGCATTTCAAATTAGCTTCAGTTTCATCATACATCACTGAATCTACAGGCAGTATGATGCTAACAAGGCACAAGGTTTCATTGATAGCTTTGGATATTCTGAGATCATGATTACGATCGCACATCAAACGCAAAAGAAAATTGTAACTCAGTTCTTTAACTGATCTAAATAGATGCATTTTAAAATTGCATGTGAAAGC
>OY744613.1:12609431-12619431 GCA_963556255.1 Allolobophora icterica
CTCTGCATCGAAAGCAAGTATGGGGATCCCCAAAGACAAAGCGAGGGACAGACGCCTGCCAAACCCGTCTATCTCATCGTAAACCGCGGTTCAAACCCGAGTTTGACGTGATTGAAAAGCGTCACTCTCATCGTCGTTCACGCCGCGAAACTCACAAATGCAGAGTAATTGAAATAGAACGATAGTGATGCGCTTGGTAAAGGGTTATGTAATACTACTTCTACTTAATTATTTATCGGCTCTTCCCATGCGTTTATTGGTTACGTTGTATGAGTGAGGCTTCACATTTCACACGACCAGTGAGTAGGTCGAATGTTGAGTTTGTTGACTCTTGGCATCCAGTTCGTTTATTATCGGTAAACTGTTCTTATTTAAATTTAGTGACTTAAAAAGCAATGCTTAAATCAGCAAATTTAAAGAATTTAAAGAGCGGTGTTTGGGAACACTTTATCGCTCGCGATTCTGTGGAACAGACAACTCAGAGCCAGTTATGCAAATCGAAGCTGAAAATTGTCAGCGGTTCAACACAATGTATGCATATTCATCCCCCGTCGAAGCATCAGATAAACCTGCCCAAACACAAGGAGTTGATGACCCTTGTTGTCTGCAGAACTTTGGACTTTGTAGCTGCATACGACGACGTTGTTCTTGTCGCAAGACATAGTGCAGTAATACTTATCATGTAAAGTTTGGAAACCCGGTAAAAACCCGGGTACCCGGGTTTTTACTGGCGCCAAAACCGGAAACCCGGGTTTGTAAAAAGGCCTCGGGTTTGCATTCCCTAGTAGCCATGCACATACGATATACTAGTAACTTAACTTTCCGAGTCTCACACTATTAGTGCCAATGACCAGTACACTTCCTCGTCATCTGATCTCAGCATCACATCACTTGTTCAGTGTACTCATTTTACAGCCAAGTTCACTATGAGTTTCAAGTTGAGCAGATATCTCTAAGCATCTTTCTAGGTGTGGCATGCAAACACGGGCATCCGCAGTAATTTTTCTGGGGAGGGCAACAATTTTCTGGCGGGGGGGCAACAAGTTTCTAGGGGAAAAAATTACTTTTTGCATGGAAAAGCTATTCATGAACAGAGAAAACATGACAACTTTCAAAATTCAGAAAGGAAATGCCTCCCCTTAACCCCCCCCAGACGCCCATGCATGCAAAACTGATCAATCTCAACATACTGTCAAATAATTTACTACTTTGAAACTCAATCATCCAAGTCCACAACTTCTACACTTGAACCTCATGCAACGCGGACTTACGTCTTCTGAGACAGGACAAATGGAGAAGTCGTGCTGTGGACTGTCGACAGAAGTCGTTGACTGAGGTGCAGAATGTGGAGCCAGCTGATACTGGTATCGGCCGATGACTGGAATGTAGTCGAGCATCGTTCGGTTGAAGGACCAGAAATTAAATCCAGAAGCTGGCGAAGTCCTCACGTCAGAAATACCCGATGCTAAAGAAAACACATCCAGCATTATTGATATCAATGTAAGGTAATAATAATATTAATATAATTAAAGTTATTAATAGAAATTTATATTATTATTATCATCTTTTTATACATTTATTAACTCTTCCGCAGCGAATGTGGTCGATAACGACCACATTGCAAACAAACACAGCCATTGGTTGAAATTAGCCAAGCTCAAAAACTAAAATTTATTGGTCAGGCAATTTTGTAAAGGCTCTCGAAAGAAATATGCATGCGTTTGACGAGGACGTTTTGGGATTGAAAGTGGCCACATCGCTGAGCGAACTGTTGCAAGGGCTGATGTAACATCATTGGGTGGAAGAAATATAAACAAACTTTTGGACTAAATTCACCAACTTTTAGCCCTTTGCCCGTTGTAATAAGTGAGCCATAAAAGTGTCTACGTTTAGAAGTGCTTTTATTACATGCTATTCTGTTAATAGATTTTTGATGAATTTCCAATGTTATAATTTTATTTTTTTTATAATACTGAACATATATTTCTAAACTTTGAGGCAAACTCATTAATTGGTCAACTTTTTAAAGACAGAATATTGTTGAGGAATAAAATACAAACAAAATGACATAGGACATGTCTAGATTTCTACAGATTTTAAGTAGTTTTATTCATATGAACTAATCATGATGATATTTATCAAAACATCGTAGCTGCGATTTCAAGAGTTAAGCGTCACTACCTAGTGACAAAGTCTCAATCGATGGCGCTGAGCAGTTGTGAGTAAAGGACTTATTCAAGGTTCCTACACAGTAACCATCTCTAAGGAGGTTCGAACCCATACTCTCTCCATTACAAGGCGAGAGCTCTAACCAATCGGCTACTGTGTCCCATGAAATGGTATAATATTACCAAAGTTCAGAAAGAGCCAGCAAGAAATTTTTAATACCAGGTTTTCCTTGTAAGCTATGACTTGATGTAACAACCTTGAGGTAACAACAGCATGTTGCCTAAATGCAGAAATTCTAACCATTTTGCATTCTCAACTCTTTTGATGACATCGATTCTTGCAAATAGCTGTCCAGTTCTTGAGTGTTACTAATCAAATCATCGCTTCTAAGAACTACAAGAACAAAATGAAAAACTATTAATTAGAGAAAGCACCATCAACTGATATTTAGTCGTTAGACAGTGGCACTTAATAAATGCATAATAGTAATTAATAATAGTAAGCATAGAGCACTTGTCGGTAAAAAATCAGTTTCCACTGCATAGGAGCCTTGTCCTATTACCCGCTGTTAATAATCTTTAGAAATTGTTTAACCCTTTAACAATGAGCGTGTACTAAAATGCATGGAAAACTAATCCCTCTCATCGTTAAAGGACTGAGCGTTCTCTAACATTATGTTACTTCACATCAGTATGTTAACCATCAACTCAAGATTGTTGGACTGTATTTGTGTACTCATCTTTATCATAAATTATTATTATTATTATTATTATTATTATCACTAATTAGCAAATTCCAGAGTGCTGTGTCTGATGCACGAGGCATCAACAGAAGGCATGACAAAATCAAGAGAGACACAGACAGAAAGAGAGAGACAGACAGACAGACAGACAGAGAAAGAGAAACAGACAGAAAGAAACCCTATGGTGGATAAGCAACTTGAAAAAGACAAATCTTAAGCAGAGAAGAAAATGCAGCAAGTGATCGAACAGGTACAAGGACGGAATTCAAAAATCATGGTTCAGCAACCAAAAACGTTTGTTCATCAAGAAAAGTTCTAGTATTCAGCATGACCAGAGAAAGGCACCCATACATAAGCCTAGAACTGTTCTCGATGAACGAACTTTTTTGTTGCTGAATCAAGATTTTGGAATTCCATCCTCATATCTGTTCAATCACTTGCTTAATCGCATCTGAACTAACAAAGAGGAATTTTGACTCAGAAAAACTGTCAATTATCTCAAATCAAACCTACTTGGTGAAGACTTGATTGGAGGGCTGCATGGATGTCGTGCTCGAAGGACGTTATTCCCACTGGAAAGATCCTGTCGCAGGGGATATGAGGGGGAAGGATCATGTCGCATGGGATATGAGGGTGAAATGTTGCCAGGAGTGACCATGGACGAGGCCATTGGGCTACCATGGCTAACAGGGGATGAAGAAATGGAACCCTACAATACAAATTATACAACAAAATCAATAAAACCAAGCACTGCTTTAGAGAGGTAAGGTTAGGTACTAGCTCAATTACTATACCCTCTTACAACAGTAATTCTAAACTATATCTGACGTACGATGCCTAACTAGTAGGTTGAACATCATATTTAATTCCTGCTTCAATAATTAAGCTAACAATTCCTCACTCAGCTTATGGACACAAGGCGCATTAATTCCGTTTCAACAGATTTTTGGCAATTTAACAGGCTCTGATCAGCCGTCCTTTTCTGTAGATCTGGACCCAGGTCAATGCAACTGCATGCACTGTAGACCAACAGTGACCATAAACCAGCAAAATACTGAATCGCTCTCAGCCACTGGCTTATATTTTAGCTTAGCCACTAAAGAAAAATCACTGACAAGTTGCATACAAAGACCAAGGTGATCCAATTGTAGACAAATAAAGAGCTATTGTCGATCTTTACAGTAACTTGGGGCCATCATCTTGGCCATGAGTGCCCCCAAATTCCAATAAACAACAACATTGTAGTATCTTACCATCATAGGTGTAGCCACATTGAGGCAACAGGAGGTAGCTGCCTCCTCTTGCTTTTTAGATTTCAAAAATTTTCCGTGGGTTTAAACCTCCGCACGCCTACTACACCTGGATGTCTCCCGGAGTTGCCTCCTCTTGAATTTAAGTCTGGCTACTAGGGGTCCACCGAAAAGACATTTTCCACCGGAAGCTGAATCCGAGTATTTGGATGTACTATTTGCCGGATCCGGAAACGAACCGGGTACCATTTGTTCCATATGCGAAGCTTCACATTTTCATGTAATAACAAATTATCGACATAAATTTGTGTACTTGTAATAAGTGACTAATACAATTTGAATTGTAGTCATTTCTGTGCAGTTGTGAAGTTTTCTGTGTAATTGTTTTAAGGTTCAACATTTATAAGAATATATATGTAAGTTTATTGAATAAGTTTTTAAAGAAGAAATTTTTTTTAAAGAACAAATTTTTTGCAACTAGTTGCGTCTACAATATTTACCGAGGCGATTACTTCCGGAAACGGGATTTTCGGTCGAGGCAAATAGGCGATTTCTGGTGGACCCCTACTGGCTACGTCCTTGCTTACCATATACAGTTTGTGAAGGCAGACAACAGCTTACCCTGCCCATGGGCGAAATGTGAGATGTAGAACTGGTATTTAAGTCGGCATGAAAGGAGCCGTTGAGATGATGACTGGACATATGGCTGGTTGACCCTTGTTGACTGGCATAGTTAGGCGATCCACCTCCAAACATAGAACTGGCAACGATCTCCTGGGGACTCAAACCACTACCGGAGCTCCCCAGTGGACTTCCAGGTAGCATGGACGATGGCGTCGTCATAAACAGACTATGCTGAACTGGAGTTGGACGACAGTAGAACGTGCGACCAGTGTAGCTGCTTGGCGAGTACTGGGGAACCAGTGTAGCAGATGTTGCAACTGCAGTCGATGTTGGAGATACAACGCGGAAGCCAGGCTCTACCATTTGTATAAAAAAAGTGCCACACAATTAATGTATGCAAGTAACTGAACACATCCCTACACCAGAAACTTGTTTTAATGCTGCCTATAACAAATAGAGAGAGACAGACGATTTAAACAGACAGAGACAGACAGATAGAGACAGAGAGAGACAGAGACAGAGAGAGTCACATAGAGACAGAGAGAGACACACAGAGACAGACAGACACACAGAGACAGACAGACAGAGACAGACAGACAGAGAAAGAGAGAGACTGTGAACACATGTACAACTGTACATGCACAAATACATAGCACATATACAAGCACTTGAAGACAATTGATGCAATAATTTTGTGTTGTCAGATAAGAAGCAACTCACAAGTTTTCCTGAAGACCTAATAAGTGTGACACTATGATTACAATAAACACAGAAATAAAGATTATCCTACCCGAGTCGGCCACACCACAAAGTCGCTGCTGCCCCGTTGTAATTTCCAAAGTTGCTGTTATTAGACGACTTACAATGTGTTTTACCAGAAGGAAGACGCCAACCAATAGCAACAAAATCATCAGAGCATCAACTGCAAAAATCACAGACCAAGTAATTACAGAAACTGAGCAAATTACAGATTTATTTAAGAACAAGTTGTGCTACCGGTGATTCCATGGTAACGGAATTACCATCACAGCCCTCACGGGTAGCAAAATGGATAGAGTGCTTGGCTGTAAAGCCGAGAGTAAGGGCTAGCGCCTTAACTCAGGTGATCACTATGTAAAGGCTTTGATCAAGTCCTTCACACACAATGATTCAATGCCAGCGATCTTTCCTCTGAGTTCCACAGATTCTCGGTACCTCCATCATCATTGCAACCCATCCTTCATCCTCCTCCTCATGCTCCTCTATCTATCACTCTCTGGGCTTTCCACTCTTAACTGAAGTCTCACCTTTTCAAGAACTCCTACTCTGACTCAACCGATCCTCTGCCTTCCAATTCTTCTCGACCTAAACGACACCCGCCTTAACAGCTGCTCTGCCTCGTTTCTAGATCTGCCACTATGGTACCCGGACTCGGACTTCCTCTAGACTACTCTTTGGAAAAACCCCTCTGGTTTGACGCAGCACTCATGAACAGGCTGGTGCCCTGAGTTTGGCCATCAAGTGGCGCTTTAGAAGTTTGACGATTACGATGACGATATTCTGTCCAATGCGCACTTCTGAACTTTGTAAGGAGGGCAATATCAAATACAGTTGTACTGTGTATATTGTATTGCATAAATCACACCCTACCATGCATGCAATCAATGCCTTCTAAACAAGAACAAAGCCTCTGTGTAGAGATTCCAAGACCAATTACCTGGCTTGGTCAATTGTTTTGGGGTTTGTTACTTTCCTTTGGTAATAAATTACAGAATTACACTTGTAACTGATAACAATTTTCCTGTAATCAATGCTCAAATTAAATTTTTAAGTGCCATGATCTGGTAAAAATGTTCTGTAAGCTCTTAAATAACTATCTACCTTTTGTCAGAGTTTTGGATTATTAGATATTCATAAAACTCTTAAACTTAAAGAAAAACACCTTATCAAGACTGAAATAAAGATCTATAAACTTCAATTACCTGAGTACCAAACAGCTGGATATTCTTCCAGAACGGGCCAATTCAAAGTTCTGTACTTCCTTGAATAACAATGAAAAATAATACAACAAATAAATTGTTACACTTAAGAAAAGTCTGTCCACTATACTATATACTTTTGTATTCAATCAATCAATCAATATATGTTTATTCAAATCAAAAAGTTGACATGAACGCAACCTTGTACAATAGAGGAGAAAGTTAGTGGTGTTTTTATATAGAGTTCTAGAAATAAAGTTTTGTTCATCCTTAGCAGAAAGAGTAAACTCACGAGAGCAGGGTCGGAGATCATAATTGCTAGATCCTACCGTTGGGAAGAGGCTTTGGAGCACATGGGACAGGGAGAGGCAGACCACCTGTAGGAGGCGGTCCTCAGCCACGCCTTGTTATTGCTTCTAAAAAACTATATAGATATAAATATATATATATACATATATATATATAAACACATACATCTCACCATTCTCTCATCAACTCAAGTATTAGCTCAGAAAATATGTTGTAGACTTGCTGCGAACATGTTGTAGGTTACCTACACTGTGCCCACCTAAAAAATTGTTTCAAGCTTACATAGTCTAATTACAATTTTTTATACAGAGACATAAGCAGCCACAGAATTGAAAAACTAATTTTTAAGAAGCAGAATAATTGTTTCCTGAAACTAGCTAACTGTTGTCTGAAAGTAACAATAACTATCAGGCATTTCAAATTAACTTACAGTTCTAGATGGATCATGCCAGCAACGCAAAGAAACAGCACTGCCCAAACTAAAATGATACTGTTCCGGTAAGTCGTCCTTTTTGTGTCCAGGATCTTATTGACCGCCTGCAGATTACCTGCAACCATGCAAGGCTTGGCCGACATCTTTGGACGAACACCTAAAACAATTTATGATTCTGGCTGAGCACACAAATACTCAAGCCTAATAGCCTATCTGCAAACATTATTAACACATTTGTATTTCTGTCTAGTTTACATAAATACTGCAACAGTTTGTACATTGCTTCATGTACTTAGTATAGATACAACTTCAGTACATGTAGCAATGATTCAAAGGCATTTGTCAAGGCTAGTTTAAGAAAAATTATTGCTTTAAAACTTTGTACGGATACAAAGTACATGTAGCAATGATTCAAATGCCTTCGTCAAGGCTGGTATAAAAAAATTATTGCTTTAAAACCAGTATTTTAGTCAACAGTTAGACAGCTTAACTTACTAGCACCAAATGACATCTTGTGGCAACACACATTGTTGACGTCTACTTTACCTAACCTCACATTTCTACACAGTATCTAAACTTTGACACTAATTATTCACCCTCCCAAAATTTTCATGTAAAATATCCTGGTTCGTTGATAACGCAGTCAATAGTCACGTTAATAATAAGCATACTGGATATTATCTTACAAAGAAAGACTGGGTCAGGCTCTGAATCGGTTTACTGAAGCAATCACACGACTTATATTTTCTATCGTCAAACTGGGGTTGTCCCAAACCCCCGAAACCCGATTCCCTGAAAACGCTGAAAATAAACAACCAGTGGCGTCACTAAGGGGTGCAGGCTGCACCGGGCGACACCTTCAGAGGGGGTGACATCAACATGACAAAATTACTGTCTAAAAAAAATTTTGTAGCGTTTCAGCAGAAATTTATTATTTTTAAACAGACAATAACAGACAACAACAAAGACATTGTTCACAAGCCCACCTTACATGTACTGTATCAGTGTCAATTTACCTCAAGCTGAATCTCTATGCTAATTTACTTTTTTGAACCTTCTAATGAGGGTGACAACATGACTTACCGCACAAGGTGACACCAACCCTAGTGACGCCACTGTACACAACAGCCCGATCTCCCGAAAACAGTTTTATAAAAAGCGGTCGAAATCCCGAAAACTATTCATATATTCCCAAAATTAAATTGTAGTGTTTAAAATATAACACCCTGTCTAAACATGAATTGTTGAGGTTTGAACTCTTATACATGACACTGACTTAGAAAATCGATGTCGGGGATCCGGCCGAAATTCGTTTCGGGGATTCGGGTTTCGGGGATTCGCTAAACACCCGTCACACTCTAAGTGGATGTCTGACCGGTGTCCTAAACCCATGCTCACACAGCATCAACGAGGTCTCACATTATTTCAAATAAAAGGTCATTCATTACCCGTTAAACTCAAGAAGTTAGTTGAAGATGACAAAATAAAAAATTTCTCTAAATGTCTACACAATTTAACTGCTACTTGTAAATCTTTCGCAAATATTTGAACAAAACAAAAAGCCTCCGAAACCAAAAATATTAGTAAGTAAGGAGGTAGGTTCTCAAATAGTTGTTAAGCAAGTAAGATAGAAAGAGTATTTCGAAGTATCTTGAAGCGCTATGCAGACTCAGTAGTAGACTGTATACAGTCTACATAGGCTTGCTGAAGTGTTAGGCTTTCAGAAAATGTTAGTAAATAAGGAAAATATAGGCCTTATTGCAAAGATTTCTTAAACTAGGCTAATTAATGAACACAGGAAAAGCAATGCATGAAAAAATTAGTGGATAGAATTTGAACCTTTGACACTTTGGCAAAGGTTCACTACATTTCATTACACTAACCACTAAAGTAGACCACCGAGATCTTTGATCATTACTTTTTCTAAATGTGGTAATTTGGTTTTAAAAATTCATATTTTCGTAGTTTTACCACAAGCTAGGCGTATACCCGTTTTAAAAAAAAAGCGGTGCCAACGCGTTCAAGTTCTTCCTGCTTCTATTTGTGTCTAAAGACACCGCCACTGCTTACGAGCAGTGGCGGTGTCTTTAGTGCCAGTCCCAAGCTTGGATAAAGAAGGAGGGCGACGCTAATCATCTATAGCCTATGTTAAGGCACAGGCCTAGGGTCGTTAAACAGCAACTATAACGTACATTTGTTTCTAATAATTAACCAGTCATAATTACACGTATGCTCTCGTCTCCGGTCGTTGATAGGTTTTATAGCCACAGTATTGCAGGCCTATAAGTGGCGGGGTTTGAATCCAAAGTATAACAGATTTGCCGGTTATTTTCAAGCTTACCGGTACGCCGGTGTCCCGAGATATTCTATCCCCCCTAAAGCGTATCCCCCCGGATGGAATAAACCGGTTTAGAGTATCCAGTGGGATGAACCATTCTATCCCCCCTCGTCATACGCATCACGATAGCCTCGACGAAATTCCAGTCAAAATCACCAAAAACAAAGTAAATTGATT
>OY744613.1:12624431-12662355 GCA_963556255.1 Allolobophora icterica
CACGGAAACAGCCGAGGAGACATGGAAACTGCAGCCGAGAAAACACGGAAACAGCCGAAAGGACACTGAAACAGCCGAAAGGACACGGAAACAGCCGAGAAGACACGGAAACAGCCTGTATACGGAGGAGTAGATGACCAATACGGGCTTTGGCGCATCCCGTTATTCCGTCAAAATACCGGGGGTTGGTCTCCACCCCCACAATTTTTTTGTCCCCACCACTCCGTTATCTCACCGAATTAAGAGGATGCCGGTCTATACCATCTAGGCCTCCAGAGAGTCCGTAGATCCCACGGGCCCTGATAGCGGATCGATTTTTAGTGTACGAATTGCGCCACCAAAAGCCTGCCAGCCAAAACAAAAAAAGGATCGTGAATTGCATTAACACATCAAACCGTAAAAGTGTCGTTTGCTGCCGGCCGAGAACCTCCCACGAGGCCGGCCCAAACCATTGGAGTGTGCCAGTAAAAATTATAGCCCCCTAATCGTACGGCGGTGGTGCGCTAGGAATTACAGACTCACTACTCCAACCACCTACGACGAAAACTTTTATTTTGAGGTTCTTGGGCAAGACCCAGCGCTGGTTAGTTTCTTGATTAGTTCCGCCACCATCTCGTCTTTGCTTTGACTCGGCAACTCTTTTTGTGACCATTTTCACAGTGTGACGATATTATCAGTCACAAGTGTCACAGTGTCACACTAAGCTAGGAGCCTCTTCCTGCAGAAGCATCTTAAGTCGTTCAGAATTTTTTTCAATTTAAATAAATGATTAGGTTGTGGTATACATAAAAATATAATGTTGGGGCAAAACTTTTGCAAATGGCTTATGATAGGCAAAACAACTCTCTGCTGTCACAGATGCATTGGGGAGTACTGTTTCAAGCATTTAGCACGACTGCGAAACGGTTGCGGGACAAAACCCTGCGCTAAATGTGGGAGGGGTATCAAAAACCGCTTGGGTGAGTGTATGAAGTGTGGTTATTTCGCTAAATATTTCAGAGCTCGACGAGGTGGGTTAGTCCGTGAATTTAATAAGGAATGGAAGCGACTATCAAATATATCAGTAGAATAAAAAAAATAATCATTTGAACAAACGATATAGTTATTGTATTGAGCTAATACAGATGAGCAAGCGACAATCGAATATCAGTAGACAAAAATTTCATTTTGAACAAATGATATAATTATTATATTAAAGAAAAGTTTGCCACAGTAGTATAAAATAATTTATAACTATGGCATTGTCTGCGAATGAAAAAATTGAACAATTGCTGGGTGAGTTTACTGGTCCCCCAGCTCTTCGAGCTGTTCTACAGAATATCTTAGACGAACCTATCCCAGATGCAGTCAAAAGGCGCTTACTGCAGCCACTGCTTCCAAGGCCAATTCCTCCAGTGCGCAAGCATAGAGGGGCAAAACGTAAAGCCCTTCTGGCAGAATTCGACCCTCTCCTAAATAAGAAGGATAGAGGTGGACCACCACCCTTTCTAGTACACAGAGAGCTAGCCAATCAGCATCTGAGAGACTTCCGTGCAGAAGTACCTCTTAACCACAGGTTGGAGGGAGATGCGTTGGCTTTCTTGAGTGCAATGGAGCACAACATTGAGTCGCAGCTAAACGAAGAGCTCTTGAAAAATGGTGGTTTGAAATACTCGCAAGTGTTGACTGTTGATTTGGAAAAGTTGGCACCGACCGTCGACATGTTGTACGATGGAAACGCGACCCCGGGTACTATTACCAACACGGCCTACTTTCGAAGCAAAGCAGAACCAATTACCAATGCGGGTAAAATCCAAGGGGCTGTTCGGAAGGCCAAGGCCGAAGTACTAAAACTCCTCGAGGAGTATACCAATGAGGGATCGGGGTGGAGGGTGAGACGGGTCGTGGCGCTAGACCTCAGTCTTGCAAGATATAAGCCTTTCCGAGGTAAGAGCTACTTTCCCACACCAAAGTATATACCCCCTCGTACGGTTATTAATGTAAAGAATAAAGATAACCGATGCTTCGAGTGGGCCATACTAAGCGCAATGTATCCAGTAGAAAAGGACCCTCAACGCCCTACTAAGTATCGTACACACCTCCTCGAGCTAAACTTCGACGGTATGGAATTTCCAGTGAAGGTCACTGATATTGGTAAGTTCGAACGTCAGAACCCAAATATAAGCGTCTCAGTCTTCGGGTGGGATAAAGCTTTGTATCCAATTTATGTCTCAAAGCAGAACAATAGAGACTATAATATCGATCTTCTACTGTTAGTCAGTGGTGTGAATTACCACTACGTCTGGATTAAAGACCTTGGTCGAATTCTTAATCAAAACAGCAAAGACAAAAACAAAAAACACCCATGTCGTCGCTGCCTACACATATTCTGTAGACAAGACTTACTGGATGCCCATATCGAAGATTGTCAGGGCATTAGTCAGAAGCCTCAACGAATTGAGATGCCGAAAGAGGATGAAAATATCCTCAAATTCCAGAACCATCGCAAACAGATGCGAGTCCCGTATATCATTTACGCCGACTTCGAGGCTCTAAACATACCAGTCGAAGGTGCAATCATGAACCCCAGCGAGAGCAACACCAGACAGATAGCTGAGCAGAAACCGTGTAGCTTCTGTTATATAGTGGTTCGATACGATGGCCGCACCAAGAAGCCGGTGCTATATCGTGGAGAGAACGCCGTGCAAGAGTTCCTGCAACGACTACATGGCGAGCTGGCCTCTATCAAACAAAGGCTGGCCACCCCAGCTAAAATGGTTATGTCAGCGGCCGATCGCCAATCATTCCGCGAGGCTATCGATTGTCACATCTGCGGAGAAGCGCTCGAAGAGGATAGAGTTCGCGACCACTGCCACATTACCGGTAAGTACCGAGGTGCCGCTCACAACGCCTGCAACCTTAAACTTCGAATATATCCAGATAAGTGTAAGGTACCAGTGGTCTTCCACAATCTAAGAGGTTATGACAGTCATCTCATCATGCAAGCGATAGGTAGCTGTGAGGCCGCACAGGATGAGGAAACTGAAATTAACTGTATCCCAAACACTATGGAGAAATACATGACATTCAACATAGGACAACTACAGTTCATTGATAGTCTCCAGTTCTAAACAGCTCGTTGGATAAATTATCAGGAAATCTTTCGCTTGAGGATCTGAAAGTAACAACGGCATATATTAAGGAAAATTTCGTTTACAATGATAGGACAAAATTAGATCTTTTGAGACGAAAGGGCGTATATTGTTACGAACACATCCATGATTACCACCGCTTCGAAGAAGATCGACTTCCACCCAAAGAAGCGTTCTACAGCAAGCTCACCCGAGAGAACATTTCAGATGAGGATTATCAGCACGCCCAACGAGTATGGAATGAATTCGATTGTAAAACTCTGGGTGACTATCACGACCTGTATCTCCGCACGGATGTACTTCTACTCGCAGATGTCTTCGAGACCTTCAGAAACACATCGATGAAACATTACAGTTTAGATCCGGCAAATTACTTCAGCCTGCCAGGAATGGCCTGGGACGCTTTGTTGAAAAAGACAAAAATCGAGCTCGAACTTTTAACCGATATAGATATGCATTTGTTCGTAGAGAAAGGTCTCCGAGGTGGAATCTCGATGGTATCTAAGCGCTTCGCAAAAGCCAACAACCCACAATGCCCCGACTACGATACCACGAAGCCAGACAACTGGATCATGTATCTCGACGCGAATAATCTTTACGGCTGGGCGATGCAACAGCCACTGCCAGTTGGAGGATTTAGCTGGGAAAGTCCAACTCTCGATGAAGTGTTGGAAACTCCAGATGACGCGCCTGAAGGCTTCCTACTTGAAGTCGATCTCGGGTACCCGGAGCACCTCCACGAATCACATAGCGACTATCCCTTAGCACCGGAGACCCTGACAGTCCAAGAGGAGTGGTTGAGTGACTATCAGAATGTGCTTATGAACGAGTTGGGAGGCAAGTTCACAAAGCATGTGAAGTTAGTACCAAGCCTACGACCTAAGGAGCGGTATGTGGTCCATTATAGAGATCTCAAACTCTACCACTCGTTAGGGCTACGAGTTTCTAAAATTCATCGTGTCATTAAGTTTAGACAGGAGGCATGGATGGCTCCATACATCGAGATGAATACGAAATTGAGAGCGAAGGCAACGTCGGAATTTGAGAAGGATTTCTTCAAACTGGCTAATAATGCGGTCTTCGGAAAAACCATGGAAAATCTTAGAAAAAGAATCAGGGTCAACCTGGTACCGACCTCAAAAGTTGATAAACTTCGTAAACTAATTGCGGACCCGGCCTACATATCGCACAAAATCTTCAACGACCAACTCGCCGCGATTCACAGTTTGAAGAACAAGCTCAAGTTAAACAGACCTGTATATGTCGGCCAGGCGGTCCTCGACCTCAGCAAGCATCTGATGTACGACTTCTGGTACAACGATGTGAAAAACGAGTACGGTAACAATGCTCAACTCTTGTACACAGACACTGACAGCCTCTTATTTCAGGTGGAAACTCCGAACACCTATGTCGATATGTGGAACAAAAAACACCTATACGACCTCTCAGAGTTTCCAAGAGACAGCCCATACTACGACGTCGAGAACAAGAAAGTCGTGGGCAAGTTCAAGGATGAATGTAACGGAGTTGCCATAGCCGAATTCGTGGAACTGCGTCCGAAGATGTACTCGATCTTAAAATCGGGTGGTTCAGAAATCAGGAAAGCAAAAGGCGTTCAGAGAGCAGTTGTGAAGAAGGATCTGCACCACGAGCTATACAAGGAGTGCCTGTTCGAACGAGAAGAGATGCGGCACACACAAGTCGTGATTCGAAGCCACGACCACCAGATCGGAGTGTACGAGCAGAATAAGATCAGCCTCTCTCCATTAGACACAAAAAAGTGGATCGAGGCCGATGGGATAACAACGCTGGCATATGGGCACTACAAAATCAACGACGGTTGAGTATTCTATCGGGGGGTAACTCAGTGCCCATAGGCACCAGAATCAGCTCCTCACGAACAAAACCGCGGCCAGGCCCATCAACTAGATGGTATAAAGCCGGTTGGCCAGCCCGCCGAACAACATCCAAAATAGCGTGGATGGTGAGCGACCAGTTAGGGTCGGTGGCTCGTTTGCTACCACCCTCGAGCTCGCCGGGAGCGTACAAATATCGAACGAGAACGTCGTGCCCGAGAACAGGCTCATCCAAGCCCCACAAACGAGTTTTCATTTGTGAATGAGAGGGCTTCTGTATCACTTTAGCAGCTTTCATCGCTTCAACCGGCTTCATGTCGAGCAAACGCGTCGGCTCATCGTTTAGTGCAGCTACAACTTCGGGCATCCGGCGAACCCATTCCACCGACCGTTCGGATGACCCCCTTGCATCCAGGAGCAATTCCTGAGCGTATTGAGCGCCGAAAAGTCGCTCGGCCAGTGTTCGGTTGAAACGTTCAACGATGCCCTGTTGGCGATGATTTGCGGCCTGTCCGCGTCTTACAAGAACGCCGTGCTTCACCAGCAACGGTGTAAAATCACCCATAAATTCGCGTCCAGGATCGACCTGAAAGAGTCGAGGCCAAGTTAATGGGCCCCTCTTATAGATCCGGCTTAAAGCGGCGGCGACTTCGGTCGCACTTTTGTTGATCAACGGTTCTGCTTCTTTGTATCGTGAAGCAACATCGACAACAGTCAAGGCGTATTTATAAGTCTTGCGACCTACTTTATCGTGAGGTAAAAACAAGAGATCGGCTTGGTGTACCGCGTTTGGTCGATTTTCCTCGAACTTTGGACGCGGTATGCGGCGTGGAACGGGGGAGATAAATCTGCCACACAGCTTGTTTCTTCAACCAATCACGAGCCTCGGCCTCGGAAACTTTGGCGGCTACGGCTAGATTTTTCACCGCAGCCTTACCTCGCCAATAACCTCTAGGGCTGTAATAGATAGTTGAAAGGTTCTTAGACATTTCAGTAAAACTATATATTACAAACAGGTAAACACATACACAAATGAAAACTACCGCCGCCGTCCAACACCCATCCCAAGCCTCGACTTCGCTGACATAATGGCCGATACGAGCCGGGCATCTTTCTTTTCATAATCTGGGGTTTCATCGGTGAGTGCGATCTTCGACGCGGCTGCAGCGAGGATGTCATCTGCATGGTTACGCCCCGGAGTATCTTTATGCACTGCGTAAGCCACATCGTGGTGTAGGCACGCACGGTCGAGATGATTAACACCGTGATTGTGCTGTGACAGCCGTTTATCGAGTTTTGTGAATGGTCCACAGTAAGAGTACTTTCCTGTATTCTGGAAAGAACCTCCCGGATTATCTTCCGAAGACATACCGGATGGAAGGCTCATATGCATCTCAGGCAGAGGTAGAGCGTTGAGGGCCCTATTCAGTAGAGAACCACCAGTCTTCCGTACTTTCGAAGGCAAAATCTGGCTCTTCTTTGCACCGCAGACGGCACAGGTTCCCTTCTTGGCTGGCCGACCGTTTCGTAACTCGACGATTGTTTCATTTGAAGTCTCAGTATGTTTCTTACATCGTAGGCAATACATTGTTTTCGTTGAATACAATCATAACTCGTTGTCTCTATATGGAAATAACAAATTTCGATCTCGAAGCCGACGATGGAAAAAAACACCACCATTGGCTGTTACCATCCAGCATACGGTGCATAATCTGTGGGCCTAGCGGATGTGGGAAAACAAACCTACTGCTTAACCTTCTGTTGAAGAAGGGGTACCTGCGTTTTGATCGGCTGTATCTATACTCGAAGTCTCTGGGACAGGAAAAATATCAGTTCCTCCGGGACTGGGTTACAGAGTTGGAAAAAGTTGCCGGGAAGGAAGTGGCTTCCTTTCACTCTTGCTCAGATGAAATAGTTCCAGTTGAATCATTAAATAAGAATGCCAGAAGCCTTCTAGTGTTCGATGACGTCATGCTTGAAAAACAGTCGCCCATCGAAAGGTATTTCACTATGGGTCGACACGGTGGCGCGGACTGCTTCTACTTAACTCAAAAATTACTTCCGCATTCCCAAGCAAGCGATCCGTGACAATGCCAATCTTATCGTCCTCTTCAACCAGGATAGCAAGAATTTGCGAGCCATTCACGATACGTTCGTGGGCGGCGACATGTCTTTCGCTGAGTTCCGTACATTTTTCAGCGAGTGTGCTGCCCAGCCATATGGATTCGCAGTCATAGATTTGACGTCCAAAGCTTTTGATGGTAAGTATCGAAGCGGGTTCGATCGCTTCTATAGACCTATGGCCAATTAAAAGGCGTTATATAAATGCTATATTGCTAGATAAAACACCCTTAGCTTTGGCTTTTTCGTTTTTAAAAAAACCTATTTTCGCTTTAAAAAATCTATAGTTGTGTGTTTTAACAAGTTTTTTCAAAAACATAGGCAAAATGAAGGAAAAAGAAAATAATAAAAAAATAATAAATAATAAAAATAATAAAAAATAAAAAATAATAAAAAAAATAAAAAATAATAAAAAATAATAAAAAAAATAAAAAATAAAAAATAATAAAAAATAATAAAAAATAAAAAATTAAAAATAATAAAAAATAATCAATAATAAAAAATAATAAAAAATAAAAAATTAAAAATAATAAAAAATAATAAATAATAAAAAAATAATAAAAAATAATAAAAAATAATAAAAAATAAAAAATAATAAAAAATAAAAAATAATAAAAAATAAAAAAATAATAAAAAATAAAAAATAATAAAAAATAAAAAATAATAAAAAATAAAAAATAAAAAAATAATAAAAAAATAAAAAAATAATAAAAAATAATAAAAAATAAAAAATAATAAAAAATAAAAAATAATAAAAAATAAAAAAATAAAAAATAAAAAAATAAAAAATAAAAAAATAATAAAAAATAAAAAATAATAAAAAATAAAAAATAATAAAAAATAAAAAATAATAAAAAATAAAAAATAATAAAAAATGAAAAATAATAAAAAAATAAAAAATAATAAAAAATAATAAAAAATAAAAAATAAAATAAAAAATAAAAAATAATAAAAAATAATAAAAAATAAAAAAATAATGAAAAATAAAAAATAATAAAAAAATAAAAAATAATAAAAAAATAATAAAAAATAAAATAATAAAAAATAATAAAAAAATAAAAATAACAAAAAATAACAGATAATTTAGCACTTTGTTAACAATAGATTGAGGTTTACTCTGAATTAGCGATCAAAGTTTGATTGTTGGCGAACATTGCTCAGATATCTTGACGAGTCGCTCTGGAAAAATCTTGTCCGAGTAGAAAATTTTGGTCATTGAACTATTTATTCGTCATTGAAAAACATTTTTGTCATTGAAAAATATTTTCGTCATTATTTTTTTCAATGACGGAAGTGAGTGATAAACGAGGCTCTACGCGTGGATTGGTCAAAACTAGGTTAGGGTTAGGGTTAGGGTTAGGGTTAGGGTTAGGGTTAGGGTTAGGGTTAGCCATTGTTATAACAGCGAACGCAAGACTGATTCTGAATATAATAACAGGAGGATATATTTTTTTCAACATAAGATCTCTTCATTTTAAAAAATAACAATTACTTAAAGAAACGATGTAGCTAACATATAAACCATATATAGTCGACATACAAAGACGATGTGGACAAAAGTTTCGTCTAAACAGGAGCGAGACGCCCTGACTCAGGACTATTTAGCTCGGAGAAATCGATTGAGACAGCGTTTCGTGGATGAGAAGCTTGGTGAAGTCAACCTTCAGTACGATGCTGCAAAGCTTTTCAAACCAATCGCCACAGCCACGGCTGAATCCCAGGCGGCTACGTCTAAGGAGCTGCAGAAAGTTACCAGCGCTTTACAGGATTTGCCGGCCCAGATTTCAGAGTCTGCTAATTTTAACCCGATAGCGGCGTTGTTCGGTGATTCCGTGGGAGCAGTTGCTCCAACGGCTGCTCCAGCGCTTCCAGCGATTGTGGCACACCCCGCCGCAGGAGCATCTGCTCCAGCGGAAGCATTGCTCGTCCACCCAAACAGACATCTCAACGTCGATACAATCAGGCGGCACGGTTTTACCCCTCCGAGCGAGCTCGACCTGAACGACACGGCAGCTGTGAAACAGATAATCGAAGCCGTAAATTATTATAATCGCCACACCCTGGGCAAAGAGAAAAGGAAGGCCAATAAGAACGGAGACGAAGAAAAGGTACATGCGCTGGCCGTAGATATCGGCGTCCTACAGGACTACAGAGATCGAATTCGTTTGCTATTGAAAGGCCACGCCCTCACTAAAAAAGGAAAGGGTTTCAGTGTCCCAGCCGTTCCTCTGAAATTACAAGGTAACGCCTTGGGTGAGCTCTCCGTTGACCCCGTCGCGCTGTCTGCTGGTAGACTGAGAGTGTTTAAAGGTGGGAACCTGGTGCTCGAAGCTCCGGCCGATGAGTCGTTGTTCAGCCTGTTAACGAAACGATTCGTTAAGACTAAGCAATATTCGCCTCAAGCAATCGAAACTTTTAAAAAGCTCGTACAGATGTCTGGTCTGCCTATTCATGGCCGGAAAAGTAAAAAGTTCCAACTGATTCGTGGCGGCGCGGTGCAATTTTATAATGACCCAAACGCCCTGGTAGAGAGGTTGCAGCTTTTGGTGGCCTCTAGGGCCGCGGGAAACACTGGTCTCGGCAACGAAATCTCCGCCATTCTTGACGAGTTACTGCGTTCCGGTGCGATCTCCAAAGAGCTGGCACTCGAATTGAATAGAAACATGCTCATAAAATAGAAATAGAAAACAAAATTCATGGCTCAGATGGAACGCTCGGAGAAACTGCTCGAAGAAATTAGAGAACTTTTACAGCCTAAGGAAAATTTTAGTATAGTTGTTTCCTCAGATACTACAGGGTGGACCACGGCTTTCTCACCACCGCTGTACCTGGATCCAAAAAGACGCTTTGAGCTTGCTTTGGTCAATCTTGAAACTTATAATTCGATTCCCAACATCGATAGTACAAATAACAAGTTCGTCTACAGCACCGACAATGGTGTGACGTGGAAGACGATCATTTTGCCCGACGGAAGCTACGAGATCGCACAGATTAATGATGAAATCGGTAGGCAGTTAGAAAAGCAAAATTCTCCGACGGGTGTGGCACCACTCGGCTTTAATTCTCCTATTACCATAGGAGCTAACGCATCTACCCTACGCGCCTTCATAAAAATTACGAATGCCCTATATAAGGTAAATATGGCTCAATCTACCATCAGGCAAATGCTCGGTTTTAACCCTCAGAGGCTTGGTAGTGGTTATAAAGAGGGAGAAAATCCAGTCGATATTCTCCGCGTGGACACAATCCTGGTAAATTGTGACATTATCTCTGGATCGTATCGAAATGGTAGCCAGCTGCCAGTAATCTACAGTTTTTTCCCGGATGTGTCGCCCGGCTACAAGGTAATCGAGTCTCCGAAAAATCTGGTGTACCTACCAGTTGCACCGGCTGGTAACGTACAGGGCATTCGTGTGTGGCTGACCGACCAGAATGGTGAACAATTAAACCTCCGCGGTGAGACAGTAACTATAAGGTTTCACATCCGCAGTGCGTAAATGTTCAAACTTAAATATTCTAATGTTGGTTCTTGGAATTAAAAAGCGGCGTCGTGTCGTGGGTGGTGGACTTTTCGACTGGATACCCAAAATCGCGGGTTTCCTTGGCCGTGCAGGCTCCTTCATTTCGGCGAATAGAGGCACAATCACAAACGTTGCCAAGGCGGTTGGTAATGTCGCGAAAGCCGGCGCCACAACAGCATCTGCCGTCAGGCAAATTGTTGATGCCGTGAAAGCGAGACGCGCTGCGGCCGTAAATGAAGCTCATTTACGAAATGAAAACTCATCTGCCGCGCCTGTTGTTCCCGCACCTTTGGAGAAGGCGCTCAGCGACAAGAGCATCGAATACTTAAAACAACTGGCTGTGAGTCCGCCACCCGTTGTTCCGACAATGGCCGACATAAACAGCCGCATTGCTGGATCCGGTTTCAAGACTATAAAGCCGAGTCGTGGTGGTAGGGGTCTGTTTCTCGCAAAATGAAAAAAATATTGACAAAACGCAACAAAATGTTTAACCCACCACATATGAAATTAATTTGTAACATGATTAATAATTGAAGCTTGAACTTTTTTACTTATAATAATGGCAGCATTTGACGTGCCGAGTGAAATGTTGGACATCGCTTCGGCGGTGCCCGATGACAATAGCATTGAATCGTTTGAATACCGCGAGTATGAATCGCAAAACCCTGCGGCTATTAATAACGGCCAGGCCATACAGATAGACATCCAGAACCAAGACATTTTCACACAGCCTTCCAAGAGCTACCTTCTTGTGGAGGGCAGGATTACATCAACTGGCGCGGCTTACATCGCAGACTCGCTGGTGTCATTCGTCAACAACGCCATCCCGTACATGTTTTCTCAGATTCGATACTTGGCTAACAACACCGAGATAGAGAATGTCATGTCTCCTGGGCAAGCCACGACGATGAAAGGCATGCTGGTTTACGGCGATGATTTTTCCAAAGGCGAAGGTTTAAACATGTGTTGGCAAAAGGACACGACAGCGGCAGCGGCGGCTGCGAATATCGGCTTCGAGGCCCGTCGACTGATGATCATTGGAAAACCCGTCCCTATTGGAACGTTTTCATTCATCGTTCCCTTAAGACATCTATTCGGTTTTTGCGATGATTATCACAAGGTCGTATACGGGATTAAACACTCTTTACTGCTGAGCTGGCAGGGGGACGCAGACGCGATCTTCAAGGAAGCCGCAGCGGCCAATGGCCAGATCGCGCTGACTAAACTCTCCTGGTTCATGCCGCATATAATACCCGCTCTGGAGTATAAAAGCATGCTTATGAAGCAGATTGAAGCCAAGGTTAAGGTACCTGTAGCATTCCGCGCCATGCAATGCGACAACATTGCGGTGCCACGAGCGACGACTTTTTCCTGGCGTTTGAGCGTTAAGTCGGGCACGGAAAAGCCACGCTGGATTCTTGTTGCTTTTCAGACTGGAAAGAATGCACATCAAGGCCAGAATCCGGCACTGTTTGACCATGCACAGGTTCGCAACATATTCGCTATGCTCAACACCGATCGCTACCCCGTGGTTGACATGAATCTCGACTTCACCAAGAGGACAACCTCTCGCGCTTACAAGGCCCTACGTGACTTCAAGGAAGAATATTGCGGCATAGACGCGCGTGAATCGTCATGCCAACTGACACCAATCGAATTTGTAGATTTGTTTCCGATCTTCGTCCTGGACGTGCGCAGGCAATCTGAACGACTAAAAACCTCTGTACAGGACATACAAATCAAGGTGGACTTTAACGAAGTGGTACCAAATAATACGACAGCATATGCCGTCCTGATCAGCGACCGACTCCTGAATTTTGAATCGGATGGCAGCAAATTCAACGTCGTCTACTGATTCCCATAATCACATTTAGAAAAATGGCCCTCTTCTAGATATATTTTTTGCAAAAATGAAAACTGAATACGTTGCGTTCGGCCTTTCACTGACCGAAGGGCAAAAGGCAACATTGGCTAAAGCTGCGCGCGTCGGCACTGGCGCCACGATCCGGCTCACTCATGGCCAGCTTCGCGGAAACGATAAGCTCGCGCTCACAAAAGTTCAAGCCGCCCGAATAGCGAAGAAGATTTCGGAAGGCGTTGGCATGGAGCTGAGATTCACCAAAACGCAATTGAAAAAGATGACAAAATCGGGCGGATTTCTTCCACTACTGGCTCTCCTCCCGCTGATTTTTGGCGGGTTAACCGCGGTGGGTGCCGCGGCTGGAGGGGCCGCCGAGGTGGCAAAGGCCGTGCACAACAAACAGGCCAGCGATGCAGAGGCTCTGCGCAAGAAACAGGCCAGCGATGCCGCCCAAGCCGAGAAAAAACGGATCGACGACGCGGCTTTAGCAGAGGCCGCGCGTCATAATCGCGAACTCGAAGCTCAGGTCCGCGGAACCGGTTTATATCTCGGGCGCGAGACTCGTGGTGGTTGTTGTCCAATGTGTAAAGGATCGGGTCTCTACATTGGGCAAAAAAACTAAAACCTCTTAGCAACTTCGACATAGAGAAAGTTGCCAGAGCGCTGCCGCATTTCCGCGGTGTTTTCATGCGAGATGGTCTGCCAGCCGTGGCTCGTGAGAAGGAGTGTGGAGTTGTTAATTTAGATTCTGGTTCCGGCGATGGTACTCACTGGGTTGCCTATTGGATAGATGGGCCTACAGCCATCTATTTTGACAGTTATGGGCTGGATCCGCCTCTCGAAATTTCTCGATATTTAAAAAATCCTATAAGAACTCAAACATTTCAGCTGCAGGGGCCCGATGATGTGGTATGTGGTCATCTCTGCCTGACCGTGCTAAGAGAGCTCGCTGCCGGAAAGAATTTTGAAGACATCGTGCTTGACCTATGTTAGACTTTCGTCACCTTTTTGTATATAAAAAATGCCGGTTGATAAATTTGGAAGAGACGGTGGAGGTGGGTTGGGAGGGGGCAGATAAGCGCCGCTGGGCTCGTCCACAAGGCTGGTGATACCATGTTGGGAATTCTATCGGCTGGAGGTTTTCGGCTGACAAACGTGGGGACGCCCACGATGGACACGGACGCCGCGACAAAGGCTTATGCAGACATCGTAGATCAGGACAACCTACAAATCACCGGTGGAACGATGTCTGGCGTTCTAAAAATGGGTGGTCACAAAGTTACTGGGCTGCCCACAGACGCAGAAGCGTCTGAAAGCGACGCAGCGAGCTGGGCACAAGTGGTAAGATACGCGGACCAGAAGGCGACCGCAGCCGAAAATCATGCAGACCAAAAACTTATCGATGCCAGGCAGTACACGGACGAGAAGAATGCGGGGCTGAGAGATTCCGTTAGGCAGTATGCAGATGACAAGGACCTTATTGTTAAAAGTTATGTTAACGAGCAAGATGTTATCGTCAGGAATGCGTGCGTGCTCAAATCCGGCGGCGTAATGACTGGAAGTTTAGTTATGGGTGGCCACCGAGTTACTGGGCTCCCAACAGAAATTTCAGGATCCGATAGCGACGCAGCGAGTTGGAAACAAGTGTCAACAGCGGTCGCCGGCGCTCTAGTAAAACTCGATAGAGTACCCACGGAGTCGTTGCATGTGGTGAATAAGCGGTATGTAGATTCCCGCGACGCTTCTTACAGACAGTACGTGGATGAGAAGGTCACCACCGCTAGAAGATATGTGGACGAGAAGCATGCTATCGTAAGAGGCGGGCATGTGCTCAAAAGCGGCGATTCTATGACTGGTGATTTGACCATGGGCGGCAAAAGAGTGACTGGGCTGCCAACAGAAATTCCAGGATCCGATAGCGACGCCGCGAGTTTGAAACAGGTGACGCAGCTGATCAGCAACGCCACTGTGAATAATGATACGGCGCCGGCGGGACCAAAGTACTTGACTAACAAACGGTATGTGGACGCGAAAAACGCTGAGATTGGAGCTTCCGTTAGACTCTATGCGGACCAGAAAGCCGAAGCTGCTAAGAGGTACGCCAACGAGCAAGATGTTATCGTTAGGAGCGCATGCGTGCTTAAAGCTGGTGATGCAATGACTGGTGATTTAACCATGGGTGGTAATAGAGTTACTGGGCTCCCTACAGACGCAGCAACGTCCGAAAGCGACGCGACGAGTATAGCACAAGTATCGAAGCTGATCGCCGACAACATGACAAAGAGTGATAGAGTACCAACAGAACCGTTGCATGTGACAAATAAACGATACGTTGACGTGAAAAACGCTGAGATTGGAGCTTCCGTTAGACTCTATGCGGACCAGAAAGCTGACGCCGCTAAGAGGTATGCCAACGAGCAAGATGTTATCGTTAGGAGCGCATGCGTGCTCAAATCCGGCAGTACCATGACCGGTGATCTGGCTATGGGTGGTAAAAGAGTGACTGGGCTACCAACAGAAATTCCAGGATCTGATAGTGACGCCGCGAGTTTGAAACAAGTGACGCAGCTGATCACCAACGCCACTACGAAAAATGATACGCCGCCCTCGGGACCATGGTACCTGACTAACAAGCGGTATGTAGACAGTGAGATAGCTAATGAAAGGCGATACGCGACGAGCATCAAGATTCTCAACTACAGCGGCCACATTCCGCCCCTATCCAGAAACGTTTCCGAAACGGGTTTTATTGCCTCAGCCAACGAATCTTTACCCACTAACCCACCTCATATGGCATTCAACTCGGGTGTGAGAGGTGAGTGGAAGACGGCGTCCACATCGAGAGCCGATATTGATGCTCAGGTTAGTGGGACTTGGTTACAGATTGAATGCCCGACGGCTGTGCGAGTATGGAAGGTTAGTCTGGCTGGGGGATCTAGTCCTACTGCACCACGTATCACGTCCTGGAAGATTTATGGGACTCCATCCACCGATTCGGCGAGTTATGATGCGCTCATTTTCTCCACTGTCACTTTGACTAATTCTGCACAAGAGTTCACCTTCACTGAAGACACAGTATACAAAAAATTCAGGCTGATGGTCTTGGCCACCAGCCCACCACAAGCTACTTTTGGAATATCACACTTCCAGATCTATACATATTTTAGACACGGGGGATAGTCAGTAGTATAGAAAAAATATGACTGACACGCACTACAAGATTCGGGGGTATCTCCGTCAACACGGAGAAATAGACATGTGCAAATACAGCATAGACAGTCTAGGTGATGTGGGCCACTGGGGGTACGACATCCCGAAGCCCACCGCAGAGCTATTGACCGCGGTGCCTCAACAACACATCGACTTTGTGTCTGACGATTACCACAGCCGCGATATCTATACGGCGGCCGGAACGGTAACCACCAGTGCGTGGCAAACTCTTCCATTGACCGCTGCGCGTTTTCCGTGTATAAGTTTGCAAACCGCCAATGAGGGGGTTTCGTTAGAGTGCGGGTTCTGGAAGCTAACAGTCTTTGGTGTTTGCGGTGGTGATGCAACAGTTCGCGTTATAGCACCGGCAGCTGCTGGTGGTAGCATCGATCGTACAGTCGATATTTCAAGTGGGCAATTTGATGTAGCCAGGGCAATATTCGTTCCAGGACAAACGAGTTTCCGAATTGAAGGCAAAAAGAGAGGCGTTGAAAGTACTTCATCTATCGACTTAAACGTAACTTTACTAATAGAGCAACTATAAAAATACAATGTCTTTGTATCCAACGCTTACGGAGCCGACAATTTCGTCAGACACGAAGTCGCAGACGTTTCGTCTGCAGAAGATTGGTGAAGTAGAAGCATTCCTGAGATCTGAGGCGATAAGTCGAGGACAACTGTGCAAAAAGTATAAGAGGGTTGTAGATGTGGCTAATGGGGCCTCGGCCGGCCTTGCTATGGTGAGTCTTGGAACTGGGGTGGGTGGGGCAGCTATGTTAGCCACTGGTATTGGTTTTATTCCTGGTATTGTTCTGGAGAGTTTAGCCATAGCGACGAGTTTTCTGGATATTATTGGAAATGTTATTAGTAGAAGTTTTGTTGCTAAAGCTTCAAAACACGACGAAATTTGTATTTTGGCGGAGAGTAAGCTAAACACTGTTCATGACCACATTTCTAAGGCGTTGGAAGACACGGCTATTAGCGATGAAGAGTATAAGCTTATTTTGGGAGAGGAGGAGAAATATAGAACGATGAAGCGTGATATACAAAGCAAGAATGGAAAAAAAGAGTTGCCGAGTCAAAGCAAAGACGAGATGGTGGCGGAACTGATCAAGAAACTAACCAGCGCTGGGTCTTGCCCGCGAACCTCAAAATAAAAGTTTTCGTCGTAGGTGGTTGGAGTAGTGAGTCTGTAATTCCTAGCGCACCACCGCCGTACGATTAGGGGGCTATAATTTTTACTGGCACACTCCAATGGTTTGGGCCGGCCTCGTGGGAGGTTCTCGGCCGGCAGCAAACGACACTTTTACGGTTTGATGTGTTAATGCAATTCACGATCCTTTTTTTGTTTTGGCTGGCAGGCTTTTGGTGGCGCAATTCGTACACTAAAAATCGATCCGCTATCAGGGCCCGTGGGATCTACGGACTCTCTGGAGGCCTAGATGGTATAGACCGGCATCCTCTTAATTCGGTGAGATAACGGAGTGGTGGGGACAAAAAAATTGTGGGGGTGGAGACCAACCCCCGGTATTTTGACGGAATCACGGGGTGCGCCAAAGCCCGTATTGGTCATCTACTGGAGGAAATGAGCATAGGAAGAGTTGGGTTCCAGAGCCTAGAACCAGTAACAGAAAAGTCGCGCCTACCATTAATATTATGTTATATAGGCCTACTATATTATAATGTAATATATATATATATATATATATAATATATATATGATACGAGGTAATTGCCTGTTGGCCACACAATTTTCTGTGTACTTTCTAGATATGATTGGGGGAGAGGGATGCGAGACAGGCCATGGCAGCGCGCGGATCACGGGTTCTTAGAATATATATTTCGTCATATTAGATGAAATTCACGAGAACAATAAAGAACAAACAACTGTTTATAAATAATCGTTTGCACAAGATTGTAAACATCTTGGAACAAGCGATGCCATTGGGACCTAAGGCGCAATGGAAGACTGTGTCTTCCACATAAAATGTATGCATCTACAGTTTTATACGTGTTTAATATATGTATAGGGGACTATAGGATTTTATATGTATGTGAACATGTGTATGTTATGTGCATATGCATAGGTATATTTTTACATTTCTGCATATATGTTTGTATGTATCTATGTAGGTATGTATGTATATAGGTATGTATTGTATGTATGTGTGTATGTATGTATGCATGCATATGTATGTATGTATGAATGAATATATATATGTATGTATGTATGCATATACTATGTATTTATGTTTATATGTACGTATGTATATGTATGTAGGTATACATGTATGTGTGTATGCATGCATGTGTGTATATATATAATATGCATGTAAGTATGTATGTATGTATGTATGTATGTATGTATGTATGTATGTATGTATGTATGTATGTATGTATGTATGTATGTATGTATGTATGTATGTATGTATGTATGTATGTATGTATGATTGTATATATGCATACATTTATACATGCAAAATGACTTCTGGCTCATTGGTTACAGCGCTCGCCTTGTAACGCGCAGAGTACCGGTTCGAACCTCCTCCGAGACGATTGCTGCAGTGTATAGGACCTTCACCAAATCTTTCTCTCACAATTGATCAGCGTAATCGATGGATGCTCGGTTAATTAGGATAGTGGCGCTTAACAAATGCATAATAATAATAATAATAATAATAATAATAATAATAATAATAATAATAATAATAATAATAATAGTAATAATAATAATAATAATAATAATAATAATAATAATAATAATAATAATAATAATAATAACTGCCACCTGTCTGAGTGACGCTGACATGTTAAATAATCATTTGTATAATAATAATAATAATAATAATAATAATAATAATAATAATAATAATAATAATAATAATAGTAATAATAATAATAATAATAATAATAATAATAATAATAATAATAATTGCCACCTGTCTGAGTGACGCTGACATGTTAAATAATCATTTGTATAATAATAATAATAATAATAATAATAATAATAATAATAATAATAATAATAATAATAATAATAATAATAATAATAATATCTCAGAATTGGGGCGACATCTCTCTTGCGCCTCGGGGGAGCCACGCGAGGCCAGCTTTTTACATCAGAGAATCTCAATTATCATCCAAAGGTTCAACGCAGTGGCCTTTAGTGGTTCCATGGTGGCAGCCCAATCTGACTTGGACGAGGAGTAAACCGTTCCAGAAAAATTGCACACTTAATCTCTAAGTCCCTGAGGGAATGAAGTACCTCAGGGCAAAAAAATAATAATAATAATAATAATAATAATAATAATAATAATCATAATAATAATAATTGTAATATTATTAGTAACTTCTATTGCGCAGGTGTCTAATGCACAAGGCATCAACCAATGGCACTAAGCCGTAATCAGGCCAATATCTAGAAGATCAGTCCGTAAGAGCCAGCCTATGGTGGATAAGCAATTCGAAAGAGAAATAATAATAATAATAATTTGGAAATGTAACGACTTTTTTATTTAATAACGATCAAATACGCAAAAATATCTCAAAACATGATCTCTCACATATCCATTTCAAATCGTGACAATGCCCATAAGCATATATATCTATAGGTACATATAAATTATACACAAATATATACATATATAATACACGTGTGAGATATACATATGCAGTAAATGAAAGGCAATAATTAAACTGGTGATCGATGACGTTCCTATGAACGCGCTATATAAACAGATTTCGACTTCTGACGTCTTGTCTAGGTTATTTAAAATTTATGCGGTCGATCAGCGCAATTTAATTTTCCCCGCAGTTATTTATTCCGCGCGTCACCGCTGGCCGCCTGCTGGCACACGTCGACGTCTATAATCGAATCTGCGGTCATCGGTGCGTTCGAGTTATCGGCCGTCAATCAGCGATCGTATGGCTTAAAATATCACGGAGTCATTAATTTTACGCTCCGTCGCCAACGTCCATGCAGATGAGAGTCTCGCGGTGCAGTGCTGCAGGCTTGCGGCTTTTTCGCGCTGTTCACAATATCTACTTGTTCATTGTCCTTCTTTCCACCACATCCTCATTCGATTCCTCTTCTTTATTCTGTCTTTAATCCGCTTTTCCATCCTCTTTGCATTCTTCCACTTCTTATGACCTTAGGCCTAACTGGCGTGACGCCCATTCAAATGGGCAGCGGTGTGAAGGACCTCAGCCGATCAATTCATGCAAAACTAAGCAGGGTCAAGGCCATAAGGCCTATATACAAAAAAGTGTACATTTACACTTAGCCAGAGTGGGAATTGTCGTGTAGTTGGGGGGGGGGGGTTCAACTCCCTAGTTTTTCTTAGGACCCCAGTTAGGTCTTTATTGCACACCCCAGGGGGTCGTTTCTAAACCCCTCAGCTGTGCTAATGTGATTCAGCATTATTCAACTCTGAGTCTCTGACAAAGAGAAGAAGTTTCCATGATGTAGGCCTATCATGTATGCATTTTTGAATTTTCTCAACAAAGGAATTGATTTTGATTCGAGTCTGACTTGCAAAACTGCTATCGTTGAAATCAGCTGCTTTCAAATTTCGTTGACATCATTTTGTAAAATACGGATAAAATGATAAAATGTTCATTCCCCTCCAAGTCTTTTTTCTACAATTCCCACACTGCACTTAGCATCATCCATTCTTCTCATTCCAGTTCGGCATCTGACGCGTTATTTTCTGCTCCTCCTGTTCATCGTATACTAGCTTTTAATCCTCTTCTTCCTCCTCGTCCTCATCTTCCATTTCAATTCACTTCTGTTTACCTCGTTTATCTCAGCTGTCTCTTCCTCGCTCCTTGCTATTGTTCTCATACCTGTCTGCGACTAGAGGACAGTCCTAAACTGGTTGCGTATGAGCCTTTTCGGTTGCTGAATCTACTCTTTGGAACTCTCTCTCTTTCTCTCTGTCCCTGTCTCTCTCTTTGTCTCTGTCTGCCTGTCTGTCTGTCTCTCTCTCGGGCTCTGCTTCGTGGCTTGTATAATTTCGTTCTAAATTAAATTTTGTCTCTTTCAAATTGCTTATTCACATGCGCCATTACTAACTACAATTACAGTTGCCATTCTCCAGCTTTGCACCAAACTCAAGCCGTATATTTAGGTAATGATCCCTATGACGTCATAATATATAAAGCGAAGACAGTGAATGAGGACAAATTGACTGAGGTTTCGAAAGAAACGAGAAAGAAAAGAATGGTGTCACAGGCTACGGACTTGGGGGGGCGCACCGAGCTTACAATGTTTCATCCTTCTATACCTATAAATTGTTCCTACAAGATAACAGATTATGACATCCTCTACGCAGATAGCTGCTCCTTGCCCCATGGCAAAGAAAATTCTAACAATTTTTAAGCAGTTGATGCTCTTAATCATCTTGACAATTTATCAGTAATAAGAACGAATCTGCATAAACTATATTTCATTGAGATTCCTATTTTATAATTAATTTGGAAAGTGACAATTCAGACCGTTTGATGCCAGTTTAGTCAACAACAGATGACAGATACAACGCCTGCGCCTACTAGTTTGGCCGGTGTAAGATCTTGTAAGAAAATCCCGCAGTAACTGCGGTTGAGTTGAGCACTGACAGATGACATCTATTTATCGCTTTCCTTTGTCGCACTGACATGGATCGACTTGCAATTGGCTATTTGTTCAATGACGTCTGATCTCAGCACCCGATGGTAATAGCCACTAGCCTACAGCCAATAAATGACGAAGTAAAAATGACGTGATACATAGTTTCCACATTGCAGAACACTACTCGCTCTCTGCCCATTATGACGTCACATTAATTATGCGCATGGCGACGTTGTTTACGTTTGGAAAGAATTTTGATCACGATCGCTTCGAACTATAATTATTAATCGTTTTATAGCGGTACGCCCCTCTAGCGGTCGCCCGCTGCTGAGGGTCTTCGTAGAAGGAGGGGGTGGCAGTTCAACGTGCGGCCAAACTTCATTTCCGTAGTAAACAGGCTGTTTGGCCCGCAGGCGCTTACTACGCCTTACTACAGAAGCATGGCTAATATTATTGCATTCTTTATTGCACGGGGTTCAATTCAGGAAGTGGAGCTACCAGGATTTCAGTAGTGGCGTCCGCGGTCTCCGGGTGGGAGATGACTGTCGTCCTTGACGATGCACCAGGGTTCGTTTCGACCCACAACCCCCAAGCAGACTAAATTGTGGTTTCTTCTGAAATATCTGACAACTTTGACAAGGCAAATGCATTTGGGCCTGATAGATACCTCTTCTTCGTCCGAGATTCGAACCCTGGACGTTCTCTCCGATTCACTACCTCTTTCCCTCGCCTCTTCAGCTAAATCACCCAAGAGTTCTAGGAGCCTAAGTAGCAAGCTCTGCCTCACTGAGGGGTCAGAGCACACAAGATTCAAAATTTCTTCCAGAATATAATACATTATTATTATTCAACAGAAATTATATGAAGAACAGAAATAATCTCGACAATCAATCAACTTAAATGTTCACAATCTGTGACCTCGGCCAAGAAAAGGGACCGCTTGTCGCTTAGTAGATTAGCCGGAAATGCGTCTTTATGCCAGGCCACGAATATTGATTGTTGTGTCTAATTAATCAATCTGCAGCTCGGATTCACTGTACTATAACGAATCTTATGCTACTTGATGCGTTAAGGACATATATAAGTATTAATGGATTGGGTAGAGACACATTAAATACTTATATGCGATTTCCCGCCAAAATGATACTTTATATTTTTGTGAAAAAGTGCATAAATTATGGACCAAACGTTCTGAAATTCTATCCTGATTTATTAAGGTATAAGCTTGTGGAAAATGCTAATAATTCCTTCCCGCCATGTGGTCCCTTTTCTTGGCCAAGGTCACACAAATGATCACTAGTTCTTGCATACCCTACGTTTGCAATTACAGACAATTAAACATAGAACTTAGGGACAGTCGAAATCAATGCACAGGTTTCTATAGCGCACACCTGAGAATTTCAGATCACCTCAGCAAAAGACTTGTATTAAACTCACTACTCAAAGATCACAGCCTTAAATCAGCCCAGCTCTACTTCCTAACTATTGAAAAAGTCTGATACCCTAGTTTCTAAGCAACTTGGTAATATACCCCGTGATCGATCGAGTCGAGCTGCTACGATCGACTTGGCTCGGCCGACGATCGACTCGATCGACTTTGTCGACTAGTCGACCTCTCGTCGACTCGATCGACTTGGCAAATAAACGATCGACTTGGTCGACTTTGTCGACTTGGACTGTATCTCTGGGCCAGGGGCCAGGGAGCCATGTCGCCAAAGGTGCCAATTCTCACACAAGTTTTGGCTCTGTAGCGCCGAGGCACAAGCATGCTCACACAACTTTTGGCTGACGCTTTGTATTTGATGCTTGCTAAAGTAGTTATTGACTTATTGTGCTATAGACGCGTTTCATTTCATGAATATGTCGGCCTAGTATAATAAACTTTTCCACTGAATGTAAAAAATGACAAAAATTAATATTCTTATTGGTTTTATCGGATATAATGTATAATTCTATCCATCTTAGGTCTGTACTTTGCTTGGGGTTGGCTCACGCAACTATTACACACTTTCCGAGCCACTGCTCATGGCCAAAGTCGAAGCATTCAGTCTCGTCCTAACATACAGACATTCGAAAGGTTTGAGATCGTCGTTACTGACTACCATGATGTAAAATAAGAACTATTTTTACATCATGGTGACTACAGAGCTGAAATTTCCTGAAACTAGCGCATTTTTAACGCATCTTAATCTTTCCAATTTCACCCTAAAGCTGTGAAAAAAGAATCTGCAGCTTCCAGTATACGAAATCACCAAGAGGCTCATAGTTTGCACTGAACTTCAAATCAGGTTAGTACGGTAGTTGTGCGTTATAAAGCATTACGTCATCACATCATGTGAGTTTTTTTGTGAAGGAGCAGCAAAAATAGTAAGAACATATTTCAAAGTCGAGTCAAGTCGAGGAAACAACGATCGACTCGACTTGTCAAAACATATGATCGACTCGACTTGCAAGTCGATCGAGTCGAAGATTTTTCGACCGACTCGACTTGACCGAGTTTCGATCGACTTGATCGACTGACTCGATCGATCACGGGGTATACTTGGTAACAGACAACCGGGAGCGGAATTACCGAATTTCCATATTTTATATTAAATAATAATAGAAAATGTAAGACTCCCTGCAATGCATTCACGACGTGTAAACGACAGCCATCTTGTCACAGCGCCTCCAAGTCAACGGCACGGGCGACCTATCAATGTCTTCTTTCGATTAAATGTATCGAAAGTTTTAAATTAAATTTCCATCGCTACGGTACTTCAGAACTTTTAGATATCGAAATCTACTCAAATTTAGTCGAAATTAAAATTTAAACGAGCGGTGGTTGAAGAACGTCGTCTGGTCGTCCTGTGAGGTTCCTTAATCGACAACAATGACTGTCATAATCATGGGCGGCGATCCCGGGGGGTCGAGGGGGACAAGACCCCCCACCTCCAAGAGTGGGGCACGCCATACATTTCGCTCCCCCAAATATTATTATGAAGAAACGTCAAAAAGGTAAACGAATTTTTTCGAGTTTGACCTCTTTTTTGACCAGATCAATTCAAAACTCTTTTTTGACCAGATCAGTTCAGAAGTGTCCCCCCACCTGTCAAACAAGATCGCCGCCAGTGGTCCTTATTGACCCTCTCGGTTACTTTCTTGTATCGTATCTTATCGTATCGTATCTAGTAATTTATAAGGCGCCTCTCGCAGTATAAACTATTCACAGTGAAGGAGTCCCGTGGAAACAGAAACATCTTGAGCGAGCGAGTAGATGCAGGGGAGATTCTCGTCATGAGTTTAGTTCGTAGTCGAGAGGGAAGACTATTCCAGGCAGAGGAACCTGTCACAGCAAAAGCTTGACGTTGGGCCAGAGTGGTTCTAGTACGAGGAACAAAGAGATCAAGACGGCCAGTAGAGCGTAAAGGACGAGCAGTTCATTCAGTCATGCAGAAATTTAATATAGCGACCTTCAAGAAACCTACTGAGAAGCGCTCCCAGCCCAGCCACGGCGATAGAGACCAGTTTGTAAAAAGCAGATGCGTTACCCCTGGGGAGAAGGTGAATCTCTAACGGAAGACCATTCCAAATGGAGGGCCCAGCTATAGAGAAAGCCCGGTGTTGCCTAATTGTGGAGCGAGCCCGAGGGACTAAAGTTCTCCCCAGAAGAAGACCGAAGAGCACGCCGACCAAGTGAATCAGAGACCGGGCGGCAGAGCTAACACAGATAGGCCGGGCACAGCCTAAGAGACAGCGTCAAACCACTACAGCAACCCTATAGCAGATACGCTGCAGCACATCGCGCATGTATGCAGAAATAGGGGCATATTTAGGGATGCGTCCAATGAGCCGAGCAGCTGACCGAAGAACTCGGTCGAGGTGGCCAATAAATCCAAGCGGCAGACCAACCAAGATCACACTGCAGTGATCCAGCCTGCTTGTCACAAAAGCATGTATAAGGATGACAGTAGCATCATGACATTCATAAGACAGAGAACGAGAAATAAGCCGTAACTGACACAGTTGATAATAACAGCTACGGGTAAGCTGGTTAACATGTTGGAAGCTAAGGGTACGATCCAGGAGGACTCCTAAATCCCGAACCACATCCAGGAAGGTGATTTTGGGAAAGGCTTCTGCCACCAGGGGTAGTTAACACCCGCTAGTTGCCTACTAGTTGGAGAGAGAGGTTGCCGCATAAAGTCAGAGAGGTATTTAGAGGCAAGCCCTAGCTAGGACTTGGAAGCCAAAAGGAGGATCTTCATGCTTGCGTCCGTGGTGATGCTTTTGGTCTACAGCCGAATACTCATGATAACCCGGTAACATCGCATTGCCATTAAGATCGACCAATCGTAAGAAATCTACCCGGCCACAGCAGTATGGTCACATATATGCTACCACGAGTAGCATGACAATTGCCAAGAGTGTAACAAATCCTCTTGGGGCCATCCATATATTACGTACGCAAAAATCCGGGCAAATTTGACCCCCTCCCCCTGTTCGCAAGCGTACTTTCTTCCACACCCCCCCCGCGTACGTACACTTGACGCACCCCCCCCGAATGCCAGCTGCAGAAAGTGTCTCGACAGTCTGCACTTTAGGCCAGATTGAAGGATGAGTGAGGGCCAATATAGACAAATTAATTATAGGTGTCTCGTTCACAGCACAGAATAACTGCACATGGCTTTTATATAATGTAATAAAATGCTATCGGACGACTATAGGATAATACAGAGTTATAAATAGGCTAATGTGGACGTCATAATTATAAATTTATTTTGCGTACGTACACTTTTGTCTCCCCCCCCTACCCCCGTTCGCACCCGTACGCAAATCGCCAAAATCCGACCCCTCCCTCCCTCAGTGCGTACGTAATATGTGGACCGCCCCTTGGCCCTTAAACGTATTAAGTCCTCAAGCGTAAGCGCTACTCATAATCTGGAAGTTGAATGCACCCCGACGTTGCTTAGCATCGAATATGACTGATGTCTTGAGAACAATTACGGTGGCGCTATAGAAGTTCTTAGATTATTATTTTACCCGAAGTACACACGATTCCTAATTTTAAATTGTCCTATTATCAATCAATCAATCAATCAGACTTTATATAGCGCCTCTTTGAGATCACTATTAAGAGGCGCTCCCGACTAGAGGTGTACCGATAGCCCTTTTTGCCGATACCGCGTATAGCCGATTATTGAAATAGCCGATACCGCGTATGATGCCGATTATTATGTTATCGCCCAAAAACTAGGCACCCGACGTTGTATAAGGTTATTAAGCAGTTTCCAGTCCTGTGTATAATAGGTTTCTACGGTGCCTAGTAAGTAGTGCAATGCTAAATATAAAGCAATAATAAGAAACAAAACATTGATATTTGTGTTAATTTTTCTTTTTGTAACTATTATTGTGCAAAAAACGTTAATTATAAAGTAATTTGCATCGGCGCCGATTATTTTTTGCCGATACAAATTTTGCCGATACCTCTAATAATCGGCCCGATTACGAATGCTACCGATGCATCGGAACAGCTCTACTCCCGACCCAGGCCAGTTGGAAGAGGGTAGTCTTGAATAACTGATAGAATGGACAGGAAGCAACCCTGGGAAGGAGGCGCAACGCCAGAGGTAGCCATTCATGTCGATGAGCCAATCACGGAGAAAGCCTTAGGCCCTATATGGCCTATAGGCCTATGTCTATCATTTTAGGTGCTACGATGAGTACGAATTTCTTCTTTTAAGTGAACGTGCACAGACTCTGAAGTATTTACGGACTTGGGAAACTTTCCCTGCGTAGCTCAAGTTAGGCCTACGTGTGTAGGCTTTGTTAACTCGGGTCATATACAATTTTGTTTAGGCCTAATTTTGTTTTGACAATAGGTCATATTATCTATTTTAGGTTTTTATGACGAGGCCATGTATATTCATATGCGGATGTATGTATGTATGCATGCATGCATGTATGTATGTATGTATGTAAGAGAGAAGTAACATGCATTAATATTGCCTGTTTAAACTGATAAAATGCATTCACGCATTTGTTCAAGGAAAGTGCAACTCGTAGAACTCTGCTTTTAACGGACAGACGATTCGGCGGGAAGGCGGAAGGAAATTAGACGAATTTATGACGTCAGGAGAGGGCGAAGTAGAGAAAGAATTTGGCGGAGATTTATTGAACAATCAATCGTCTTGACGAAATGGCTGTTTAAGACTGCCTTTTATAATCCACAGACTTTAACGCTATCCGCTGGACAGCATAGATTACGGATAATGATGCACATTTGCCACGGAGCGTATGGAAATGAGTCCAAAAGGAAGAGCTCCTTACATCTGGTGTCGGGCAGATGTTTCCATCCGAAGTCTCATGAGCGTAGATCACGATCGCGCAAACCAGAGTTGCAAATTTACTCTTCGTAAAGACAAAAACGAAGCTTTAGCTTCTTCTACATCTTATAGTTTTCAAGGTAATGTAGAGGAGGAGGAGGAGAAGGAGGAGGAGGAGGAGGAGGAGGAGGAGGAGGAAGAGGAGGAGGAGGAGGAGGAGAAGAAGAAGAGGACGAGGAAGAGTAACAGGAAGAGGAAGAAGAGCAGTTCCTTAAAATAGCCCTGGGGCAGCCATGGGTGTGAAGTATTAGCGTCTTCGTCTTTCTTAGCCTCGGCATATAAGGGTGGGTGACGTCATCTCCCTCGCTTGTCTGATCTTCCTAGCTACAGTGTACAGTCAGTGTACTCTATATAGCCGAGTTGCCTAAATGGGCCTACGTTTTGGATCTCCAATTCATTTTTGTCCTGGTTCCCTCTGCCTCACCACCGACTTCTCGTTGAAGTATGCATCTTATTAGGCTCTGGGCGCATGTAACAAATCGCATCAGATCCAGTACGTAATCCATTGTAATTGTATTGTAGACCGTGATTTGGCGCCTTATCGACTCCTGTAAAACTGTTATCATGTGCTTCTACTGTATATACATGTAAGGCGCCCTGCGTGGCTGCCGTTTCTACTGTATGTATGTTTACTGTAACTGACTGCGGTGTGTCAGTCAGGTTTAATAATAAACGAAAAAAAATATTAATTTACCAATTAAATTCTCCTCTTCAATCTTCATACATCTTCATACATTGAGCTTATGGCTTTCTCAACCACTGACTGCTCTGCCTCTCCCTGGTCTCTCTGGAAATCGGACTCGGACCAAGAATGGACATCGATCTCTGGACAACCCCTCGGATACGTCGCAGCGCTCGTGAATAAGCTGGTGCTTTGCGCTCAGCTTTACAGTGGCGCTTTAGAAAATTGGAGATTACGATTACGATTACGACCGTCGACTTCGCCTTCTCCTAGTTTTCAAGTTATATGGCCTACTTATAGGCGTATTTCGGCTGTTCCAGAAGGACGGTCTAATGCATCAGACGAAAGGATGTGCCCGCAACGTAATAAGGTCGCGCGGGACCAACAGTTCCCCACGGGTTACAGGATAAACATCGTCTACACGGCTGACTAGAGATAAGAAAGATTCGTAAAATCGGGTTCTGCTTAAATTGCTTTATTCCAATCGACTGATAAATAGCTGATTACAATGCGGAAAAGTGAGCGACTTGTCAATAGAGGACTGATGTACTGTATGAGTTGAAGACATTGGGAGAGGCAATTCTTCTTTCATGTCATGTAGTTGTAATCGCAGGCTGCAGATAAACATCGTCTACATGGTTGACTAGAGATGATAAAGATCCATAAAATCGGGTTCTGCTTAAACTGTTCTATTCCATTCGACTGATAAACAGCTGGTTACAATGTGGAAAAGTGAGCGACTTGTCAATAGAGGAGGACTGGTTTATGAGTTGAGGATGATGGGAGAGGCAATTCTTCTTTCATGTCATGTAGTTGTAATCGCAGGCTGCAGATAAACATCGTCTACATGGTTGACTAGAGATGATAAAGATCCATAAAATCGGGTTCTGCTTAAACTGTTCTATTCCATTCGACTGATAAACAGCTGGTTACAATGTGGAAAAGTGAGCGACTTGTCAATAGAGGAGGACTGGTTTATGAGTTGAGGATGATGGGAGAGGCAATTCTTCTTTCATGTCATGTAGTTGTAATCGCAGGCTGCAGATAAACACCGTCTACATGGTTGACTAGAGATGATAAAGATTCATAAAATCGGGTTCTGCTTAAACTGTTCTATTCCATTCGACTGATAAACAGCTGGTTACAATGTGGAAAAGTGAGCGACTTGTCAATAGAGGAGGACTGGTTTATGAGTTGAGGATGATGGGAGAGGCAATTCTTCTTTCATGTCATGTAGTTGTAATCGCAGGCTGCAGATAAACATCGTCTACATGGTTGACTAGAGATGATAAAGATTCATAAAATCGGGTTCTGCTTAAACTGTTCTATTCCATTCGACTGATAAACAGCCGGTTACAATGTGGAAAAGTGAGCGACTTGTCAATAGAGGAGGACTGGTTTATGAGTTGAGGATGATGGGAGAGCCGATTTTTCTTTCATGGCATATAGTCGTAATTATCTGTCTTTATTTTTGCACGTTAAACAATCCCTCATATAGTTTTAGTCGAAGTCTTCGTCTTCGACACCGTCCTTGTCATACCCATTGTCTTTGCCTTTGTCTTTGCCTTTGTCTTTGCCTTTGTCTTTGCCTTTGTCGTTGTCTTCATTGCCAGCTGAGGAGCTGAACACACAAACAAAACCACGGAGATTAAGCTATTATGACAACATCTAATTTAATCTGATCTAATTATTCTAATCTAACCTAATATAACCAAACTAGTGTATTTGCCCGTCATATTATGACGTCATATTATAGGCCTATATGTATCGTTGGTTATCGCCGTCGTCAAGACCGCCGTCGTCAAGACAACGGTTTATGTTTTACAATAGAACAGAACCCGTTTGTGACGTAGCGTCCCCCGACAGACGGACACTATATGGATATTATATGTATAGATAAATCTAATCCAACCTAGTTCAGCTTAAGCTAATCTAACCTAATCTAAACTACCTCATCTAATGTAATATAATGTAACTTCATGGCCTATAATCTACAGGTAATCTAACCTAATTTAATCTAAGTTAGATTCACAACCTCGCCTAATTAAATTTAACCTAACCTAAACTAAACTTCATCCAATCTAATCTAGCCTAACGTAACCATACCTTACCTAGTCCATTCTAATTTAGTCATTTATATAGCACCACTCTTATAATAGGCCTACACTTGTCAATCAATCTAAGCCTTAGATTCTAAGGTCGTTCGAAGATGTTGACAGAAGACCAATCCTAATAATGCTCTAGTGTTCGGAACTTCAATTTCTTAGATTCAGCGTTCAGAGTAAGTCGTCACTCTCCTCGCAGTGCGACGTACTCGCTTTACAAGTGAGATAATTAGAGCCCAATCGAACAAAAATCTTGAACTATCCATTTTCAGATTGCTTCATCTCTGGACAACACCTCTGACATGACACAGCACTCACAAATAAGCTGATGCCTTGAGCTTAGCTTTAGAGTAGCACTTTAGAAGATCGAAATTTACGATTACAATTATGGCTGAGTGTAAATTCGTTCTTACCCCTCGCCGGAGTTGGTGCCGAGGCCGCGACTGCGTCTCAGGGTCTCATTGAAACGCGTATAGGACTCGACGTCAGTCTGAGTGACGGATCTCCGGGCAAACTTCATCGCTTCCTTGAAATGACACTTCGTTATGAAGGGCACTGGGTCACAGTCAACGTCACGCTGACAGACAGACAGACACACACACACACAGAGAAACAATGATTAGCACAAAGCAGTGAATTGACGGGCCAAACATGAGCTACATAAATTTACCGCCATTAGGTTGCGCTACATGAATTTCATCAGCTACGTCAAATATAGGTCATGTGACGCAATCTATCAGTCAGCACTGCAAGGATCCTCGTGCACTCGTTCACCTTAACGCGCCTGGATTATTGCAATTCAGTCCTCGTGGGCCCCAAAGAATTCCGTTTGCTCCAATTATGTATGTATGTATGTATGTATGTATGTATGTATGTATGTATGTATGTATGTATGTATGTATGTATGTATGTATGTATGTATGTATGTATGTATGCATGCATGTATATGTATGTATGCATTTATGTATGTGTGTATGTATGCATTCATGTATGTATGTATGTATTTATGTATGCAGGCATGTATGTATGTACAAACCTATGTATTTATGTATTAATGCATGTTTGTATGCATGTATATATGTATGCATGTATGTATGTGCAAATTGTGCCTCGAGTCGTAGCCAATAAGACGAAATATTCGCATATTCGGAATATATGCGAGGTATGCTACACTGGCTTCCTGTTTGCTAGCGGATTTCTTTTAAGATCATCTTGCCGGCACGTGCTTCAATTTCTGGCTATGCCCCAGCATACATTGGGGAGCTATGTTCCAGTTTCAAGTCAACCTGGTCAGCAATCATTGCGCTCTGCTAGCCGTGGAGACATGCAGGTGCCGCGCATCCGCACTTCAACTCGAGCACATCGTGCCTTCTCATAAATTGTACCATCCTCGAGGAACAGTCTTCTTCCATTGCATTTACACGCTGTTGCACTCGACCCTGTGCAGCAAATATTCTAAAAGCTGTCTTAAAACGCAATTGTTTAAATCAGTCAGATCACCATGTGTGCAGCGCTTTTGCGAAGTGCTCAAAAGGCGGTACATTGAGTATCTACATACATGCATACATACATACATACATACATACATACATACTTACATACATACATACATACATACATACATACATACATACATACATACATAGTACATACATGTAATGTAATGTAATGTAATATAAACATTTGTAAAGCGCTCCTCGCAGCAGAGCTATTCAGAAGCGCTCTCAACGTGATAGGCTCGTGCAAAGAGATACATACATACACAGATATTGTATTGTATTCGGATATTTATAAAGCGCTTCTAGCGGGAGAGCCATTCAGAAGCGCTCCAAGTGCGAGAGACACCGAGAGAAAAAGCAAGTTTTAAGAAACTTAAAAGAGATAGAGACGTTACCTGAGAGAATAGAAGAACGAACGAACGGAGGAAGCTCATTCCAAAGAGCAGGGCCAATGGAAGCAAAAGATTTAGATTGAGCCAGTGAAGTTCTGACATGGGGAACGAGGAGGTCCAAACGGTCAGAGGAACGAAGAGGACGGAGAGAAGCAGCAGAGTGAGGCCGATCATGCAGTATGAGAATTGTAGAAAAAAGACTGGGGGGTTAGACCTTGATTCCTGTGGAGTTTGGGTGTGCAATGAAGACTTTACCATGGGGTCCTAAAAAAGACTAGGGGGGTTGAACCCTCCCAACCCCCTCAACAATTCTCACCCTGGGCCGATGAATTAAGTCACATAAATATTTCGGAGCGAAACCAAGTTGAGCCTTAGAGACAAGGATAAGGACCTTGAATTGGATGCGGGCAGAAAGCGGGAGCCAGTGGAGCTCTTCTGCCATAAAGGAAATGATATGAGAGAATCGAGGAAGACGGGCAATTAATCTAGCAGCAGCATTGAGAACATTGAGATACATACATACATACTGTACATACATACATACATACATACATACATACATACATACATACATACATACATACATACATACATACATACATACATACATACATGCATACATACATACATAAATACACAGGAGTTTGAATCATTTCACGAGGTTGCCAAAATATCCATGACACAAGCGATCAAAAATCTGTAGCATATGATATCATTTCTGCAACACATCACTTCATCAAAGCAATAATATTCGACACGTGATGTGTCATTTATTCAACACATGATATCACATCTTCAATACAACGAATTTTTTGTTCGAATGGTATAATTTCTTCAGCAAAACGTATCAATTCTGTAATACTGGCAGTTTTTACATCAACACTGGACATAATTTCTTCAAAATTTCATATATTTCTACAACGTATCATAGGCTTATCATTTCTACAATATCAGTTCTGCTACATGCAATACCGTTTCAGCTGTACGTTATGTATTTTCACCAAGGACGCTTATCTGATACAAGGTCCCATTGGCATAATTTCTGCCATATATATTTTGGTGGCTTATTTCCGAGATATTAAAATATTTCGGGCGTGCCACCCATTCAAACGGACAACGGAAGTAAAGGATCTCACCCGATCAATTCACTGAAAAACGAGCAAGGTCGAGGCCATACTGTCGCTATATAAAAAAAATGCTTAGATTTACAAGTACCTGTGTACCACTTGGATTCTTACCATTTCGGTGTCGTTGGTCGGGTCGTGGTTCTGTTTGTCGACCTCACACTGGATGCAGTCCCTGAGGGCTGCTCTACGCGCTCTCTGGCAGATCTCCGCTATGTCGGCTCCACTGAACCCATCCGTCCTTTGTGCCAAAGACTGAAAGTCCACGTCCTTTGACAGAACACATGCATACATACATACATACATACATACATACATACATACATACATACATACATACATACATACATACATACATACATACATACATACGGGCACACACACAAAAATAAATAGTATTACATACATGCATACATACATACATACATACATACATACATACATACATACATACATACATACATACATACATACATACATACATACATACATACATACATACACACATACATACATACATACATACGGGCACACACACAAAAATAAATAGTATTACATACATGCATACATACATACATACATACATACATACATACATACATACATACATACATACATACATACATACATACACACATACATACATACATGCATACGTGCATACACGCATAAATAAATAGTATTACATACATACATACATAATTACATATAGGTACATGCGTGTATATTGTATACGTACATATATATGTACATACGTACATATCTACATGCATACATATGTACATACATACATATGTACATGCATACATATGTACATACAATGTCATACATACATATGTACATGCATGCATAAATGCATACAATCATCTATACATTTATATATACAGACATACAGATTAATTAGATTAATTAATATTCTATCAGAACTATAACAGAATAATTTCCTGCTCTCTGTCTGACGCGATCTATCTTCAGACTGAAACTATCTCTGTATTAGTCTTTATTGTCATTCGATACGAATGTCTTTATACGCATACAAAGGTCAATAGCAGACGAATGTTCAGTTGCTGATATTGTTCAGTTACACAGACGATGATAAGAGACAGCTACTATACTGCGTCGGCTACCAGAATTTCTATTCTGACTTCTTAAGATGAAGGCATATAGTGTCGGCTTAACCTAGACATGTCGGCTAATACAGAATGCGCAGCGTAAGCTGTTGGCGTTCCTGATCACTGAACGACCTTCTGACTGACTCCCTGACCGCTCTACTGAATTACACAGGCCTATCTAAGTTATTCTGAGGTCCTTGGTAAAGGTATCTTGTGATTGGTCCAGCAACCCATAAGCCTCATATCTTAGATTCAAAGATTGACATTACGAGTTTACCCGGAGGTTGGCCTACGCAATTCTACTGACGAATAGAAAACCTCTTACTGACAAGGATGGATCACTGTTTCCAGAAGTTTCTAGAACGTGCAGCTGTTGAATAATTTGTTTTACCAAATAACGTACTTGTCAATAACTAAAACCTCGCTCGCAGCCTATCTTTGAAGAGTGGCGCTTTCTAGGAGTTGGCCAGGTGGATATGGTTAATCTGGAAATGTTATAACAACGAATCCTATTCTGAACTCCTGCAGCCTCTAAGGCGCCTGTGTGTCTACTACTTACTTAACTGGGTCCTATAATTACTTATATACGGTACCTAAATCAACTCGGTTATAGAACTAATAAGATCAGAAACAGATAAGAAAGAGCATCATAGCTGATTCCATGGAAGTTATTAGACTGATAGTAGTAGTAGTAGTAGTAGTAGTAGTAGTAGTAGTAGTAGTAGTAGTAGTAGTAGTAGTAGTAGTAGTAGTAGTAGTCGTAGTAGTAGTAGTAGTAGTGGTGGTAGTAGTAGTAGTAGTAGTAGTAGTGGTAGTGGTAGTGGTAGTGGTAGTGGTAGTAGTAGTAGTAGTAGTAGTAGTAGTAGTAGTAGTAGTTGTAGTAGTAGTAGTAGTAGTAGTCGTAGTAGTGGTAGTGGTAGTGGCAGTGGTAGTAGTAGTAGTAGTAGTAGTAGTAGTAGTAGTAGTAGTAGTAGTAGTGGCAGTGGTAGTAGTAGTAGTAATAGTAGTAGTTGTAGTCGTAGTAGTAGTAGTAGTAGTAGTCGTAGTAGTAGTAGTAGTAGTAGTAGTAGTAGTAGTAGTAGTAGTAGTAGTCGTAGTCGTGGTAGTGGTAGTGGTAGTGGCAGTGGCAGTAGCAGTAGCAGTAGCAGTAGCAGTAGCAGTCGTAGTAGTAGTAGTAGTAGTAGTAGTAGTAGTAGTAGTAGTAGTAGTAGTAGTAGTAGTCGTAGTGGTAGTGGTAGTAGTAGTAGTAGTAGTAGTCGCAGTAGTAGTAGTAGTAGTAGTAGTAGTAGTAGTAGTAGTAGTAGTAGTAGTAGTAGTAGTAGTGGCAGTGGTAGTAGTAGTAGTAGTAGTAGTGGTAGTAGTGGTGGTGGTGGTAGTAGTAGTAGTAGTAGTAGTAGTAGTAGTAGTAGTAGTAGTAGTAGTAGTAGTAGTAGTAGTAGTAGTAGTAGTAGTAGTAGTGATGGTAGTAACAGTGGTAGTAGTAGTAGTAGTGGTGGCAGTAGTGGTAGTAGTAGTAGTTCTAGCAGCCGTAGTAGTAGTAGTAGTAGTAGTAGTAGTAGTAGTAGTAGTAGTAGTAGTAGTAGTAGTAGTAGTAGTAGTAGTAGTAGTAGTAGTAGCAGTAGGAACAATAATAATAAAATAATAATGATAATAATAATAATGACCATACGAACAACAACAATAATAATGATGATGATGAGTTCTCTGTCCGAAGGCAGATTCATTGGCTTTATGCCACCCGAGGATGAGATGAGTGAGGTGGTTTCCCGTTGCCTTCCTCACAGACAATTGTGGGTGAGCAACTTGTCCAAGGTCGCTACGCAGTGGCCCGAGGCAGATTGGAACCTGCGACCTCCGGTCACAAGGCACAGAACATACCACTACACCACCGCGTCCCACTACAATAATAATAGTAATAATAATAATAATGAGTTATGTTACCTTGTCGACAGGAGACTTTCGCAAGATGGCCGTGAAAGTCTTAAGACGCGACTTCTCATCTGGCAACGGGACGTAGACGAGCTCGTCGAGTCTTCCAGGACGTAAGAACGCGGAGTCGATCACCTCGGGTCTAGAAAAAGGTCACGTGAGTTCAGTAAAGGTAAGTTTAGGTAGTTATGGTGGGCAAAGTAAGGCGATAAAGGTAAGTCTAGATAACAATGATAAGGCAAAGTAAATTCAGGTAGCTAAGGCAGTCGAGGTAAGCTGCTAATTTAATTATTGGCATTCATTAAGGTAAGGAAAGCAAAGCTTGGATTAGCTATGCAAAGATTTAGGTCAAATAGAGTAGCATTGTAATCGTACTAAGAAGTTGTGTAGCACCTTTTCAAACGAAGCCCCTAAGAGGCGCTTCAGATATTAAAAAAACAAAATTGCGATCGAACACACAAGTATTGTAAAGTACACGATGTTATGTACATAATGTAATGTAATATACGACTTATATTGTAATATACGTAGTGTGTACGTAGTGTAATCTATGTAATGCAATGTACGTAATGCAATGTAATGTACGTAATGCAATGTAATGTACGTAATGTGATGTAATGTACCGCATATATATACACTGTAGTATACGTAATGTAATGCAATTTAATGTAAGTATTGTAATGTAGGTAGTGTAATGAGTGTACGGCGTATGTCAGCAAGGCTTTCTTAAGATAAACTGTTGAACTTGGACTCATTCTGAATAAAAAATGGATTTGATAGATATGTTAGAAAAGGAGACACCCACCTGTTGGTGGCGCCGATGATGTAAATACTCTTCTGGGGGTTGATACCATCCATCTCAGACAGCAATTGGGTGATGACCCGATCCGCCGCTCCACCTTAAAACCACCCCAATCAATCAATCAATCAATCAATCAATCAATCAATCAATCAATCAATCAATCAATCAATCAATCAATCAATCAATCAATCAATCAATCAATCAATCAATCAATCAATCAATCAATCAATCAATCAATCAATCAACCAACCAACCAATCAATCAATCAATCAATCAACCAATCAATCAATCAATCAATCAATCAATCAATCAATCAATCAACTAGACATTTATATAGCGCGCTCTTCAAGGCAACTATTCAGATGCGCTCCACACACGACGTCCAGTTATACAAGAAGAAGAGAGGTCCCTTAAGCTAGTCTGAGGGGCAGGATTTGGGTATGAAGTGTTAGCGAATTCATTTTCTTAGCCTCGGCATATGAGGGCAGAGTCCAGTCCTCTCCTCCAACGTCTTTATATAAATGAAGTGTGAATAAGTTGGATCCTACGACTTCGCCTTTCTGGACGCTGTATAGACCTGGAGGTTAACAACTATTTTATTGCTAC
>OY744613.1:12672555-12697555 GCA_963556255.1 Allolobophora icterica
AACAGACAACATAGCCATGACATGGAAGATTGGCATGACCCTGAATTGACCCTCATTCTCCAAGTGAGCTAAGTTTCTCAGGCTATAGGCTAAGTTTCAATGTGCATCAGAGTTCTCCACACACAACACGCATCCACAGTGATCCTCGATCTGATACACCTCCCAACGTCGCCAGAGGCGTAGCTAGGATTTTACCGTAGGGGGTGCGTAATGCGAAGCACCAGTCTTCAGAGAACCTGTACATGGGTATTGGGATTATAGGGCGATCGCAGGAGGCATAGAATTTTAGACAATCACGGAATCAACTTTCTCGATACTACTTTATTTTTACAGATTCACAGCGTGACGTTTAAGGTTTATTTAAAAGGCATTAGTAATGTTTCACGAAGTGAAGTAGATTACTTAATTAGCTAACTATAGGGCTGTACCGTGTATTCGCTTCGTATTCGCTTCGGGGCCGAGTAGTTGGCCAAACAGCTATTCGGTATTCGGCCGAATAGTAGCGGTCGGACCGAATACGAATAGTGGTCATGTAACATCTATTTCTGCATGTCATGTTGAAACAGTATATGAGGGAGAGTATATACTGTATACTACTGGTCTACTGCACACGGCATTATTTCAAATACACACGTACTATCAGTAAAGGTAATTACCAATTTACCCTAGAAAGAAACCCTTGCTCTCCACGCAAGAAATCCTGGTTCCGCCACTGTTTATACCTAAATTTATCTCGCCTTACCTGATCTGACCAGTCTGGCCTGACCTAACCATACCTGCCTACCTGATCTGACAGGAACCGACCGAATAAGAAAACCTTACATTATTTAACCTTACCTTATCTTGCCTTCCCAGGTCTACAATGACCTAACCAAACCTAATATCCCTTTCCTTACCTGATCTGATTTAATCTTACCTTACCCTACCTTCCAATACCTGCCTAATCTTACCTTACCCTACCTTCCCATACCTGCCTAATCTTAGCTTACCTTTCCTCACCTGATCTAACCTAATCTTACATGACTTCTTGAGCGGGACAGTATATGTAACTGACCTCACGATGTCGGATGGGCGCAGTCGTAGGCTGGCACGGGTGAATCGATTCACAGCGATCGAGTTCTCACTCAGTCGTGTATCTTCTGGAATCAACATGCAGACGGTCTCTCTCTGATTTCTGCCTCTCATATGAATGTAGTCGCCCGTTTTCACTCCAATTTCGTCCATCTTGATCTGCATCAACCAATCACAACGATCCTTTATGGTAACGCTTTTTCGCCAGCTCAATACGGGCGCTACATCATTAGAATATGTTTAGATCAGAAAGAAGATATTGAGACGCAGACAGGCAGGCAGACACGCAGAGTTATAAGCAGACAGGCAGGCACCAAGACCTACAGACACACACACACAAACAGTCACACATACGAACACACTGGCTTGCTTCGGGAGCGCCACAGGCTTTTCTGAGTGTCGCTTTTATAAATTTTCGATTACAGTTAGTACACAAACAGATGTAGGCATGCAGAAACAGACATATAGACTAGCATCTACAAACAGAAAAGGACAGACAAGCAGACAAACCTCATATAGATGCAAACACACGTAGACACATTCACACGTACAGATAAGACATCTAGACATACGCGTTCAGAGATAGGTACAGGCGCACATGCATACACACAGCCTGAAACAGAACCGCAAACAGACGGATCTCTTTTTAGACAAACACACTGCCTCATAGGGGCATCATGAAGTTTGCCCATATCTCTTCCTACATCCGGGACTCCCTTCACTGGCTTCCCATTCACCAACGCATCCAATTTAAGGTTCTTTCCCTCATGCGTAACTGTCTTGTTGGCTCAGCTTCGCTGTATCTCAGAACTGACTGCACCCCAGTTTCCAGTTTGCCTGGTCGGGCCTCTCTCCGGTCATCTGCCCGTGGCCACTTGCTAGTTCCTTGGATGCGCACTGCTACTGTCCAGTCCCGTAGGTTTGCGGTTGTGGGCCCTTCCAGCTGGAACAGCCTCCCTCAAGGCTTTAGGCTTGTCCTCCTCCCCTCTCTCTCTCCTGCCCAGTTTCGCAAGCGCCTGAAAACATTTCTCTTTGTCAGTGAAGACACTGACCCGGGTCGGGAGCGCCTCTGATTATGAGTGGCGCTATATAAATTCTCGATTACAATTACAATTACTGTAAGTATAGTTGGGGCAAAAATAGGATTTTCCTCCAACTGACCTTTGATAAACAGCAGATGCTGTTATCGTCGAAAATAGCGGACTCAATGAAGAGACGGCACGATGGAATTTCCTTGGTTTTCGCATCCTTCTTAGTCCTAGATAATTAATTACCACATGGCAACGATTATGATTAATTAAGTAATCCTAGTAATCCAAATTAATCCCAAATTCCTGTGCTCAGGACATTGGGGGATTTGTTCATTGTCGCTGAAGGGCATCTATGGGGTCTATACAAAAACAATATGACTGCCTCTATGGAACACGTGACCTTCATTTTACTTTACAAGTTAAGTGTCTAGAACTCTAGATACTAGACGGTACAATAAACTACATCTTGGAGAGGATATATATATATATCTGAATAGGAGTGGTCCAGTTAGACCCAGATGAAAGTACGAGGATCTATTTGGAAGCAGCATTTAAGTAAGACCATTTGAGTACCTAGGAGTGGCTTATGCGCAGCTTACAGAATTAAGAAAAATCTCGTAATATAATATATTGCAGTTACCGCACAAGGTATTAAGCATAGTATTACTGTAGCTGCAATCAAACATTTGTTTAGCGCCACAGTATGAGAATTGTAGAAAAAAGACTGGGGGTTAGAACTTGATTTATGTGGAGTTGAGGTGTGCAATGAAGACTTAACTATGGGGTCCTAAGAAAGACTAGGGGGTTGAACCCCCACCCCCCCGACAATTCTCACCCTGTAGCGCCACTTCAATCAATCATCAATCAACTATTATTGTTCTTCGCCATCTCATTTCGATAGATAAACAATGTTTACATACTGCGACAATAACTACAGTTCCAGCGGCAAAGGAAATTACCATATGGAAGCTCAGGTTCAGATAACAAGGTAGCCCTAATACAAGAATGTGTGTATATATATATATATATATATATATATATATATATATATATAACATGACCATTAATTTTGTTTATTTATTCATTATATTTTTTGTTCAGCAGCGAACAATTCTCACAAACATTTCTACTGTTGGTTCTAAGCTTATTAGCACTTCACTCAACTCAACGGAAGAACACTTGTTTAACACAGTTTTTAATTCTGAGACAATTACTAATTCATTGTAGACATGAAATGCGCCTTAAACCTGTTTTCAAACTAATGCGTGGAGGACAGACAGGTGAGTTCACTTCGCAGTGAGTTTCAAAGTATTAGTCCATAGTTTCGAATGCTGTATTTCCTGTAGCAACAGACGGTAGCAAGTTTAACAGGAGTCGAATTTAACTCTAACGCAGCCTGCAAGGTGCCCATCTGCTCATTTTTCCGTCGCCATCTGGCTGAGTCTACCTTGTGGGGCTAACGGGTATCGAACCCGCAATCTTCTTATCTTCATGCCAGCATGTTACCATTCAACCATCTCCCCGCCCATGATCAGTGGAGTTTGTATAAAACCAGCTGTCAAAACGTTTGGGTACCAAACTCATATAGAAGTTATGCATAAATATTCCTACCTGTAACCTGTTATACTCTCGGGGACAGTATCCCAAATTCAGGTATAAATTTGTAGTATGTGTTCTCAGGGTGTATTGCATACAATTCTCAGAGCGCGTTTTTGCACTTAGCATCAGGCAAGCCAGACGAGTGCTATAAGTGGATGCAGTGCGATTCTCGTTAACGATAACGGTAACAAAAATGTTCGTTAACGAAACTAAAATGATTTCGTTAACGATAACTATAACTGTAACTAAAAATCTCTAACTATAACTGTAACTATAACGAAATAACACTAACGAAAATTCACAGTTATTTTCGTCACAAAAACTGAAAAGTTGATTGATTGATTGATTGATTGATTGAAAAGTGCAATATCGACAAACATGAGAACGTGAATGTGGGTTACAACTAATAGCCTATGTTCGCTTTGGATGTCGGTGAATATGGAGTATTCATGAAGCTGAATGCACCAATTCTTCAGAGCCTTTCGAAGCTCTAAGACTCTAAGTAAATTGTGTAACGCTTCTTAATATCAGTGTGATTCTCGTTAACGATAACGGTAACGAAAAATGTTTTCGTTAACGAAAATAAAATGATTTCGTTAACGATAACTATAATTGTAACTCAAAAATAATACTATCTACAATTGTAACTACATGTATAACTAAAATTTTAAAAAATCATTAACTACATTAACTATAACTGTAACTAAAATAAAATCTGTAAGGAGAATCACGCTGAGTGTATGCCCGTATCATTCATTCAGTCATACGGAGAATTTATATAGCGCCTCTTCAAGGTTATCTACTCAGATCGAAGCACTCCCGACCCAACCCCGGCTGAACAGTACAGTCTTGAGACTTGAGTAAAATGTGGCGGAGTGGGTGCTTGGGACCAAGCGAAGCGCTACAAGGAGCCCATTCCAGGTTGCAGGGCCAGCGATGGAAAAATCACGGCGCTGCCTAAGGGCGGTCCTTGAGCGGGGGACCAGAAGTTCAGCCTGCTCAGAAGAGCGCAGGGAACCACGGCGCTGGATGTTCAAGGTGGAGCGACAGTGCTCTCGCAAATACACGGGGGCCTCTCCCACAAGGCAGCGCCACACTAGGGCTGGTTGCAGTCATAGGCGTAGACTCGGGGGGGGCGGCCGGGGCACGTGCCCCCCAATAATTGAGATGGACTGTACACCCAATACAACAAGTACAGAATGAATAACCAAATGCCCCCAGCCCCCAATATTTTGGACAAGTTTACGCCAGTGGTTGCAGTAGGATAGATAAGTAATATAAGCTTAAGTAGAAGTAAATATCTCGGCGAAAGGTGCAGTATACGAGAAATTATGCCAATATTATTACCCAGCTGTTTTGATATTGTGTTTGTATGTACTTTCAATGAGAAGAGTTCATCAATATACATTATACACTCCAAGAAATTTGGACGAAACCACTTTTAGTTATACTCTGTTTATCTATGTTGATAGTAAGGTTATCTATAGGCCTATATAGTCGTGTTTAAAATCTTTATTTCCCTTAGGTCAAAATAAAATGTTATTTGTTTCTGTAAGACATGGGGATACTTTGTTTTAAGCCAGTTACTTGCCTTCAGTAGTTCATTATTTAACTTACTAACTAGCTCAACTAGTGATTTGTTAGACATAAACATGCTGGTGTCATCCGCAAACATGAGAAACTGATGTGTTGTTGCAGCGTGTGATAAGTCATCTACGTACACCAAGAATAGTATAGAGGACCTAATACAGAATCCGTGGGACGCCAGACTTAACTTAAGGCATCGGCGAAGCATGCCCGTTTGGGCGAAAACTAATCCAGAGGCTCGCGACACGCTACCTTGTAAAGAAAACATTAATATTACTAAATAAATACTTACTAAATCATTTTTTTTTAAAACTGTTGAAAAAGCCATTGGCCTACTAACGTATAGCACGTAGTCTCATATCAACAATCAAATCAATAAATGAAGAGGCCTGCATTGAACTATATATTTGGGCTCACCGTGCTCTTTCAGCCATGATCGGTACAAGTCACTATCCACAAGGGCCAACAGATCAGCCGTCGAAGTGGGTACACAGCAGCTGCAGTCCGTGTGACAACTTCTCCGATTCCTAGTAGAGATAGTTAAGTCCTTGCTTTTCAGAATATATACAATTTATACGCGATAAACTCAGTTCAGATTTTTACCGCTATCCTTCGTTCTTGAACAGTTATTAAACCGTCGTAAATCATGCTGGAATCGATTCCTTTGCTCTTAACTCTTAAAAAATGGCGACCGGACTGCTAACGGGTTCTTACGTCATCAGGATGTTTTTACACGTCGATGACGATATGTGCGGCGTAGAAGCGTAGAAGCACAAAACAGTTCACTTCTTTGGCGCCAGTCGATAGCCCAATCGTAATCTTTATCGTAATCTCCAAACTTCCAAAGCGTCACTCGAAGGCCAAGCGCAGGACACCAGTCTATTCACGAGCGCTACGTCAAATCAGAGGGGTTTCCAGAGAGTAGTCCAAAGGAGTGCCGGATTATTTATACTGTGGTCCGAGTCCGGTTTCCAGAGGGCATGATCAAGAGACAGAGCAGCTGTCAAGGCGGGTGTCATTTAGGTAAGCGCTTCCCAAACATTTCAGTGTGAGGGATCGGCGGGAATTTTCCCATTGCAGCAAGACCGGTGTCCACTTTATTAATTATTTTTCTTCTTCGATCACCTTAAATATGTATTAATTATAAGATTTAAAAAACGAGAATGTAAAACAAATCTTAGAATTTGGTACAAAATAATAGTTACATTGGAAGGAGCGGATATTGATGGGAAAACAGCATAAATTTAGCTACAGTTCTAATTATAAAACAAGTCTTAAACAGTTGATGTTATTTGAAATAAAATCATATTCATAATCACAAACCTTACAAACGTGCATCAATTTAAAAACAGATTAAGAGTTCATCTTATGGATATGTTTAAATCGTAGTGCCTCCTCATTTCCTGTTTCTGATCTAAACTGGACCAGAATAAGTTCTTGGAGTTTTATCTAAAGAAAATTGAAAGCGTCCATAAGCTAAATAGCCTATCTAACGTACTAGATTAATAGACTAAATAAAATATTCTTATTTGCATATCCTCATGTTTTGGTTATTATACTGATACCGGAATCTAGTACAAGTTCTGAGTGTTGCATAAAAAGACAGTTTTATGTGTTTGTAACTACATAGTCTAACACTTTAGATTAATGTGTATCACATGTATTATGTATGCACATAAGTTAAAGAGCTCATTAAACATTCTAGATTATTATGCAACCGATGTATGATTATGTAAATGGCAAATTAAACTTTCTAGACTGTTAAGTAAAATAGGGATTCTGTACATGTGTAGTTAACACCTAGCGTTCATGATTATTATGCTACAGATGTTTTTAGAAAAAACTTTTTATTGCATTGTTAAGCACCACTTCATTGGTCTGATGTAGTTTGTGTAATTAGGCGACCCTGACAGCGGAACGGTTTCGTTCCTTTGGGTTTTCCTTTTGTCATTGATCGCAATGTAACTTAAGTTCGTGTTACCGTGTAAACTGTGTAATTGTTCAAAGATTGGTGAACAATAAAAGAATTTGATTTGATTGATTGATTCACTAACAGTGACTTACTAATGCGAACGGTCTGTTTATTGTTCACAATCTTATCAAATCGTGGCTCGATTGTGGACAGTGCTACATGTAGGCTCTAGGCCTACACCGTAGCCTACACGCTGAGGCGAACGAATATCCATAATCCATCGTGTTTCTGTACTTTGTCTTAATAATACTTACTTTGCAGACCGGCAACTGAGGGCTCGCGGACGACTACTTTGGGAAGCACTGGTTTAGGGCGAGAACAATTTGAAGGCGGAGGATCATACGAGTCAGTTCCTTTGCTGATATCCAAGATAACAGACGTGCTTGTATCTATACAAGCAGAAACCGACAGCAGATATTCATGCTAGTCCCAAGCCTGGATAAAGTAGGAGGGCGACGCTATAGATCATCTTCGTTATGACACAGCATCGTTAAACAAAAACTACAACTAGAGCAGATTTTAGCGTAGGTAAGACCCTATTAACCATAACATGCGTAGCAATTAAGCACATACATTATCACTTCGTACAACACAGTCAATTTTCTGGAAATAAGTCTCTCCCCACGACGAATATATGCGCGTTAGTTCTGCAAACGGTCCCTTCTGGGGGGAAAATTCCGCATTAGCTATGGTCCATAATAGGTGATGGTCAAAATCTGTCCGAAATGTATATGCTTTATCCAGCATGATAATGAATTGTCCTTTAAGCTAACACTGAGAGGCAACCATGAAGTTTTAGCCACTTCATTTTCTTAGCCTCGGCATGTGAGGGCGGATGGCCAGTCCTCTACCTCGCCGTCTCATCTTCCCAGTGTACGGTCAGCGTACTCATCATAGCTGAGTTGGCTGGGGGCGCAGTATGCCTCTTTTTATACAAATAATGTTTCTTAGTTTATTGGCAAGATTACACCAGCATTCATCAGCTGGACCACGCACCTACACGTCCTTGGCTATCATGGTATCGATATGGGTTTGCCTATAAAGGCGATTGTATTTGTAATTGGAACGGTCTCAAGACTGATGGTATAATATACGTATGTGTGTATTTATATTTATACATAAGTTTTATATATAAATTGAAAATTATTTCAAATCTTAGGTTAAGTTATACGATGGACGATCTTATCACAATTTAAAATCAATATAGATAACACATGAATATTTTTCTTCATGTTTTCATGTGTTTAGTGTCATATCTTCTTCCTCTTTCTCGTTCTCCTCCGTTTATAGGGTTCGTGTGAAGTTTTTATCTGTAAGCGAAACTGATCATCTGTGCTCTTGGGGCTATTAATAGTCCTTTAATATGGGTGGTCATTTCGTGGGGGGTCGTTTCATGTGTGACCCTTTCACGGGTGGTCCTTTAATGGGTGAAACTTTCATGGGCGGGCCTTCCATATTTGTACGTTTATGCGTAATATACAGTTATTGTCACCGTACAGTAGTACACAAGTGTACAACATACATGTAAGCATAGTGTACTGTATACGTGCACAACACAAGTACAAATATGTCTCTATAGTTGTTGAGCACTTAGCATGTTTTATATATACTTATATAGACATTGTGTACATGTAGTATATACGCGTACTTGTTGTACACTAAGAATGTACTACATGTACATGTACATGAGCAATGTGTACATAAAGTATGTCCGTGTACTTTTAGCACGCTTAGCATATACTACATGTAGGCCCTACATGAGCATTGCGTACACAAAGTATGTCAGTGTACATGTAATACTCTTAGCGTATACTGCGCGTACACTGTGTACATAAAGTGTGTCAGTGTACGTATAATAATACTCTGTGTATACTACACGCACATTGTATAAACAAAGTATGTAAGTGTACGTATAATACACTTAGAGTATACTATACGTACACAGACATTGTGTACACTGTACATATATCAGTGTCGTCATATAGAATTGATGCTAGCGACCTCTGTTGTCAGCCACCATTGTGTCTCGTGTCTATTGTACGAATGCTGTTCGTTGCGTTCGGCTGTGTTCGGCTTCGTTCGGCTCCCTGCGCCAGCAAAAGAGGCAGGCGCATGCGCAATCCCAACCCACGCATGCATCCTCGGTACACGTCTCTGGCTGCTGAGGCTGGTGAACAGCCTCAATCGGATGCTACAGTGTCACTGCAGCTTGCCGACGAATTGTCTGAACGACTGGGCTGCTGATGCTGGCGGCTGTTTCTGGCACTGCTGCTGCTGCTGTTGGAGAATGATGTCAGTGGCGCCGATGTTCGCGGGAGATGACCAGGCGGTTGTTGGTTGGAGATAGATGGATGAGTGGATGGATGGACTCTGATGTCTTTAGATGAGACTTTGTGGTGGACGTCGATTCTATTTAGGTCAGGTTTCTGCTATAATTATCCTCATAAACACATACATACATACACACATACAAATACATACATTCATACGTAAACACATACATACATTCAAACACATACACACATACATACAATGTCATACATACATACATACATGCATACATACATACATACATACATACATACATACATACATACATACATACATACATACATACATACATACAAACACGCACATATATACATACAAACAGGCACATACATACACACAAACACACACACATATACACACAAACACACATATGCACACAAACACATCTGGCACACACAAATACATGCACACACGCATACATACGCACACATACCACACACACGCTCACGCACACCGGTAAACAAGAAAACATCGCATGTGATTTAACTGATTTCATATTTTATCAGTATCTTCTATGATTATTCACATATACACGCACACGCGCGCGCGCACACACACACACACACACACACACACACACACACACACACACACATACACACACGTGTATACAACATACCACTGCATATGCATGGGTCACTGTCAGTCTTAGTATTATCCTCTGTCAGTGTATTTTAAAATTACTCAACACATACGCATGTAAGCGTGCACGTGTTGTATACAACATATAGGGGTAATTTTCGTGGGTACGATGGATACGCGTACCCTTCACTTTTCATACCCCGCATATATGCAATGCCCATCATTATTGAACTGACTAGCTCTACTTCCAATTGTGCTTCTCCAACTCTTGCTGTCTATGTCTATATTTGTATATGCAGGAAGGGAGGTCTAGGTATACAGATTACAGGAAGCCAAAGGTTGAGTTGTCCCCCAATTAATTTTTCAAATCCTCCAGTTAATTTCCAAAAATACCCCGGGGTTAAGTTAAACCCCAAGGAAACAGCTTTCAGTGGTTCAAGGCATCTTCACTTTCGCATGATTCTAAATACTTTCAACATGCGCATAATGTGATCCTCATGATCTTTGACACAGGATCCAGTACACATGAACCAATAGTCTCACAAATACCGCAATTTAGCACGTATACTGGGCTTTAGGTACGTAAGACATTCTGGTCGGTATGCGCCCGGACATGTAAGAATTTTTCAACCTTCCCCTGAATTCGAAAATTTGACAATAAATTCAACCTTATAGGCAGCAAATAATAATCATCAGTACGGTAGTAGTTTTACGCACCCTCTGAGATTCACCCTTTGAGTACTAAAACAATTATTTTGAGCAAAAACAATAACAACTTTTGCCTCTTTTCCGCAAACGCTTGAAGACCAATTTGTTCGATCGTGATTTCATTGTGTTAGGTCCGGAGCGCCTCTGACGAGTCTCCCTTGAAGTGACGCTATATAAATTTGTTGTCACAATGACAACTATAATCAGTGTTAGTGTATTATGCAGAAACATTGATGCCCCCACTTTCAAAAGCAAAGTTACGCCTCTGAATTCGTGTAATAAATCCCACACACGCGTTTATGCAATAGTTTATTGCACATCGGTCCGGGATGTTTTATTAATGTAGGCCTACGTTCACTTCTACTGCACGCAAAAGTCAATGTACTACGCCAACTCACAAATACAGCGCGTTAATCCATAGATGAATATTCAAATACAGCGTATTAATCCATAGATGAATAATCAAATACAGCGCTTTAATCCATAGATGAATATTCAAATACAGCGCTTTAATCCATAGATGAATATTCAAATTCAGCGCATTAATCCATAGGTGAATATTCAAGTACAGCACATTAATCCATAGATGAATAATCAAATACAGCGCTTTAATCCATAGATGAATATTCAAATTCAGCGCATTAATTAATCCATAGATGAATAATCAAATACAGCGCTTTAATCCATAGATGAATATTCAAATTCAGCGCATTAATTAATCCATAGATGAATATTCAAATACAGCGCATTAATCCATAGATGAATATTCAAGTACAGCGCATTAATCCATAGATGAATATGCAAGTACAGCCCATTAATCCATAGATGAATATGCAAGTACAGCGCATTAATCCATAGATGAATATTCAAATACAGCGCATTAATCCATAGCTACACACTGTAGGCCTACTTTATACATAGGCACGTGTGTGCAAGTGTAAAAACTGCTTTCCCGTAGAGGTCGCTTCTGTCTAAGCGAACGACTTCTCGAATATGATCTAATGACTTTTATAGCGCGGGATTTTTTTTTAAGTAGCAGTTTGGTATAAGTACATTCATTGATTAAGAGGACTTCTGTTGGGCCCCTCCAAGATATACTCAGAGGCACTCCCAGCCCAACTCCGGCTTTACGGAAAGCTTCAGATGCGTGTAAAAGGTGTATGCAAATTAACTAGTTAAAAGAAAACGCAGATCTGAAGGAAGGTTATTCCTCGTTAAGTAGAAGGTCAGATAAAGTAAGAGGAGATAATCACCAGACGAGCTAGTAAGTGACTAACCTACTGAGTTACAGGATAGTAAGAGAAATACTGTCGACAACTGCAGCATTCATCGCAAGAAGAACTTGAGGCCATTTTAAGGATGTTAAGATATTCACAAAACAAACTTTTAAAGTCTACATGTAATTTATTTATGGAAATATCAAGAATGAAGTCGGGCAAGTAGGCTGTTTGCTTGTTTTTCGTGGAAGAAACACTGAAGTCCTACGACTATATTTGTTTTTACATAACCGCTATATTTTCTTCTCACTGTAACTCTGGACTGACGTTGGTTTTCTTGAAAAACACAACTGTAAATACATGCTCTGTAGCATCAAGTATCACAGGACACAGTTAAATCAAACATGTCAAAATGGACTCTAGGGGTTCTTCCGATTAAGACTTCAATTGTTATCGTTCAACAAACACCCTACATTGTTGTTGTAGCTCCAAAGACACTAATCGCCGTCGTTTTTCGTCTTGAAAGCTCGTATTCCCCGCAACAGATCGATATAGTACAGAGACTGGAACACTAAACGATTATCGATCACCGTTGATCGATTGATCGACATGAGCGAGAAGCTGTTCGGCGGGAAAGCTTACGATAATTCGAGTATCGATTCACAGTTTGCAGAAACGGATGAAATAAAATTCCTCGAAGCCTGCATCGAGTGTGATGACGACTCTCTCTATGACATCATCCAAGATGGCGTGACGTCAGAAGAGGTCAACGAACGCGACCGATCAGGCAGGGTCAGTGATATATATTGTCTCGTCTGATTGTCTGGTTAATTATAGAACATTTCTTACACATCGGACGGTTGAGCCACAGATTGAATTGTTGAATTATTAACGATGCGAAGAAGACTGGAATTAAGAAACGAGGTACTGAATGACTGAGCCAGTTAATGAGTGAGTGAGCAACTGAGCCAGTTAATAAGTGAGTGAGTGAGTAATTGAGCCATTTAATGAGTGAGTGAGTGAGTGAGTGAGTAACTGAGCCAGTTAATGAGTGAGTGAGTAATTGAGCCAGTTAACGAGTGAGTGAGTGAGTGAGTGAGTGAGTAACTGAGCCAGTTAATGAGTGAGCGAGTGAGTGAGTGAGTAATTGAGCCAGTTAATGAGTGAGCGAGTAATTGACTGGCTGAGCCAGTTAATGAGTGGATGAGTGAGTGAGTGAGTGACTGAGCCAGTTAATGAGTGAGTGAATAATTGACTGATTGAGTCAGTTAATGTGTAGATGAGTGAGTGAGTAACTGAGCCAGTTAACGAGTGAGCGAGTGATTGACTGGCTGAGTCAGTTAATGAGTGGATGAGTAAGTGAGTGAGTGACTGAGTGGCTGAGCCAGTTAATGAGTGAGCGAGTAATTGACTGGCTGAGTCAGTTAATGAGTGAGTGAGTGAGTGACTGAGCCAGTTAATGAGTGAGTGAGTAATTGGCTGATTGAGTCAGTTAATGAGTAGATGAGAGAGTGAGTGACTGAATGACTGAGCCAGTTTTGAGCGAGTGATTGACTGACTGACATCGTCGTCGTTATCATAATCGTTATCACTGTTATCACCATGATGATCATCTTTAACGTCGTCTTCGCCGTTATGCTCAATAAGATCATCATCAAATTCGTTGTATTCATCATCGCTGTAATATTTGTATATTTCCATCAAAGACTTTAAGCAACATATAATTAATTTTTCCTCAGCACAACATTGTCCTTGAGCAGCGCATCGTTTGTCCTTATCACATCGTTGGCCTTGAGCAGCATATATGTCCTCAGCACAACGTTGTCCTTGAGCAGCGTATCATTTGTCCTCAGCACATCATTGGTTTTGAGCAACAAATTTTATGTCCTCAGCACAACGTTGTCCGTGTCCTGCGTATCATCTGTCCTCACAACATTGTCCTTGATTTACACATAATTTGTCCTCAGCACATCAACGGCCATCCAGATTCCTCCTTACCAAAGCGACCTCTTCACACCATTACATACATTATCGCAACTCCTAGTTTACTGACGCCACGAGCCAAAGCCAAGCGCAGACGATACACAAACAGAAGCGAAAGCAAATACAGCGTCTATCCAGAAGACTGAGGCGTTTCAAGGGACACCGACGAGACGACTGACTACAGGGTTTGGCACGATTCGTCCGACTAAGTCTCGATTTATGACCCAGCGATGGAAACCAGTCAGACGAAGAAGCCCTTTAGATGCGGGTTGACTCTCTTATGAGTTGCACAGTGGATTTTGTTAACGGGCTTCATCAGCGCGTTTGGGTTTCGAATCTCGGTGGGGTGGTAGTGACTCGGCACATATATCTTCCGAGGGCGCTATATGATTGGTCTGAATGAATGAGTGCATGAAATGATGAATTAAATAAGGAACGAAATAACGAAAGAACGAATGAATTATAAATGAATTGGGCGTTATGTAATTGTAATTGTAGTCATAAATCTTTGCAGCGCCATTTTCAAGGAAACTCATTAAAGACGCACTATGAATGAATGAACGAACGAATGAATGAATGATTGACTGAATGAATGAACAAATGAACGAACGAATGACCGAATGAACGAAGGAATGAACGAACGAATGAATGAACGAATGAACGAACGAATGAACGAACGAATGAACGAACGAACGAATGAACGAATAAATGAACCAGCTAATAAAAGAATAAACGAATAAATGACATTGTATTACGCGTGAAGAAACAGTCGCCCGGATTGGTGTTTGGATTGAAAAGCAAACAATGCTTTCGCCCAACTTCCACCGGAATTTCGAAGCCCTAATTTCACCCAATTCCGCCCGAAATTGTTATGGAAAGTTGTTTGTTTTTAAATTCTGCTGGTTAATGTGGCAATTAGACACGCCTTAAATTAAAGATTTTTTGTCATTTCGTATCAATTCGTAGTTGAAGAAAACTATCCTAGTTTTTAGTTTCAATCTATTTGCGCTTATATTTATAAGTAAGACGAACCTGTTGTATCCCGTATTGTCGCTCATTCGGGTTAACACATCCGACTTGTTGTTTTCATTTCCGGAAGCGCGTTTCCGGTGTGGACTTCTTTATGCTTGTTGACGAAACCATCGCTAACTGTTGTCGCTAAAGGTTTTAGACTAATATGACGCTAAACAGACGTTATTGCATACTTCGTATAGGATATACGTACATGTTTATATGTATGTATGCATGCATGTAGACATGTATGTACGTATGTATATATGTGGTGGCTCAGTGGTAAGTTCGGCGCCTTGTGACCGGAGGGTTGCAGGTTCGAATCCCACTCTAGCCGCTGCGTACGGACCTTGGGCAAGTCCTTCACTCGCGATTGCTCGTGGCGCTTCGGCGTGAAAACTCCGACACAGTATCAGATGCTGTAGTCGGGAGCGCCTCTGAGTAGTAGTAGACTTTGAGAGGCGCTATAGAAATATCCGAAATAAATGTATGTGTGTATATATTTATGTATGTATGCATGTAAGAATGTATGTTTGTATATATGTATGTATGCATGTGTGTATATATGTATGTATGTATGTATGTATGTATGTTTGTATGTATGTATGTATAATGTATGTATATATGTATGCATGCATATATGTATGTATGCATGTATGTCAGTGTTTGTATGTGTGTATGTGAATGTGTATGTAATTGGACGTGCAATTGCACAAGCATGCTTATGTATAATCGTATATGTATACTTCAATGGATATATACATAACATGTTTACGCAAATATGTATATACATGGACGTCCATTAGGCTTCTATTTTCGTGGCATGTAAATTGACTTTTCAAAACACACACGACCTTTAGAAGACCGAAACCCAAGTCGTCCATTCATCTGCAATTAATAAATCCTGTTGTCGTGATCCACGAACAACTACCATTGTCTTAGACTTCACTGACACGCTGAGCTGTCTTCCACTGCTTCGTGACGTCGTCATAGACGCGAGCACAAATGCGCAGTAAGACAAATGTGAAATCTGTTGACCTAGCAGCGGAAATGTGACGATTAGGCCTAATGTACGTTGCATTAAATGCAAATGTAAATGTAAATGTAGGAAATTGCTCAGCGCCACACAAAACCGCATCCAGAGATCACCTTAACCTTCGCGGGACGGAAAGATTTTACGATACACGGAGGACGAAGAGGGGTAATTTTTTTACCCCAAAACAATGTGTAATATCTCAGCTCACAGGTAAGATACGATGACAAATGAAGTGTCAATTGTAACATTTCTAAGTCAAGGAATCGATTTATCATAGTGGCAATAGTGTGCAAATACTACTTTTCAAGATGGCGGTCAATATGGCCGCCAAAACACACAAAAATGTATATCTCAGCACGTATACGTAAGCTACAATGACAAATGAAGTGTCAATTGTAACATTTTCAAGGTCAAGAAATCGATTTATCATAGTGGAAATAGTGTGCAAATACTATTGTCCAAGATGGCGGCCAACATGGCCGCCAAAATATAATAATATGTATATCTCAGCTCATAGGTAAACTACAATGACAAATGAAGTGTCCATTTTAATATTCCCAAGGTCAGGGAATCGATTTATTGTAGTGGCAATAGTGTGGGAATACTATTTTTCAAGATGGCGGCCAATATGTCCACCAGACACAACAATAGGTATGTCTCTGCTCATTGGTAAGCTACAATTGCAAATGAATTGTCAATTGTAACATATTCAAGGTCAAGGAATCGATTTATCATAGTGGCAATAGTGTAGGAATAATACTTTCCAAGATGGCGGCCAATATGGCCGCGAAAACACAAAAATATGTATCTCTCAGCACATAGGTAGGCTACAATGACAAATGAGGTGTCAATTGTAACATTTCTAAGGTCAAGAAATCAAACTATCGTAGTGGCAATCGTGTGGGAATACTAATTTTCAAGATAACGGCCAACATGGCCGCCAAAACACAAAAATATGTATATCTCAGGTTGTAGCTCCAATGACAAATGAAGTGTCAATTGTAACATTTCCAAGGTCAGGCAATCGATTTATCGCAGTGGCAATAGTTACCGATCAGTCAGCTGATTGATAATTCCTATTTTGTGTTTTGACGGCCATATTGGCCGCCATCTTGGAAATCAGTATTCACACACTATTGCCACTGCGATAAATCGATTCCTTGGCCTTGGAAATGCTACAATTGACACTTCATTTGTCATTGTATCTTACCTACGAGCCGAGATATACACATTTTTGTGGTTTGGCGGCCATGTTGGCCGCCATCTTGGACAGTAGTACTCACACTGTATTGCTACTGCGATAAATCCATTCCTTGACCTTGGAAATATTACAATTGACTCTTCATTTGTCGTTTTAGCTTACCCATCAGCTGAGACATGCATATTTTTGTTTTGGCAGCCATATTGGCCGCCATCTTGGAATATAAACTATCCAAAATTATGAAACTATTAACACTCAGTTCCATGGTAGATTCCACACTTGATTTATGATTGCAGGTCATTTATGAGCTCATATCTCTAAAAAATATATCTGCCCTATGAACGAAAAAATAACGACGTCGAGGACGAAGAGGGGTAAATTTTTACCCCATTACACTTTGGATTGAAAAATCTTTTTCCCATGGCAATGTGGTGGGTATGCAGTCAGAATATGTCATTGGTGGTAACTTGTAAACATGTGGAACGACAAATGATACCTACCTACAGTTGCTCCGCAATCAACATCCAAACACCCCTGGGATAATTATTTACCCCTTTCCGTCCTGTGAAGGTTAACATCGGACGCTATATATCAGATCAATTCTGCAGCAGCCGGGGTTTTGGTTAGAATTGGTGCCAGGTCAGAATGGGGGTGGGGGGGGGGGCGGAGCCCGGACTTAAAGGAGCCATCGGAGCCCCTAGGCTCATGTGGGCCCTCCCTTCGTTTTATTGTTTCAAATTATGGGGTTAAATCCCAATACATGACTAATACTATATACATACGTACATAATACATATACAATCATGTCGACATACATGCACACATACATACATATATACGTGTACGTATACGAAGTATGCAATAACGTCTGTTTAGCGTCATATTAATCTAAAACCTTAAATGCGACACAACATGTTAGGCGCCGTCAGATTGGGCCCTGGGTGGTGTGAGACCCTATGTGCTCTGTTTTCTGTTGTGAAAACTCCGTTGGGGGGTGAATTAAGCCGGGGAGACAGCGTAGGCGTACAGCGGCGCTACACGTCTTAGAAAGAGGAGGGTGTGGTGCACTGTGTGTTGTGTAAGTGGCTTGCGAGTTCTGGAGCGCGGTAACCGTCAGAGCTCTCGCCTTGTAACTCGAAGGGTACGGGTTCGAGTCTCCTCTCCTGAGACGGTTACTGTGTAAGAAACTCGAGCAAGTCTTTGGCTCACTATTGCTCAGCGCCATCGATCGAAGCTTGCTCGTTAGATAATGGCGCTCAATGAATTAAGATGATAATGAGTTGTATTTCAGTGAAGCGCTTTTTAAAAATCTTTTCATTCATTCATTCATTCACTCATTCATTTGAGCATTTATATAGCGCATTTATTTAATATGACTGATCGCAGTTCACATTAGAAATTGTGACTACATTGCTTCGGTTTTTTAATTATTCAGCGAAGGTCACTAAATGAACTACAGCTGAAGCAAACTTGAGTAAGTAAGAAAGAATATATGCATATATATATATATATATATATGAGAGAGAGAGAGAGAGAGAGAGAGAGAGAGAGAGAGAGAGAGAGAGAGAGAGAGAGAGAGAGAGAGAGAGAGAGAGAGAGAGAGAGAGAGAGAGAGAGAGAGAGAGGGAGAGGGAGAGGGAGAGGGAGAGGGAGAGGGAGAGGAATAATATATATATATATATGTGTGTGTGTTTGTGTGTATGTGAGTGAGTGTAGTTTGTTGTTTACTGGAGTTTAGGGAGCACTCGTGACTACGATAATGGCCCTCTCTCTCTATATAATTATATGGGTGTATGTAATTATGTACGTATATAGGCGTATTGCATATTATACATATATTCACATACATGTATAAGCATATACATCTATAATATTATGCATGTAACATAAATATATGCATATATATATATAACACAGATTCTTTTCTTTTATGTCCTTATATTACGTTAATATCTCGGCAGTATATCTTCTAGTGTGTAATAAAGTGACGCGATTTTTATAGCGTCTTTTACAACGACCTCTGTCGCCGATGTTCATAAACTTTATTTAGTGTCCGGAAAAGATTTACCGTGGTAATGTTCCGGTCGAAGGACTGGTTGTGCCGCTGCGTCTGGTCTGACTGGGCGTGCACAAGGACCACTGCGAGATTTTTATTGGCCCCAATGGCGGAGCATCAAGTGCTGGCTTTATGGGGCGCAGTCCCAAAGACCCCCCGTCGTGTTCCGGGCGAATTGTCCAAACAGTCCCAGCTGTAACACGAGGAGCTGTGATCTAGCCGGTCGTCCTTAGAGGGCGCTTTGGTCGGGACGCAAATGGCGCTAGGCAAATTGATCATCCATGGCGGACGTATTAAGAGAACCGCTGAGACGGAGAGACGAGTACTAGTACAGGGACAAGCAGACATGCACGGGGTTCTACTTACAGGAAGACATCGAGGTAGACATTTCAGACAGAGAGAAGGACGGACGTACGGAAAGACAGAGGAACGTAGAAATGGATGGAAGGATATATAGACAGACAGGCAGACAGAAAGACAGATACAAGATGGATGGACGGACGGACGGACGGACGATGAGATGGACAGAAAGACAGACAGACAGACGGACAGACAGACGGACAGACAGACAGACAGTTTACAAGATGGATGGACAGACAGACAGACAGCCGGACAGACAGACAGACAGAAACAAGATGGATGGACAGACAGACAGACAGACAGACAGACAGACGGAAACAAGATGGATGGACAGACAGACAGGCAGACAGACATATTGACAGACAGACAGAGAGACAGACAGACAGACAAGATGGATGGACAGACGGATGGACGATGAGATGGACAGATGGACAGACAGACAGACAGACGGACAGACAGACAGAAACAAGATGGATGGACAGACAGACAGAAAGACAGACGGACAGACAGACAGAAACAAGATGGACAGACAAACAGACAGACAGACGGACAGAAACAAGATGGATGAACAGACAGACAGACAGATTGACAGACAGACAGACAGATGGGCTGAGAAATGGATTGGCGCAGAGAGAGGTCCAGAGACTCTTAAACAGCGATGGTGTCGATTGTGCGCAGATGGAGTTGAAAGCCGGACATCTGGCGATGCATCTGGGAAGAAGTAATCGACACTGATCAATGGCAACCGGAACCGGAAGTGGATTTGAATGGAGAATGACGAACGCACCGACGACGACGACGACGATGTCTGTGTTTGACTAGAATTAGATTTCTGTTTTTCTTCGGCGCCGCAGTCAACAATTCGCCTAAGAATCCTCATCATTAATCACTTCTTGCTTTGTTCTCCTAATTAATTCATTATCTTCGGCGATTCGCTTGTTCGGTGATTCCTTTCTTCGTTTATTCTTTTCTTTGTTCGGTATTTTCTTCGGTCATTCCTTTCTTAGGTCATTCTTTGCTTCGGTCATTCCTTTCTTAGGTCATTCTTTGCTTCGGTCATTCCTTTCTTAGGTCATTCCTTGCTTCGGTCATTCCTTTCTTGGGTCATTCCTTGCTTCGGACATTCCTTTCTTGGGTCATTCCTTGCTTCGGACATTCCTTTCTTCGATCATTCCTTGCTTCGGACATTCCCTTCTTCGGTCATTCCTTGCTCACGAAGCAGGAAGAGAAAAATGGACGGAACAAGAAGAGAAATGAAAAAAATACTGAAGGAAACAAGGATGAAATGAAGTAAAGACAGTATAAAAATGAATATAGAAGAGTAACCTGGCTCCATATGCCTTAAATTCACAACCAGACAGACTAAAACAAACACAAGTACATACATACATAAATATATACATGTTACATACTTACATATATGCATACATACATACATACGTACATACATACATGCATACATACATACATACATAATTGCATACATACATACATACATACATAATTGCATACATACATACATACATACATACATAATTTCATACATACATACATAAATATATACATGTTACATACTTACATATATGCATACATACATACATACGTACATACATACATGCATACATACATACATACATAATTGCATACATACATACATACATACATAATTGCATACATACATACATACATACATACATACATACATAATTGCATACATACATACATAAATGCATACAGGACATGTTCCAGCTGTCGTTCGAGGAGAAGTAATGTCAGGGTCTGGCACAATGTTTGTCCGCACACCAATACGATGAAAGCAGGGGGCGTACGTCTCCCAGGGATCCCCTGTAAATCCCTAAATCCGAGTCTAGTGGCAGCCTGCCCAATGGGACATCGCTCTCCCGTAATCAACGTCCGCCAAGTCCATCCATATCCTGTGTGCCTTCGTCCGTGTAAACTTATCAATCTCTTTCCTAATGTTTTATTCAGTATTTGTACATTCTGCCTGCCTCTGTCTCGTTCACTCTCCTACTGAACGTGTGCGTTCCTGTATGCGTGGGTAAGTGCCGTCTAGATGTCCCCTAGTGATGCCGTATAAATGTCGATATAAGGTACATATTTAATTATATACTTACACAATATATGCATACAAGGATGCATACACATATATGCACACAAGCATGTATATATACATTCATACATACATAAGACTACGTTCACACAATGCTTACTTACTTATTTGCTTTAAGATGCATGTATGCATACATAAATACATACATACATACAATGTCATACATTCATACATAAATACACATATATAAATACATGTATACAAATACATACATACATACATACATCCATACAAGCATAAATACACATACATAAATACATACATGTATACAGATATACACACTGACATACATACATACATACATACATACATACATACATACATACATACATACATACATACATACATACATACATACATACATACATACATACATACATACATACATTCATACATACATGAAAACATACTTACACACAAACATACATAAATACATACATACAAGCATACTTGCTTACATGCATGCGTACACACATGAACATGCACATGTCTAAGGTTGAAGAATTGTTCTCTCCTGGATTATTGACTTCACGGTCACGTGCTTACATTCCAGTCAACCAATCTTCGCGTGCCCACTTACCTGACCCTCACTTCTTCCGTCATTCCTTCTTTCTGCCTACTTCTCTTCCTCTGGTTACTCTAGCTTAGACTGGACTGTCCCGTCATTCCTCCCGGAGCTCCACGACTGTTAAGCCCGTCTAACCCGTGCATTAGTCATGGATAGGCGGTTTTTCGCATTGGCTTCTAAAAGGTAGTCGTAATGTCGTTTTGCAGAAATATTGTAAGAAACTGTAAATTCTAACTTCTTTGGGGCCGCCCTACCCGTAGTGCGGTGTCTAATGCACAAGGCATCACTCGATAGCACACCAAAACCAAGCCGTAATCAGGTCAATATTCAAAAGATCAGTCCGTAAGAGAGAGAGGCAGCCTGTGGTGATAAGCAATTTATAATCATTTTCTAGCTTACAAATGTGCACGTGGGTATGTGTGCATCAGTGTGTAAGCGTGTTGTGTATTTATTGGTGTGTGTGTGTGTGTGTAGGTGTGTGTGTGTGTGTGTGTGTGTGTAGGTGCGTGTGTGTCTAGGTGTGTGTGTGTGTGTGTGTTTGTGTGTGTGTGCGTGTGTGCGTGCCTGCGTGCATAATCCAGGTTGACAGCCTTTGATGATTCAAATCCTACTTGGACGCTTGATATTCTGACTGCCTTCTAAGACTTCACGCTCACCTTCATCATCATCGTCTTCGTCGTCGTCATCATCATGATGATCGTCATCATCGTCATCATCATCTTCATCCTCCTCCTCCTCCTCCACTTCTCCTCCTCCTTCTCATCATCATGATCATCATGACCATGACTCTTGTTCTTTCTCCTCATTCTCCTTCTATTCCTCCTCTTCCTTCTAAGACTTCTAATCCTCGTTGTCCATCCCCTTAAGTCCCCTATTCATATCACGCCTATCTTCTCCCCTGCATCACTTCGTCTTCATTAATATCTATATTCCGCATATTCTGGCCATCATTTCTTCTTAGGCTATATTATACACTTCAACACAGGCTTTTCCTTCTTCTTTTCCAAAATTTTCCTCCTCCTGAATTCTGATCCATCTTCTTCCGACCGTCTGTTCTTTTTCCTGTCTATCTTTCTCCTCCTTCCCTGAGCACGTCTTTTCCTCTTCCATTCTATTATTTTCCCCTCCTTTCTCCACCTTTCTTCATCTTTCTCTATCTTCTTCTCCTTATTCTTCCTAAATTCTTCTATTCCACTCCTTCATTCATTATCTTCTTTTCTTTGTTTCCAATCACCTCCATTTCCTCCTCTCAATTCTCCTCCATTTTCTCATTTCCAGACTCCTTCTTTCCCCCTCTTAATTCTTGCTTTCCTCCACTTCATTCCCCTCCAATTTCCCCTCCCTCGATGATCCATTTTTCCACTCCATTCTTTCCCTTTTTATATTTTTCATTGTCTTTCATTTCCTCCTCTTCATTTTCCTTCATTAATCCTCTTTATTGTCCATCCTTTATACTCTTCGTTGTTCTCCATTTCTTCTCTTCATTTTCCTCTATTTCCTCCTCTTCTTTGTCCTCCATTTCTCCTCTTCATTGTCGTCTATTTCCTCATCTTCATTTTCCTCAATTTCTCCTCTTCATTGTCCTCCATATCTTCTCTTCATTGTTCTTTTTTCTCCTCTCCATTTCCCTCCATTATTATCCTCTCCGGTTTCTTTTGCTGCAGCATTGACTTCAGGCGAGTTTCATGAATCTGAGAAAATAATGATCTCGCTTTCCAACAGTTGCATCCCTTTGCGTCTCCGTCTGCAACTGATGCGATTGCGCTTCACAGGACCTCATCATTATGCGGCTGAGAAACCAGAGACGGAAGCTGAGTGGGCGACAAAGAGAGAGAGAGTCAGAGAGAGAGAGAGACAGACAGACAGACAGACAGACAGAGACAGAGACCGAGAGAGACAGACAGAGACAGACCGAGACAGACAGACAGGCATACATATATACATACAGACATGCTGAGTCAGTCTCAGTACAGACAGAGCGAGAGACAGAGAGAGCGAGACAGAGAGACATGAGAGAGAGAGAGACAGACAGACAGACAGAGACAGAGACAGAGACAGAGTGAGAGTGAGAGTGAGAGAGAGACAGACATACAGAGAAAGAGACAGACAGAGACAGAGACAGAGACAGAGACAGGGAGAGCGAGAGAGCGAGAGAGAAATGGAGCAAAAGCGAGCAGAAGAAAGAGAACGAGGCACACAAACAGAGACAGAGAGACACAGTCAGCGACCGATTAAACGAGTGAAAGAACAAGACGAGTGGGCTGTCAAGAGTTGTCAATCCCCTACATAATTGTCATTGTTGTGCGTCGAGTGAAACGCCTGAAGTCATTCACTTCTCATAACTGTCGCAGACATTCAGAGATGACTACCCCGCAAAACACCGACTCATCAGAAGCTCTTTAGTCGGCCTGTTGCTTAATAGCAATTAAATATAATATTAAAAGTTTCGTTAATTGTCAGCGCCCATCGAAGAATGATTGAGTCTTCATTTTACTCACTCACTCACTCACTCACTCACTCACTCACTCACTCACTCACTCACTCACTCACTCACTC
>OY744613.1:12702555-12705272 GCA_963556255.1 Allolobophora icterica
CAATCAGTCAGTCAGTCAGTCAGTCAGTCAGTCATCATAAATCAATCTATCAATCAGTCAATCAATCAGTTATGCAATCAATCGATCAATTTCGTTTATACTCTAAATCAAGCTGACAAAATCGCAACTAGTTGAACATTGAACCTATAACCGAAATTCCTTAAAGGACGACTATATATAGGTTTGTTTCAAACCACTATCTCTAGCTTCTCCAGCGTCTCAAAATGGTAAATCTCATTCTAAATCAGCCTTTAACGCTTTAACGACGAGCTGCATTGGTTCCCAGTCACCTTTAGTTCTCTCTCGTCGTTTAAATTACTGCCGTTGTCACGAAATAGAGTATCCCCCATACATGCGTATCCCCCTTAGCGAAATGGAGTATTCGGTTTAGTTTGCATTTTTGGCGGTTTCTAAGTGTATTCAGTCGTACTGTTTGGATTTATTGCACACATAAAATTTTTGAACTGCGTATCTTTAGTTTGTACGTCGACCTGAAATCAATTTACTTTGTTTTTGGTGATTTTGACTGGAATTTCTTCGAGGCTATCGTGATGCGTATGACGAGGGGGGATAGAATGGTTCATCCCACCGGATACTCTAAACCGGTTTATTCCATCCGGGGGGATACGCTTTAGAGGGGGAATAGAATATTTCGGGACACCGTGACCAATAAGTTAAAGCACACAATTGAAATAGCCATTGACTAGTGGCTTGGACACCTTTGTTGGTCGTTAGTTGCTCACCAATCCATTCAAGTTCGGCGTGAATGGACATTGGACAAGTGCTGATCATTGAATCTGTACAAGGCACTAAGTCGGGAATTGCAATTATAACTTATTATTATAATTATAATCCAGTTATTATTTCACATCATACGCACTTATATATGATATGGACCTGCTATATATGTGTGCATATATGTGTGTATATATATATATATATATTAAATATACATCTACATGTACATATGCACAATCACATACATATACATATTATGTATTATCTTCTATCTCGCCGACGTCTAATGCACAAGGCATCAACCGATGGTGGGAGTTCTGTTCCTGTGTTCGGTGCAGGTTGTACTTGCTCTGCTGTCGCTGACCAATGTCTTCGTGAGGGCCTAATGCTCTTCCGGATATAATTGGCCAATGCCACATCCCGTCAATCCATCATCCTTCACCGGTTCACTGTCAGACTTCTCTGCATCATCATCTGCTGTCTGCAAATCCAATCGCTCTCATCGATCCGTCTTCGTCGAAACCTGTCGCATCAACTAATGCCTCGCCATGCATGGTCCAAACCACCGCATCCTGAGTTTCCATCATCGAGTTGAACAACACCAGCTTCAGCAGCTACAACAGCAGAGTAGACGCTTCGGTTTCACCATCAGCAGCTATAGTTTCATTTCGTCTCAGCTGCAGCTTCAACAGCGGTGGGAGACTCGCCTGCTTTATACAGTTTCAGCTTTAGTGTCACAATGCAGTTCCAACAGTACTAGAAGCTGCTGCAGCGGCGTAGCTACAGCTTCCCCAGTACCAACAAAAGCTGAAGCTTCAGCTGCAGCTTCACAGTACCAACAAAAGCTGAAGCTTCAGTTGCAGCTTCACGGTACCAACAAAAGCGGAAGCTTCAGCTGCAGCTTCACAGTACCAACAAAAGCTGAGGCTTCAGGTGCAGCTTCACAGTACCAACAAAAGCTGAAGCTTCAGCTGCAGCTTCACAGTACCAACAAAAGCTGAGGCTTCAGGTGCAGCTTCACAGTACCAACAAAGGTTGAAGCTTCAGCTGCAGCTTCACAGTACCAACAAAAGTAGAGGCTTCACCTGCAGATTCACCAGTACCAACAAAAGCTTCAGCTGCAGCTTCACATGCAGTTCCAACAAACAGAGGCGCCTAAACCATCGAAACCATCGCAAATACTCCATCCAAGAAATGGGGGGAGATCTGTCAGTGTGTGCCATCATTAACGTGGGAGGTAAGGAGAGGGGAAGAGGAGGGGATGGGAAATTGCTGCAATGATTTCAAGGGGATAGACGCCCTGCCAACAAAAGTAGAAGCTTCTGCTGCAGTTTCCCAGTATCAATACAAGTACAAGCTTCGGCTGCAACTTCCCTGCAGTATACCAACAAAAGTAGCAGCTTCAGTTACAATTTTATCAGTTTTAGAATTTACGCATGGAAGCTTCAGTTTCAACTTCACTAATCAACATCATTTGGTAATTCACCTGCTTTATTTCCTTTGAACTTTAACCTCAGCAACGTTTGAACGCAGTAAAATCTCAAGGTGCTTCAGTTCAGCAGGGTATACAATTTTATTTTAATTAAATCTTAACTGGCAGTGTGATTAATCGATTAATTCTGCACGAGACGTTCCAACATTGTGCTTTATATTGCATTAACAATGCAGCTCTACTAAGGATAATTGATATGTGCAGTTGTACTGAATATCACATTAATAATAATAACATATCTATTATCTACATTATAACATCATGGGCATCGGTACATATATATAATGCGGCTGAGATGCATTGTACATCCAACTTCTACACCATATTTATATATAGATACAATAGAAAATCTAAATATGATATTTTCCAGGCCGTTCTTCGATATACTAAGCCCCGATATCTCCTTCTCTTTCAGAGTAGTCTTCGAGAATCTTTTTAGAAGTCTTCGAGAATCTCTTTTATATATCTATCCAATTTATATTTGGTG
>OY744613.1:12705472-12707972 GCA_963556255.1 Allolobophora icterica
ATATATATACATATATACATATATACATAATGATAATACTATAAAAAAGACCTATAAATTATGCCATTTACATAATTATGTACATTGACTCTTAAATCCGTCTGAGACTTTGAAATCGGAAGAAGCTGCATCAATATTTCCAAGTGGTCTTCGGGATCATTCATGTGTTCATTCGCGAAATGCTTCAATTGCATTTGACGGTCGAAGGGATCACTCGTTATTTACGAGCGTCATCTGCAAAAGGAACCGGATGGCACAAAATATCTTTGGCTGCCTTTCGGACGCTCTCCAGACGCGTTCTAATCGGCGTATATACGCTTTTATTGATATTAGTAATAAAATCTCACGGGGTGAAAATCTTATTTGCTGACCGCGGTCGGTGCAATTTGCGAAATTAATTAAATCCTGATTGATCCTGCTATCAATTGAAGTGACCCAGTTGAGGCCCGTGAAATAAACAGCGGAGTTGGAGTCGCATATTATTGTTCGTGCTGTAGTGTTCTTTGGAGCCTTTGCGTATAGTGTTTCTACGGCATAGGGTTTAGTAGGGCATATATGCGTGATTTCGCTCCTGTTTTTAATTGAGTGCTTCGACTAACATGCCGGTCATCTTGTTTTTGCCACGCTTGCGTAGTTTTACGAGGTCATAGTCCCTTGTTGTGAAGTAAGTGCACGCCAGGGCGCGCAGTGATGCGTATCTAACAGCTGTGCATATGAGCATCGTGGCCAAGTGAACTTGGCCAACAATTATTAAGTCTAGACATTTGGCGCTTCTGGCGGTCATAATAATTAGTTAGAGGATGTTATTTTGAAGAATGTAGGCCGCATTGTTTACCCGGTTTTGTCTCGTTTCATAGTATTTGTAATTTCTATTGTAGATTTTGTAGAATGGTATACGGAACCTAGAAAAGTACTATCATAGGCGCCGACGTTTGCTTTTGTCTCTGGGTGCCTGTGTCCTTCCTTCCCCTAGTCCCTTTTCCTCCCCTCATGCAGGGGCGTCTACACCATAGAAACCTTGGAGCAAATGCTCCATCCAAGAAATAGGTGGGGGGAATCTGTTAGTGTGTGTGCCACCATTTTAGGAGGGGAGGAACGGGGAGGGGGAAGAAGAGGGGGAAAGGGACGTTGCTCCAATGACTTAGGGGGATAGACGCCTCTGCCTCCCCTCCCCTCCCCTTCCATTCCTCTCCCCTCCCTTAGGTAGTTGAGTTTTAGCGGATTTTCGGAAAAAGAAAATTGTCTTCTTTTCAAGGGTTTCGAGGTTAGGAAAGGTACTGGAAATCGGTGAAGTTCGGACGTTCTAGTGTTATTATTTATTTATTATTTTAAATAATGAATAAATAATTTATTTATTTACGGATTATATGATGACTGTGAGATCATGCAGTGTTGGGTATTTGTGTTGCAGTTGTACTTTTCCAATTGTGAGATTACTTAGGTGTCAAAATTTGAATTTAAGGTCCAAATTCTTTTGGGTGCCAAGCACCCACTGAACTTTCTCTCTGTCGCACCCAAGGCTCCCAAGGAGTCGGCGCCTATGGACTGTACTATAGTCTTAAAAGTTGTTTATCTATGGCGATATAATTACGATGGCTATTGAAAAAGAGCAACTCTTTCTTGGACATCTTTCTCTATCACTCTTTCTTTCTTTCTTCTTTGTATCTGTCTCTGTCTGTTTGTCTGTCTGTCTCTGTTTATTCTCTCTTTAGCTCTCTCTCTCTCTCTCTCTCTCTCTCTCTCTCTCTCTCTCTCTCTCTCTCTCTCTCTCTCTCTCTCTCTCTCTCTCTCTCTGTGTGTCTCAGTCTGTCTGTCTGTCTTTGTCTGTCTGTCTTTGTCTGTCTGTCTGTCTGTCTGTCTGTCTGTCTGTCTCTCTCTCTCTCTCTCTCTCTCTCTCTCTCTCTGAATATTTCCGTACGTAATGGAGCATAGACATTGAGTGCTGAATGTCTTTGAAGTCTTCTGGAGTAGCTTTGGTTCAAGTCGGACAAAACTCGTAGTCATAATATAATAAAGTGTTCTTTAGTATCAAGTTGTATCCATGAAAGCATTTGATACGAAGCCTTCATATTTATCTTACAAAGCAATATAATCTATTCTAGTATTCTTTCTGTGTGTGACGTCAAACAGAGGCAGGTCGGTGAGTGGCCTTTAGTCAGAGGACAGTGGTCTTTAGTCAAAGGACAGTGGTCTTTAGTCAAGGACAGTGGTCTTTAGTCAAGGACAGTGGTTTTTCGTCAAAGGACAGTGGTCTTTAGTCAAGGACAGTGGTTTTTCGTCAAAGGACAGTGGTCTTTATTCAAAGGACAGTGGTCTTTAGTCAAAAGACAATGGTCTTTATTCAAAGGACAGTGGTCTTAAGTCAAATGACAGTGGTCTTTATTCAAAGGACAGTGGTCTTTATTCAAAGGACAGTGGTCTTTATTCAAAGGATAGTGGTCTTTATTCAAAGGACAGTGGTCTTTAGTCAAATGACAGTGGTCTTTAGTCAAATGACAGT
>OY744613.1:12712972-12737972 GCA_963556255.1 Allolobophora icterica
TTTAAAAGTAAGGGATTTAAAGTTAAAAATTCAAATTATTTTCAAATGAATGCATTTACTCAGACGAGATGGAATTTGCTACACAAGCCGTTTAAAAAGGTTCTACACAATAAATATATATATATATATATATATATATATATATATATTAAAAAGGTTCTACACAATATATATATATATATATATATATTGTGTAGAACCTTTTTGCAGCACACATAAATTTGAATTTTAAAAATTTATGTGTGCTGCATATATATATATATATATAAATTCTCACACACACACATAAATTTTTAAAATTCATATATATATATATATATATATATATATATATATATATATATATATATATATATATATATATATATATATATATATATATATATATATATATATATATATATATATATATATATATATATATAGCACACATAAATTTTTAAAAGCCCCCAAAATCTAAATTTTTAGAGGCCCCTGCGGTTTGTGAGGCCCTATAGCTGTAGCTTTTTCTTAGCTTATGCCTAAATCCAGCACTGTGGAATAGTGCACTGCAGGACTTGCTGTTGATCGCCCAGCTTTTGCCGGTATCAAATTCTACCGCTTCGTGACAGAGACACGCCTGTGCAAATAAGAAGAAGAAGAAGAGTAGTCCCTTAAGCTAATCCCGAGGCAGCCATGAAGTGTTAGCGACTTCATTTCTATGCCTCGGCACATGAAGGCTGGTGACCACTCCTCTTCCTCGCCGTCTCATCTTCCCATCGACAGTGTACGTTCAGAGTACTCATTATAGCTGAGTTGGCCTGCAGGGGGTGCAGATGAATCAGAAATCTCGAACAAAATTTCTCCTCTGGCGGGGATTTAAACCCCCGACGCTCTCGATCGACAGTCCAGCACGCTACCCACGATTTTACGGCGCTTAATTTCAATACCTGCTTTGATGTATGCCAACGTACTAGATGCACCCGTGATGTGCTGCTAGAGTCCAGAAGAGTCCAGTACAGCGGACGGAGAGGCTTAGCCTGTTGTCAGAGGAGACTGATCGTAATCCGCTTGCTGGCCCGGTCCAAGGGGCTTGCCGTAATACTGTTGCCGGTAACAATTATCCTGATGAACGCGAGAGCGATAATGACTCCGTATTGTATGGGTTGCTATGCAAACGATACTTAATTCATGCATTAAAGACGACATTTGATTTATTTCCCTAATATTCATTAGTTTCTTATGTCTGCACCAGATGCTGGACGGATATTTTGTTCTGAGATTTTTCTGCTCCATGGCACTTGCGCCCACTCAACAACTCAGCTATATTGAGTACACTGACCGTACACTGTTCGTAATCGTAATCGTAATCGTAATCTCCGGATTTCTACAGCGCCCAAAAAAGCGAAGTCGCGGGAACCAGCTTATTCACAGGCGCTTAGACAAATCAAAATCGATAGGCAGGGGGGTCGAATCGGTTCCAGGTCAACCGTTGGTTGGAAGATGAGACGGCGAGGGAGAGGACTGGTCTCCCAGTCTCATATGCCGAGACTAAGAAGAATGAAGTCGCTAACACTTCATACCCATTGCTGCCTCTGTAGTTAGATTGTTCTTCTTATATTTTTGATGCTGTTCTCCAACGACATGGCGTTAATTTATATAGCGCAAAGCGACCGTGCATATGAAGGACTTGATTACTGAGTAAGCGCAAGATGTCTAATCAGCTAGCGTCGAGAGAAGTCAGTTATCGTGAAACTGTTATACTAGACACATGGATTGACTTAGGACCTAGGGGATTGCTTGTGAATTGATAACGGACGCGAGTCTTGCTTTGTAATATCAAACAGATGCCACGTGTAATTAAAGACAATGGGTCTCTAAGACAACCGCGACAATGATGCCATTCACTGTTTAGAAGAATCTTAATCCCGGCGTTACAAAGGCACTTCTAATCATAATATGTTGCTCTGTCTCTCTGTCTGTGTCTCTCTGTGTCTGTGTCTGTGTCTTTGTCTCTGTCTGTCTCTGTCTGTCTCTGTCTGTCTGTCTGTCTGTCTGTCTCTCTATCTCTGTCTCTCTCTGTCTCTCTCTTTCTATCTCTCTATATCTGTCTCTTTGTCTCTCCGTCTCTGTGTCTCTCTCTGTGTCTTTGTCTCTGTCTGTCTCTGTCTGTATGTCTCTGTCTCTCTCTGTCTGTCTGTCTATCTGTCTCTGTCTGTCTCTGTCTGTCTCTCTCTTTCTCTGTCTTTCTCTCTCTCTTTCTCTCAACTTCTCTTTATCCATGTTCAACAATAAACTCTCTCTGACTGTCTCTGTATCTGCTTAGGTGTTCTTGCCTGCGTGTGCAAGTGTCTCTGTGTATGTCTGTTTGACATGTCTTATGTGTCTGTGTGACTGTCGGTATCTGTTTTTATGCCCATGTCTATATATATATATATATATATATATACATATATATATATATATATATATGTCTCTGTATCTCTGTCTGACAGTGTATGTCTGTCCGTCCGTTCGTCTGTCTCTATCTCCGTCTCCTTTTTCTGTGGCGCATTGTTACCAGTACCGCTTCTATCAGACTTAATTGCATCGTCTACTTCAACCAGAACGACTCTCCTTCATATTTGACGTAGCAAATAAAACGCAAATAACTTCAAATGCACTTCACGACCTAAGAACGTGGAGTATATGTTTTATATATACACACATATATATAATGAAATACGAGCTGATATATAAATATAAGCAATCGTGTTAATCTATATATATATATATATATATATATATATATATATATATATATATATATATATATATATATATATATATATATATAGTTCGCATATTATATATAAAAATGATCCATGATCTTTATATATGGTGGTATATACATCAGACGGTACATTATGCATATATATATATATATATTATGCGATCATGTATATAATATGTACAGTTCATATGTCTATATGATTCATGATCTTATATATACCAGAATATAGAGCATGATACATTAGATGGTATATATATATATAATATATATCGTGCATATGTATACACTTTAGTCCGTAAATCTATAGTCCGTAAATCCATAATCTTATAATATATATGCCGGTATATATCATTATAGATGACATGACTATATATAAGCATACACGATCGTGTATACATAGTCCAAATGAATATATCTCTAACTCCTTGAGTGTATGTATGTATATATATATTATGTAAGAATGGAGTTCAAAATTGGTTTGGACGCAGTTATACGATCGTCCGCGAAGCAGTTTATACAAAGTGGATTGTCGGGGTAAATCTTTCCACCCCACCTCTTCTCTTCCTCCTCCTTCTCCTCCTCCTCGTCTTCCTCCGCCTTCTTCTTCTTCTCCTTATCCTCTTCTCTTCAGCAGTATTCACTTTTCTTCGCCATGTCTATACACGACACGTGCTTCACAAGGAATGCTTTTAGTTTTAAAAATACTATAAGCTGAGAAACCTCTTTCGCTCTGCAGTCGACGACTTAATACCCGGGGTCCTCGGTACATTTGTAAGCGTGTATCGCCATACCAGACGTATACCTACCCCAACATACCTCTTACTATAATATGGATAGATATATTTTTATATATACATGCTTATATTGCGCACGAAGAAGAGCAGTCCCTGTAGCCTGAGGTATGAAGTGTTAGCGACTTCATTTTCTTAGCCTCGGCATGTGAGGGCGAGTGGCCAGTCCTCTCCCTCGCCGTCTTATCTTACAACAACAGTATACGATCAAAGTACTCATTATAGCAGAATTAGCTGGAGGGCGCATGCAGGTGGAGCAGAAATCTAGAAAAAAATTCTGCCCTGGCGGGAATCGAACCCCCGACCTCTCGGTTGACAGTTCACGAACGGACGGAGGGAGGAATACCAGAAGGACGGACGGTAGGAGGGAGGGAGGGAGGGAAGGAGGGAGTGCCATCGATTGAAACTTGTTGCGTTGGTCACATTTCACCTCTGACATCTGAGAAACGACGCCTCGTGTATACAAATACAAGTTCTATCCAGGATAAGATAGATAGCGCGCATATAGGCCTACTCTTCAGCGGAAGTTGACGAACGAACAGCGGAAGTCTTGACAGCGCATGCGATGACGCAATCGCGTGACGACGTTCCACTTCCGGTTTCTCACTCTTCTTCCACTTCGCGACCGGAAGTGAGAGACGGTGCCGTTGCGCAAATAAATCCACCGCCGCTGATGGTCGGAAAAGGGGAGCTTTTACATGATTGGTAATTCGGAGATGATTCGCTTCGGGTCCAATTGCTTGAAAGCTTTTCAATCGATGACTGTACAGTGTTGACCGCCGGTTAGGTGACCACGAACACCGGCCAACGACCGGTGTGGTGCCGGATTAGTTCCAGCGCGAAAATGGTTCCGACTCTTCCACTTGTATAGCGCATCGTAATGTTTCCTTGAGAGTAAAGCACCGTCCACTGCATGTATTTTTCCGGACGGTTATAGCTGCATCGGTTAGGGCCTACGTCTGCCTGAGGATGCCGGTTTCCATACCGATAGTGGATAACTTCACGGATAAAAATCTGGGGCTAGCACGGTAGTACAGAGGACCTTGAATGGCGTTCACCCATTCAAACGGGTAGCGGTGGTGAATGATCTCATCCGTTCAATTCATTGAAAATGAGTAGTTCGAGGCCATACGGCCGCTATATATAGGCCCCTATACTGAGAACTGTCCTTTTTGGCCGTGCTGAAGTCAGGAGCACCTCTGAGTAGCCCTCTTGAAGAGGTGTTATATAAATACTAGAATGAGTTTATGAACGGCGTTGCGGCACTTTTTCCAGCTACTAAAAATTATTTATTTGTATTAATAATAAAAACAATAATTTTGTTATTTTAATTTAATTTCAGATCCCTCCCAACTCCCAATCCCGTTTTTCTCGGGATTTTAGTCCTTCCATAATAATTGTTCAGTTCCGGAACCTAGAAAAGCACTGAATGAATATAAAAACGTGTAAATTAACATTTACAATGTTTTCAGAAGTGTTAACAGTATTTCACTAAGAGAAAAAGTTAACGCCAAGGTCATCACCAAGCGATCGCAAATGGAAAGGAATGTGATTCTGACGAACGAGTCGACACAAATTAACCGTTCTATTTTTTAAATTCTTGTCCTCGTCACGTGAACCAATCATAACACTTTTCGGAACTGTTTTTATCGGGATATCATTTGGCTGCACACCAGCCAAATGATGAAAGACTCTATTGGGATAAATAGGGTCCCTTGGCTGTGTACCGGGCGCGCCCTAGATGCCACAGAGATGGCCGTTCTTTGTCTGCCCCGACAGTTGTTCGGCTGATTACGGATTCAGCCGTTGAGAACGAAAACAAGTTGTTAAATCGACCGGGAAGAATGGGCGACACCTAGCGACTGGATTCGACCATTGGCGGCTTCGCAAATAATGAGATTCGCATGTTATCGTTGGGCGGCGCTGCGCCGGTTGTCATAGTAACGAGCGAGCTGTTCGGGGTGGCTTTATGGTCTTTGGTCTGGAGGGAAGAGGAGGAGGAAGGGAAGATGGAGGAAGAGATGGAGAAGGAAGACGAAGATGTAGAGACGGATGAGGAAGATGAAAGGAACAGGAGGAGGAAGAAAGGAAGAGGAAGACGAGGAGAAGGAAGGGGAGGGGAGAAGGGTAGAAGGAGAAGGAAGACGAAGAGAAGGAGGAATAGGAGTGCGGGAAGGAAGCATGTAAAGTAGAGGATCAGGAGATTGTTACCGGAGGAGCAGGTGGAAGGGGAGAAAAGGGATTGAGAATGAATAGAAGGAAAATGCGGTCGAGGTGGAATAGGAGGAGGAGGAGGAGGAGGAGAAGGAGGAGGAAGAGGAAGAAGAAGAAGAAGAAGAAGAAGAAGAAGAAGAAGAAGAAGAAGAAGAAGAAGAAGAGGAAGAAGAAGAGGAAGAAGATGGAGAAAGAAAAAACACGTGAGGTGCATCAGAAATCCATCGCTACAGTAGGCCTATGAAGGAACAAACGGGAACTAAGGAGAGGAGGATATATACAAGAGGACAAGGAGAATGAGAAAGAAGAGGAGGAGGATTAGGTATAGGAGGAGGAGCGAAAATAACTCATTTCGCTTTCATGAAGCGAAAGAGGATTTAAACCGACAGACTCCATTTTCGAACTGAATTATGGGCAATCTGGGTGCAGCCGAAGTAACGACAGTATACGATTCTCTGTATCTGCCAACACTCTCAACCTTCTCCACTAAACCGTAAAGTCTCTTGTTTTAAATAGCGCTCTATAAAAGTCATAAATGCCGCATTGTTCAGCAATTGAAGCGAGTTCCCCGTGTTATTGCCAACGTGATAATATTGCCAATATGATTAGAAGCGGAATAGTAGGCAGGATGCGGGCAATATAATTGTAAATGTAGGCCCTACACGTTTTACTCTAGCGATTACGCAGGTATGGCCTCAACCATGCTCATTTTTCAATGAATTGATCGGGTGATATCCTTTACCACCGCTACTCGTTTGAACGAGCGCCACGCCATTTAAGGTCCGAGTGTATGGACCGTGCTAGATTTCAATCTCTCAATTATTACTTCATCGGTATGCCAACCGTCATTCGCACGCAAACTAGCCAAAAATTGGCAAGATGTATAGACTGAAGAAATTACTATAAAATGGGAGAAGGAATTATCTGAACCAGTAATGGAGACGTCTTTCCAACTGTCTCTCGACACCACTTGCACGCTATTAACAAGGATTTCGGGTAGCACGAAGAACTGACGCGAAAAGTCAAAGTCCAGCAACGACGAGAATTATTATTAATACACGTTTATTATTAAAGGGCCACTATCTAATGACCAATCAATCATGGAATTTATATAGCGCCTCTTCAAGGGCTCTACTCGTAGGCACTCCCAAGCCAGGCCTGATCAAACAGAAAAGTCTTCAATAGAGTGTAAAAAGAAGACGGGTGAGTACGAGGAGATAGGCGAAGGAAAGATGGTAAGTCATTCCACGCAGTTGGACCAGCGACAGAGAATGCTCGGCGCTGAATAGTAGCAGTGCGGGCATATGGGACTATAAAGTCGCCCCTAGAAGAGGAACGGAGGGCTGAGCCGATCGCACTCGTTCCCGCCACTGGCAGGTGCTTCTGAAGGAATCGCCGAATCGCAGACATTCAACAGACAAACAGACAGCCAGACAGGCAGAGAGACAGCTAGACAGACAGATAGGCAGACAGACAGACAGGTAGACAGACAGACAGGCAGGCAGAAAGACAGGCAGAGACAGACAGGCAGGCAGGCTGGCAGACAGACAGGCAGAGCAACAAATTACGGGTCGTAAGAGAAGAAGAGAGAGTAAAAACAGAGCACAGGTAGGAAGGAGCCATACCCAAAACACATTGCCAGGCGAGAGAGCAAAGCCAAGCATCAGTCGATGACGTTGAGCAATTGTGAGTTAAGGACTTACTCAAGGTCCATACACAGTAACCGTCTGAGAGGAGGCTGGAACCCATACTGTCCGAGTTACATTGCAAACGCTCAAACCAATCGGCTACCATGTCCAACAAGAGGAAGGTGTCGTATTATTTAAAGATGTCCATTGTCCACGAAACCTGATGTATCTTTTCACCCTGACCTTTATCAAACTATCCGTTAGGTGTGGCGTATGTTTTATTTTATTTACCACCACGCACGCGAGAAAGACCGCAAAGATATGGCGTGTCTCACCTCAATGTATTCGCAGTATTACTGCGCCTCTCTCTGCGCACTTTGTTTTGCTAATAAAAATAATTATGACCTTTGACTTGTGTTTACACTGAGCCAGCTGCGCATGCGCTCTTGTTTTTCCCGCAGAAGAGACCAATAAATTTGCCGAACTAGCGGCCAATGCCTTGTGCGAGGAGCTAACCTCAGTGTACGGTTAATTCCACCGCAACAGAAGTTTCTTCTGGTGCCATAATGTACAAAGGAAAACAATTGTCTGTCTGGCTGTCTGTCTCTCTGCCAGCCACCCTGCCTGCCTGTGTGTCTGTCTGTCTCTGTCTGTCTCTGTCTGTCTGCCTGTCTGTCTGTCTGCCTGTCTGTCTGTCTGCCTGTCTGTCTGGCTGCCTGCCTGGTTGCCTGCCTGTCTGTCTGTCTGGCTGCCTGTCTGTCTGTCTGGCTGCCTGTCTGTCTGTCTGGCTGCCTGTCTGTCTGGCTGCCTGCCTGTCTGTCTGGCTGCCTGTCTGTCTCGCTGAGTGTCTGTCTGTCTGTCTGTCTGGCTGCCTGCCTGTCTGTCTGTCTGTCTGTCTGTCTGTCTGTCTGTCTGTCTGTCTGTCTGTCTGTCTGTCTGTCTGTCTGTTGAAATGTCTGCGATTCGGCGATTCCTTCGGAAGCACCTGCCAGTGGCGGGAACGGCTGTGATCGGCGGAGAGGGTTGTTTTGGTCAGAGACGGTGAAGCCGCCGAGTGAGACGAAGCCGTCGACGGATTAGGAGGTTCGTTAATGAAGGCATTGTCTGGGCAATTAGTCGTGCGGTCGGCTGAAGACTCTCAAAGGCGGAGGTGAAGACGAGGGAAGGGACTGTAAATGTAAATGTAAGTGTGCATGTTTTTTATAGCGCTCGACCATGTGGCCTCGGCCTTGCTAATTTTCAATGAACTGGTCATCACCGCTGCCCGTTTTAATCTATCTATCAGCTATCTGTCTGTCTGTCTGTCTGTCTGTCTGTCTGTCTGTCTGTCTGTCTGTCTGTCTGTCTGTCTATCTATCTATCTATCTATCTATCTATCTATCTATCTATCTATCTATCTATCTATCTATCTATCTATAATGAACTTCCCTTCAAGAAATATACTCAGTGGCGCTCCCGACCCCTTATTGGGAGCTACGCCAGTTAAAGTCTCGGTGTATGGATCGTGCTAGAGCAGCTGTATGACCTCGACCCCGGTCATTTTTCAGTGTATTGATCGGGGGAGATCCTTCACCACCGCTACCCCCTTTGAATGGTTCCACGCCATTTAAGGTCCTCGCTGACCCGGACCAGTGTGAACCGTGTAATAGTCTTGTGATGGATGGACATGCAAAGGAGAGTGTTTGGTCGACCTTAGACCGCTGTATCATCTAAATGCTAAACTATCCAGGGCTCTGTCTGAGTCGGGGGATAAGAAAAAGTACGTGGACGAAACAGGTTGGCCAGGCCTCTTACGGGGAAATTGCCTGCGTCGCTAGCAACAGGTGGTTGTCGTTTCATAACTGCCCGACAGGTGATATTGATAAAAGAAGCAGCGAGAGGGCTATGGCATTACCGCACGGACAAAGTCAGTAACGAGCTTTAAGTCATTACCTGAGCGTCAGCGCTTTGCATGATCATCCTCGAAGGCGCTAGGCAATATCCGGAAACACTCAATCATATGTCACGAACATGCAATTACCTTTGCGTCAAGATGTTAGGTTTTGGTATGTGTGTATTCATGTATGTATGCATTATTGCATGTATGTATGTATATATGTGTATGTAAGTAAATATGTATGTATGCTTTTATGCATGAATGTATGTATGTATGCATGTTTGTATGCATGAATGTACGTTTGTATGTCTGTATGTAAGTATGTATGAATGTATGTATGTATGTATGTATGTTTGTATGCATGAACGTATGCATGTATGTGTGTATGTAGGTATTATGTATGTATGTAAGTATATATTATGTATGTATGTATGTGTGTGTATGTATTAGGGCTGTACCGAATAGGTGATTATCACTATTCGGCCGAATACGAATAATTGGACCAACTATTCGGCCGAATACGAATAGTGTACAAAATAGGTCTACCGACAACATTCAAAAATGCGTAAACGTTAACTCACTGTACACAAAGAATGAGACTATTGACACTGCGATACCGCGGTCCAGGCAGTAGGCAACGCCTGGCTGCAACCACAGCATATATTATGTTACTGAGAGAGTTACTTCAGTCCACTCGCTATGGCAGCAGCATTATGCAGAAATAGATGTTACATGACCACTATTCGTATTCTGTCCGACCGCTACTATTTGGCCGAATACCGAAAAGCTATTTGGCCCACTATTCTGCCCCGAAGCGAATACGAAGCAAATATTTGGTACAGCCCTAGTAAGTAAGTAAGTAAGTAAGTAAGTATATTCTTTATTACACCATTAGCAAACGCACAATGGGACAGAAGCTAGAAGCATTGATTGTAAAACATTGAAGTAATAATAAATCGAAATAAAAATGATAAAATAAGTAATTAAAAAAGCAAGTGTTTTCTAATCATTTATGCAGTAATCTAGCAATGTAACCCTTCCCCGTCAAAGGATCACATCGTGGTATCTCGCGATTATGCCGGCGAGGTCGAAGATAATATCCGGTAGATCGTATCGGAGGGAGCAAATCATGGAGGACATGCCCTGGGTTCTGAAGGATTGCTGCAAAGAGAGCATCGTCCGCCTTAGAACACAACAGGTCAAATGTAGGAGTATCAGTTGGCAGATACCCTTGTCGCTTAAGCTTACGTATCAAGGCAGAGAGACGTTCTCTCTCAAGACCATTGGAAAATCCCCACCAGACTGGAGATGAGTACAACATTCGTGCCACTGTGGTGGAACGTACAACATCATGAAGGCGGCTTCCAGTTAATCCATGAGAAACCAGGACTCGCAGAGCAAAAAAGGATTGTTTAGCTTTACAAAAGATGTTGTTAATGTGCGAGAAGAACCCAATTTTTTCAGAAAGAGTGACTCCCAAAATTTTTATTTCATTTACACGTACGATCCCAGCAATGGGCGGAGGGGTATCTAGAATTTTGGTTCGAGGACGCCTTATTATGATTTCACAAGACTTACTATGATTTAAGCGCAAGTTGCAATTTCTGGCCCATTCAGCTATGTGGGCAAGTTCAGAGTCAGTGGTCGTTATGTTTGAGGCAGGAATTATCAAATAGCAATCATCTGCGTATTTGAATAATCGGTTCCCTGCATGAAGCAATTTAAGTCCAGAAATGGCGGCCAAAAAGTGGATTGGTCCAAGCCCTGACCCCTGTACAGTGCTAGCATTTATACATTTGTATGGGGAAATGATACCACAAAATTTAGTACAGTGCACTCGATTAAAAAGCAAAGAAAGCACCCAATTGTAAACAAAATCAGGAATTAACATGGAGGCTAACTGCTCTGCGAGGTAATTATGCCTTACAGTGTCAAATGCCTTGGAAAAGTCAAGCGATATCATGCGGGCATACGGCTCGCATGTAACTGTTTCTAGTAAATGATCGGTTATAGCTATTAATGCCGCCGAGGTCGAACCAGATGGTCTGAAGGCATATTGGTCTGAATAAAGACTATTTTCATTAGGGTTTGTAAGGATTGGATAATAGTAAATTTGAACAACAAATTTTTCCAAAATTTTACATAAAATTGGTGTGATGGATATTGGTCGGTAATCAGCCTCTGTCACTGGGCTAGAGATCTTTGGGATAGGAGTGATTTTGCTCTCCTTCCATTGCGGAGGGATATAAGACTCAGTTAGTGACTTCTTATAGAGATATGAAATTGGGGTTGCCAGTAGATGAGCCATACTTGACAAGAGCCACGAAGGAAGCCCGTCTGGCCCCTCCGAAGTGCCTCGAATGGATGCTAAGGCAGAATAGACATGGTAGTCTTCAATATCAACCGCATCTGCGGAGGTGACTGTTGTTTTTGCAGCTGGTCGTACATACTGATAGTCAGTGGATGTTTTGCAGTAGTGTTGATTAAGACTATCGGCGGAAATTTTGCCTTTGTGTATGGGGCGCTCTTTGTCTTCTCCACGCAATCGTCGCACCTCAGACCACAGACGGCGTGATCCGCGCGCGAGACCATCAAAGGTGTTTTTGTTGTGGTTGGCAATTATTTGGTTTATTCGGGCGGCGAGGGCGTCTGCAGTAGTGTGTCGACCACGCCGATACTCATGGTTCTTTTTCCTTAATAGATGCTTGAGGTAAGGTGTCATATAAGAAGGTTCACGGGCTTTGATGGTAACCTTTTTAATCGGAAAAATAAGTCCAATGTGGCCTTTATGAAGATGTAGAAGGATGAGAAGGATGCTTCAACTGTTTCACAGTTATATATGAAGCTCCAATCTTGCATGAAAAGAAAATCCTGCATCTGGGATAATGACGCGGGTGTTCTCAGACGCAGGTCGTAAGTTGACCTATCAGTAGGTCTAACAGTATGTATGTGAGTATGTATAAGTATGTACTATGTATGTATGTATGTATATATGTATGTTTATATGTATGAATGTATGAACTATGTCTATATGTATGTATGTGTGTAAGTAACTATGTATGTATGTAAGTATATATGTATGTATGAATGTATGCATGTATGTATGTGTGTAAGTAACTATGTATGTATGTAAGTATATATGTATGTAAGTATATATGTATGCATGGTTTTATGTATTGCCAACCTGATATGGCCAGTATATACATACATACAATATATGTATGTATGCGCATGTATGCATGCATGTATGCATGCATGTATGTGTGTCTGTATCTCTTAAAGTAAGCGTGTGTTTCGATATATAATACCTTCACCTTTTAAAGACACTTAAGAAAGTGACGCGTAGCAGATGCCAAGATGCGATGACATATTGGCCTATAATGACTCTATTATTCCATCACATGGCACTCAGCCAGCATCACATCGCTGTTGTTGCTGAGGCAGCGGAGGCTGCTGCAGCTGGCGGCGATAATGATGCTAATGCCGAGCACGACAACAATGAGAGGGGGAAACAATTTGTAAGGGTGTTTTCGTGTTGGTGATGCTGTCCGCTATTTCGAGTTGCAGCTGGAGAAGAGTGGACCCTGGAGACGCCTTTCTGTTCGTTCTGCTGTGTGTTTAGAGTTACGTCCAACCGGAAGTCAGACCACTGCTGCGCACGCGCAGACGACAAAATGTAGCCGCCTTGAACTCACAAGAATGATCCGCGCATTACAATCTATTTTAATCTAACAGATTTTTATAGCGCCAATTGTGATGATCAATCGTCGTGGAAGACAAATACCAGGAGAAGCCAAGAAGCCGAGAAGGGATTTCGAGAAGACACGGAAACAGCCGAGAAGACATGGAAATAGTCGAGAATACATGGAAACAACCGAGAAGACACGGAAACAGCCGAGAAGACACGGAAACAGCCGAGAAGACACGGAAACAGCCGAGAAGACACGGAAACAGTCGAGAAGACACGGAAACACCCGAGAAGACACGGAAACAGTCGAGAAGACACGGAAACACCCGAGAAGACATGGAAATAGTCGAGAATACATGGAAACAACCGAGAAGACACGGAAACAGCCGAGAAGACACGGACACAGCCGAGAAAACACGGAAACAGCCGAGAAGACACGGAAACAGCCGAGAAGACACGGAAACAGTCGAGAAAACACGGAAACAGCCGAGAAGACACGGAAACAGCCTAGAAGACACGAAAACAGCCTAGAAGACACGGAAACAGCCTAGAAGACACGAAAACAGCCTAGAAGACACGGAAACAGCCGAGAAGACACGGAAACAGCCTAGAAGACATGGAAATAGCCGAGAAGACACGGAAACAGCCGAGAAAACACGGAAACAGCCGAGAAGACACGGAAACAGCCGAGAAGACATGGAAACAGTCGAGAAGACACGGAAACAGTCGAGAAGACACGGAAACAGCCTAGAAGACACGGAAACAGCCGAGAAGACACGGAAACAGCCTAGAAGACACGGAAACAGCCGAGAAGACACGGAAACAGCCGAGAAGACACGGAAACAGCCTAGAAGACACGGAAACAGCCGAGAAGACACGGAAACAGCCGAGAAGACACGGAAACAGCCTATAGAAGACACGGAAACAGCCGAGAAGACACGGAAACAGCCGAGAAGACATGGAAACAGCCTAGAAGACACGGAAACAGCCGAGAAGACACGGAAACAGCCTAGAAGACACGGAAACAGCCGAGAAGACACGGAAACAGCCTAGAAGACACGGAACAACCGAGAAAACACGGAAACAGCGTAGAAGACACGGAAACAGCCGAGAAGACACGGAAACAGCCTAGAAGACACGGAAACAGCCGAGAAGACACGGAAACAGCCTAGAAGACACGGAAACAGCCGAGAAGACACGGAAACAGCCGAGAAGACACGGAAACAGCCTAGAAGACACGGAAACAGCCTAGAAGACACGGAAACAGCCGAGAAGACACGGAAACAGCCTAGAAGACACGGAAACAGCCGAGAAGACACGGAAACAGCCGAGAAGACACGGAAACAGCCGAGAAGACACGGAAACAGCCTAGAAGACACGGAAACAGCCGAGAAGACACGGAAACAGCCTAGAAGACACGGAAACAGCCGAGAAGACACGGAAACAGCCGAGAAGACACGAAAACAGCCGAGAAGACACGGAAACAGCCTAGAAGACACGGAAACAGCCGAGAAGACACGGAAACAGCCGAGAAGACACGAAAACAGCCGAGAAGACACGGAAACAGCCTAGAAGACACGGAAACAGCCGAGAAGACACGGAAACAGCCTAGAAGACACGGAAACAGCCGAGAAGACACGGAAACAGCCGAGAAGACACGAAAACAGCCGAGAAGACACGGAAACAGCCTAGAAGACACGGAAACAGCCGAGAAGACACGGAAACAGCCGAGAAGACACGAAAACAGCCGAGAAAACACGGAAACAGCCTAGAAGACACGGTAACAGCCGAGAAGACACGAAAACAGCCTAGAAGACACGGAAACAGCCGAGAAGACACGGAAACAGCCTAGAAGACACGGAACAACCGAGAAAACACGGAAACAGCCGATAAGACACGGAAACAGCCTAGAAGACACGGAAACAGCCGAGAAGACACGGAAACAGCCTAGAAGACACGGAAACAGCCGAGAAGACACGGAAACAGCCTAGAAGACACGGAAACAGCCGAGAAGACACGGAAACAGCCGAGAAGACACGAAAACAGCCGAGAAAACACGGAAACAGCCGAGAAGACACGGTAACAGCCGAGAAGACACGAAAACAGCCTAGAAGACACGGAAACAGCCGAGAAGACACGGAAACAGCCTAGAAGACACGGAACAACCGAGAAAACACGGAAACAGCCGATAAGACACGGAAACAGCCTAGAAGACACGGAAACAGCCGAGAAGACACGGAAACAGCCTAGAAGACACGGAAACAGCCGAGAAGACACGGAAACAGCCTAGAAGACACGGAAACAGCCGAGAAGACACGGAAACAGCCGAGAAAACACGGAAACAGCCTAGAAGACACGGAAACAGCCGAGAAAACACGGAAACAGCCGAGAAGACACGGAAACAGCCGAGAAGACACGGAAACAGCCGAGAAGGCACGGAAACAGCCTAGAAGACACGGAAAGAGCCGAGAAAACACGGAAACAGCCGAGAAGACACGGAAACAGCCGAGAAGACACGAAAACAGCCGAGAAAACACGGAAACAGCCGAGAAGACACGAAAACAGCCTAGAAGACACGGAAACAGCCGAGAAGACACGGAAACAGCCGAGAAGACATGGAAACAGCCTAGAAGACACGGAAACAGCCGAGAAGACACGGAAACAGCCGAGAAGACACGGAAACAGCCTAGAAGACACGGAAACAGCCGAGAAGACACGGAAACAGCCTAGAAGACACGGAAACAGCCGAGAAGACACGGAAACAGCCTAGAAGACACGGAAACAGCCGAGAAAACACGGAAACAGCCGAGAAGACACGGTAACAGCCGAGAAGACACGAAAACAGCCGAGAAGACACGGAAACAGCCTAGAAGACACGGAAACAGCCTAGAAGACACGGAAACAGCCGAGAAGACACGGAAACAGCCTAGAAGACACGGAAACAGCCGAGAAGACACGGAAACAGCCGAGAAGACACGGAAACAGCCTAGAAGACACGGAAACAGCCGAGAAGACACGGAAACAGCCGAGAAGACACGGAAACAGCCTAGAAGACACGGAAACAGCCGAGAAGACACGGAAACAGCCTAGAAGACACGGAAACAGCCTAGAAGACACGGAAACAGCCGAGAAGACACGGAAACAGCCTAGAAGACACGGAAACAGCCGAGAAGACACGGAAACAGCCGAGAAGACACGGAAACAGCCTAGAAGACACGGAACAACCGAGAAAACACGGAACAACCGAGAAAACACGGAAACAGCCGAGAAGACACGGAAACAGCCGAGAAGACACGAAAACAGCCGAGAAAACACGGAAACAGCCGATAAGACACGGTAACAGCCGAGAAGACACGAAAACAGCCTAGAAGACACGGAAACAGCCGAGAAGACACGGAAACAGCCTAGAAGACACGGAAACAGCCGAGAAGACACGGAAACAGCCTAGAAGACACGGAAACAGCCGAGAAGACACGGAAACAGCCTAGAAGACACGGAAACAGCCGAGAAAACACGGAAACAGCCGAGAAGACACGGTAACAGCCTAGAAGACACGAAAACAGCCGAGAAGACACGGAAACAGCCGAGAAGACACGGAAACAGCCTAGAAGACACGGAAACAGCCGAGAAGACACGGAAACAGCCGAGAAGACACGGAAACAGCCGAGAAGACACGGAAACAGCCGAGAAGACACGAAAACAGTCGACGGAGGAAATGAGTTCTGGAAAAGATTATTATTTTTCTTACTACGCCTAATTTTATTATTCGTTTGGCCTTGACTTTAATATATAATGTGCTAATGTGTATTTATGTAGAAGAAGTAAATACTACATTACATTTAATACAGAATTTATATAGTGCCCTTTCGACTTGTATGCTAAATGTGTATTTCTTTTTGATTTTTATTATGAAAATTTCTAATTTGAACATGAACGTGAATACTTTTTCTTAATATTCCTTTTAACATAGACAATTAAAATCAAAACAAGTTTCTCACTCTTTAGTCTTTAATATTAACCCTCAATGGTTCCTTGGGGTGCAATCTGCACCCCCTGGTCGTTTCTATGGCTACTCACGTGTTATTATTAAAATTTCAGCAGTTATCTTCTAGGACATTGTAAGTGTACCATTTTTTCCTATAGTCATGCATAAAACGATAAAAAAAAGAGTTTACGTCAATTTTTGCCAGCACAGGTTCATCGGGGGTGCAATTTGCACCCCCAAATTATGACGTTGATATGATGAACAAATTCAGGTAACTGGTGCTAATTACTGCAACAATTTGTTATGTTATTATATTTTAGAACACTTCCTGATATTAGTTTGACCTTTTTAGAAGTCAGCCATTTTGTTTTGCTTACATTTCAAGTATTAGAAAATAAATAACACCATGGCTAGGTATTCCACAGCTGAAGATCTTTGACTGATTATGGAAGAGGATACAGAAGTTGATGAAGGTGAAGGTGATGCCGATGTTAGTGAAGATGGAGATTTGCCTGAAGTTGGTACTGCCTCTGATAACGAAGATCATGTGTCCGAGGAATTCGACGAATCAGAAGATGTCAGTGCGTCTGACGAAGAGCAGGTAAATGAACCATCTACTACACGGAATACAAGAGGAAGAGGTCGTGTAAGAGCTGGTACTGCCCTGCTGAGAAGACCGATCATGGATGCAATCCAACTTATAGAACTGGACTCTGGAGAATTCGAAGCAGGAACTGAGATACCAGCTAAAGTGAAGAGGACACAGGGACATTGTCATCTGTGCCCGCGCGAGTTTGACAGGAAGACGCGTAAATTCTGCGATAAGTGCTGTAGGCCTGCTTGTCCGGCACACTCTGTCAATATATCAAATGTATTGTGTGACAAATGTATGTAACTGAACAATTTAGATATGTCATTTGGAGAAAACATTGAACAGTATGTTTATATAAAATACATGGTATTCGATTACCGGTAGACACAGCGTATCCTTGATTTATATTCTCAAACAAATAGGGGGTGCAGTTTGAACCCCAAGGACCGGGAACGCAACTTCCTGACACGGGCCCATTGAGGGTTAACAATCGAAAGAACAAAATTCGTAGGGTCTACTTGAAATTACTCCAGACAGCATTCCCACGCCTGCGGCCGCTCAAGATCTTTAGAGACATTTTGACTACAAGATTAATATGACTACTAATTATTTTCGAATTTGCGCTCGTCAACTTGGGTCGCAATAGCTGTAGAAACTTTCACACAATAATTACATATAATAAAAATGAGCGCAACGATATCTAGGCCTATATGTAGACTATAAAAATCGATGAATGAGTCACTATTATAATACTATTGGTTAATTCACAAATCCAAAATCCGGGGCAAACATAGGCTGTTGTAGCGCATTTTCAAATTCTCATGTTTATCGATATTGCATTTTTTATTTCATTATTGGAAATAGCGATGAATTTTCGTTTATGTTATTTTCGTTATAGTTATAGTTATAGTTAGTGATATTCTTAGTTACAGTAAAAGTTATCGTTAACGAAATCATTTTTTGTTCGTTAACGAACATTATCGTTATCGTTAACGTTAACGAGAACCACACTGCCCCCGACCTCTCGATTAACAGTCTAGCACGCGAACCAATAAACCATCGAGTACCCGAGGCAGATACTAACTGTTGTGTAAAATTCGATATCTGCCTAAGTTGTGAGCCTACTGAATATGTATAATTGTATATTGAGCCATGAACTCTAACGACATCTGTTTCCATTCCTACATAGTAGTGGGTGGTTGTATTGGTGATTGTAGCAGTGGGTGTTTGCGATAGGTGGGTGGGTGGGTGTGTGATCGAAGTAAGTGATTGTTTGCCGTTGATGAATGTTTGCGGTGGGTGACTGCTGGCAGTGCGTGGATCTGTGTGGCGTTAATTCGCGGTGGTTGGATGTTTGTGTTGGTGTTCCGGTGGGTGTTGGTGGTGGTGTTTGGGGTGGGTGTCTGTGGGGGAGTTTCTGTGAGTGCTTGTGGTGGTGTTTCGGTGGTTGTTTGTGGTGTTTCGGTTGTTGCTTGTGGTGGTGTTTCGGTGGGTGTTTATGGAGGTGTTTGGGGTGGGTGTTTGTGGGTAAACTTCGGTGGGTGTTTGTGGTGGTGTTTCGGTGAGTGTTTGTGGTGGGTGGTGTTTCGGTGGGTGTTTTTAGGGTGGGGATGTTTCGGTGGGTGTTTTTGGAGTGGGGATATTTCGGTGGGTGTTTTTAGGGTGGGGGTGTTTCGGTGGGTGTTTTTAGGGTGAGGATGTTTCGGTGGGTGGGTGTTTTTAGAGTGGGTGTTTGTGGTGGATGGTTGCACCTCTGCGTGTATGGGTGTTGGACAACTGTATGCGGTCAGTTATCGAAGTCTTCTTCTTGTCCATAAGAATCTGTCTGTCGCTGTAAGCCCATCAGGTCCTTCAGTTGTCTTTATTGGCTGCTGCTGCTGTTATCTCGGCTTCTTCGTCGGTTGATGCTCTTGCCTTCGACCTAAAGCGTGGGTGGGACAATAAATCAGCCGACTATCAGGGCGACAACCTTGTTTTCCACCGTTACCGTCGTTAAGCTCTTGGCAAGGCTAAGTAAGGCGAGGGAAAGCAAAACAACATAAAGCAACGCAAGGCAAAGCACAGCATCGCTAGGCAAAGCAAAGCAACGCAAGGCAAAGCAGGGCAAGGAAAAGCAAGAAACAGCAAAGCACCGCAAGGAAAAGTAAAGCAACGCAAGGAAAAGCAAAGCAACGCAAGGAAAAGCAAAGCACCGCAAGGCAAAGCAGGGCAAGGCAAAGCAAAACAACGCAAAGCAGGGCAAAGCAACGCAAGGCAAAACAAGACAAAACAGGGCCAGACAAAGTAAAGTATGTCGAGCCAAAGCACTATCAGAGTGCGGGCAGTGGCGGAGTTTCATAATATTTTTTATTAATTTATTACAGAGGTCTCATATAGCGCCCCTTCAAGGTTATCTACTCAGGAGCGTTCCCAGTCCAACCCCGGTCAAACATGACAGTTTTCAGGCAGTAGTGTTGTTTTGCTGCTTATGTGTGAGTTTTCTTAAAACTGAACCGGATGTGATGAAAATGAAACGGATATGTGTACATTGTCTTCCCAGGTGCCAATCCGAATCGACGCGACAGCGGCCGGAAGCTGTGCGCCGAGCAGTGGGCCAGGTTCTGCGGTCGCCACAGCTGCGCCGACGCCATCGCCAAGTACATCCGGAGCAAGAAGTACTTCTTCACGAAGACGTTCCTGCTGTCGCGGGACAAGTGGAACAGCGAGCCGGACCTCGCGTCGCCCAAGTCCAAGACCCGAGACAGCGGCGGATGGATCCAACGACACCTGAGCATGAAGCGCAAGAAGCCGGCGCGGCAGAAGGACCGGCCGTCAGCCGCCTCGCTCCACATCGAGCTCTCGACGTCGACGGCTCGGACGGGCTCCGCTCCGATGCTCGTCATGGGCTCGCCGGGAACGGACGCGGGAACCGGTCAGATGTATCGTCGCCCGTCGGGGTCGATGAGCGTCCTGCCGCGCATCAGGGTCACCGTCGACCTCCTGCATGAGGACGAGATGTCGTCTCACCGTGTTGGTTCGAACGCCAACCCGCTCATCTCAGAAACGGACTTCGATAAGGAGCAGGAAGAACTGGCGAAGGTCGCTAGCCGACTGTAATCTCCAGCGACGAGTCATTCTTTCCTTCTTTACCTATATTTGTTCAGAGTATTTCTATTTTTGAAACAGATCGAACTGCAGTTGTTTTTCCCTCGTATTTTAGCCTCGTTTTCCATGGGACTGCGTATAAGACGCCTGTGTTTACTTCCCTTAGCGAACGAATCGAAAGTATTTTCTTCATTTTTCTCTGATTTTTAAATCATGTAAGTATTATAGTATTATGTCAGAGTTTGAACTGATTTTCTATTGTTGGACAAACTCAAGTGATCTTATGCTAAGCAGTTTCCCGGTTCACCCTGCAGCAGAACTCTATGTTATTTAGATCAGCGGTTTTCCAACGGTGGTACGCGTACCACTAGTGGTACGCCAGGTGTCGCTAAGCGGCGGGGTACGCGAAATTATCAAAAACATTTTAATTTTCACTGAGTTTATGCCCATCTTTCTTTGATCAGCTATTGAGTATTAAAGTCACTATTCTACGTCCACCATGCACTTCTTTTTCTTTAAATTTCTGATCTGACCTTTTGATCTGCGTATTCTCTATTAGAAAATCTGAGTACACTCCACAATAACCCATAACCTTGATTTATTTATTTATATCATTTCTATTACCTATTCTCTTGTTCCTGGAATCCTGGTTGCGGTGTGCCAACCAGTTTTGCCTGATAAACGAATACAGACACACCTTTCCTGGTGGTACGTCAACATTCGATTTTTTTACCTGGTGGTGCAATAACAATAAAGTTTGAAAACCGTTGATTTTAGAACAAATGCTAGTATACAAATACCTGCCTGTTTCTTCGTGACTCTTGTTCGCTCACTTGTAACCTACCTGTCTTGGCTACGTCTTAAGTTCCTATACTCACTGCCTTTGGTGTCAATGACACGTCTCCATTTGTTTGGGACCATTCCCGTGCTTTAATTTGAACCATGTCTCTATCCGTTCTGCCTTTAGAACTCTGTCTCTGAGTCTGCCTTAATCTATATGTCTCTACCTCTGCGAGGATCTCCGTCTCTGTCTCAATCTATGTGCATGTATCGTTGTATCCTTCTATCTACGTTTGTATCTGTTTCATCCCTGTCTCTACCAACTCTGTCTCCAGGAATTTAATCTGTATTCTGCCGGTGGCTGATATCAGCATCTCATGTAACAATGGTAGTCACGATGAAGATGATGACAGTGACGCTGAAGGTGGTCACGAAGAGCGAGATGATGACGATACTGTTACTGCTGATGATGATAATTATCACTACTACAACGATGATGATGATGGCGGTGATAAGGAATAACGATGAAGATGATCACCATCAAGAACAAGTTGTTGCTGTCGTTGTTGTTGTTGTTGATGATGATGATGATGAAGATGATGATGTTGCTTCTGCTTATTTTGTGGCTACTGATGATTATGAAGTGGTGAGTAGCTTTTAGTGTGGAATGCATGTCTAGTAGAAGTTACATTAAGAAGTAATTTCAATAACGAATCTTATCACTGAATGACAGAACAGACGGATATGATTATGATATGAAGCCGATCCGATAACCAACTCGGCTTCCTATTATACATATAACATATGGGCCCTTATAGTTTATACATAATCCCAAACTATGAATGTTTATATAATATAGATCACATATATTCTATAACAGTCCATGTAATGAGCGGTAGATGTCTTTATATCCGAAACTCACCGATTAGTTGTTTGGAACAGCAAATGTAGCCATCGAATATTGCCAGGTTCACCCTCCTCTTCTCAGCCGTAATGAGTACACTGACCGTACACTATCGGTGGGAAGATGACACGGCGAGGGAGAGGACTGGCCGCCGCCCTCATGTGCCGAGGTTAAGAAAATGAAGTCGCTAACACTTCATATCAATGACTGTCTCTGTAGCGAGCTTAAGGGAATGCTGTACTTCTTCACGTTCCTCTTAATCTTCAAAACCGCCTTCACATCCAATAACGTAAGCTATATCTCATTCGCGAACCCAATTATCTTGCGGCATATTGTGCCCTTTTGGCCCACGTTTCGCCCAGAGTCGAGAAAGCGACGTTATTTTGAATATTTTATTGGCAATTTGCATTTTTAACGAAAATAACAGACGGTTGTTTCTCGTAAAAATGGCGGCCATACGTGTGCGCATGCGTGAAAGCTGTATTTTACACTCACGAGTTTTGTAATGACTTGCTGTAGAATGTGGATGGTCTCGACGAAAAGAATTGAATTAGTAATTCATTGAAAATATATGGACATTAATTTTTGTTCGGCTTCTCGTTTTATTATTCAATAAATGGGTTGATTTACCGAAGTACGATTTAATTAAAGATCTAATCTAGCTTCCTAGCTTCTCATCATTTCCTCGAAGGTTTAATCGGTAGTTGGAATGTCCATGAAATAGCGCTATAAAAGTGTCAATTCACATTTCATTAGGCCTACATCCTGACACATTCATTCACTTAAAGCATTTATATATAGCCCCCTTCGGCTTGTATACGAAACGATGTTGGTAGAATTGTTATAGGCTTAAGATGTACTTAGGTTCATGGGTTGTTCAATGAAGACACGTATAGGTGGCGCCACTTTTACTTTCTGTTACGCAACGGGAGAAAAGTCTACAGAATGTAAGTGATGAGAAGCTGCCGAGCATCGATGAGCAATTAGGCCTACTGTCCAAGTCAAAGAGTCAATGCTCAGGGCCAGAAGTGGGTCGGGCCCAGAAGTAGGTCAGAACCGAAAGTAGGTCAAGTCCCAAAGCAGGTCAGGTCTGAAAGTAGGCCAGAACCAGAAGTAGGTCAAGCCCAAAGTAGGTCAGGTCGGAAAGTAGGTCAAGTCCGATAGTAGGTCAGGTCGGAAAGTAGGTCATGTTCGGAGAGGGCAAAGGATTCTCTTGCTCTGCTTCTGTGTACGTCTCCCACTGTAAAGATTGTCGTATGTCTGTCTGCCTGTTTGCATATCTGTCTAAATATCTGAAAATTGCACTCAGGCTGGGCAGTTTATCGTCTTGTTTATGTGGAGCTATTCAATATAGTGTATGTATTATGTAGGAATAATTTATTCCGTATATGTATATATATATGGATTAAATAAATCATGTCTATATATATGTGTATTAAATAGACCCATTGTACTTTCTTTTTTATGTACATATATATATATAAGAAAGTATAATATATATATATATATATATATATATCAGTAAGTTATGCACATCTGATACACATACTCGTAAGTTAATCTGTTTTCGTGGGTCCAGATATCCAGAAGGCTTGGTGGGATTAAACAATGCACCGGTGGCATGGATGAATTTCTGATGTTCTGTCTGGAAGGAGGAGGAGGAGGAGGAGGACGATGAGGACGGAGAAGGAGGAGGAAAGGAAGAGGAGGAGGAAAGAGAGCAGACGACTTTTTTCCCAATCTGGCCATCAGACCAGCCGAAAGGGCAGCACGCATGGAGGGTGAGAGCGAGAAGGAGAAAGGCGAACAGAGGAAGAGAGAGAGAAACAGAGAGAGAGAGAGTGAGACATAGAGAAAGACAGACAGACGCAGACACAGGAAGAGAGGCAGAGATGCTAAAGGTGAGGAAGGAATGAAGGCAGGGGAGTCGGAAGGCAGTAAGGAATGCAGGAAGGTAGTTAGAAGGGCGGAGAAGTAGAAAATCAATGAGGAAATTATGAAGAGAGGCAGGCAGGCAGACAGGCAGGCAAATAGGCCGACAGGCAGGATTGAGATGGTTGTGCCAGGGAGCGGGTGAGACGGTTGTGCCATGGAGTGGGTGAGCTAAAACTGATGTCCATGCAGTGGCAGAAGCCGAAACAGAATGGACAACAACAATAACTCGTCCAATTTAATCGTTGCGTCGATGCATCTTGAAGATGCGGTCGTTGGCACTGCAGTGGCAGATGCAGCAGCTGATCTACGGACGCAGGATGCCCTCCATCCTCCTTCGCCTCTTCCCGCGGAGATCTCTGACGATGTCATCGAAACGGACCACGGAAGTGGTCGCGACAAAAACAACAACAGCAATAACAACCGAGGAAAGGCAACAACGATATATGGGACAACAACAACAATATCTAGCCTATAATCTAGGACAACAGAGCAACCTATATGCAACCTTAGACAACTGAGCAACAACAATAACGGCCTGACCTTAGAAATCTCATTTCCCTTGTACGCGTGATATCGTCCGACTAGGGGCAATCCATACAGCTTTTATCACCTCATCAAAACTGAGTTTGGACTGGGGGCGTTTCAAAGAAGCTGCCTTGAAAAGGCGCTATAAAAACTGCACGAATGAATGAACAAAAGAACGAATGAGCGGATGATTGATTAAATTAATGCGTAATTGAATTGAATGGAAGAAGAACGGAAGGAAGGAAA
>OY744613.1:12742972-12862972 GCA_963556255.1 Allolobophora icterica
CTAGTACTTAGTAGGCCTACTTGTTATTCCTGTGCAGGTCTGCACTTCGGGCAACACATCTTCTCCACCCATCTCAGTCCATCACCAGTCTTCCGGTCTCGTTCCACCTAATCCCCAAGCATCTCAAGTCGTCTTGATGGGTTTCAGGCCAATTCTTTCCCTTCTCCTTTTCCATTCATTTCGTCGGCTCTTCTACATTCTGCTTTTAACTAATCTTAATCCGAAAATGGTTCCTTCTTTGTTCGGCTCGTATTATCTGCCCACTATATATGAAACATGAAAAGTACATAAAATTATAAATTGAAGTGTTCTGTAAGATTCCGGTGCCCGAACAGAACAGTGAGAATACCTTCGCGGGGCCCATATGGACCCATATCCCCATATTTGATCCTGTAGGGCTTATATATGTGTCCCATAAAACGTTCATAGGCAAGGTATTAGCAATTCGCCTGAATAAAAAGCTGTTTTTTTGGAATAGGATGTAGTTCCATGCATTATGAGCAAACTTGAACGCAGTTAAAGAGTATTCTTTTATCTGAATACGGTGTAATGTAAATACTCTTTATCGGAAATAGAGAAATAACGAAGAGGATATCCCTTGGGCTTCAACCCGAAGCTAGACTCTCATCTCTGCGTGTTTGATGCGCACGGCTGCACCAAGGCCCTCATATAAAACTGCATATCCGGATTCTCAGTAAGTCACGCAACTGTTATTGTATAATAAGAGTCCACGTATAGCCTAAAGTCTGTTCTCTTTCGCCGGGGCTGGGTCGGGAGTGCCTCTGAGAAGAATCCTCTGAATGAATGAATGAACGAATGAATGAATGAATGAATGAATGAATGAATGAATGAATGAATGAATGAATGAATGAATGAATGAATGAATGAATGAATGAATGAATACACGTCTAATGGCTCTGATCCTATGGCGTGTATCTTCCCTTTTAAGCAACATCGAAAAGGACCTATTTTTGCCGTTCAGGGTTTTCAATTCTCTTATCAATGATCGAGAACGAATTAGGCTTATAGGCGAGCCTTTTGTGTGGACTAAACAGAGACGGTCCAGAGATTACGCCCGAGTTCTCTTTGTTGAAAGTTGCCCGATAATCTAGTCCTTAAGTGCTTGACTGTCAACCGAGAGATCGGTGGTTCAAATCCCCGACAGAGCGGAAATTTGTTGCGAGATTTCGGCTCCATCTATGCTTCCTAGCCAACTCAGCTATAATGAGTACACTGACTGTGGTTGACTGTCGTTGGGAAGATGAGACGGCGAGGGAGAGGACTGGTTATCCGCTCTCATATGTCGAGGCTAAGAAAAATGATGTCGCTAACACTTCATACCCGTGGCTGCCTAAGGGATAGCTTAAGGGACTACCCTTCTTCTTACACAGTGACTTCAACAGCACATAAATTCTAGGTATTGCAGTGTAATATAATAATATTTTATCTTAGTGTGTAGTGTTAACAAGTACCAGGAAGTTAAGAAATAAGCCATTTAAAGTGATTGTAATTCAATGTTATGCAATGTGCTGTAATTTGAACCACTTCGAAAGAATACGGTGCTAATCGAATATGTAAATTACACTTTCGGCTAATTACTCGTAAATTTTATGCTCTTTCAGGTTAACTGAATTCCTGCTCGGTTCGATTAGCACTGTGGGTGGTCTGTACATCATGACGACATCCTACTTTTTGTACCGCCCTTTCTTGTCGTGGAAAAGCAACTTGGAGACCGATTTTCCACCTGGAAACGCTTCCATCTTCGTCATATTCATGGCCCTCGGACGATTCTGCTTTTCCCTCTTACATCGTGTCGAAATGGAATGTTTCGGACCTTGGACTCTTTGGTCGGCAGTTCGTACTGTTTACCTTATGATTGTCGTCTTGGTAACGGCTGTCGTCCTAGCAACCGAAGAGAACCTCTTTGCTGGAGGGGCTGTGCTGTTGATGGAGGCCGACATGGTGATGGAGGAACTGTGTCAAGTGGCGGAGACTGACGTTATCCTGGAATCGTCGCCAAGAACAAAGATTCTATTGTCTGTCTTCGGATGCCTGGTGTCCATAGCAACCCGAGTCGTGTTTCTTCCGGTTTACCTGGTCGTGCTGTCTTTCCACCTTGGTCACGGTCCACTGGAGATGAGTTCCATATCCGTTGCCGTGTTCAGCTTAACTTCGGTCTTCTTCATAGCCTGTTCTCTTCCGATGGTCCGGTTTCAAACGTTGAGAATCCAGCGTATCAGACGGATCATTCGCTTCAACGCTTCCTTGAAGGAAGAGACACTCATCAGGACCCAAAGATCGACGGAGGAGAGAAGAATGGTGTCGTACCAGCCCGTCAGAGGAGAGGAGCAGTACAAGAGACTGAGGTACCGAGTCAGAAGAGTGCGAAACAGAGAAAAGATTGTCAAACTCCTCCTCCTCTGTCACGCGCATCGATTCGACCCAAGGATATCCACCCCTTCTTCCACTGGCAACTCACAACTCAACTCCTTCAACTCCTCAGTTCTGTCCCTCCCGTTTAAAAGTGAGATCTTGAACGCCAGAGGAATTCTGTTTTTGAGTGGAAAACGCCGGAAAAGAAAATAATTAGCCAGAGTATAAGAAACGACAGATGCTGTTGATCGAACATTCATTCCTCCGCCAAATGTAATTGGGCGTTTGCAAGAAAATTGGAAGACCTCTGAACGGGTGATAAATGTCTGGAGAAAATCTCGCTTCAATGGAAGATTATCCGACCCAGTGAGGCAGGATGTTTCTCTCAACCCCCGTCTAAAATTTGCAGCCTGATCTTTTGCCGCCGTGAGGGTAGTTTCTTTACCTCTAAACATCGCACCCACCACGAAAATATCTATAAGACTGGGAGTTTTATGGAGAACGCAGTCAGAACAGAAGAATTAGACGAGATTAGGAGAAGAGAAATAAAGCAATCGGGTCCTTCATCTGACGGCAGGATGCGAACTAGGGACACGTCTTCCAGTTGCAAGAATCATAGACATTTAAAGCACCCGGGATTGCCATAAAGAACTGTACGTCTACAAGGAACAGCAAATCACCAGGCTGAAACCTACTCCAAAGCTCATGTCTATAAACCCCACCAAAGCAGAGACTTGGCCAAAAACAACCGGATATCGTTAAAACCTGATAATCGGACATCGCTATAACCGGATATCACCTCTGAGTAGACACATGAAGCGGCGCTATATAAATTTCGATTGATCGATAACAAGCAACCTTCAAACCATGTATTTGCATACAATGCTTTGGTATGGACAACAACTTTTATGAGCAACGGCTCTCCCTAGTAGCGACCACTGACTGACGCCCAAGCATTTATTACAATCAATCAATCAATCAGTCAGTCAATCAGTCAATCAATCAATCAATCAATCAATTTCGTTTATTCTCAAAAGCAAGTTGACAGAATCGCAGCTTGTAACATCTGTCAATGGCGCTGGTGAATGTAGCTGGATTATTGTATTATTACTGCAATACCATACAATGCAATACAATACAACTCTATTTGATATTGCTCTTTAGCCATTCGACAGAGCATCGATGGCGTTGAGCGACTGTGAGGGAAGGACTTACTCAAGGTCCCTACACAGTAATACCTGAGTTGAGGATCGAACCCATACTCTCAGCGTTACAGCCCGAGCAGCCTAACCAAAGGGCTAAGTAACAGTTATTAATAGCTATTTCTAGGCCCTGGGGCTAAGTAATTATTATTAGCTATTTCTAGGTCCTACTTGTATCTACGCACATGCTATTTATGACAAAAAGATGTCTGTCTATCTGCCTGCCTGTCTGTCTATCTGTCTGTCTATCTATCTGTCTGCTATCTGTCGTTGTGTGTCTGTCTGTCTATGTGTGTCTGTCTATCTGTCTGTCTGTCTGTCTGTTGTCTATCTATCTGTGTGTCTATCCATCTGCCTGTCTGTCTATCTGTGTGTCTATCCATCTGCCTGTCTGTCTATATGTCTGTCTGTCTGTATGTCTGTATGTCTGTATGTCTGTCTGTCTGTATGTCTGTCTGTCTGTCTGTATGTCTGTCTGTCTATCTTTCTGTCTGTATGTCTGTCTGTCTGTCTATCTTTCTGACTGTCTGTTGTCTGTCTGTCTGTTGTCTGTTCACGATAATTATAAATCCGTCGTTACACTTCTGTAATCATATTCTCAACCTCTGTATTCCTTATCTTCGAAGAAGTCTTGACGACGCTCTACATCGAAGACAAAAGAAGGCAGAAGAGATTCCAAGAAATACTTTTGTTCTTATCAGGACCGGTCCCACCTTCTAATGTTCAAGGTCCCGATTTTAGGTGGCTGAAATTACCGGGAATGTCTGCGCGAGCCACCACAGTCCATAACTCACAGCTCAGGCATAAAACCGCCACTGAGAAGAGGAAGCCAACGCTTAAAGGATCGAGAAGCTATCCGCATTCGCAGCACTCAATGAGCTCTAAATCACGTACTTACTTACATTTTTTGGTAAGTTTATACGAGCGACGTAATTTTTATTAGAGGAAGAGGAAGAGGGAGATGGAAGGAGGGAAGGAATGGATGACACTGCAAAATAAGGGGGGAACAGGGCTATGGTAAGGTTGCCCTGGTTGTACTTCCGGCTCTGTTGATGAACAAACTTTTCCATCTTTTTCCTTGCACATACACACCCACCCACATACACACCTACATCTACACACACACACACACACACACACACACACACACACACACACACACACACACACACACACACACACACACACACACACACACACACACACACACACACACACACAAACACACAAACACACAAACACACAAACACACACACACACACGCACTCCATCACACACACATACACACACACACAACCATCGCCTACAAAAAAGCATGTATTACGTAACTTTCTAATTTATGCGCTTAATTAATGTCATCTTTCCGTCTCCGTATTAGTACATGCAACAGTATGACCCGTATAACATTTAGTTAATGCTGAATATTAATACCATATAATATTAATGCTGAATATTAATACCATATATATTGTGTGTGTGCATATAATATTATATATATACCTTATATCTTTAATATCATAGATTTAGGAGATCTCTTATGTGATATTTAATTATTTTTGTTCTATGTTATATGACACAGCGGTTCATCTTCAGCGCTCTGTCATCGGATATGTTCAGGAATCCAGCGACGCTATTCTTCCTTGTCCTGTGATTGGTTGGCTATAGTTACTGTTTAACGATGCTGTGTCTAAGTCTCGTAGCAAAGATAAATAGCGTCGCCCTCCTCCTGTATCCAGGCTTAGGACTGGCACCAACACAGCAGTGGCGAAATTAAGCTGTTCTGAGCTAAGACCTTGACTCCTTTCTAGCCCGGTCTGGTTCCATCATCCATCATCTAATACAATAACTTCAAGTAGGGTCACTTTCCTTCTGTTCTACTATCAAACACCGTCATCAGGAGCCAACTCTCACGAGGTATATGAACAACTCCGGTTCCCTTGTGAAGGACTGGTTGACCTGTTGGCCTATTATAGGCCTAAAGCAGTGGTTGACCTGTTGGCCTATAATAGGCCTAAAACAGTGGTTGACCTGTTGGCCTATAATATGCCCAAAGCAATGGTTGACCTGTTGGCCTAAAGCAGTGGTTGACCAGTTGGCCCATAATAGGCCTAAGGCAGTGGTTGACCTGTTCGACTTCGCCTCATGCTTTGACACGTGTATGCAATTATAAACAATACTTAATGAATGATCGGCCTTCATTCCTTGTCACGATCGCTTATAGATTACAATATTAATATCCGCCGTTGTTGAATTTCGTATGGTGACGGAATCTAAGTGGAGTTGTGATTGCTCTCTTGGCCTCTGTACAGGAAAGGGTTGACCTTTGTCACCTGGCCAGATGGCGGCAGATGCAGAGACAGACAGACACACAGACACACGGACACGCAGAAAGACACGCAGAAAGACACACAGACAGACACACAGACACACAGTCAGAAACCAGAAACAGAGACAGAGACAAGCAGACTGGCAGACAGACAGACAGACAGACAGGGACACGGAGAGAGAGAAAAAGACAGAAACAGAGAGACGGACAGAGACAGTGAATCATAGAGACACGCAGAGAGGCAGACACAGATATGCAGAAAGACAGACAGACAGACAGACAGACAGACAGACAGACAGACAGAGAAGGACATACAGAGACATGCAGACACAGAGAAGGAGCTAGACAGGCAGGCAAACATCAACACTGGTTGATAAGATTGATAAGAGATCTGCACTTGACAGAGGTCGCGAACGAGGCATTTTTCTCGCCTCGATGTAATTGTGAACGGTTGCGTGAAAGCTTAACGACCTACTGACGGAGATTTGGACCTTAGACCACAGAACCTTAGGCCTTAGATCATAGAGCCTTAAGCCTTAGACCTGTATAACCTCAGGCCTTAGATCTCCAGAGCCTTAGACCTATAGAACTTTAGGCCTAATAAGATATGAAGCCGAGGAATTCGACAAAAGGAATGTTTGCAGAAAATCACAGCGAACGAAATCATTCGTAGTAGTCTAAACAAATTAATACAATACAAATAGAATGCAGTATAATAGAACACAATACAATACAATTCAATGCAATATAATAAAAATACAATACAATACAACGTAAAACAATGCAATGCAATTCAATACAATACAATAGAATGCAATATAATACAATACAATACATGTATAATACAATGCAATACAATACAACTGTAATTTTATGAAGCATCCTTACAAAGTTCAAAGTGCAAATGCTCGAGGTGAAACGTCCAACTTCATTTTCCTCATGGATGTTGTTTCTGATATAGTTCTGTGTTCCATGCCTGCGCTCCTTAATCGCTCGAGGCTCTCCGATCGTGCACAGAACTTGTTTGGACGGCTACTACTGTCAGTGTCACGTACATATAGTCTGGGGTTGTTGTGCAGGCTACATTCCGTCAACCAATAAGATCTGAGTGGATCGTATCGGTAGTAATAAGTTTTAGAGTACATAATAAAAATTGAATGATTTCGATTGAGTCCAATTAAATGCATATTCTCTCTGTCTCTATCGCTCTGTCTGTCTCTGTTTCTGTCTCTGTTTCTGTCTCTGTCTGAATATCTGTCTGTCTCTGTCTGTCTGTCTTTGTCTGTCTCTGTCTCTCTCTCTCTCTCTATATACACACACATATATTTATACATACATATGAATATATACATATTTATCTGTGGGTCATGTATGTATGCATGTATGCATGCATGTATGAATATATACATATATACATATATATAGGGGCCTACGCATTTATGTATGTATATATATATATATATATATATATATATATATATATTTAGGAGTACATGAGTCTGATCTCCTTGACCACCTTTAACAATCTTAACAGCGCGCGAGTAATATATCTTCATATGAAGTAGGCTTGTCGTTGTGACTGGTTGCTAGGCAACAGTCGACAAGTCTTCTATCAACACGGGCCTTGAAGAGAAGGAAGAAAGGCTTTGCTTGCTTTGAGAATTCAAACGATCCACGACAGAGTCGCTATGCTGTGAGTCGACCAGCGAACCTTTATACCGTAAAAACAAATAAATCGTATACAGGCACGCACGATTAGACGTATACACGTTGTCGCTTTCCTTATCCGCTCAACTCGGAAGAAAATCATCGTGAGTTACTCGAAGAAACCTGCTGCTCGGATTTAATAAATTTATCGCTTGGACCAAGCCAGAGGTAATCGAATACAGTTTGTTCAGTCAGGGATAGCATTCTTGCTATTTGATCAATTGCAGATGGATTAAATTGTAGACAGATATCGGAAGAAATAGTAGCCGCTCGTGATTGTATGTCGGGCAAGATTATCGCGTATTCATCAGTGCAGTTGATAGCTCGCTGGTAACGACTTGATGGTACCAATCGCCTGTATAGGGCCTTATGTAAATGTGCGTTTTTTTCTATAACCACCGTATGGCTTCGACCCTTCTCATTTTCCAATGAATTGATCGGGTGAGATCCTTCACCAATGCTGCCCATTTGAATGGGTGCAACGCCATTTACGGTGTACGGACCGTGCTAGCCCGAGATTCCTATCTCCGAAATAAGCCAGGGTCGGTTTGCGAACAGTACTGGCATCCGCACGTGCAGAGATGCATTGCCGCAAATAAGCTGGTTCTCGCGATGTTGCGTTTTGGGCGCTGAAAATATCCAGAGATTATAGGGTTGGGACGAACAATAGCCGTCGTCTTTGAGTTTTCGATAAACGTGAACCCAAACGTGAAAATGCTTAGGCCTAAACACTAGCGAATGCATGGTCTGGCTCTAGAAATGTAGAAGCTAGGGTATTTGATGTAATGTACGGTAATGTTGTCAGAGACTTAGAAATCTTGAGATAACGGTTACAGTCACGCCAGGAGGCGCTTAGCAGCAGTGTGCCATTTCTAAGACCTTCCTGAAGGGCGATAACAATTCGTATTTGGGGCAAAAACGTGAATGGTACTCCAGACTACAACGTGAATGGTACTCCAGAATACAACCTGTGGGGCGTGGTGGCTCAGTGGTAAATTCGGCGCCTTATGACCTGAGGGTTGCAGGTTCGAATCCCACTCTAGCCGCTGCGTAAGGACCTTGGGCAAGTCCTTCACTCGCAATTGCTCGTGGCGCTTCGGCGTGAAAATTCCGGCATAGTATCAAATGCTGTAGTCGGGAGCGCCTCTGAGTAGTAGTTGACTTTGAGAGGCGCTATAGAAATATCCGGAATAAATAAATAAATAAAATAAAACTATTGACCTATTTTCGATTATCGTGTTTTTGCCCAAAAACGCGTGACCATATAAAAAGCGACGCAAAATTCGAACCAAGTTACAACTTATTGCAAAAAATATGTGCACAAATTGGCTTTAAATGTTGCTGCAAAGAGATAAATCGAAAAGCAAGTTGCGCAGCCAGGCCCGGATTTTGGGGGTGCTAAGGGTGCTGCAGCACCCGGGCCCGCAGATTTTGGGGCCCGCATTTTCGGAAGTAATACATAAAAAATGTTAATGTAAGAACAAATTCCCAAAAACAGGTCATCAAAATTGCCAAAAAAGGTCATCAAAGTTTGTGTAAGAAGAATTCCCACAACAAAGGTCATCAGAAATTCCCAAAAAAGGTCATCAAATTTTTCTGTCATGAAATTTGGCAGTCACAGCACCCGGGCCCGCACTAGCCTTAATGCGGCCCTGTGCGCAGCAATCCAACAAACAGCAAAGCTCGTCTTGTAACTGTAATAAACACTTTACAAGGCGCTGTATGAAGTAATGGAAGAAATTATATGGCAACATTCCTTTGGTATTTGCACTCGGAGATTTGTCGACGTGAAACTGGTGACCAACGGAACGAATGAAGCGCTGACTTGTTTCAACCTGTGGATCGTAAATGCCGCGTATATATGGCAATTAACCAACGGTCTCGCCCGTCACAGAGTGGAACTTGAAGACCTACATCGTGTACTCTAGGGCCCGCATAGGCCTACAACAGCCGATCACAGAGGCTATTCGTAAGAGCTCAGGCCTGATCGGAGAGTACACTGAAGAGGTTTAGACCGCTCAGAGTTAAGATTTACAACATCGGGTCAGTGGATGATAAACGCGGAATCGAGTTGTTCTCTCAAAGGCGACTGAATCAGATTAATCGAGTAATCGAGTGTAAGGATTTACGATAAACGGTAAGAAGGTAACGGTAACATGTTTGTCAACAAGACTCTACAGAACCTCTTTAAAACCATGTGTGGTCTCAGCGTCTAAGGAGCAATTATGACTGCAGCGCAAACATAACCGCAGTAATCTTAATCGTATCGCAATCGTAATCGTATCGTAATCGTAATCTCCAAACTTCTACAGCGCCACTCGAAGGCCAAGCTCAGGGCACTATCTTACTCACGAGCGCTGCATCATAGTCGTAATCGTAATCACGATATTGTATGTTGTAAGTATAATTAGTGACTTTTATCCCAAAGACCAGAATTCACGCTACATCGTAATCGTAATCGTAATCTCCAAACTTCTAAAGCGCCACTCGAAGGCCAAGCGCAGGACACCAGCCTATATTCACGAGCGCTACGTCAGATCAGAGGGGGTTTCCAGAGAGTAGTCCAAAAGAGGTCGGAGTCCGGTTTCCAGAAGGCCAAACCAAATCAGAGGGGGTTTCCATAGAGTAGTCCAAAAGAGGTCCAAGTCCGATATCCAGGAAGCCAAACCAAATCAAAGGGGGTTTCCAGAGAGTAGTCCAAAAGAGTTCCAAGTCCGGTTTCCAGGGTACCAGATTAGGAGAGGCAGAGCAGCTGTCAAGGCGAGCGTCGTCCACGTCGAGAACAGTTGGAAGGCGGAGGACCAGACGAGTCAGGGTAGGAGTATTTGAAAAAGTGAGACTTCAGTTTTGAGTGGAAAGCCCGGGGGTGATAGATAGATGAACAAGAGGAGGAGGATGAAGGACGGGTTGCAATGATGATGCGCTGCTGTCAACCGAGAGGATGATTTAAGTAGCGCAGCTGTATTTCGCTGGTGTTTCGACAATAGCGTTTTCTTCGATATTTCGGCAAGTGCATGTCGAGGTCATTGAAGTTCCAGCTGCTGAACCTCAGCAGGTGAAGGAGTGATCAGTACCAGGTCTTTCTCCCTCTCCATTGACAGTGTGATCGTTTCGCTGTGTTCGCTAGAGTGCGCAAGTGAAGCAAACATCTCAAAAACCATAGCGAGAATTTGAACCTTCGACACTTTGGCTGTCAGTTCATCAAACTAACCACTAGACAACCTGTAATTATTGACTTTTATCCAAATGCGGCCAACAATATTAATATTTTCGTAGTTTAACATCGAAACAATGGTTGTAGCCGTTGAAGAAGACATGCTAGCTACCCGTTTAACAGTTGTAGCAAGGCGCTTAAGTTCTTCCTGCTAACCTTGATTTTGTGTTGATTTTAATCCAAAACCTAAATATTTGTCGACGTCTGCGGCCTTTGTTGCCATAAGATGTCCTTAGCAGTAGGCCCTAATTAGAGCTAATTTAATATCTGTCTGATAATCTGGTTATAAAACATTTTAGAGCCTCGTTAAATCTTAGATTACTGTTTAAAATCTTTCTTTCTTTACACAGACTTTACGAAATGCCAGTTCAGGGCAAATCGGATGGACATCAGAATCAGCAGCAGCAACAGGAGGTGATGGATCGAACAGAAATTCCTATTCGCACGGTTCTTCTGCTTGGCGACGACTGGAGTGACACCGTCGAAGGCCATGTCGCAATCAACAAAGCTCTGTCTCTGAGTCTGACGGGATACGAAGGCATTCAGGTCTGCTGCGCCACCCTCAGGACCCCGGAAGAGTCCTCACTAGCAGACGCCGCGAAAGCACAGGTCCAGCTCATCAGCCTTACCAGAGAACGCAACCAGGACCTCAATCAGCTCTACGCGAGTTTCAACGACAACCCGCAGGTCCTTTGGACGAAACCAACGCTCGGCAAAGTTCCAGAAGTTTCCTTCATAGTCGGGCACTCGCCGGGTACAGCCGAAGCAGCCGTCAAGCTCAGGGACTCCACTTACCCGTCGAGTAAGGTCATACTATTTTTCCACGTCGTACCAGACGACTTGGAGTGGCTGGCCGATAAGCTGCCGTATCGTCTACCATCAGACAACGATCTTGTTCGGTTGGCGGAGAAAGCCGATGTCGTTTATTCAGTCACGAAGCCGGTGCACAGTTACTTCGAGGCCAAGTTTCGAAACCGTGCTCAGAAGTCCATAGACCACCGCCTGTACGTGCCTCAGTGTACCAAGGCCGTCTTCGATATCCAACCGGAGAGGGACAGAAAGTTCTCGAAGAACAACGGACTGCGCGTCCTCGTCCTCGGTCGTGGCCTTGGCGCCGAGGACTGGCAGGGACTGGACATAGCGGCCTCAGCTGTGGCGAAGGTGGCGACGTTGCTGAGGGACAAAGGGGGTCCATTGGTGTCTCTAACCGTCGGTGATGTGCCTCGCGAGCAGAGAGAAATCGTGCGCGTCGCGCTGGCAGCCCTGACTGAGGACAGCGTTCTGAATCTGGACGTAAAGACCTACAAAGATTCCGCCGACCAGTTCCGAGACATGACCAAGTACCACCTGTGTCTCGTGCCAAGCAGAGCGGAACCGTTCGGTTACGGTGGCCTGCTGCCGATCAGCGCAGGAATTCCGACGCTCATCGCTGAGGACTCCTATTTGGCGTCGCTTATCAAGAGACTGACGGTCGATCCAAACCAATTTCTCGGTATGTATCTTTCAACCTCGGACTCATTCTATTAGGTATGTATTTATGTACGTACATGTACGCACGTACACATATGTATGTATCGATGTCTTTGGTTGTGGACAGATGATGATGATGATGATGATGATGATGATGATGACGACGACGGCGATGATGACGTAAGGTAGGAGAGCTGTTGATTTGATAGATCAAGGTTAGACAACCTCGTGAGTGCCGCACACATCGTCCAAAGATGAAATCATGTTCATGGTTCGCCGTTGTCAATGGCCTTGAAAACCCATTCCTTTAATCAGATGATATTTTAAGAAATTTCTACTGGTGGGGATATTTTGAAAAAGGACATTAATTTTTTCGTGCGTAACTTTAAGTTAAAAGGCACTAAATCAGAGACACTTTGGAGACATAGCCTATATTTTAAATGTCTGAACTATCAAGCAGTCAATTTATCAAAATGAACTCATTATTAACGAGGATTACAACTTCAAGTCTCAAGGTCGCAATAAAATAAAATCATTTAATCATTTCATCATTGGTGGCCACTGGTGGGAATAAAAAGGGCCAAAATGATTCATATTAGCTCCACAAGTGATTCATATTTTTCCACAAACGATTCATATTCTTACGCAGCTGGAAACTGATCGTGTTATATTTACCTTGGTTTCTTGCAACACAGTGCGAACGACAAGAGATGCGAAGGCCTTCAAGCAGGACTCTGGACTCTGGAAGGATCGGATTCTGGAGATAATAGACGAGAAGGCTGCTGCGGCTGCCTTCGACAGAGCCCAGCTGCTGAAGATGGCTCTGAAAAGAGATGAAGTGACGATCCAGACTCATGACAACCTCGTCGCCTATTGTCTGCGTATGTTATGTCTTTTAAAAGCAGTGAAAAAAGTAAAGTCTAGCAAAAGTAGTCTAGTAACAGTAGGTATACGTAATTAAAAGTAGTCTGGTAAAAAGTAGTCGAGTAACAGTAGGTAGGTAATTAAAAGTAGTCTAATAAAAGTAGTCTAGTAACAGTAGGTAGTTAATTAAAAGTAGTCTAATAAAAGTAGTCTAGAAATAGTAGGTAAGTAATTAAAAGTAGTCTGGTAAAAGTAGTCGAGTTACAGTAGTCACTCACCCGATCAATACTTTGAAAGCTGACCATGGTCAGGGTCATACGGTCACCATAGAAAAACGTTTACATTTACATTTACACTAGACTCACGGCTGACCACTATATGCTGTACTGCACCCGATCAGTTCATTGAAAAATGAGGGTCTAGGTCGTACTGTCGATCATGGACATCCGTAGGGGGGCATTTGCCACCCGTGGATTTTGCAAATATTTTACAAAAATAAAATCTTTTGATTATCGTGATTATTTAACAGTCCCAACACGATTTTCAATGCAAAAAACCACTTAATTATTGAGCTAAAGTCCTTGATCATTATTCATTTTAAAAATTGTCTCTATGCAAATTTTTTCTATGCTAAAACGTCATTTGGCCCCCTAAAGTTTTTTGCCCCCTAAAAATTTTGTGCCACCCCGAAAAATTCCTGCGGACACCCATGCGGTCGCTATAGTGTTTCATTCTATTGTTAGCACTATGTACACAAAGCTCATGTTCTCTCTGTGTGTGTTTACTGACTTGTGTTGTGTATGTGCAAACAGGAGGCATTCAGCTGAAGGTGGAGGTGGCTCAACTTGAGTTCATCCAACCGAACGACAGTCAACACGAGACGGAGACGAGACGACGCTTTGCCGGCTTCCTCCTCGCCCTGATGCGGCAGAGCTGGCGCCTCAAGCGCCACTCCCTCATCAGGTCCTCCGCCGACCTCCAGCCTCTGCTCACCGGAATCGACCTCCCGATGGAGAAGGTCATCAAGAACGTCACGGACAAGGTCGAGGACCTAGGTCGACGTATCGTCGCGGTCGACGATGCGTCTGGATCGCTGTTCGTCTACTGTCCAGGTCGGAAGGCCCTTCGGGATCTCTGGTCCATGAGCGACCGCATCAACAAGGCAATGGCTGAGGTACTCCTAAAAAACGACAAGCTGGCCGTTCTCAGCCAGTTCAAGCTCAAGGAGGCGTCGACGAGGTTCGTCATCCCAGGACCGGAGTTTCTCAAACACAACGAGGAGCTGTTGCTGGCAACCAACTAGAACAAGGCAACCAACGGAAATGAGGACAACCGCTAGCAACCAACTAAATCAAGGACAACCGCTAGCAACCAAATAAATCAAGTACAACCGCTAGCAACCAAATAAATCAAGTACAACCGCTAGCAACCAACTGAATCAAAGTACAACTGCTATAAGAACAAAATTAAGCTGTTGTCCTAATCGGACGCGTGTCGTAACCGAGTAAAGAGCAATCAAACTTAAACGACAAAAGCAGAAACTTGACACGCAGAAACGGAGCAAATATCTATCCTTCCCCAAAGAAATCATTATACCACTAGTTTGAACTTTCACATTCACTTTAAATGTAGACTCAAAGAACCCTAGACGGGTTTGATAGTGTAGTGGTTAGCGCGCTGGATGGTCACTCAAGAGGTCTGGGGTTCAAATCCCCGCCAGGGCAGAGATTTGGTTCGAGATTTCTGTTCCATCTGCACCCGCTAGCCAACTCTGCTATGATGAGTACACTGACCGTACACTGTCGGTGGGAAGATGAGACAGCGAGGGAGAGGACTGGCCACCCGCCCTCATCTGTCGAGGCTAAGAAAATGAAGTCGCTAACACTTCCTACCCACGGCTGCCTCAGAGGGACTTAGGAACTGTTCTTCTTCTTAAGAACCTTCACAAGTGCGGATCTAGGATTTGAATCTGAGGGATGGAGAAGCGTCTGGCCGAGGTGTCCTCGCTTGTTGGGTTTACACTAATTCTCGGGCCAACACGGTCCGTACACGGTGGACCTTAAACGGCAGGGCACCCATTAAAACATGCAACGTAGTGAAGGATCTCACCCGGTAATATTCATTGGAAAAATTAGCAGGGTCGAGGCCATACGGTCGCTATATAAAAACTTGATCATTTACATTGACCAACGGTTCTGCTTCACGTGCGCCCCTAGCAAACTGAACTCAAATGAGTACACCGACAGTACCATGTCGGTGGGAAGATGAGATGGTGAGGGAGAGGACTGGCCATCCGCGCTCATATGCCGAGGCTAAGAAAATGAAGCCGCTAACACTTCATACCCATGGCTGCCTCAGTGCTAGCTTAAGGGACTGCTCTTCTGTTTCCTAGGGGACAAAAAGAATTAGGAAACGTCAGTCTGTCAAATATCTAGGGAGCGTGTATACGTTCGTAAGGCCCTCTGACACCGCCAAAGGTCATCCATTAAGTACGTTTGTATGGGAGGGAAGGTCACACATATGCGGACAATGGGAGGGACTATGCCACTGTGGACGTTCGCATCTAATTCTGATAGTTATTTCAGCACAGCCTTTACTGTGTTAGATCTAGTCTCTGCTGGATCTGGATCTGGCAACATCGAAGTACCCCACCCGGTAGCACAGTTGGCCTGTAAAGATCAACAGGGCAGCCTACACTTGGATACCACTACCAGCATGCTCACAAGGAGAGCCCATATAGGACCCATACGATTGACTGACATGTATGCATGGGCGTCCGGAGGGGGAAAGGGGGGCATTTTTATAGTTTTCATTAAATAATGCTAAATCACACTAGCACAACTGAGTGGGCTGGAAATGGCCCCCTTGGAGTGTGCAATGAAGACTTTACTGTGGGGTCCTAAGAAAGACTAGGGATTGAAACCCCCAATCCCCCGACAATTCCAACCCTGAGTTGGACCGTAGCTCATCACGAGGTCCACTTCGCGGTGTGCAAGTTAGCCTAAATGATCGCACCAGAGTTTCAGTACTCAGATTTCTGGTTCCGTAGCTATAGGATTTCAATCGGGCTTCTCCAACTAATCTAATCGATTCTAATCGACTTCTATAGCGCCGTTACATAATGCCCAAGACATCAACCTATGGTCGCTTCAAGTGAAATCACAATAAAAAATCGGAATCGGAATCAAACATCAAACCGACTCCGATTAATGGTTGATGTCTTTTCTTTTATGACAAAGAAATGATTAGATTATACTAGATTAGATGAGATCAGATCCGATTGGATTTCATCATCGTCGTCGTCGTCGTCATTATCGGTTTCTCTATCTATCATCATCGTCGTCGTCGTCGTCATTATCGGTTTCTCTATCTATCATCATCGTCGTCGTCGTCGTCATTATCGGTTTCTCTATCAGCAATCGTTTTTGTAGCGCTGATAAATTTAAGAGATTTACATTTCATTTGATGTCTTCTCACATGGATTTGCCCTTTTATTACGACTTCACTAGGAGCGACCATAGACTGACGCATTGTGTATCTTGATAGCGGCGCGCAATAAAGGAACCTTCGACGAGATCAGATATAAATTATAAACAGGTATATGTTGTTTCAATTTCTTACTCACCAGATGTCTCATGACCACTGGCGTAAACTTCTACAAAAAATTTCTGAATTTACTAAATCTTTTTCGGAATTTCATCTTCAAAAAAGTTGATGACCTTTTTTTTTTTTTTTTTAGTCATTCGCCTCTTCTTTGTTTCAGGCGCTCCTCATAGCAAACACTACACACCATCATAAACTTTCTTTTTTTACCGATTCCTCTCGAACAAATTTCGTGAAATTAAATATACCTTCATATTTTTTTAATTTTCATCTCGATTATTGGGGGGGCGTTGCCCCGGCTCCTCGATTATTGGGGGGGCACGTGCCCCGGCTGCCCCCCCCAGAGTCTACGCCTATGCGCATGACGATTCACAGAATACGCTGAGTGCTTTCTGACCATGCGTTGTTCTCATTCTCAATACCAAGTGGAAAGAAGACGTTATTAGAGCCGACTAAAGGAGTTGACGCAGGCGACATTATCCAGCGCCTCTCCAGTGGCGACATCATTCAGCGCCTCCTCACAGGCGACGTCATCCAGCGCCTCTTCACAGGCGACACCATCTAGCATTCTAGCGCCTTCTCACAGGCGATATCGTTCAGCGCCTCTCCACAGGCAATATCATCCAGCGCCTCTTCACAGGCGATATCATCCAGCGCCTCTTCACAGGCGATATCATCCAGCACCTTAACAAAGGCGACATCCTCCAGCACCATTAAAATGGCGATATCATCCAGCGCCTCTTCACAGGCGACATCATCCAGAACCTCTTCACAGGCGATATCATCCAGCACCTTTACAAAGGCAACATCCTCCAGCACCCTTATAAGGGCGACATCATCCAGCGCCTCTTCACAGGCGACATCTTGCAATACCTTTGCAAAGACGACATCCTCCAGCACCCCTAAAAGGGCGATATCATCCAGCTCCTCTTCACAGGCAATATCATCCAGCGCCTCTTCACAGGCGATATCATCCAGCACCCTTACAAGGGCAACATCATCCAGCGCCTCTTCACAGGCGATATCAACCGGCGCCTATTCACAGGTAACATCATCCAGCACCTTTACCAAGGCAACATCCTCCAGCACCCTTAAAAGGGCGATATCATCCAGCGCCACTTCACAGGCGACATCATCCAGCGCCTCTTCACAGGCGATATCATCCAGCGCCTCTTCACAGGCGATATCATCCAGCGTCTCTTCATAGGAAATATTATCCAGCGCCTCTTTACAGGCGCTATAATCCAGCACCCTAATAAGGGCGAGATCATCCAGCTCTTCTTCACAGGCGACATAATCCAGCGACTCTTCACAGACGACGTCATCCAGCGCCTCTCCACAGGCGATATCATTCAGCGCCTCTTCACAGGCGATATCATCCAGCGCCTCTTCACAGGCGATATCATCCAGAGCCTCATCACAGGCGGTATTCTACAGGCGACACCTTCCAGCGCCTCTTTATAGGCGACATCATCCAGCGATTCTTAACAGACGACATCATCCAGCATCCCGATAAGGGCGAATCCGGCGCATCTTCACAGACCATATCATCCAGCACCCTTATAAGGGCGACATCAGCCAGTGCCTCTTAACAGGCGACATCATCTGGCGTCTCTTCACATGCAACATAATCCAGCGCCTCTTCACAGACGACATCATTCAGCGCCTCTCCACAGGCGATATTGTCCAGCGCCTCTTCACAGGCGAGATCAACCAGCGCCTCTTCGCAGGCAATATCATCCTGCACCTCTTCACAGGCGATATCATCAGGCGCCTCTTCACAGGCGACCCCTTGCAATACCTTTGCAAAGACGACATCCTCCAGCACCCCTAAAAGGGCGATGTCATCCAGCGCCTCTTCACAGGCCATGTCATCCAGCACCATGATAAGGGCGACATGTCCCTGCGCCTCTTCACAGGCGACATACTCCAGCGCCTTTCACAGGCGACACCATCCAGCGCCTCTTCACAGACGACATCATTCAGCGCCTCTCCAAAGGCGAGATCATCCAGCGCCTCTTCACAGGCGAGATCAACCAGCGCCTCTTCGCAGGAAATATCATCCTGCACCTCTTCACAGGCGATATCATCAGGCGCCTCTTCACAGGCGTTATCACCCGGGGCCTCTTCACAGGCAATACCATGCAGCACCTTTGCAAAGGCAACATTCTGCAGCACCCTTATAAGGGCGATATCATCCAGCGCCTCTTCACAGGCGACATAATCCAGCGACTCTTCACAGGCGACATCATCCAGCGCCTCTTCACAGGCGATAGCATCCAGCGCCTCTTCACAGGCAATATCATCCAGCGCCTCTTCACAGGCAACATCATCCAGCACCGTTACAAAGGCAACATTCTCCAGCACCCTTAAAGGGCGATATCATCCAGCGCCTCCTCACAGGCCATGTCATCCAGCACCCTGACATCATCCTCCAATACATCGCCTCTTCCCATGCGACATCATCCAGCGCCTCTTCACAGACGACATCATCCAGCGCCTCTTCACAGGCGTCTTCGGCCAGCGCCTCTTCACCGGCGATATCGGTCAGCGCCTCTTCACGGCCAGCGCCTATTCGCAGGCGACATCGACCAGCTCCTCTTCACAGGCGACATCAGCCAGCGCCTCTTCACAGACGACATCATCCAGCGCCTCTTCACAGGCGATATTATCCAGCACCCTTACAAAAGCTACATCTTCCAAAACCATTATAAATGTGTCATAATCCTGCACCCTTACAAAGGCGACAGCAGAACCTTTATAAAGGTGAAATCATCCAGCGTATCTCCACAGGCGACTTCATCCAGCGGTCGGCATTTCGACCTCATTGACTTCAACAGGGTCAGGATCATATGACAAGAAATCGTCCTTTTTACCCCGTTATATGATTATACTCTGCACCATAGCTACTCAGTACCCATTACTTATTACTTAATACACCTATTATTTTTATTTTACACTGATAATTTAGAAATTTATGCACAAAATTCAACAAAAACATTGAAACTTGTTAATATTGGTACCAAGCAATGCTCGGTAATTTGTTTTAAAAACAAAGCCGCCTAATTTGATAAATATATGGAATAAACACTTTGAGTACCAGAGGTCTTCTTTTTCACCAGGCCTGATATAGCAGGTCCAATTTCAGAAAAATTACCTTTTAAACTACTTGCAATCTAGGTTGCTCCATGGGACATTTGGTAGCAGACTACGTCTGGTGCCACTTTATTTTCTGTTAGGAAACACATATGAACATTTTTTCAGCCCAGCAAAACGTTATGTACTCACGAAAATGAGGAGGCAATAGCCGATAGGTTTTATAGCAAGAATTGAGTAGCTAGCCTAATATGCAATAAACACTTATATACATATGTATGTATGCATATGCCATAGGCCTATCTATAACAATCATATCGAAAAATTCACGCATACAAGTTTTAAAGCTCATTCACTTCATAAAATGCAGCAATTTGTCTTCTCATGGACAAATTTACTTAAACAAATTTACTTAAACATTAATAATTAATTTTTTATTTAGGGACGTGCATAGTTATATGGTTTTGTAACAAGATTTAGGTCCAACTGAAAATATTTACTCGACAACTAAGTTATTTTCTTTCATCCTTCACTCAAACGATGGGCTCGTTTCTTCAAAATATTTCGAAAAGAAACAATTAGGCCTATAATATGTTTACTTTATTGTTTTACCTTGTCGACATTGTGTTTCCAAAATTCAAAGGTCAATTTTCAGCGAAAGAGAATCAATTTGAGCCGAAACTTCAGAGCTATAATACCGAAGCTCTGGAACCTTTGCGGGTTACTGTGGCAACGGATATTACGTCATCACGTGTTTGTTTCAATAGTCTGACGTCACCAGTCATTAGCTAATCATGTTTTTGATTTATATCACGTGCAACATACATCCAATCATGTCCTAGGACCGCTTTGCTACTAATTCATGCATGACGCTATCTAATGCAGTAAGTATGTACGCGAGAGCAAAAATGTTACTTATTGGGACGCTGAAGATACGAAGAGCTGCGGACGAGTTGATGTCATCGATATCTATAATTATTTAGACTAAATATAAATAAATAGATATAAATAAATATAGATATCGATGGTTGATGTACTGCCGAGGTCGTTGACTGATTGATAAATAATAAGTTGTAGAGCTGCAGAGGCCACTTCCGGCTATGGGTCATCCACTAAGGACGTCCGTAACGAGAGGCGGGTGGGTCAAATTAGGACAAATGTGGATAAGGAGAACGGATTTTTCTCCAATGCGGGCGTCCGCACCTAAAATTGATACTCAAAGCTCTTTTCGTAAAGACAGTGTCGACTTAGACGCCAACTTCAGTCAGAAAGCAATTTTTTATTCATAGGCCTACTGCGTTAATGGATCTAGTTCAAGTCCCTTTAATTGCTGGACGTAGCAGTATGGAATACCCACTCCCGCAATACATTGCCCTGCACGATCAGCTGAGTAGCCTAATCTAGTCCTGCCTTAGCACTCTTTTGAAGTTTGGACGCCACAAATGGGGTGATGGCGGTATTGCGAGACGCGGACAAGGGCCCCGTTAGCTACATTAGTAAGAGGCTACTAGGCAGAGTCCTATGAGTACTCCTCTGGGTAAGAGAGCATGCGGATAGCCTCCCGAATGTGGCTTTTTTCAGATTTAAATCTCGGGCTATACAACAATCCGTAGACTCAGTACACGGGGACCTTTAATTGGGTGGCGCCTATTCAAACGGGCAGCGGTAGTCAAGGATCTCACCCGATCAATTCATTGAAAAATGACCAGGTTCGAGGCCATACGACCGCTGTATAAAGACGTGTAGGCATACATTTAGAGTGAATGACGCGGCTTTTGTGTGGTGCTCGGAAATGTCGATTTTACATTGTATGTTACATGTGTCCGTCAAGTCGGAGAGAGCCGGACGTCATACCTCGCTCATTTCGAACCTCGGATAGGCCCTATATCGAACCCAGTTGACGATGGTCCCCTCACGTTCGATATAAACAAAGTTTTGCTGTATTTCAATGACCATGTTATTCCTGTCAGAATTTTCAAGTCCCAGAGTGTATTAAAGTTCTAGTACATGGCATGAGGTTTTCGGCAATCGCCTCACCGACCTTTTCGTCCCTTGGGAAGGTCGAAACAGAGGTGATTAAAAAAACTATGTATTTAGATGCGGAAGTCTGCACTGGTCATAATCCCCACCCTGTTGCCCGCATTTGTCTGACCCCGCCCTCCCCCTCAATGCGGACGTCCTTTATGGATGACCCTTAAACTGTGAAAAATATTTTCCGTCAACTATATGCCCGTGTATTGCGTTTAATAGTCTGTGTGCATCACTGTGGTTAAATTAGAGTCCTGTTAAGTAGCAAGTAGCAAGATCCCAATTTCAGTTCAACACTTCCTTGGCATCATCCCATTCCTCCTATTCATCATCATCGTTCCTCTGTCTCCTCCTCCTCCTAGACATCATCATCATCATCCTTCCTCCTCTTCATTACCACCACATCATTATTTCCTCCTCCTCAGTCACCATCATCATCATTCTTCATCTTCTGGCTCTTCATTATCACCACACAGTGGCGGCGCCACGATTTTAAAAGTAGTACGGCAAATTAGAGGGTCTGGGTAAAAGTGTAAGGCAAAATTATGTTTTTGCCGTGAAACCTTAAAAAGTGGTACGGCAAAAGCCGTAGGCCTACAACAAACAAAGGCGGCACCGCCACTGTCACTTCATTATCACCACATCATTCTTTCCTCCTCCTCATAGTCATCAACATCATCATTCTTCTTCCTCTTCATTACCACCACATCATTATTTCCTCCTCCTCGTAGTCATCAGGTGTTCAATTAATATTTCCCTTCGTGTTTCTGCATGTTCTGTCCCGCCAGACAGGCTCCATCAATGGATGTTCAGCGCCTCACTTCATGTCGCCCAGCCACCCTCAGAGAGCTAGACGTCCTCCTCCTATTTTCTCCTCTCTTCCAGTTTATAAGGCCCATAAATGTTTATGGCAGAGCCGACTGGAACTCTCCCCAATTGCAAACATCACGCTTTTTAACCTGCCCGTTGTCGATAATGCCGCGTATGGCTATCGATGTCCGAAGAGACCTATCAGGAAATACAATCATCAATCAATACCCTCATTAATTAGCAATCAACGTCCAAACGCATCCTGTGGACAAATTATTTGAAGAGCATTATCAACAATAATTCTCTGTACGCATCGTTAAACACATGCACTTGATGCAGTTTGTAAAGATTTTACTACGGCCTTAATCGAGTTTACCCGATGGTCGGCCAACTGTCTCGACTGCACAATGGATGTTTCTACAAAAGCACAAGTTTTGGAGACAAGTAGGTCTGTAATTTCCTTGCAAATTGTACACCCTGCATCATCTCACACAATATGGACTTCTCAAACTATATAACTCTAAATGTGTAGCTTAGCTAAACCTCTAAGCAGACAAACAAGGAAGGTCAACATTAACTACAAGCACAAAAATTCATTCCTTCATATATGTATATATATATATATATATAGTGTATATATAGTGTATATATATATATAGTGTATATATAATGTATATATATATATGCTCAACTTTTAGACATTGGGGAGAATTAAACAAGAACTGGAACAAGAATTTCATAACTAAACAATCACCCCACAGGACGCAATAGTCACGGCCAAAAGTATGTATCTAAGGATAATACGGAGAAACCTCCGGCAAACGGTTTTTCCCAGAGTCAGCTGGCAGCAAACTACAGCAAGAACAATTCATAAGCTATGAAAACCAGACACTGTCAACAGACAGTAACGAAACGTGTTGAGACAAAAACTCGCTCGACTCCTTTTAAAAAACGTCACGTGCTCTTCATTTATGCAAACAAACATCAAGCTGCATTTAGCTTGTTAAAACAGTCATTGACCGTATGTACAGCTCAGGATAACGGTACGAACATTCCGCTTTACTTATGACCAAGTCATCGGTACTTGCTCACGCCTTTAGACGGTCTCTTACGGCGTAAACTAAACTCGCGTAAGTCTACCTGTAAACTAATTGTACGTGAAAACGTCGCGTCCACTCACACGAATGTGCAACTAAAGACTCATAAAATGAACTTACTACTGTATTCATATCAACGCACTTCAAACCTTTTTACAAATCATATTTACATTCTTTTTACACAATGCTGCTGTTTGTTGGTGAAGGGCAATTTAGATTCACAACAGTAATCTCAGACGCTACGCAGACTGGAGTCTCCAGTCGTTCGAAGTTTATACTCCATTGGCTGCACTGAACTTCACATCTATGTGTCATCAGTAATGATTCTTCACAGGATAGACACACAGTACGGTCTCTAAGAAGTTGTCAGCTGATCTCTCTATAGCCATTCAGTCACTTGCCCAGAGTGACTCCTCCGACCCACAATGACTTACAGACCACCTACTTCAAACGAGACGTAAATAACTGAAAGAAACAAAAGCAAAACAATTATTACTGACATTCGTAATCTCTCTGTCTAGCAGCTTTACCCCAGCATTCATGGAATATATATCTAAGTCAAGTACAACTCACACCTTATTTCTTTACCAACAAGTTTTTTCAAGCTGCCTCACACAACAACAAAAATCATCATCATTGCTATACAACAACAAAATCATCATCATCGCTATCCGATATCAGTTGAAAGTACATAGATGCCCACTGCACAATTAATCGCTCCTTACACACTTCTCTGTCAAACTTTGAATTTTGTCTGACTATTGCTCTGATATTAAGATCAATGCATTCACTCCAAGTAAGAAATTAGCATCTACCAAACCATTCAGCCAAAATCCAATCAATCACCTATCTTTCATTTAAGAGCTATTACTACTCATCCATTTAATTTGTGAACCAATCATTCAATGGTTAACCAATAAGTCAACTACAGATTTGTCAGCCATTCACTATCCATAAAGTACCAACAAATTAAGACACCCATTGTCATTCGAATGTTATATGCTTAAATTAATTTTATGAACTATGTTCACAAAAATGCGGTTAGCAGTTGGTTTTTGAATAAAGGATATGCCTACTTACTTACTTACCCATACAGTTCTGTACTAATCACTCGTACTGTCACCAACCAACCAACCAACCAACCAACCAACCAACCAACCAACCAACTTACACCAACCAACCAACCAACCAACCAACCAACCAACCAACCAACCAACCAACCAACCAACCAACCAACCAACTTACACCAACCAACCAACCAACCAACCAACCAACCAACCAACCAACCAACCAACCAACCAACCAACCAACCAAACCAAACCAAACCAAACCAAACCAAACCAAACCAACCATTTGTTTGGGTAAAATAATTTTTGCAGTGCCACTTACCATTACCACCCGAACGGTTTTCTTAGCGACCTCAGCGCTGAACGAGAGACGGACAGTTTGATTTTCCAGCAATGTTAGACGACGCCTGTACGTCTTGAGCATTCAGTTCGACACGGCCGACGTCGCTTCGAGTAGTCGTCAGCAAGTACACCGGCAGCTGTGGCGCCAGGCCCTTGCCGAGCAGGGACACGGGAACCGTGTCGCAGATATTCACCGGTTGCCGAGCAAATGAGCCGCTCTGACCCACGCTGAAGTAGACATCGCTTGACCTAACCCCGTCACCCGTCGTCAGCGTCTCGGTCGATGGACGATGATGGCCTGTGGTCTCCGATTCGGTTGAAGTGATGCAGGTTCTGGGTGCTGTGGTCAGCAGATGGATGGGAGACATGATGGGTCCGGGTGGCTGGGAGTCTCTGGTGACGAGCAAGTACGGCTCAGTTGAGGCAACCTCACCTACAGAAGAAACAGCGTTCTCTGTTCATGGCAGATATGTACGACTTTTTGGTTTGTTGTGCTCAGACAGAGATTTTCAGCTCAGAGCACATACGCTGTTTTGCTTATTTCAAAACGGTATTTTGTTTTAATAGATTTTTTATGACAAAACATTGTAAACAGCCAATATAAAATCAGTTAGTAGAAGCCTATTGTGACAGGCACAAAATTAATTTGTATATAATATCAAAACAATACATTCTTACAATGCACACAAACGTGATGATGCCAAACAATTTCTAGTGTGCCTCCTCACAAGGTCCCAAGCTGTGGTGTTTTGGTCAATAGATTATAATTCATATACTTTCTACTTTATACTTTGCTCCGTGAGGTAATTAGGGTATGGTAATTGCTCATTTATTACATACCTCTAGTCCTAAGAGAAGTTGGTCTAAAGGTCATGTCACAAGGTTTAGTCTTCCTGCTTAAGTACCAACATGACAACAGTACATTTTTCTTTTTAAAAAAGGGTGCATGACATGGTAGGGTTTCAATTAATTTCTGCCAATGCTATTAAGAGGCAGTGACCAAAAGACAATGGCAGACAGAATGAAATTGAGCCTTCACCTTTCTCCGGTTTCAAATGTTTCTCGCTGGTTTGTAATTTCTCCAGCGTCTTTTCCGCAGCTGTCGCGTCTGTGCTCCAATCCAAATTGAAACCGTTCAACATGTCTCTGTTTGTATCTGTAACTAAATTAACATGCCGTTCTAAACCTATCTTTCACACTACCAGAACATCTTTTCCACATACATAGTTCATCGCACTGTAATACAATGATCTTAGTACCACTACTTAATTGTCAAGAGCCAATTGATGGCTCTATGCAGTTGTGTGTGTGGGACTTCCTCCCAGCCTTTACACAGTGGCTATCTTTGAGAAGCTCGAACACATCATCTGAAATTTGACAACCCATAAACTTGCCTTGCCATACGTCTAGTATTATTACAGTGGCACTACATAAAAGTTTCTTGATCATTCGATTGGTCTGTACATGACTAACAAACCTTCCAGATCATTTAAATCACACGGGCTCTTAACATTACAAACATCATTTTAAAAATCGTGTAAGCTCTTAACATTACCAACATTAAGACAAGAAATAATCATGTAAAATATGGTTCTCTACAAAGACTAGTTTCTTGATCATTTGATTGGTTTGTACATGACTAACAACCTTCCAGATCATTTAAATCACATGGGCTCTTAACATTACAAACATCATTTAAATCACGTAAGCTCTTAACATTACCAAAATTAAGACAAGAAATAATCATGTTAAATATTGTTCTCTACAAAGACTAGCATGTGAGATAGGACCAACCTGTTGCAGGAAAGCTAGACAGGGGCCGTAACGGCGGACTGGACAGAGCCGCGTCAGACAATAGAGGCAGACTGGTGTCACTGTCAGCAGAACCACTGCCACCCGACAGCCTAGTCTGACTCGAGCTGGCTCCTCCACTCTTTCGCCTCATTTTATACTCGTCCAGTGTCACCTAAACAGTTGTTTAAACATGAATGAAACACAATTGCAAAACCAAACCAAAAAAAAACACACAGTAATGCAAGCACAATCGTTGAGCACCTTTGCGAGAGAGTGAGCACTGCTGACACATACCAAAAAAGGTGCTGTATAAGATTCAATACATATACATGAAAATATAACTAAATATTGATAAGGAAACTCAGTGTCATTGAAAAACAAATATAATACAGAAAGTCATTCACATTTTAACAACGAGCATGTACTAAGAGTGATTGGAAACGAATGCAGCTTGTCATTAAAGAGTTAACTCAAGATGACATTGCTGAAAAGACACAGCGGGAGACAAGCCCAAAACTCTTGTAGTTCCACTTCTGGTTTCAAATACAGAAATAAAACTGCTATCTTTGAGCACAGCAACTGCAAGTCTTTCACGAACTTCTCCAAGGAACTTACCTAAATAAAACATCACTCCTTACTTTCTCTTTTCTTCGCGCTACATATAACACCATTTTCTTCAATCCCATTAATGAAATTTATGAATTCAGGTCTGAGAAATTTAGTCCAATATGTTGCATTAATTACAAAATTACCTTCTTCTTAAGATGACATTGTCCAACTGATGACTGCGACGCAATAGATCCAGCTGCAGTAAATTCCAAATGCTCCGACAGGTCGCTTCTGGAAACGGACGCATATATCCCGGCCTCTCCTAGTGTGCCATTACTAGTGGGAGGCTGTGTCCAGTCAGCCGTTGCCGTGCTGCCTTCGTGATTCGCTTGTACAGATGTCGCCCCATTGCCTGACGAATAGGACACACCTGGGTTGCTGCTGCTGCTTAACGGTAAGATGTTTGATTCACAGTTTGATGCAACGCTTAGAAACGTCGGCTGCAGAGACGAGTGAAAATAGTTGCGAATCTTTGGGCTGTGGTCGCTATTCGCCCACGCAAGCGAAGCATAAGACAAGCTGCCACCCGACGGGTCGCCATTTTGTCTGTACTCTTCCGAGTTCGAGCTGTGCAGCCAGTTCTGCATAGCAACGTTCCGACACTCGGACTCCTTCGCTTGCTCCTCGCTCTGAAGTGCTGCCTCGACCAAAGACAATAAACCCTGTGTGCTCGATTGTGGAGTGCTAACTGGTTGATACATTGATGTGGGAATACTGCAACTGGCAGAACCACTTCCCCCATCCAAAGTCTGCCCCAAAATCTGCTTGCTTAGATAAACAGCATTTGAGAGCCCTGCAGTCGAGTTTATGCCAACCGTCAACGGGGTCGTTTTCAGTCCAGACACCGCATATTCGGGTACCGCTTTGTCTACAGACAGCCTCAAGGGACCATAGTTAAAAAACCTGTGGACGTTCATCGAATTGTCCTTCTGTCCGCTCGCACATGGACTAGACAAGAGACCGGATCTCGAATAAAGACTTGCTGCCGATAAATTCGAGTCGAGCCCGGAGATGCTCGTACTAAGACCAGAATTCTGCCAGGCTTGCATTTCTTGAACCATGGCCCCCAACCGGTGAGGACTTCCCAAAGGGTTGTAAAGACTGACGAGCTGAACCGGTGACTCAGCGGCTTTTATCTGACGATCTTCCTTTTCGACGCTGTTGAACGTATTTAACGAATCGTTCATCAGGTTGTCGCCTCTGTCCATTCCCGAGGCATTAGGCGTTGCTGCGGCATTGACTGTATGCGCCATTTCCTCTCTGAGCAAGCGACCATCATCCCTGTGGCATTGATAATTGCCGACTGCTTGCATCAGAATGAGATTACCCATTGTTGATGGATTTAGCAGAGTCTTAGAACCAACGTCGACATTCAAGGGCTGGCGTGGATTGAAACCATCATCTGTTACAAGATCTCTGGTTGCTCGTGTCACATCGCTCTCAGCAAAATTTGAATCCTGAAATAGAGCAAGAACTGATACTGTTAGAGGTACTTAAAAATGCCATAAAATTTCATAGATAGATGTATGCAACTATAGGCATAATTTGTGGGGGGTAAGAGGGGTAACCGTACCCCCCACTTTTTGGACTGGAGGGTACCGTACCCCCCACTTTTTGAACAATGCCAATCAATATTTTATTGTTGTGCCTTCCCAGAGGTCGCAGTTTCCGCCTTGCTTTGTGTATGTAAGAAATTGGTACCCCCCACTTTTTGGACCAAAGTTATGCCCCTGTATGCAACCCCTAGGTCACTGTTCAGTGAATTTGTTATTTGGTGTGACACAAATATTGAATTACTCATTGATACAGTTAATCAGTTAACTGTTCTATATTGCTGGAGTTACGCTGGGAGCACCTCTGAGTAGATATCTTGAAGGAGCGCTATGTAAGTCCTCTGAATGAATGATCATTTCAAATCAAATTCACACAGATGCTATGAGTCATCCCTGTGTAAGTGGAGAGGGTTCAAACCCCCAAGCGCCTTGTGATCTTGTCTAGTGATGTGAGCGTGAAATATTTCATTTGAAATATTTCATTTCTGACAGTTTTTTTTGAAATATTTCAATGACCAAAAAAAACATGTTTTTTTTACATCTCATCTCAAGCACTTCAGATATCTACATCACCGCCACTGCCACAGTTAGAGCATCAGTCAGACGATGATGATGATGACAGCCATGCTGACAAAGATGATAACAATGATGATGATAATGATAATGACAAAGACGGTGACAATGTCGATGATGAAGGCCATGAAAACTATGATGACAGTGACGATGCCAGTGATGATGATGACAGTGACACTGACAGTTATGATGATAGAGACAATGATGATGTTGACGATGACAACAAAGATGATGACATGGACGATGATGAATAACAATGAGGAAATCTTGTAACTGACAGATTTTAGCAGTATAATTACTATTAATGATGGTTTACTCTGTCTGACTGATAGTACTATTTATGTTTGTGTTCTAAGTTGTATTCTTAGAACTTTTTGTAAAATTTTGTTCGCCGGATTATTATTGAGTCTAGTTGACATAGTATTTGTGATTTATAATTTGTCTTGTAAAGTCACTAAAGTGTTTCGAATTCTATACGATTGACTGTGTCCTAGGCTAGCCTCCTAGGCTAGCTGCTAGCAGAATTTAGCTAAAATCACATTTATTTCATTTATGACAAAACAAGTGATTAATAATAAATGTTAAGCATAACAATGAACAATAACATCTACTTTATTAGATCAAACTGTAATTTGTGACATTTGGTGAATAAAATATGTTTTTCAACATATAATGTAACTCTCATAAAAGTCATTCTTAAAAACAGGTAATTAGAAATAAATTGAGTATCTCGAGGATGGTCATCACTAACACAATAATGCATATAATATGTAATATGAGAGAAATAAATAAACTGTTATTATGGTTGTAATTAGTTGTAAAATGTAAAAAAAAAACTAATTTCAAATGTTTCAAAGGAAACTGAAATATTTCAAATAAAACTGAAATATTTCATTGAAATATTTCAACGTAAAAAAAAACATGTTTTTTTACATCTCTAATCTTGTCAGTGACTTTGATGCAACAGCTTACCTACCACAATGCATATTTTAATCTACAAGTCCCAACAGATATACCAGAAAGGTCTACACGCTTCTAATTGACCTTTGTTTTACTCACTCCATACCGATATTCTCTAATAATCGTTAAGGCACAAATCGATAAGTAATAACCACAGCAGTCTTACAGCGTAAAGGTAATAAACATATACATACAACGGTTTTCATGCTACACACAGCTTCCATGGCATCGCTGATATTTTCCTCAAAGTCTGCACCTGATTCATCATCACTTATCGGTTCATATGGGCTGATGGTAGAATTTGTCCGCATTTCTGTTTCATTCTCCCTGGATGACGATGCATGTGGTGAAATAACATACTGCCTGTGCCGCATCTGAGAATCCACGTTAAAAGGATTGATGGCCTGTTCTGCTTTTAAAGGTTCACTCTGTGAATAAAGATGTTGTGAATAAGACGTAACCGGTGCAACGCAGGCATGCTCTGGTCCGAGTGATTCGTGACGAGGGCGGACGTGATGCTGCGCAGAACTGTGCGCATCGGTCACGCAATCCCTATTCAAGGGGTACATCAATTCCCTTCTGTTTGTTGGATCCAACTGTTGATAATAAACATTGATTGCACTTGAATTTTCTGGCATAACATATCTCTGATCAGAACAGACCACATTTAATGAATATCCGGTTCCTCGACTTATCGCTGAACCGTACAGTGGAAAATCAGTAGATACAGGGGTACCTGTTTCTTGCCTCACCATCGGCTAGTGTGGTCGAAAAGGAACTGATGGTGCTATGCTTGATTCCTGTCTCATCACTGGCACAAGCGGTGACACAGCGCTTGTTTCCACTTGCCCAACAAATCTATTCTTATAACTCTGCGCCTCATTTAGCGGCACAGGTTGACAAGTACCACCTGAATCATTTCTAGGCCACATCGTTAGCGTAGCAGTGCATGATTTTTCTTCATGGCAAAGGTCGTGATTTGGTATGAATGCACTGCAGCCCATCTCTCATCTGATCCATGCATTTGTATCAACTGTTCCCACCGAATGACCTGTCTCGATTAACCCAGTTGACGAAATGCTGTTGAACTGTGGAACAACGACGGTATCTAACAAAGCATTGGTTTTAAAGATGCTTGCAGAAGTGCTGTTTCTTCTTCATCCTTGGGTTCAAACTTTATTACGAGTGGTGTACTGGTTACTTCCTCCTTCATTGTTCTGTACCCAACCACGCTTCTCTCGATAAATTCATGAGGCGACAATCTGTTCTCTGATTTTTCTCTAAACAGCGCTATAGAAAATTCGATTACATTACACACGTTACTCTCGGTATCACACATCACGAAATAATACATTTTTTTCCCATTACAAGCAAAACAGAAGTTGCTACGAAACATTCACTGGTATGCATACAAATTTTCCAATACCTGTCTAATAAATGAATAATACATCAATACCTAAGTTATCAGCAACTGAGGCATCAAACTGCTTAGTAACCAGATGTGGCTGCTATATCAAACATAGAAGATCATAAATTGTTCATAATTTCGTCAGTACATACATTGCTTTTCGCATCGTGAATGAGTTCCCTGCCCTGCATCAATTCAACGTCTGTATGCTCATCGTCGCTAATCGATTCATACTGTGGAAACAAGTTACTTCCTGGAGCGCTCGTCACAGGTGTAAGCGACGGAGGTGGACTATCTGTGCTGAGCGACTCTCGAGCCAATCGCCGCTTCTTCAGAGGAGTCACAAAATCTACAAATACAAGTCGGTCAATTTCTTCATTGATAGATAATACATTTCCAATGCACCTGGATATCTGAAGTACTTATGAAGGACCTCACGAAGGTTCTCTAACGCAGTATTCTTCCACACTCAGAACTTTTGACTTAAGATAATCTGCAGTTGGCTCTTGAGCAAGTTGGACAGAATGGATTAAGTTTATCAAGGACAATTGCTATCACTTATCAGTAACAAATTGTCCGACTCATCATTTATGGCTTTTCTAAGAGAGCCAGAGAAAACTTAATTTGCAGGTATTTATAACATAATTTAATATCATACAACGTTATCAAAATTATTCAAAAATGTGCCATGCTAAAGGTTCATAAAAAAACTATGTGCAAATCCGGTCAATTCAGGAGGGCTATTAAAACAGTCAAAGAAACACTGGAGTCTCATTATAATTTTAAAAGCCATAGCAACTTAGACAACAATCAACAAACAACCTCGTTATAACAAGCTTGCTTTACATTGCAGTTATGGGTGTGCTCAATCACTCTGAGGTCAGGGTTTCAAATCACCAGGGCACAAATTTGGTTAGAGATTCTGCCCCATCTGCACCCTCTCAGCTATAACTCAGCTATATCAGTACACTAATCGTACACTGTCGGTGGAAAGATGAGATGGTGAGGTAGAGGACTGCCACCCACCCTCACAGGCCGAGGCTAAGAAAATGAAGCCGCTAATACTTCATACCCATGGCTGTCTCAGGGCTAGCTTAAGGGACTGCTCTTCTTCTTCACGTTACAAAGCAGAATCCAACTAGGGATCCCAGTCCCTGACTACACATCAGAATCATTATCACAATACTTGGTGGTGCTATGATGATGTACTCTGGTTCATTTCCAATAACTGCCATTTATCAAGCAAAACCTATACAACTTTCTGTTGCGCAAATCTCTAAAAAACTGACCTGTAGGCGAGGTGCTTGCAGTCGCTGGATGTCTGCCAGGCATGGGCAAGGAGTCCTCGTCAATTGGTTGCAGCTCCGTTTTATCACACATTGCCTGGTGCAGCCATCGCTAACAAACAAAGACATCAGCGCAAACTGAAAATACTGGAGAAACCGTGTCAACATCAATATCCATTGTACTAATGTAAGAGCCCTGTCTCACAGAGAATCTGCCTGCTAGTTTGACAAACGACCTTCTGGGGAAATCCCTGCTGCTCTCCTGACACCTGCTCCTTCCCTGTCGGTCTCAGTCTACACTGTGTGTGGAAAAAAAGGATCCCTTATGGTAATGTGAAAATAACTAGTAAATATTCATTGAATTTTTAAATTCCAAAACCACTTTAATCCTGATATAATTAGTTAATACTGGTTAAAATATAAAAGTTCTTTTTGTCCAATAATGACGTCATTTACATCAAAATTCAATTGTTAAGGACGGCATCAAAAATTATTCTTAAATATTCATTATTATTTCAAAACGTTATATATTATATTATAAATTTTAGTTAAATATATTATTTCTATTTGAATAATATTACACTACAAGGTGTGTTCAAAAGTGTCCGTAATGTTTGTTTTCCCATATAAATTTTATAATAAATTTGTTTTCTTGGCTGAATGCCATTTTCTAACAGTTTTGTTTTTAAATTTCTAATTAAACGTCATTAAGACATAATTTTTAAGTAGGGGCCATTCATAAATTACAAATTTGTCTATAATTATGTCAAGTTTAAACCATTTTGGAATTTAAAAAATCAATTAATATTTACTAGTTATTTTCATATTACCATAAAGGATACTTTTTTCAAGGACATAGTGTATTTTTGCCGGATGGAGACAGCATTTTATGTTGTCACCTGTCCAAAAGTATTCCACGACAGGACAATGAAACATAAGTGTGTAACTGTGTGTGGATCTATGTATGCGTGTGAATGTATGATACACCAGGCATCCAAATGATGTATTTATCAAAACATTTATTCAGCAACCTCTGGTACCAATTACAGCAGAATTAACCAGTGAGCATTTCTATAGTCAGTCAGATAGTTCACAGAAACATCAGCAGGTTATCTGGTGCCAACCACAACCTCCATCCTCTCGAGTCAATGAAAAAATACTGTTACAATAGAGTTTTAGATGGACTCCAGTCTTGGATTGCTGCCGCTGAGTGCACGGGCCAAAGACCTTCCATCTTTAGGGTCAAGCATATGTAGATTTTCTACGGAAAGCACACTTAAGCACATGCGTTATGTCGCTTTCTTATAACTATCCGTAGAACATCAGACATAAATGCCTTCCTTGACAATACATTAGTGTACATAAAAAAGGCATACCTTCTTCGCCGAGCATCCTTTAGATTCGCCTTGAGACGACCCCTGCGGAGTAGGCGTCGACAACGAGGCCGTTCTGCTGACAATGGCACCTCCGTTGCTGCAGCTTCCATTGGTGGCTGGCAAGCTGTTACGACGCAGGTTGCTCAGCGAGCAGGAATGAGGGCTTGGCACGCACTGGACAAACTCCGTCCCGTATTCGCTCTCAGAATTGCCCAACTCCAAACCTTCTGTCTTTATCATCATCTGTTTGCCAAGCTCTTGGCCCCTCATCAGCAGCTAAACCAATATACATGTTACAAAATCACAAGATCCTTTTAAAAAAAAAACAAACAGAAAAGCAACACCTACGTGACTTCACAGAGAATATCTATAACCTTGACGGAGTGCCATACAGGCACCGAAGTACATACAGAGTTATTTGTTTTGTGATCATATCAACTGTCTGTGACCTCTAAAGCATTGCCATCCCTACCAAAGTACAGGACTGTTCATTTCTGTTGGGAACATTCTAAGGACTCATCATAAGCACCATATTTCCACCAAATCAAAGCGAGTCTCAGTTAGATAGTGCATGAATTCGAATCTCTCATTCCTGTGCTACGAAACTGTATAAATAATTTATATACGCAGCCTCAATACTAAATCAGCATGCAACCATATGACAAAACTATGACTGTCTGAGACAGCACACACAATTATCATTATGCTTCCGATTACCAATGTGGCCAACAAAACTACAAGCGCCTTATAGTCTCAAAGTTTAGACAGAAATAATAAAACCATTTAAAAATCCAGTTCCTTCATTAGACTGTTAGAAAGTTACACCCAGACAGTGGAACAAAGGTGACCAAAATGCAGGTGACAAATTGTTAAATTCCTGAAAAAAGAGCCGGAAACAACTAAACGGGAAGTACCCCGGACATGGAAGAAGAAAATACCTTCTTAGGGTGCACCGTCCACCTGTCCAACACGGAAGCAGTGGTCGGGGTGTCAGCAACCGATGCCAGACTCAAAGCAGCTGCAAACGGAACAGAGGTGACGCTGGGGTCAGCTGGTGAAGTGACTGTGGAACTGGAGACTGGCTGGCTGCTGATGTCAGTCACAGGCACCACTGCAGAAGGGAGAATGGAACTCGTGGTTACAGCTGCACTGCTTACTACGCTCATGCTTGACCTATTCAACAAAATAACATTCAGTCAGCAAAAACAAGATTTAACAACGATACCAAAACAAACAGATGCAGATAGCGATTGTAAGTACGGTGATCATCATTCAATCACTATTATAAGCCTCTGCCCTCTATTAAAAGCATGCTGCAGGCAAACATTTGTCTGAAAGTATGAATGCACCTGTATGTCCTGTAATCCAACAAACAAAGAAGCTTTCTTTGCGCATTATATTGTTGAGCTATGAACTCTGAATGTCTCATGAAGTCCTGGGAAAACAAGAACCCACAGCAAAAGACCAACTTTCTGGTAACTGGCTAAGACTACATCTGCAAAGACCACTGTAGAGTCAAGAAACTAACACAGTAAACAGGACAAAAGGCCAACACATGAAGTTTCATACCACAGAAAGTTCTAGATTTGCACTTAGATGCAAATAAATGGAAATTTACACACTTAGAGCTTATGTTCCTACAGATAGTAGCTCTCAAGAAGAATGTCTCTCACACACGAAATGTTCAAAATTCTCTGTTTCTACAGATACTAGTTCTCAAGAAGAATATCATCACATATAAAATTAAAAATTCTAACAATCCAAAAACCAATCCAATTCGGTCACAATATTTAAATACAAACCTTCTTGATGAGGTACTGTGCCTGGACCGTCTCACTTTAGTTTTTGACTCTGCTTTCACAGGAACTTCCGCCACAGCGGGTTCAACCTTGATGAAAATACACATTTGAACTTATTCTCTCTGCCCAAAGAGAATTTACACAGTGGTCACAGTCACAGGTGGACCATAAACAGAATGTTCTAACAGTTAACACTAATATTCGTAGTGCTCCCGAGTAGACAACCTTGAAGAGGCACTATAAATGTTCCTTAATAATAATAATAATAATAATATTAATACTAATAATACTACTAAGTTACCTTCACCAAAAACTGGTTAAACAGCTATATTTTTGTACAGGGCTTCAACTCTTCAAAGAATATACATGCATAATTTTTCACACCACAATTCACATTTTGCCCATGGGACACAGAAATACACAGAAACAACGTTAAAAGAAGAGTAAAGCTATACCCTAAATACTTATGATGCAATACCGAACTACAAACATGTGTTGGTACATGTCTGAAGAGGACTTCATATTCATTAGTGTATCTAGAAGCATACAAGGAGATCACGCTATTGTCACACCACTGTGGAACTTCTGCCATGAAACTGCATAAAAAAATCAAATTACGTGAAGGAATTGGCAGACTTACTCGCTTACGTGAAGCACGACTTCTATTAGACCGCCTAGGTACCTGATCTTTGGCCATCACGGAAGGAGCGTCAGCAGTGGGCTGTTTCAAATCCGCAGTAGTTGACTCTGAAGTACTCCTGCTATCTCTACTCTCCCTGGATTTCCGAGACGGTTCCTTGGTCTTGGTGGGTTCCTTTGCTTTCGTATGTTCCATGCGATGCTGAGCTTCCTTCTTTCGTTCCTCTTGTTTGGCCATTCTTTCGAACATCTTCATCACCATCTCAAGCTTCTTCTCCTCACGCGTCTGTCAGAAGATTTCAAAGAACTCACGATTATCAGTCCGTTAAACTGATGCATCCAAACAACAGATTTAAACCACACTTTTAAAATCACTGTCATTACGCCATCACCTCTATTCTGTTAGCACTTGAAAACCATTTCCTTCAATCCTGGTATTCCATTGCCAGGTTGAGAGCACCTCTAATAAGTTTTCTTGAAGAGGTGCTACATAAATATGTGACTTCATTAGAATACACGAAATGTCTCCTTGGTTACTTCTACCATCGCACTGATGCTTGAGTAAATACACTGTGTGTATTTATGCAGACATTTATTTAGTAACACCTTTTTAAGAACCTGCCAAAGGTGCTTCTGCTAGTTTAAAGAAGCCAGTTATATGGCAAATGAAAGCAAACAGCAGAAAAAGCTTTCGTTGGCAAGCTCTTACAAACGTGTAGAACCACGGCAAAAGATTCTCATTCATAACTGGTTGATGACAGTTTATGCATCTGTGCTCAACACTGCCAAAACAGTATCGGACAAAGATGATATCCAGTTTAACCCAAACAAAATGGTGGCCAGAGGCTTTAATGATGGATGGTTTCTGAACAACGTTACAGAACACATGTACATCTGAGGCAAACTCGAACTTAGAAACCTGGCAAAAAAGCTTCTGAACATATGACAATTGTCACCTACACTCTAACTATGACAACTCAGAATTACACATCTGGACAATGAGACAAGTGACCACACACAACGAAATGCACCCAGCAAGTCTTTCATCTTTCAATGACTGTCAATACTGCACACCTTTTTCTTGGATTTATCGTTCTCTTCGGGATCACCGTGTGAGCCAGACGAAGAGGTAGCTGGTGCAGGATGATGACTTTCGGTATCAGAAGCAGTAACTGTTGGAGCAGAGGGCGCAGACTGTTGCCGCACGGGTGATGGTGGCACAGTTTCCCCTGTTGATGGCTCAATCTTAATCTCTGGCTCCTTCTTAATCTACAAGACAGCAAAAACATTGGTATTTAATACATTCTTCTTCTTTCGATTCTCTGTCCCCTTACGCAGATTCCTACGTCCAAAGTCACCATTCGTAACATGACAAGATCATGCTTTGAAGTAGGATCCCTCCAACAATAACATACAACAAAGTTTTGTTAATTATTAACATATAAAACAAACGACCCATCTAGGACACCAAAGACTGTCTTTGTGAAATCATCTATCAACAACACCTAAATGTGAACTAAATTTAATCTTCTCATTAATGCAAACTAAAGTTATTCACGATGCAGTGAAACCTTCAAAAGCCAAATCAGTTGACACATTTCACCTAAATTATGCTATAAAGAGATCCTGTTCTAACTGACAAAGTTATGCCAGAGTTGCATTCCAGATATATATATATATAAATTTTTCAAAAGTTTTCAGTGATACTAGAAATAATTATAGCTCAATATTACTTTTCAAAAGTTCCCACAAAACTAATACCTAGAAAACTTCATAACACAGTTCTTCTAACTATCATAACCCAACACACAGCCACCCATAAATCTTTAGGTCTGGTTGTTTGCGCAAGCAGAAGCTTTCCAGTGAAGGGCTATTCCATCATAAGAGAACCACTAGAAGCTGCTGCAATAAGTTCTAAGAAGACACTACATAAACACTGGCATATGTGTACATACAAACACTAGAAACTTGCAACGCTGTCATTGGTAGCCACACTAAGAACTGCCTTATAACAAAGCTGTATTACAACGTTTACTTTTTAAGACTGAACTCCATTTGGGACCCATGTCTCAAAACAATGTTCACACACACAAACATACACACATAAATTCATAAAGCGCTTTCTCTACCTCAATCTCAGCAACAGTTTCATTTTCAAGACTCATCAACACCGGCTGTTTGCTGTGCTTCACCAACGTCAGCAGTGACGACGAGGACGATGACAAAGATGATGATGATGATATCTTCTTTGGTGATAAAACAGCCTGCTCTTGATGATGCGGCATGACCTCAAGTGACCTTGCTGTTCTCTGTCTTCTTGCAGCAGGACTGAAACGATAAATTCATATTACAAATACTTTCATAGAAACCTAAAAATATTGAAACACACAATAAATAAATAGGTGACCTAAATACAATCAATGCCATTTAAGCCTCAGGACTGCCAAGAACCTATGCACTTAATCACCTTAAAGCACATAAGAGAAGTTCACATGTATTGGGTAAAAGTGGCTAAATGTATACTGGCATATCATAACAGAGACAGAGCCTACATACTATAATGCCTTCAGTAACCATTCAGTTAAACTAACATTGAAATGAATAGCTAGCAACTTGCAGTGACATGTCCGTGACACGACATTGTGAACTATAGCATGCACTGTGCCACAGCTGAGCTTGCGTCATTGATCAGGTTACAGAGCTGTTGTCATAAATTACAAGGTGTAAATCCATATTAGTTTGTTCGTGAATGATGTAAACCTGCTTATCAGAACACAGCATTAGCTGGGGAAAAATTCAGTCCCAACCGACACTTCTGTGTGGTTTACAGTGTACAGGAGATAGCCTTCTCATAAAAATAACTGCAACGAGTTCATAAGAAAGGAAAAATGCCATATCAAAAGTACAAATTACATACCCGGATGAATGTGAAGCCTCGCGTCTCTGAAACTTTGCAACAGGACAGGACACTCTTGTGCATGCACAGTCGACAAGATAGCCACTGAAAATGAAGTACAGTGAAAAGTTTAAGTTGTACGAGCCAGTATTACCGCTGGCTCATCTCATCACCAATAATCCACCACTTAAGAATGGTCTGAAAACACCTTTGACATCAATTACGGCACACAATAACGGCACAGCTTCAATCCTCTGAATGGTCAATACCGCGAGAGGTGCTTTATAAATGCCCATATACAATACAATACAATACAGCTTCAATCCTGAAAACTGTAGTCAAGTTATAGATACAAACATTAAATATCAGTAAAGATGCAGATAAACTCTCCGCTACTTACATCTTTCTTCTTGTCATGGTACAAAACACGATTTGATGCTTGCAATCTGCATCTGTCTATCTCGTGTTCCTTTTAACGCTACAGTAGAATTAATTCTAGTCCAAACAATAAAAACCTTAAAACACTAGTTTACAAATAAATTCTCTTATTACTGTCTAAAACTTTCCCTACATATCCTGTCAATAAAACCTCCAATACCAATGCACTGTTATTATTACTGCCAGTACTACTAAAGAGAAATGGTACTGTATGTTTACATTATATTACAGTCCCTATACAGTGGCAATACTATACAACAAAAACAACAAGGGAACAGTCGCAATGTTAGAAAATGGCTCACCACTTATGGTAGTTGAAGTCAAATGGTATCGTAATTTCTGCACCTCGTACAATACTTTTTGTTGCACACAGAAAAAAGCGCACAGCGCTGCCCTCTAGCAAGTGCCGAACCTAAAAATGATGAAACCATTAGCAAGAAGCTAAGCTAAAAGCGAAATTGGTTGGTATGTTACCAAATATTGACACAAGAAAATCTGTTCCTTTTCTTCAGGCAAATATCATTTGTTTTTCTTTGTTTAGAGTAACGTTGGGTTCAAACTATAAAATGAGTAGTTTCTCGAAGCTCACCATGAGTTTATTCTATTTCAGCTGAAAAACTCTGACAAAAAAATTAAGACTTCAAAAATAAATATAACACAATACATTACTGATATCAATTCAATATAAAAAATGTGAAACAACCCTCCTGGTCAAAGTACTCCAGTGGCCTTTATAAGGTTCCGTTACTCTTTAGAAGAAATTCAACCTGTATTAACAAGAAGTTTTACTTGCCCAGTTAAGACACTGTTCTTAAAATCGACTGCTTCACAATGTAACTAATCTTGTAAGAACATTTCAACAAATGCATACATAATATGACAGCAATCGCAACACTTACTTCTGCATTTGGTGTGCAGGATCGACGCACAAAGCGTGCCATGTTGCCATAGAGACTGGCGTCGATACACAGGTCAAGGCCACCCAGTTTAGAATAGAAAAGAACGTTTGGCTCCGCCCTAAGAATATTAATATACAAAAATGTAACAAAACCATCGGCATGACTTCTTATGTAAAATGCAACAAAGCTATTAGCATGGCTTCTTATGTAAAATGCAACGAAGCCATTAGCATGGCTTCATACGTAAAATGCAAAAAGCTATAAGAATGGCGTCATATGTAAAATGCAATGAAGCTTTTAGCATGGCTTCATATGTAAAATAAAACAAAGCCATTAGTATGGCTTTGTATGTAAAAGGCAACAAATCTATTTGTATGGCTTTGGATGTAAAATGCAACAAAGCTATTAGCATGGCTTCGTAAGTAAAATGCAACAGAGCTATTCATATGGCTTTGTATGTAAAATGCAACGAAGCTATTAGCACAGCTTCGTATGCAAAATGCAACAAACTATCAGCATAGCTTCATATGGAAAATGAAACAAAGCTACTAGCATGGCTTCATATGTAAAATGCAAAAAAAGCTATTTGCATGGCTTTGGTTACAACTAGAAGGTAAGCAGCATATCATAAAATCACTAGATTACATCAGAAAAGAAGGACTAAAAATATCAAAACAGTTATGTGTCCCAAACAGAAACTGTAAGTTACCTATGGTAGAAGAGGTTATCTTTGTCATACTGATCTCGCAGCATCACTCTGCCCACATACTCAATCAGCGGCTGATTGGTAAGTATATCTTCACAAGCTTCCAGTCCCTTCACACAAAGAAAAACATATCAATAAATACAAAATGAAAATCAAATCCTGCTACTCATTTACACGTATTTCCTAAACACTTACAGAAAACCATTCACAAAACAAATCAAAAATAAACTTAAAACAGTGAAACAAACTTTACCCAAGCAGGCTGTAAGCCAGTTACAAAAAGAGCTGTCCAAATAAACCAGAATCAAAATGTTAAATTCCTTCTTTTCACATGTCCAGTTGTTGAATTGCCGTTGTAGTTGCACTTTGGTCAAAATGTCCTCTGACTGGAGGACCATACCTCTCAAGATGATCCCTGAAAGTGGCACCCAACAGATAACCACTTACCACACCTTACCTACGATCATTCAATCCTCACTTACCATTCTCGCACAACTAACTGCATCCACAACGTATGATGGCTTGTCTACACAAACAAACTAGCAGACCATCTCTGCAAGTGGCATGCAACAAATGACCACTTACCACACCTTACCAACGACCATTCAATCCTCACTCACCATTCTCGTGCTGCTGACTGCAGCCACAACACACGACGGTCCAAACTGCAGCTTCTCATAGACTGATGGCGAGCAGGCAGCCACCTGTTGGCCATTGAATTTGATGCTGGCCAAGAGGTTTTGGAGTTCCATTGTATAGCAGTTGGATGCCGCCTCCTGATAGATCTCAATGGATGGTGGATTTGTGTTCAGGGACGATACAGGCATCACGAGCGCTCCGTTCTGTGGTAATGCTGCCTCCTGCTTCACAGTCTCTCCAAGACCGTCGATCAGCATCGGCTCAAAGTGGGCTTTCTTCGGCGATCCCACAGATGGCTTCTACAGAAACAAAAGAATAATTATGACAGTACTTTACATCAAAGACAATGCTTTCTACCAGTACTTTACATAAAAGACAATGATTTCTACCAGAACGAACAGAACATGAAAATACTAAAATCAAAGTCAGTACTTAGGTAAACGAGTCATCATTAAATGGCAAAGAGGAAACAATGACATCGCTGACAGAATAAGTTAGAAACCGAAAATAATACAAAATAAATAGCTAACTAAGACATACATTAATTAGCCACAATTAAAATAAACCTAATGTAATGACTTCTATAACATCTGCCATTCAATCAATTTCAATCTTTTATTTGGTATCCAAACTGAACAGGTAAATAAATCAAACAAAAACAGGCAAATCAATTTGTTTAGTTTGGGTACACAGGTGACACAGAAAGGGCCGTGGAACCCGCTTAAACACTGTCACCTGGGTAGAATTACAAAACGTATAATCGCCAATCTTTTATCGTATATCTGGTAGATCGTAAAAAGAAACTATACTTTTTATCTTAACTAAGGACTCGACAATATGCACTCGGAGCTATGAACCAAGGACTCAATAACCCACTTTGGTCATAATAATCCCTTTCCTATACCTGGAGGAAAAAGATAATGCTGTCATAAGGCACAACACATACAGTCAATGGTAATTTTAATTGAAACGGTAGTCATAAAATCATAATCGTTTGGAAAAGTCTGGTCAAAATCCAACTGGCTTCAAGCCAGTTAAGACACAAATAACTAAGCAGATACTATAACCGATCAACAATAACGTTTAATTATAAATTTAAACACAGTACATACAGTACAGGCAACTGTTCCATTAAGGTTCCAACAGGATTTACATGCTGATTTACATGACCCATATTACATTACAGTGATGCAGAGCATTGCTAAGATGGGGTGGTGGCCATTACCTGTCCATTTGACGGTCTTTTCAGCTGCAACTTCCTTTTGAGTCGTTCATCTCGTTTGGCCTTTGTCTTTCGTTTCTTATTCAGTGCCATAGTGCCAATGCTGCTGCTGCTGGTGCCATTGTCTTTCATTTCCTTCTTGAAGGGGCTCTTGTCAAAACTCCGCCTACGTCCATCAGTTGTCTCATCTTCTGTCTCCGTAGCGCTTGAATCCATGTGCTGAAGTGCTGTTATTTCAACAAAGTAAAAGTCAAATTTTACTCCCAATTAGAAACTATGCCTTATGTAAAGTAACACTGTGTGCATACACGTAAGTTTAGGATAGGCATGAGAAGGGAGGATTGAGAGAGAACACTAGGATGAGAAGAAAGGCAGGGGCCATAGCCAGTTACCTTTTGACAGGCTTCAGCATGGACCTATACACATTCAAATGACAAGTGCTTCGATGGCCCGGTTATTGTGACCGAGATTTTGGAATTTGTTCTATGCAAGCTGCAGTACTTAAGTCAAAGAAATAAGCATAACCAACATATGGACCAAATACATCACAAAACAGTTTACCAGCATTAATATGCCGCAATATTAAATAAATCCTACAACAGGAAAATATTATGGCCATTATGCAAAAAATGGAACAAATTATCAACACATTTCCAACCACTGGTCAAGCATGCTAATCGCTCGTTTATTACAAAAGCCAATCAGCAACATTACTCGTAGACAAAGCCACCTTTATCTAAAAGACCTTTCACTTAGTGCAGCTGTGAAGACTGGAATTCATCATCTCCTTACAAGTTAAAAGGAGCTCTTACAACAAACTATCAATTTCAAATCACACAAAGAAATCTGAACCCAAGACGCTGGCAAAAGACCTCAATAAATAAAAATCCTTCTGATAACAAAAACAAGCACAAAGTACTATCCATACAATCAGTGATAAAAAATTTGAAAACATAAGCTAATACATATAAAGCACCTAAATATTCTAATCTAATTTAATTCAATTACAGATAAGTGAAAAGTCTCTCTAATCTAGCATCTAATTAGATTTTATTAAACCACAGTTTGCCCATATAAGAGCTAACATACATCAGACATCTCTAACCTAATATGATTATTAATATTACAAAGTGTTAATGTATTCAAGGTCAAACAAATTACACTAATAACGACTAATAATGACTATTAACGAGCCAGTATAACAGCTAACATACACAAGGCATCTCTTTTTCTAGTCTGTATCTGTATGGCTCTGTGCTTGTCAACCCGCCGTGGTTCACAGATTTCACACATGTAGCTGTCCGGGATGTTGTCCCGATCCACCTCCATGCAATCCACATGCTGCCATACTCTACAATTAAACAACGAAAAGCAAACGCTTAATCGTCTCCTATATAACATCTCTTTCAATACGTCCACACATATCGCATTCACTCATTCCCATAATGTACAGAGCTCAGGGCTGCACTGAGGCTAGCGGATGCTGTGATTACCTATATAGAAATCAGTGCGGGCCCAAATACAAATACAATAAAAAAAATTAACGTACTTCCGAAAATGCGGTCCCCTCAGAACTGCGGGCCCGGGTGCTGCAGCACCCTTAGCCCCCCCATGCGGGCCTGACAGAGCTGATGGAACATATGGCATATTGACAAATGCTTTACTTACTTGCTGCATGCCACCTTCAATAAGCTACACAATGAATCTGATCAATCAGATTCAACGGGTTTGAATGATTTATCGCTAAAATTTATCAGCAACTGGTCCAATTTTACGCAGCGACCGTACTGGTACTGAGGCAACTATTACGAAAAGCCCGGCACAAAAGTCAATATGTCAGGCATTGGATCATTTATAACAGTCTCACTCAACTGCTGTCAGAAAAGTAGTCGTGCATTTGAGCGCAAATATGACTGCATCGGCAACTCAGCACACAAGGCCAAAAATCATACAGCGGAAGGCTAAAAAAACGACAGCAAATCAATAGGACAACCTTTTTAAGGATTGTTACACACAGGCTTAATTAAGATGCACCTGATTAAGTAATATGATGATGGTTACTATATGTGTAAGCAGTGCACCAGAGATACCGTATTTTATTTCTGTATGTGTTTAGAAAGCGGCATGAAAATCAGCTGTAAATTTCATGTGACATAATTGGCACCCATAACACACAAAAAACTGTAAAACATAAAATTGAGCTAACCATCACTTCAGATGACAAAATCACACAAAATCACATAAAAGCTCATCTACATGCTCTTTTACCAGTGGGGATTTGCAGGTGCCCTGACCCCATCCATTAATTTTATCACATCAAATCTTATTCTTGGAACATTCTTATGCCACATATCGATGTCTAACATGTACAGAAATATACACATCCACTGTCCACACAAAATGAAAAATTCTAGATCGATTTAGCAATTGATCTCCTTGGCCAACTTACCCACATTGATCGCACTGAATCATGTAGCCATCGTCATGCTGAAACTCACAAATGCACCGCGTGATGCTGTCATCCGTCGTGATAACCGTAGTGTTACACGAAACATCGTCAACGATGCACATGCTTGTCTTCGGCATTGGCGCCGTTGGCAGCGGGAGCGTTGGGGACAGAGGCGGGGTGGACGGAGGTAACTGAACATAATTATGGTCCTGGATCAAAAAAGAGCAATCGAACAAAACATTGAACAGGGGAAAGCAGTTCACTCAGAACAATTCCATTACCAGACATCACAGCCTTCTAATTGTGCCGACCATTATATACTGCAGCGGTTCCCAAACTTTTCGGGGTCGCGACCCACTTGTGAATATCTTGGCAGTCTCTGATACCCACTGTGTAAAATTAAGCATTGTGTACTAAAATTTGCTTCGTAAATTGGTATCGAAAAGTGCGGATTTACGTAGTGCTTAGAAATTTAAAGCATTAAAAAGAAATTTAGGTAAAAACAGTTAACAATTTATTGCAATCCAGTTATATAGTAATAGCCAAATCATAGCCAATGTTGGTGCTGCAAAAATAAATGTTTCTCGAAAAAATTTGGCAACCCACTTGGTAGAGCTTCGCGACCCACTTTTGGGTCGCGACCCACAGTTTGGGAAACTCTGATATACTGAACATCTCTGATATAAAATGAGTCTGAAATTTAGGTCAGCTTTCGAAAATCGTTCATCACAACACAATCAGGTCAGGCAGTTTTTAAACATGGCTCCCAAACACAGCAATGACAGCATTATAAAAATGTTTCTGTGTAACAGATTACAAGGCTTCTAATGGGTTATCAAAGCAGCCTCATGGTACAGTGCAATACACAAATGATTCATACATCAGTTCTTTCCTTAAGGAAGTCCATCAATCTTTAAATGCATGCATTCATTCATTTCAGCATCTAGATATTCGTGTATATATATACATATATATATATAATTGTACATATGTATATATGTAGTATAAATGTATACGTATATATATCATCTTCAATGAAAGTCTCAAAGGTTATCATACATAAAAAGGTGAGTTTCTAAGATAGATATACATACATTCATTCCATTAACTTCTCCTTCCCATTAAACATACAAACTCAATCCGCTACGATCCCACATAGACCCAAATTACATAAATTTATTTATTTACTCTATTAAGGAAATTTATATAATGCCACTATAGATCTAATCAGTACTATGGCATAACCGAAATCGATTTTACTGATTTGGGGGTTTTCCGGAATTATCCGGATCCGAAATGTCTAACCTGCCGATTAATAAAAGTTTATTCATGGTTTCACAATGGACTAATAACAAATTATAGGCGACTCACATATAATTATATATAATTTTGATTGGTAGTACTTTCTAAGGCTGTGAAAGGCCCCAGAATAACTACGAAATTTATAGACCACTCACGTTTAATTATAATTTTGCCACGGGTTGCACCCCGGCCTTAAATCAATTCCCAGAACCTACCCTGTATCCGCTACAGGCCTCGGCACCCATAATGAAAGTCAATCAGTGAAGAAAAATATATCGCGGCATATAATGAAGGCTGACTGACTGGCAGTTGTTCCATCTTACTGTTTAGTAGAGCTGATGCCAAGCCATTAGCTAATGATGACTAACTTGGAATTAGACCTTAGTGCATAGATTTATTACTAATCGGAATCCGCATATAATGGCCTATACTACCCGGTACCTGGAATCGGAAAAAAACAAAATCAGTTATGCCCTAATCAGTACAATGTAATTTACTAATCATTACTTTAATATAGGCTCAACTTCTAATTTGTACAGCTTCACCTAACATAACAGTAGGAACATAAAGACCTCCATAAATGACTAAATTATTCAAATCAAATTCACAGCATAAACATGGTTCAGAAATCACCATCTTCAACAGCACATGACAGGTCACCCAGTTCAAATGCACAACTGAGAAAACCCCTTAAACATAAAACCAGCTCAGCCCAACAATCTCTGGAAACAGCACATATCACAACACTTCTGGACAAAGTGTCTGGCCACTGAGCACAAACAAAAATTAGGCCACACTGGCTGTATACCACATCTGCCATTCTTCAGTACCAGACATAGTCTATACACATTCCACACACACACACTCATCTGCTGTTGTTTATACTAGGCGTGCACCATACAATATCTGTCAAGTGCAGCAAACCTGATATGGTAGGCCGACATATCTGGGAGTAGAGACGGAGCAAGGGCTCGGATGCTGAAGACGGATGTTAGGACAGATGACATTCTTTGAAAAGGCAGCCTCGTCAACCTGGTGAATGATGCTAAATGAGAAACGCACAGAACGGCAGTCAGTGAATCTCATGAACAACTAACACTGGTGGATTTAATAATAATAATAATAATAATAATAATAATCTTTATTAATTCAAACCGACAAGTACGCAGTAGATTATATTTAACCAAGGTTTGCATAGGAAGATTGTAAACATATGAACATATTTATCATGTATAAAGTTAAATAACATTGATTACGTTTACTAAATGCATAGACAGATGCATGCATTATAGGAGAGCATCTGTTAGGTATTAATCTAAATTAACTGCATGATTAAAATAATTAATCATCCGATTAATTGCAGAAATGCTCATAATAAAATTAAAAATTTGGCAATATTCTTTCCCATTTTGTTTATTTTAAAACAATGTTAAAAATTCAAGAATGTCCTGCAATTCACTCGTTTCTACTTGATGTTCAGCCAGTTGAGTAGGTCTTATCATTTTGCGATGGAAGAGCTGTTCAATATAAAGCCAGCCACAAAAAAACAAATGTCAGCACGGCATTGTTGTAGCAGGTGTTCCAAGGTACTTGGGGAAATAAGATGCTAAAGGTTACACCAACCTATGGAACTTGTAATGCATAAAGTTCCCATATCCCTGGTGGAACGTAGGAGAGGAGCTCCCTTTATTCGTTCGGCCTTGAGCCAGCAATGGACGAACCCCAAGGTCCTTAACATGGGAGCCAATGCATTGTATGACTTGCCATTTACTTACTGCCATTAGCTTATGCCAGTTCCAGATTATACTGCTTGGTGAAAGAGGCACACGTGTGTACACATAACTTGCCCAGGGTTGTTGCATTGAGTTGTAACCGCAACCGCATGTTCCTGACAGACTAATGTGTCACACATTATGGCAATAGACTAGCTCAAAATGTTAATTTCTTCGTACACGACAGGCTCTGATTATGCTTCTATATTTCAGCAATAACACCATCTGAACTGTTAAAATTGTAACACATTAATCACATTAATAATGCATTCATAGCCAACCTCTTATATAAATATATTCCTTGCAGTTCATATTTATGGCAATTCTAGAATTCTACGAATTCTGTTCTCTAATTCTTAACTCTTAAACCACAAAATTACACACACAGAATCTGAGCTACAACCAAATCAACCATATTAACCAAAATCTAAGTTACTAACAAATGAACCATATTAACCAATATATAGTGTAGCAAAGCTAATTAAAAAGTATTAAGCTCATTTCGTTTTTTCAAAACATTCATGATTAAAATTTTAAATAAGGATGTGGAAAAACACACACACACACACAAACATGTGCATTTGCAAAAACAACTACTCCACTGACAAATCCTGGGCAATGAAAGCTCATGAAACCCCAAGATTATTTAAGTACAACAAAGTGAAGGTTTATCTGTACTGCCAGATTCTGCAGCATCAAATTCAAAACAGCTGGTCCACTGTCTCATTCATGATACAAGCAACATGTTTCATTAACAGCTACCATACACCGAGTCCACATGTAGTGGCACAACATACATTAACGCATCGTTGTTGTAAGCACATGAACATTTGTCTCGTGCTAATACTGTTCTGTTTCGCTGGGGTTGGGCTGGGAGCACCTCTGAATAGCTTCCTTGAAGGGGCGCTATATACATATGCTTGATTGATTGATTGAATAAAAGATTACTTACTTACTTACTCACTTAATAAATTACAGCAGAATTTGGCCTAATTAACAGGACATAAATTGTGATAAAGTTCTGTGCTACACCTTGGACATGTTTACAGTCACCAGTTCAAAACTGACTAGTCATTACACAAGCACAACACACAGAAATTGTTCCCACACATTTACAGTTACTGCTCACTGCTGAGCAAATATTTCAGTAAGAAAACTCTCCACAGACATGTTGCCACTGCAACCATGCAGCAGGCTACAGGCCTATCATACTGATTTCTCTGGTGCCTCTGGTTTGCAGCAGCAGCACGCTGCAATGTGGCCATACCTGCTACACGTGCCGGAAGTCCAGTCATAGCCCTGTTAGCTATTCACATCACACCACAAGTACTGGTTCACTTAACATCACCACGTTAGCCACAACAAAATTCAGAATACACACGCACACACACGCACACACACAAGTATATATACCTATATATATGTATAGCCTATATATATATGTATATCCATAGCACAGAAAAAAGAACATAAGAGTTATTTAAGATACAAAGAACATTCGATGATTTCAACGAATTTATCACAACACTGACAATAACAGCAAAAGGGGCCTTTTGAAAAACGGAGAATCAAACTGGTGCGAGACTGAGGATGTGATAAATGAGATGAAGGAGATTAGGACTCCAGAAGGCATTATAAGCAAGCTAACATTATTTGATAAGGAATCTGCTTGTTCACTGTAAGTCACATCACAACACACCCAGAAGGTTAAAGAATCACTGAGCTGATGTACAAACACAGAACAATTGCAAATCTATGACAGGGCAGGCAATCCTGAAATGCTTAATGAAAAAAAATTGTCAGTTTAACATGACAACAGCGATTTTAACCCTCCTCTCGGAGATCGCAACCCTCAGAGGTGAAAGGCTTGTTGATATAATAGCAATCAGCGAATGAGCCCACAGCACAGAATGTGTAGAAACATTTCTCTTTGTCAGTGAAGATACTGACCCGGGTCAGGAGCGTTTGATTGGCGCTATATAAATTCTCGATTACAATTACAATTAACAACATAAAGAAAATTCCACCTTCCTTTGTTAATCAACCAAGGGGTTCAAAAGCTTTTATAATTCCAATTTCCAGATACTACATACGTTATAAAGAAGCACCTGATACATAAGAAAGGTAGAACTGACCGAGATTGGACTGGCATAAACACAGAAGACACCGTGTTGAAGGGCGACGGGACCCTTGTCCCAGGCAGGTGAGGAAAGCCCATCACCTGGACGTGGCCAGAAGGAATGATTGTATAATCCGTGCCACCGTCAGAGGCACACAGCTGGCCATTCGGCTTGATTGGCGCGATTTCCACCGGTACTGCTAAGCTCATTACGACAACTTCTTATGAAAATAGTCCAATTCGTGCTGGTATCACTGATATCACCATTAGCAATAGCAAATAGCATGACTTTTTCAGTTTCATTTCAGTTTTTGCCTATAAAAAGACAGAAAATCTCATTTATAGCTACAATCACATTAAAGCAATAAATTTAATGCATTACAACACAGTGAGACATTTATTTATGCACAGTTACATCAACAGAACTCAACTTTCACTTTCTCAACTGAAAACAAAACATTTGTTTTTGCTGACAGACTGATCTTCTGGATATTGACCTGATTATGGCTTGGTTTTGGGGTGCCATCGGTCGATGCCTTGTGCATTAGACACCGGCGCAACAGGAGTTACTAATTACAACATTTATTGTATTGTATATGGGCATTTATAAAGCGCCCCTCGCGGTATAGACCATTCAGAGGCACTCCCAGCGTGCAAGACCCCGAGAGAAAAAGCAGGATTTAAGGTGAGAAAAGGAAGAAGCAACGCTACCAGAGAGAATGGTGGTGCGGACAGAAGGAGGAAGTCGGTTCCAAAGTGAGGGACCTATGCATATATCTAGATTCTAGATATTCATATTCCACCTTTTAAAAACTGGTTCGCAACAAATCAGAATTTCAAAATTATTATAGTACTACTTAAAAACTAAGAGCTGGGCCCAGATTATTTGAGAGTGCAGCATAAGGTATGAGGGGTCGTCCACAGAAACCATCAAAGTACGAAGTCTGTTCCCTTCAAGATCAGAGTGGGAGGGTAACAAGGGTGTTCAGATGATTTGCCAAGTATATAATTTCTAAGAAATTCAATTCTCTTGCTAAATTTGTACAGCAACCATCTGACCATAAACTTTGTTCAGTCTTCATTTTGTTTGTAACTTTGATGCTTATCAACTAACACAAGTTGTTTTTTGTCATAACATACATATGTGTAGGGCAACCTTGTATGCCTGCAGAAATCAAGTCCTTAAATTGCTAAATGACACACTTTAAAACATATTTATTTAACTTGTGTAGAAAAATCTAGTTATAAATCTGTTGTGTCAGCTTACTGAAGCCTAATTTTCATACAATGAGGAGTCTTAAATTAACCACCCACTTTCATTTTCCTTCTTAAGCACTGCTGCTGTATTCCATAATATGTGAACAGCCATTACAAAATGAGTCTCTAAGCACTTATTGACTATTTTGAGTTATATATTCCACATTATTCTATGTTAAATTACCTTCAAAATGAGCTATTATTTATCAAAATCGACCAAGTGCTTGTTGAGTTATTACATGTTTAACCTTTCATCCTGTGCAATACAAAATGTCGGGAAATCAAGATTTTCTATTTATATTTGTTTACCCAGATCCAGTTTAGGGCTTACGAGAAAAGCACCTTATTGGTTAATTAAAGGTCATGTCGAAAAAATAATTTGTTCATGTCATAGAGCAAAGTCTAAGCTTTCCAATGATATATTACAACCATGATTTTATTCGCCAGGTGGCCACCGTCTAAAAACGTGAAATTCGTACAAAAATTATTATTTTTATCTTATAGGTCACTTATTTTATATAAATAACACATTAAAAACAACAAAATAAATAAAGTTTTAATAGTTTTTTGGTGTATTATATAATGTAGATTCCGAAAATGTAAATATCACAAAATCAATAATTTGAATGCAAAACACCTTCAGAAGCGATTTGCAGCGTTTTGCTGTATGCGACTTCCGACTCATTTTGTAATGGCGGGTCACATATTAGGTCAAAAGCATGCTCACACTAATCATCACTCTGCGTACCTACCATTCTATAATTTTATAACATCTAAAAATTTAAACATTAGTTATCGTTTAAATTTTAAAATTCACATTAGTGAACATAGCTATCACAGGGTCAATGAAACACTCAGTACAATTGCTGCAAAAAATCAGATAAAAGAGAATAAGATTTTTTGCACAAAAATCATGCAAAATATATGCACACAACTCTCAATCTGTTGGTTTGTGGGGGAGATGCAACAAAGATTTCTGTGTTGTCTTTGGGTAACATTGTGATTATCTTTACAGGCATTATTAGAAGTTCTGCATCACATATGGATGCGTAACGAATCCCTGAAACCTGAATCCCAAAAACGAATTTAGGCCGGATCCCCGAAATCGATTTATGTCATGTATAAGAGTTCAAACTTCAAGAATTCATTTTTAAACAGGGTGTTGTATTTCAAACGTTACAGAGTAATTTGGGGAATACTTGAATAGTTTTCGGGATTTCGGCCGCTTTCTGTAAAACTGTTTTCGGGAAATCGGGCTGTTGTGTATTTTCATCGTCTTCAGGAATCGGGTTTCGGGGCGACCCCTCACATTTTGGCAGGTGGACCAGAGCATGCTCACGATGGGCGCACAAGGTGTGCATGGTCACACGGTGTGTAGCGCACTACAAGAGTATTTTCATCGAATGTTTTAAAAATGCCTGCTATGGAAAACACAAAATGGCCATTGGCCATCCAAATCTTTCGGACATGAAAATTGTAAACAATTCGTATAGTAAACAAATTATTACCTGCGCTGCTTTCTTTATTATTGTGCCATGGCGCGACGCACGAAGACCATAAAGTTGACAATATATTACCAAGGAATAAATAATAATAATAATAATACGATAACCGTAACAACAATGTTCGAAAACTACACCCCTAACTACAGTTGAAAAATTGTGTTTGCTGTGCACACTCTGTATACAACGCGAATCACGCTTGTGTAAACACTAGCCGATCTCCAGTCCAACGCTATATGCGATTACCTTAAAAAGGCAATAGCAAACTTTGGAATCAGATCATGTAAAGACGGAATTTAAAGACGATACGAGAAGGCCCTATCGTCGAACGGCAGCCAATTTTAACCAATTCCGTCGGTAACATAACGTTTTCAAGATGGCGACCAAAACAGAAACAAAGCGGGGTTCACACAAGGAAAATCACGGACTTCCTGTTTAGGGTTTGGTTTCATATTTACATAATAAATTTAAAATTTTTACCTTAAAATTTGTTTGCTTAGCTAAATGCTTTATGCGCTTCTGAAATATAATTACATAAAAATTTTAATGAGATTTTTGTGCTTTGTACTGCACGTTCTCTTGAAGGCTGAGAATTAAAAGACAAACATATTGCAGTGCAGTTTTTATAGCGCTTTACTAAGTCTGCTCAGGTAGATTCCGTTCTGCGAACTTGCGAATGAAACCGATGGCCTTGGAATGTTTGGCAAAAGGATTATCCTCATAGGCGTAGGGGATATTTCAGCGGCGGGGGGCAAGATTTTATTTTTGCCCGAAAAAAATTTCCGAGTAATTGCCATGACGTCGTGCATCACTGACAGTAGAACAGTCACTCTCTAGAGCAGCCCAAAATGTCGCCGGGCCCCTGGGAATTTGCCTCCTCTGCCCCCCCTCTCGGCGGGCCTGCTCTTGAACCATTCAGGATTAAAATCCCTTCGAGTTCTACACGTCCATTCGTTTTGGACAATACTCTTTGAGCATTGGTTGGTTTGGGCAAGGCTGGCCATCCTTCATTACATCATCGCTATAGAGGGAGTGTTGAAGTTCTCATTCTCAGAGTCAGGTTGGTCAGCATCCTCTTCATCAAAACTTGAACTTACCCTAGGGTCGTTTTCACCAAACAGCTGGTTTGACACAACTATCGTCTGTCAGTAAGCTTACACCAGATGTGTCCGGTGCTGAGAATAGGTCTATCTGAGGCAGATTGTGAGACTGCGTTTGCTTTGGTTGCACGAAAAAAGTTCGGTGCTTTTGGGACTTTTCACACACAGCGATGAACTTAGCGTTTTTACTCTGGTGATTTTTACCATGCTGATCTGCGTAGTCTGAATCCTTAGTACCACATTCACTGCACGTAGCACGCTGTCGATACCTTCGTTTCCGCGAAGGTTCATCCATTACAGAGTTATAATTCTTACTTGCTAACTGATGGTAACAATTAACACTTGGTTTCGAGTCACAAATTCACAACTAAGTAAATATCAAACATGAGAGAAATTTCTGCACACAACGCTGACCTGGAACTGCACGCCGAAAAGTGGATTGCAACAGAACTTGAATTATTTTATTTCTTTTCTGAAGTCGGTATCCAGCCCACATGTTGGATGTTATAAGTAGGTAAGTAAGTAAGTAAGTAATTATTTAGTACATCATTGAATAAAGCTGTAAATGCTGTCGCGTCTCTCTAAACCCTGTCCTGGCCTATAATTGAGAGCGCGACGTATTCAATCTCGGACCAAAGGAGGTTTTTAGAGTTATAATGTAACAACCTACATAATACAGGTTACATATATAAATACGTACCAATCACTATCGTTTCTATCTATCCCAGTTACTCTTCGCCGTTCGCCTTCCAAGTCAGTCTGACCTCTGTTCCCTGTTCCACAACCTATGTGTTCCTCTCCCCTCCTCCACGATCCCTTGTACTGAGCCAAGGTTTCTCCACTAACAGTCGGGCGATGTCAGATTCCTCACCTCTGGGGTGATTACGGCGAGGGGGTGGATGGAGGGCACTCTTCGGTTGATGTGGCCTCCTGCGAAATGTGATATAGGCCTAGTTTGAGGCATCTGCTGTTCTTCCATCACCATGATGCGCTGGGAGTTTCTGTTATAGGCCAATCCGGAAGACGAAGCCGTGACAAATGCTATGGTGTTTGCGAGCTAGTAGCTACTAACAGTCTAATACTATTCCGATTCGGGCAAATTGTTCAGCATTTTTCCCGGTGCCAACTTGCCCGAAAAACAGGAACGCCCGAAATTTGGGGGGGGGCGCTTGCCCCCCTCTGACCCCCCGCCTCCTACGCCTATGATTATCCTTAAGAACAAATCCATAGCTGGATACTGTTAGCTTCGTCAACTGCGATAATTAAACTGTATATTAATCAATTGTTAATAGGCTGACTGTGTGGATGTTTAGTTTGAAAATCTGAATCAACTGAATCGGACTCTACACTTCTAAAGCGCTACCTCTAAAGTTAAGTGTAGGGAACCAGCTTATAATTATTAACTTCGCATTAAACGACAACTTTTAAAGTTTGATTTTAGATCCCTAGACCTAGGCCTAGGCTACTTGTTCAGATATGTCATCAAAAGATCGCCTAACATTTTTTTTTACATTGTAGGCCTAATTTTTAGAATCTCATCACGGTCTCATAGGCCTAGTGCTACTCAGTCATAGGCGTAATTTGTGGGGGTTCGAGGGGTACACGTACCCCCACTTTTAAGACTGACATGGGCGGTACCGTACCCTTCACTTTTTCAACAATGCCAATCAATATTTTATTATTGTGCCTTCCCAGAAATGGTCTCCATGTGAAAAGTGAAAGTGGAGAAGAAATTGGTACAACCCCAACTTTCAGACCAAAGTTACGCCTCTGAACTCAGTGATAGCGGCAATAGCATAGAAAAATGGTATATTGTTACCCACGACTCGTAGAAATATTATGAATTTAGAAGTTATGTAAATGGGCTGATCGAAGCATCTGGAATGTTTTTGATGTATGAAAGTAAGGCCTGCCAGCATCCCATGGACATTAGATTTTGGTTGGACCCAAATAGGTCTTATGTCCCATCACGTGGCATGGGAATATTGTTTCATACGGATCCCTTGCTGCTGTTGTTAAAATCGAGTTCATATATCTCACTTCCTGAATCAATTAACACTCATTTACATTAATCCTTACCATAACCTCCAAAGGCGTAGGCCTAATATTCTGTGGTACTGTAGCCTACTGTACTAGGGGCAGTGTTGGAATTGTAGAAAAAAAGACTGGGGGATTGAATATTTTATCCGTATTTTACAAACTGATGTAAACGAAATTTGAAGCAGCTGATTTCAACGCTATCAGTTTTGCAAGCCAGACTCGAATCAAAATTAATTCCTTTGTTGAGCAAATTCAAAAATGCATACATGATACACTATGAAAATGTTCATTGTCAGAGACTCAGAGTCATATAATGCTAAATCACACTAGCACAACTGAGGGGGTTGTTAACGACACCCACCGGGGGTGTGCAATGAAGACTTAACTGGGTTTCCTAAGAAAGACTAGGGGATTGAACCCCCAACCTCCGACAATTCCCACCCTGACTAGAGGACACGTATCCCCGTTTTTTGAACTGGAGGGTGGGCTTAGCCGCGTATACCGTATCCCCACCCACACTTTTCATACACAGAAGAAAATTGCCTAATGTTAAGCCTCTGTTGCGTCATACGGACAGAAGACGAACTTGTACCTGAGTGCAATCTCCGTCTCGACTCAAGACATCCATGTCATGGCCTAAAGACCTGCTACTCAATCGGCGTTGCGCTCCACGACGATCACACACAGCTCTTCTATGACAGCGGAAAAGATAATGAGATCGTTCATAAGGGCCCTTCACTTAACCTTCGACATCCCAAGCGAGACAATCGTCTGCAAAGCCAATGGTGCCCTGAAAGACGCTGATCATGCCGAAGACACAACGTCAACGCCAATGGAGGTCACCAACTGCTAACCCTGAGTCATCTGCTTCACTGATGGAAGATGAAGATGGAAGAAAGAAAAAGGGAAGAGGCAAAGACGTTCGGATATAAAGAAACGAAAACCCTCAGGAAAAGACAATAGGCCTAATTACTAAAACCTGTCTATTATAGCCCTCACACTGAGCACTCTAGATTGAAAACTCTCTAGGGAAAACAGGCCTCACCCAGGCTCACCGACTCACCTATGGTAGGGCCTACATCCTAATAATCAGTGGCGCCGGCACGCGGACGCAATAGACGCACTTGCGTCTACTTATTGGCTAAACAGTAAACAATGAAATATTAATGACACTAATGAGAACCTTTAAATGTTAACATCTAAATGTAAATATCTGAATCTAAATGTGTCAAATAATTAAGGTTTAAGAATTTCTGGACGGCAAAAAGTGTATTAGTAGGCTTAATAGCACACTGTGCACACAATAATGACAATATGCCATTGTTAGTAGCTCCATGGTTACAGTCTACAGCCTGAGCGTCAACTTGTATAGGGGAAGGTTGCCCGAGACGGAACGACGCCTGAGATGGAATCTATCGATTTCCGGTAGTAAACGTTCGGTTTCAGACATGGATCTCCTTTTACCCGATGCATTCTGTCTCTGCGGTCTTGTGGGTGTGATTTGGAATATTTTCCGTGCATGCAACGGTTAGTGGAGAGTTTGTTAAATTTCATGAAGATCTGTTACTATATTTTGGTTTGTTCTTATTGTAGTTTCAGTCAGGATTATTAAAAATTGCAAGTTTTTCGGAATAGTCACTTTCTAATGTAAATAATTGTGATTCATTACGCACTAAAAAAATGAGCGATAATCCAACGCATTTGCCACTGGGGATCGTAAAAACAAGTTACGTGCGAGGTGCACGAGATGGAACAGTACTGAGTTGCCTGATATGAAACGCATTCCATCTCAGGCAACTCATTTTAAAAGTATGACTTATCATTTCAGGACGAACTTCCAGTGGCCCATCTTAGAAATGACCATGTAATAAACAATCACAATATAAACCCTGACAACCCCTCTGGTTGACGAGGTGTTATAGGTAGGCCACGACCTGGTGTGCAACTATTTTATTTATGTTTAGCCTATGCAATTTTTAGATGTCATCATTCAAGCGGAAGTCATCACGTGGAGAATGGGCAATAGAATCCATGCGGGTCGCAATAGACAAAGTGAGAAGTAAAGAGTTGACACTTGGCCAGGCTAGTAAGGCCTACGGGGTTAGCAAGACGACTCTTTTCCGCAGAGTGAACTTGAAAAATAAAGTTGTGAGAAACGAGGAAAAATATCTCGGTGGTCACAGAAACGTATTTGATGCTGCTTTTGAAAAAGATCTCGAACAATATGTACTAGACATGTCAAGTAGGTTGTTTGGAATAACCAACACTGAACTGAGAGTAATGGCATATGAACTCGCTGAACGCAACTCTATCCATCACAGCTTCAACAGAACCAAAAAGTGTGCTGGTAAGAAGTGGCTGTACTCATTTAGAAGGCGACACCCTACTCTGCGCCTGCGAAAACCAGAAGCAACGTCGTATTCCAGAGCAACTGGATTCAATAAACCGTCAGTGCTCAAGTTCTACAACCTACTGGGCGAGTTGATAGAAAAGCATCGACTGGATGGCTCTCGAATATATAATTGCGACGAGAGCGGTATGAAAACTGTGCAACAGCAGCAAGCAAAAATTCTTGCAAAAACCGGTGTGAAGCAGGTTGGTGCCCTAACGAGCTCTGAGAGGGGCAAGAATGTGACTGTTATTTGTACCTGCAATGGTTGTGGTCAGTTTGTTCCACCTTGTTTCATCTTTCCAAGAAAACGTGAGAATCCAGTCCTGATGGATCATGCGCCGGCATCAGCCAAAGGTTTCTTTCAGGAGACTGGGTGGATGAATGGAGACATGTTTGTCAAATATATGAATCACTTCATTGAACATGTGAAGCCAACAGCAGAGAAACCATGTCTTTTAATCCTGGATGGACATGCTTCTCGTACAAAAAGTCTGGAGGTAATTGACATGGCACGTGCTAGCGGTGTGATTATGTTGTCTCTGCCTCCACATACGACGCACCGTCTTCAGCCATTAGATGTGGGTTTCTTTAAACCCCTGCAGACTTATTACGATCGGTTTATAGATCGATGGTTAAAGACCCACCCTGGTAGAGTTTTTTCAGAATACCAAGTTGCAGAGGCATTCACAGATGCCTATGGCAAAGCGGCAACAATGGAGACGGTTACCAATGCATTTCGAAAGTGTGGAATTTGGCCATTCAATCCCGACTTGTTTTCGGATGCAGACTTTGCAGCTGCAGAAACAACGGATCGACCATTGCATCAGAACTATTCAGCACTATCCACGATCGAGCCGAGCACAACTGTCGAGCCGAGCACAACTGTCGAGCCGAGCACAACTGTCGAGCCGAGCACAACTGTCGAGCAGAGCACAACTGTCGAGCCGAGCACAACTGTCGAGCAGAGCACAACTGTCGAGCAGAGCACAACTGTCGAGCCGAGCACAACTGTCGAGCCGAGCACAACTGTCGAGCAGAGCACAACTGTCGAGCAGAGCACCACTGTCGAGCAGAGCACAGTGCCTCTTGCTGAATCTGAAGCAACTACGTCGACCTCTGGCATTGCTCCTGCTACCTTCTATCTGAAGTCTGTTGCAGACATAGGCCTATCTCCAGGTCGTCAGAAAATAGAGGCTCTATATCCACTACCAAGTGCACCACTGGCGAAGACACGAAAAAGGGTAGGACAGTGCTCGACTGTTCTCACGAGTTCACCATATAAAAATAAGCTTAGTGAAGATAAGGACAAACGTCGACGAGTAGGCCTAAGTCTGAAGTTTGCAAAAACAACAGTGGAAAACGAAGGTAAAAAGAAACAGATAACGAAGAAGAAACAGAAACCCAAAAAGGATTCAGAAGAACATAGACTAAAGAAGAAACCAGAACAGCTAAAAGAAAAACTGTGGAAAAAAGACACAAAAGAACCAAATCAAACTCTGACTAGACGTAGGCCTAGGCCTATGTCCACTAAGAAGGGGAAAGGGAAACAGGTGGTCAAGAAGTTGCAGAAGAAGTTACAGAATAACCGTTTGGAACAATACGATCCAACTGAAGATCATTGTCAATGCCTTGTATGTGGTGAGTCGTTTGCAGAGAGCAACAGTGGTGAAGATTGGATACAATGCACCAATTGCATGCAGTGGTCTCACGAGCTGTGTGCTGGTGTTGAATGTGAGCAGATTGACTATAAATGTGATTCCTGTGCAAATGCTATAGTGACTAATGATAGGCCCTATCTGGCTTCAGATGTAGCCTAGGCCTAACTTTTTCTTGCACCTGTTAACATGGTTTAGGCTAGGCTACATTTTTGACAGTTCAATATTGAAAAATAGGGTAGTTGAAAACAGCTTTTTTGTTCACTGACGACCACAACAATGGAGTACGGTATTTAACTTTGTAAGCAGCACAGTTAACTTCCGGTTGACTACCAGTGAGTTTGGTATTTTGAGGAATTTTCAAGCATGTAGCACATGTTAATGAAGCAAAATGACATATTCTGAATAAATTCCATCTCAGGACACTGGTTGCCTAAGATGGAATGATTTGGGGGTCAGACAAAATATTTATTCCCACGTGTTTTGTCCAATGTGAAGAAATGCAGAAGAAATAAATTTGTTCCTATAGGATACTGATTTACAAGATCCTCCACATAGCAGTTGTTTTAGTTAGGGCAGTCAAATGAAAAGTTAAAAAAACTTAAAATCGTTCCATCTCAGGCAACCTTCCCCTATCTATGCGTCATGACGTAGTAAACAATACGAGCGTGTTCATTTGCATTGCTTTTTAGTTAGTAACTTATTCTCAACTATTAGTGATATTAAGTTAAGATAGAATGTCCTTGCGTAAAGCTGACGAACAGCCGGCGAAAAAAAACAAAGAACGTTAACGGATAATTATATTTGGTAATTTGCGCAATATAGGCCTACACCTAAAGCGTGCGGATAATAAGCAAAGCTGTTGACGCTGAAGCTGTGTTACATAAATTTGATACCAGTGGCCATTGTCGCACTGCGTTCGCATTTCCGCGTGATCAGCAGAGGCAGTGACTGTTAGTGACCAAATCATTCAAATGCCATGATCAGTGGCGGCGATCTTGTTTGAGAGGTGTGGGGGGGGGACATTTGGGAACTGATCTGGTCAAAAAAGAGTTTTGAACTGATCTGGTCAAAAAAGAGGTCTAAAAAAATTTTAAATTTTATAACCTGAGTACGAAAAATTTGATGACCCTTTTTTGGTGTTTCTTCAAAATTTGGGGGGGTCCGATGTATGTCGTATCCCCCCCACTCTTAAAGGTGGGGATCTTGTCCCCCTCGACCCCCCCCCCGGGATCGCCGCCCATGGCCATGATGAAAGTTTCGCATATGACCGCATGATACTGCGTTGTCAGCGTTGACACTGAGTGTAAATGTTTAAGACTTTAAGAGTTCTTGTCTATGTAGTGGTACAGTAGGCCTATGTAATGTTCATTTATGCATCATTATCACGTGAATGATGATGATGGGCACTGATTGACCAAAATGGCTGGCAATGTTTTATGTCTTAAATATGTTTTCGACTTTGCGTCCACTTTTTTGCGTCTGGCGGCGCCACGTCTGTTAATAATGAACATGCTAGACTAAAATCCCCAAGGATTTACACCTCTCTGACATTTAACCAAGGCAGGGGAAGGGATTAAACCCAATTACGTTACGCGAGCAATGGGAAAAGCCTACCTCCAGTTACCTCCTCGGGTTTTACCTAACTTGGATACCACAGTTTACCAAACTGTATATATATACCGTTAAATAAACGTTGAGGGTTCTCTTCTTCTCTTTATTCAGTTGGATTTTTGGTAGTAGGCCTGGAATTAAGAATCCAGGCAGAGGAGACAATAACTCTTTTAGTGCCATTCGTAACTGACAAAGAATCAGTTGAGTCAGTTGACGATAAAAAAAACATCTGAATCGATTAGATAATTTTCAGTGTTCAACGCTATAACCACTGGCGTAAACTTGTCCAAAATATTGAGGGGGGATTTGGTTATTTTTCTTCACTTATTACATTGGATGTACACTGTACAGTCCATCTCAATTATTGGGGGCACGTGCCCCGGCCGCCCCCCCCCCAGAGTCTACGCGGCTACGCCTATGGCTATAACGACGAGAATGTAGGGCCTACTGACAGTGACTGAGCAGCCAATGGAGCTCGTTAGCGACGTCTTACGGCTGCCAGTATCGTTGACGTCGCCCTCCTCCTTTTCCCAGGCTTGGGACTGCCAGTAGTTGTCTGTACGAAGCTCCTAATCATAGTTGTCAAGTGTGTACCCAGCCAGAAGGGGATTCAGGACAATGGACCAGGAAGTGTTAACAAGTTGTGTGAGCCAACCTCAGTCAAGCACGGACCTAAGTAGGATAAAATTATAGGCGTAGGCCTACATTATATCAGATAGCCTATAATTATCTAGTAGGGCCTACAATGTTTTTGTCAGTTTTGTCATTTTTTACAACCACTGGAAAAGATTACTATACTATATATTGATTAAATGAAAAGCGTCTGTAGCACAATAAGACAATAAATCACTGTATTTTTTAGTATTAATGTTTCCAAAAGTTGTGTGAGTATGCTCCTGCCTTGGTGTCAAAGACCCAAAACTTTTTTTTAGTATCGGCGCCTTTTGCGCCACGGCTCCGAGGCCCCTGATTCAGGATTAGATATAAGGTAAACATGATAATATAACAAAATTGCTAACATGCCTCCAGGGGCGTCTACGCCATAGAAACCTTGGAGCAAATGCTCCATCCAAGAAATAAGGGGGATCTGTCAGTGTGTGTGTGCCACCATTTTAAGGGGGAAGGAACGGGGAGGGGGAAGAAGAGGAAGAAAAAGGACGTTGCTCCAATGACTTAGGGGGGGGGATAGACGCCTCTGCATGCCTCTGTGGAAGTCCCGACAGTGTGGAAATTGTGGAAAAATGACTTGGGGCGGGTCGAACACTTTATCCATATTTTGCAAAAACTGATGTAAACGAAATTTGAAGGCAGTTGATTTCAGCGCTAGCAGTCGTTGTAAGTCAGACTCGAATCAAAATCAATTTCAATGTTGAGAAACTTCAAAAATGTATGCATGATACACCGTGGAAAATTCTTCTTTTCGGCAAAGACTCAGCCAATTAACGCTAAATCACACTAGCACAACTGAAGGGGTTAGAAAAGACTCCCCTGGGGGTGTGCAATGAAGACTTAACTGTGGAGGTCCTAAGAAAGACTACCGGGATGAACTCCGCAACCCCCCGACAATTCCCACCATGAGTTCCGATCGTAAGGACTACGTATACTACGACATGGTTATACCGAAGCTCTCGAAGTTCAAATGGTCAATAAAGAAGACAATCCACCGAGAGCACACGTTTTTATTATAGAGTGATGTGTAATGGAATCATGTAATGTAACGCAAATATTCGAAATATCTCAGCGCCACACCAAACCGCTCCAGAGGGACCAGCATATCAAATCTAGCACGCAACAGCCAGGTTGTTTGTCCGTTCAAGTGCCAGGATGTGATGGCAGGTAAGTCCGGCAAGTTTACGGCGTATCGATAATGGCTGATGTATGATTAGGCCCTACAATTATTAGGGTTAAGAAGAGGTTTTGTCTTCGAGCCACTCCGCAAACCTAATGGGCGTATGATGACTCTGAATTCGATCGCTGTATGTTTCTAATTATAATAAGCTTTTGGCCATGACTTGTAGAAATTCAACAAAGTACGACCTTTTTATGGGTGAAATGGTCAGTGATGGGCACTAAACTATTTTTTACAAGTTAAACTAAAACTATTTTCCAACTAAAAAATAGTTTAACTAAAGTTGGCAACTGATTTTGGAAATTAGTTAACTAAACTAAAAAAAAGTAGTTAAACTCTTTCCAACTTTTTTCTAACTTTTTACGACAAACATTTTCACAATAAAAGACGTTAAGTGAACTGTAATAATGCAAAGCGTCGATGACAATTTCACCTTCAAACTATGCAATTTGTACTGTTCTGGCATACAGTTACGTGTGTACTGTAAATAGTGTGTGAATTTGAAAACACAGGCTCTTAATGTTAAAACCACGCAGTGCTAAAATGTTTTTTTTGCTGACAGTGTTCAATGACTGTGGAAAAATAGTTGCATATTTTTAAGTCAAACTTTTTAGTTAGCAACTAAATTTTTTAGTTAAACTATGGTTTTAACTAAACTATTTTTTTAGTTAAACTTCTTCCTTAACTAAAATTTTTTAGTTAAACTAACAGTTAGCAACTTTTTAGTTAACTATTGCCCATCACTGGAAATGGTATTGTGTGAGCAGTGACGTAGCCACGATTTGAAAAGTAGTAGGCTACGGCAAATTAGAGGGTCTGGGGGACTGAAGCCTTTAACAGACAAAACGCGGTACGACAAAAGTATATCGTTGTCGTACCACATTGAAAAGTGGTACGGGAAAAGCTGTACCACAAATATAGGCGGCGACGCCAGTGAGGCGAGTCCGCCAAGTTTGGTGGTCTATTACAACGAGTTTGCAGACCCTTATATCGGCGGATTTAGGCATTATGCTTCTAAATATAAGTTGTAGTCGTGGCGTGTGTCTTTAGACGTCTTCGAGGGAGTCGGATGAGTCATCGGAGGCGACCGTTCCTCCTTTTCCGCTAAAGTCTTCATCGTCATCGTCCTCGTCATAGTTGCCGTCGATGACGATGCTCTCTGCCATGGCGCTGTGGATGCTCAGTCTGATGGCTGCAGTCTCCTCCGCTGGCTCAGCCAGTGTGTTGATGACTGGTTTGTTGAGGCTGCTGCTGCTGCTGCCCATCGTGCTGATACTGGAGCGAATCTTCGCGGCAGTCGCGGTCGGAGGGAGCACCTGCTCTGTCTGCGAACTGGTTCCGGCGACTGACTTGAGATAACTGCTCGATCGTCGAAGGTAGTTCTTGGCTGCTGTCGCTGACCCCTCGTCCTCGCTCAGCTCCTCGATGTCCTCCTCTCCATCCTTTGTCTCGGTCTTTTGTCGTCGCATCGTCTGTAGTTCCTCCTCCTCCTCGTCCTCTTCGTCGTCCTCTTCATCCTCTTCCTCGTCCTCTCTCGACTGCTCCCAAGAGTGCTGGCTGCCGTCTACCGGCGCCTCGAAGTCAGCGCTGACTTTGACGTTGGTGGATGACCTAAGTAAGTAATCTTTACTTACAGCAGCAGTGCATATACACGGTGAAGAAGAAGAAGAAGAAGAAGAAGAAGAAGAAGAAGAAGAAGAAGAAGATGATGATGATGATGATGATGATGATGATGATGATGATGATGACGATGCAGATAAAGAAGAAAATTAAAAATAGGATGAAAAAGTATAAAAAAGAAGAAGAAAACGATGAAGATGAAGACGAAAAGGAATAATAATAATAATAGGCCTAATAATAATAAGTATGCAGCCCTTCCTACTACGCATAGCTTTGCACTCGAAACTCTGGGCCCCATCAACAGATCTGGCCGTGAATTCATTACAGAGTTAGGCCGGCGACTGACAATAATGTCGGGTGACCCACTCGAGACAATTCTCTTGTTCCAGCGCCTCTCTATATGCACTCAACGATTTAACGCCGTCGCTTTTCGAGGCACATTTGCACAGTTAATCGTGGACGAGGACCGCTAAACTCTGGATCTTAACGCTTCTAAGACAGTTTCAAAGTGTCTGATGGTTCATTTTAAATAATAAAATTTGTTTATTACAAAAAAAAAATAATAATAATAATACAAATAACAATTGGTCCAGCAAACTGATTTTAAAAGAAATTCGCTAGGCAACAAGAAGCCAGTGTAACGTCTCTCATTACATATTTCGCCACATGCGAATATTCATCTTGTTGGCTATAATAATAATAATAATAATAATAATAATAATAATAATAATAATAATAATAATAATAATAATAATAATAATAATAATAATAATAATAATAATAATAATAATAATAATAATAATAATAATAATAATAATAATAATAATAACAATAACAATAATAATAATAGTAATAATAATAATATTCGTTTATTAAAATCAGAATGACAAGTACGCAGTTAGATTACATGATATAGTAGTAACAGATAACAAGTTTGAGTCGAATTTAACCGTAGGGCAGCCTGAAAGGCGCCCATCTGTCCTACTGCTCATTTTACAGTCGCCCCCTAGAGAGTGCCGGGAGTGAAAAGTTCAGTCAACCTCTACGGGGCGAGCGGGTATTGAACCCGCGTCCTTCTGATCTTCGTGCCAACGTGTTACCATTCAAACATCTCCTCGCCCCAGAAGGAGTAGAAAAAGCAAAAGGAGGAGGAGGAGGAATATAAGCCGAAGAAAACGATGAAGATAAAGATTAAGAACAAGCAAAGACGAAGAGGATAAGTAAGGAGGTGGAGAAGAAGAAGAAGAAGAAGAAGAAGAAGAAGAAGAAGAAGAAGAAGAAGAAGAAGAAGAAGGAGGAGGAGGAGGAGAAGGAGGAAGAGGAAGAGAAGAAGAAGAAGGAGGAGGAGGAGGAGGAGGAGGAGGAGGAGAAGAAGAAGAAGAAGACGACGACGACGAAGAAGACGAGGTTCTTGTAAGGCGCTATATAAATTGCCTTATACATACATACAAAGTTTGACAAACATACCTGTTGTTCTTCTGTCGCGTCCTTTCCTGTTCGGTCTTCCTCCTCTTCGTTGGCTCCTCTGGATCCTGAGGAGCTGAGGAGGCGACGGAGGGATTGGAGCCGTTCCTTCGTCTTTTGAAAATGAGGAGGCACTTACGAACACGACGGAAGGAGGAACTGGCCGAGAAGAGGAGTTCGTGAAGCACTCCGCCTGCCACTCCACCGAGGATCGGACCGAACCAGTAGATCTGCAAGAGGATTGGTTGATTAGTTACAGTTAAATGACGCTGTGGCATAATGAATATGATTAGTGTCGCCCTCCTCCTTTATCCAGGCTTGGGACTATCACCACTCGAAAACGGCGAAGTTTGTAGCGTTAGATTTTGTAGGGAGAACGGATAGACGGAACAATGGATGCCGCTACGTGGTGAAACGTCAAATTTCGGGCTCCCCGCAAGTTGATCAAGTACGTGGGCTTTCTAGTAAAAGTTCTTACTTCATCAGGCTCATAGGGCCCCTCTTCTGCACATTCTGGCCCACTTCCGCAGTTGCCCATGGTTATTTCCCACAGCGGGTCCACAGCTGCATGGTTACCATACACAACCCACGTTGTTTGCACCAGTGGAAATATTGTGGGCTGTGTAAAGTGTGTATGAGCCCATGAACGTGCATAAACCTGTTTCTTGTACGTCCTCTAGATTTATACTTCACTAAAGTGTTTACATTTAACAAAACGTATATATTCACGAGCATGCATTTATTCAAATACCGGTAAATCTAGGCCACTGACGGATCCAGAGGCAGTGGGTTTGTATTCACCACTGCCTGTAGTCGAGTGGTGCCAGTTCGAAACCTGGATTAAGCAGGAGGGTGGCTGGCAGAGCCGTTGATGTAGACCTTAACTTACGAGTCATAGTCTGACACATTTCATGATTGTACATGTAGGCCCCTACGTGTCTCACTCTCCTCCCTCTCCTGCTGTGCCGGGAGGGAGTGGAAGATGAAATGGGAGTAGTTATCGAACGGTGGGATGGTGGGAATGATGGGATGGAGAAGAGTAATCAAACGCTTCTGTTTATCGAGTAAATAGCAATTTCCCAAGTTGGAGCCTCATGCGTCCTAGATTTATCCAATCAGCTATTAATCCTGCAATAGGCCACGCCCACCGCTCTGTTAGGCACCGCCTCCTTTGGCTTCTGTTACAAAAGTTCTCAGCGGTTTGCGTTCAACTACGGCTTCACTTGTTTTTATTCTTCCAGATAATTAATGACCAATGGAAGGATGATCGATGACTCATGGATGGGTGCTTTTGAACGTTATTGAACAGGCGTTATGTTAAGTGCACATGAATGCATGGTCAAATGGATACATGGTTCGATGGATGGATCGTGGATGGATCGATACATGAATGGATCGATACATGCATGAATCGATACACAGATCGATCGACTCATGGACGATGGAGGAGGTGTGGACGAATGGATTGATCGATGGATGGGTGAACCAAAGAATGGATGACTAAATGACTGAATGAATTAATGGCTGGACGAAGGCATGGCTAAAAAGATGGATGACCAGCTTGTAAATTGGTGGGGAGAGTGGTCTTGTACTGCAAATCTCCAAAATTTCACGGCGTCGCACGAGAGATTGATGCGTCAGAGAGAACAACCTATTTAATCGGCGTTTGGGTTTAACATTGCTCTCACTATAGGACTAAGCGCATGCTGCTGATCTGATAGCATTGAGTGCAGACAAACGGGTGCATCTTTGCTATTATATACAAGAATTCCAATCTACCCTCATCCGTCAAATCCTCCGCTTCCAGTCTTTCTCAGCTTCTCTTTTGTGCACCAGAGTGCTGTTTGGCAGCTGGTTTAATAAAGAATATACATACATACATACATACTTACTTACTTAAACGAAACCTGCCTTAATAATAATATTAAATAATAATTATATTCTTTATTATTTCAAACCGACAGACGCAGTAAGATTACATTGAAGCATCAAAGTACAATCAATCTCTTAATTAACACACGGTTTGGCAGCCATGCAAGGCGCCGCCCTAGAGGGGGGTTATGGGAGTCGATCCGCTTACCTTATGCTCTCCTGGCCATGAGTGTTACCACTGCTCTATCCCCCTCCCCATAGCTCCTCTGTTTCCTATCTCTAGTCTCTCTGGCAACCGGACTTTGATCTACACTAGACTACCCTCTGGACAACCCCTCTGACACGACACAGCACTCGTAAATAAGCTGATGCCTTGCGGTTAGCTCTCAAGAGGCGCTTTAGAAATTTCAAGTTTATTTATTAATGAGTAAATAGCAATTTAGCAAGTTGGTGGTGCATGCGTCCTAGATTTGTCCAATCAGCTATTAATCCTGCAATAGGCCACGCCCACAGCTTTGTTAGGCACCGCCTCTTTTGGCTCCTATTTCACCATTCCCAGCGGTCTGTGTTCAACTACTGCCTCACTTGTTGTCATTCTTCCAGATAATTAACGACAATTGGATTACAAAGTAAACTGGAACTTACTTGTTGTCATTCTTCAAGATAATTAATGATAAGTTTCGTTCTTGTCAGCTTATAGTCTGAACAAACGAATATTGATTGATTGATTGATTGATTGATTGATTGTTGTCTACATTGTAAACGTTTACCCAGTGATTTGTCCATGAGTTGAGAACGACGGCAGGACCAAAGCTACGAGCCGTATTCATACTTCCTCCTGTATAGGGAATCTGAAAAAAATACATCAGATGGTCATCGGATCCACTAAACTAACGAATTCACCACAAAGACCAGTCAGCTACAGAAATCAATAATAAACACAGTGCAGACATAAAAAATCGATAATAAACACCAGTCGACAATAAACACATGATAGTGATGTCAGCCTTATATTGGACCTAATCATAGTTCGAGAATTCGTGACTTTCGGTTTTAAAATTAGTAAAATTCGTGAATTTTTTGCCTATTTTAAAATTCGTAAAAATTCGTTGGGCCATTGTTGGGCCTTTTTAACATTGCCAGTGGCGTTTTGCAAAAAGCAGCGTAAGCAACACGTGATGACGCCATAATTTGTTGTGTAATGCTTCTGCTTAGAATTTAATGAAAAATGCAATATAAAAGTTTATTTTGTAACGAGGTAATTTCGTTAAAACTTAATTTCTCAAACATGAAATAACATGGACCAGAGTGGAAGCATGCGGGCCTAGTGATTTTGGAGGAGAAGGAAAAGGATAATCCAAAAATACAGTGTTGTTTTTGTGGCAAGGAATTTGTTGGTTGTTCTGCCCGAATTCGGGAGCATTTGCATGGCGAAAATACAGAAACCACAGTCGAATGGTTTCTGTATGACTCAGAATCAGAGGACGAGGAAGAAGAAGACACAGCTCAGTGAATGTTGACAACCCTTAACTATGTTTGATTGCAAGCTGTATTAGTGACTAATTGGTCACACTGGAGCTGGGGCACTGGTGGTTTTTCGTTCTGCTGACTGACACTCACAGTCACACACCTCAACTATGATAGAATTCAAAGTTCAAGACTCCAAGTAGAACAGTAACTGAATATCAGTGCTGTTGTGTTACTAGTCAGCTATCTTTTACGGCTGATTGATTGCCTATGACATTGACATTTACTTGCTTAATTAAAAAGTTGAAAAGTAAACAAACAATAAAATTCGTTGCCAGTTTTAAAATTCGTTAAAATTCGTGAAATATTAAAATTCTTAAAATTCGTAAAATGCGGATTCTCGAACTATGGATCTAATAGATCGATAATAAACAGTGTTCGATTAAAAACAACAAAACGCCTTGTCGGACTTCTTACAGACCTAACAGCTGTCATAAATAATCAGTGATCGATCATAAGCAACAAACACACAGTGATCAACCATATACAACAAACAACAATAGCCCCAACAGTGATCAGTGATGAATCGTGATCGATCATTTACTACATTCCTAAATGTTCATGAAAATGCAATATCGTACCCGCGTCCTTCTAATCTTCGTGCCAACGTGTTAAAATTCAACCATCTCCTCTGACCAACAACAATTACTGATCAACAACAAAAACTAATCAACAGTGATCGGGTCGAATCATACTTACCGAGAACAGTGAGACGGACATGAGCGTGAGTCCGATGACGAAGGGCGCCATAGAAGTCCTGTCCTTGTTCCGTTCGTCGTAGCTGGCAAAGACAACGAAGACGAGAATGCAGGTGGCGAAGAACTCGACTAGGAAACCCTGACCCTCGGACACGCTCTTGCTCAGCCGCGTCGCCCCGAGCTCCGTCTTGTAGTCCTCGGACGTGACCCAGTAGAGTGCCGAGGCCCCTGCCACTGCGCCGAGAAGCTGGGTGCCGATGTACAGCATCCCCCTGATGACACTGACCCTGCGCGTGACGGCCATGGCCACGGTCACGGCCGTGTTGAGATGACCGTCGTTGTCCGAATGGAGGCAGTAGAGCCCGGCGGCGTAGGTGACGCCGAACGCCAGAGCGACGCGGACCGTGACGGGCCGTTCCGCATGATCGGTCTCGACGCTGGCACCGCAACCGATGAGAACGAGGAAGAGGCTACCGATGAACTCCCCGACGACGGATCGCCAGAACTGGATCCTTCGCACGTCCTCCCTCAACCGGGCCATCTCTCGAGTCCACTTCTCACCGCCGAAGGGGTTCCAGGGCCTGTCGTCGCCGCAGCATCTCTCGTTGACGGCGTCCAGGAGACGGGCCAACGGACCAGGCAGCGTTCCCCCGGAACCTCCTCCTCCTCCACCACCTCCGCCTCGATAGCGTCTTACCTTCCTCATACAGCCGGACGCCTTGGCTGACAGTCGACGTCCGAGGACGGCCAGTCTCTGTCGCACGGCGTTTCTATCGCCCATGGCCACCCACCGCTGCTGCTGAGGAAGCTGCTTTTGGCGAAGAGGCTGCGGCTTTGGCTGCGGCAGCTGAGGCAGCGGCGCGGGCTGCTCTTGGGGACGCTGCGTGATGTGACCGGCCAGGGATGACTTACTGTCGGAGCCCGTCTCCGATTCGGCCTCCGTCTCGATCACCTGCTCTGACCCGTCGCATCGATTGGCTGTTGACATTGTCCTGTCGCCGTCTCTTCCTCTTTTCAATTCTCCTCCTCCCTCGGTTCACTTCCGGTGCCTTGATTCCCTCTTATTCCGCTTCTTTCTTTACACTGTCTCTTCTTCCGCTTGGCCTCTGCTCTTTGTTTTCTTCTGATTCTCCTTCTCCTCTTCCTTCTCCTCCTCCTCGTCCTGTCCCTTCTTTTCTTTCCTTTGGAAGTGGATTTCGGAAATAAAAGCCAATTCCTATTTCTATTTCTCTCTCTTCCTCCTGTTTTCCTTAGCCATATATCTTCGCTATTTCTGGTATAAGCACCCCACAGCTTCTTCTTTCTTTCTGCTTCTCTTCCCCTCCTTCCCCTTTTGCCTCTTCCTCCTCCCCTTTCTTCTTCCTCTACCTCCCCTTCAACTACAATTCACTCCTCCAGTGCCTCCTCCTTTCCACCTCCCGTTCCGTTCTTCCTACTCCTTTTACCCTCCCTCTTTCCCCTTTAGTGCTCCCTCCCTCCTTTTTCTTCCTCCTCCCCCTCCTACTCCTCTTTTTCTTACCAGTTCTGGTGTGCGGTGATCGATATTACAGAACAGTTGATAATTGATCGATGAAGGCGCGTGATGTCGCTTCTTAGCAATACAAGATCGGCAAATTCCGGAATCGTTCGCGAGTCTTCGACGACATCCACCACTTCGCTGGCAAGCCGTTATTCGGTCTGATGAAAGGTCCGACTCTCCTTTTCCGGTTTCCAGTATTCCACCTGGAAACGGAAGAACGACTGATCAGCTGCTCATTGGACGATATCGACCAGTTCGATTGGCAGCTGTTTATAGACAAGACGGAATGAGAGAAGCGAAGCGAAGCGGAACCGAGGGAACCAGAAATGGTGTGAGGGAGAGATAGAGACAGACACAGAGAGACACAGTGAGACAGAGTGACACAGAGAGATAGAGTGAGAGAGACAGAGAGATACACAGAGAGACACAGATATACACAGAGAGACAGAGAGACACACACCGATGTAGAGAGACACAGAGAGACACAGAGAGACACAAATACACACAGAGAGTGAGGGACACACACAGAGATATAGAGAGACACAGAAAGACACACAGAGACACAAATACACACACACTAACAAATACAGAACAACAGAGAGAGAGACAGAGAGAGAGAGAGACAGAGAGACAGAGAGAGACAGAGAGCGAGAGAGAGAGAGAGAGAGAGAGAGAGAGAGAGAGAGAGAGAGAGAGAGAGAGAGAGAGAGATACCCAGAGAGAGATACCCAGAGAGACAGAGATACAGAGACGGAGGACAGGATCGATGCTGACTAGACAAAGGAGAGAAGCAAGGAGTGTGAGGATGGGGTTATATACATAAATTCGACGAGAGGCTAATAAGCTTTAAATATTAAATCAATGTAAATATTTGCCAGAGGAGACAACTGCATGCTTATAACTGGATTATAGACAATGCTGTTTATTGCATGCAGGCATGCACACATACATACACACACACACACACACACACACACACACACACACACACACACACACACCACACATACACACACATACCTACACACACCTACACACACACCACGTATACACACATACCATACACACACCACACATACACACACCACACACACACACACACACACACACACACACACACACACACACACACACCTACACACACCTACACACCCACACACACACACACACACACACAGTCACACACACACACACACACACACACACACCTATACACCTATACACACACACACACCACACATACACACACATACCTACACACACCTACACACACACACCACGTATACACACATACCATACACACACCACACATACACACACCACACACACACACACACACACACACACACACACACACACACACACATACCTACACACACCTACACACCCACACACACACACACACACAGTCACACACACACACACACACACACACACACACCTACACACACCTACACACACACACCACACGTATACACACACACATACCTACACACACACACACACACACCACACGTATACACACACACCATACACACACCACACACACACACACACACACGCAAAAACACACACAATTCCATACACATAAAGTTGCATTTAAGCATCCACGCACATGTTTACCTACACATGATATGACCATGACATTTAACATCATGTAGCCTATAGACCAGAGCAGAGAGCATCTCTGACCAGTTTCTCCTTTAAGTGGCTCTATGTATACAATAATAATTACATTCACAATATTATTATATATTATGTAATACATCATATATATACATCATATATATACACACACACATATATATATACACATACGCATTATATATATATGTATATACATATATATATATATAAACTCTCTAAACTTGCATTTCAATATTCATGCAAATGTAACCACTGGCTGTGATATTAACAATCGTATATCTGCACAGAAACATTCAGTATATTTGTGTCGATCAACACATAGGCCACTTTAAATATCCGTGGCTATCTCTGGGCCTTAATGTATATCGAAAATACTAGGCCAATTAGGTTACATGCATTGAGGTATATATATATATATATATATATATATATATATATATATAGAGAGAGAGAGAGAGAGAGAGAGAGAGAGAGAGAGAGAGAGAGAGAGAGAGAGAGAGAGAGAGAGAGAGAGAGAGAGAGAGAGAAAAAATTTCAATATCGATACGAATAAAAGCCTATTTTTATATAATGTAATGATATTTGTGGTGCGGATTTATATTCCGACATGCAAGAAAGCCGTGATGGTCCATAGACGGACGGCCTGTTACAAGGGTCACGAACTGTATCCTATGTATGTATCTGATCAGGCGTCGGTGAATAGTACTGGCGTTTCGTCCCACGGGAGCTATTGATTTGGTGTAGATATATCATACAAAGGCTTCCAAATTATATAGCACCAATTCCCAGCGGACAGCGATTGGAATCAAAGGCGCAGTCTGAAAATGGAAGGGAATAATTTCAACGCGAAACACGCAGAGAAAGTAAGTAAGTAGTTAAGCAAACGCTCGATGCCGTTTTGTCACGCATAAATTTTCAGTTTATGGCAAATCGGAAAACGAAGGCATTCTGGATATGTATTAGCTCGCTATAGAGGATTACTAAACGATGTTTCTTTTTTCCAGTTGCATAAATTTGTCCAATATATTGAAAGGGACAGTGTGGGAATTGTAAAAAAGACTGGGGTGGGGTTGAACATTTGATCCGTATTTTACAAATTGATGTCAACGAAATTTGAAAGCAGCTGATTTCAACGCTAGCAGTTTTGCAAGTCAGACTCGAATCAAAATCAACTCCTTTGTTGAGAAAATTCAAAACTGCATACATGATACACCACGGAAATGTCTTCTCTTTGTCAGAGACTCAGAGTCAAATAATGCTAAATCACACTAGCACAACTGAGGGGGTTAGAAACAATTCCAGGGGTGTGCACCGTGTGCATGAAGACTTAACTGGAGTCCTAATAAAGACTAGAGGCTGAACCCCCAACCCCCGACAATTCCCACCCAATCAGCGAGTCTCAGAGGCTCAGAGCTACATATAGACTTGACTGTCATCATTGCAATCCATCCGATCCTCGTTGAACGCAGTTTCCGGTCCAAGTTCATCGGATAACCAGCCGGATAGCAAACAAAGCGAAGACCTTTGTATAAACTCATAACACACAGATTCCAAATCAAGCTGATCAGTAAAGTTTGTCTCCGTTTTTGAAGAAATGTGTCTATATTGAAGCATAATACGGTACTTTAATGTTTCAAGAAAATCTCTAGATTTTTTGGGTGGGGCAATACTCTCTCCTCAATTAGTGGGGGCACGTGCCCCGGTTGCCCCATAGAGTATACGCTTGTGTATTTTTCTATTCAAGAATAATATAATTTAAGGAAGAAAAACGAAATCGAAAATTCCTAAATACACTATGCTGGCCTAGAATCTCTCGATGGTTCGTACAATGGGACCTTAACGGGTAGGGGTGGTGAAGGAACTCACCCTATCGATTTAGTGAATTGTGAGCATCGAGGCCATACGGTAGCTGTAGAAAAATGTGTACATTCACTGTTAACATTTTAAATGCAGTATGTATCGTAAGGAGCTCATCTTGGCTTGGAATGACCCTTGCCGTGATCTTAGGCTCGGTCAAATTCTGAACTGCGGGGAAATCGCTGACCTTCTTTGGAAGAGAAATCGATTTCACTAGGATGTCGTTTACAACATACTATTAGTAAGAAATTTGAATGAACAAACAAGATCTTAATTCCATGCCAGCATTTTAATGAGCACTAGGTGTGACCCATATGGGCTCTATACGGGTCCCATAAAGGAATGTTGGTCCTATATGGGATCCATGTGGGCATGCCGACAGAGGAAGAAGTCACCGTGGCATGTTTGGGTAGGAACGATTAATGGGGTGGGATTCGATCTTCCCTAAACATCTCTGCCATGGCGCAGCGCTCGTGAATAAACTGGTGCCCTGCGCTGAGCTTTATAGAGTAGCTCTTTAGAAATGTGGAGTTTAGGATTACGATTGGGTCATTAACCAGGCATCATTAAGGCGTGACTTCTGGTTTATTCGCCGTAGCTTGGTTGCTTTTTTGTGTCAGATCTATCGGAGTTTAGATTCGTTTCTACTTGAAGCGACTGTCAATTGATAACGGCGTCATAGAGTTATAAGATAAGAAAAGATTGAATTTTCTTCTGTAACTTTCTCTGATTGAATCGAAGATAAGACCAGATCAGATTAAATTATATTCGCAAATCGCTCCACTCGATTGTCCACTCACTCCAGTGAGAACTTTCCAAATTGTAACCAATCTCCCTTTAAACTGTGTAATTTTTGCTTCATCTGCGCCCCTAACCAACTCAGCTATAGTACACTAACCGTATACACTGTCGGTGGGAAATGACACGGCGAGGGAGAAGACTGGCCACCCCGTCCTCATAAGCCGAAGCTAAGAATATGAATTCGCTCTTTTTCTTACCAGTTCTCCTCAATGAGTAAAAAAATTGAGTAGCTTTCTTGGCGTGCATTTGCTTAGCGCCAATATTGAATGGATTAAATGTAACAAAGAAGCCGTAGAAGTAAATCATCTCAACTGAATGATCGAGATCTACATCTTGACAGGTTGAGAATTGTTGGGGTTTGGGGGTTCAACTCCCTAGTCTTTCTGAGGACCCCCACAGCTAAGTCTTCATTGCAAACCATATGGGGGGGGGGGTAGTTTCCAACCCTCTCAGTTTGCCGCAAAGATAAGTGTTAAATAAGTATTTCTGGTTTTCATATAAACTGTTATATTGAGCATATATTTTAGCATTTTCTTTCACTATTCACTTTGTGGGTGAAATCGGTTCTCGCAAGACCAAGGTCCAAAGGAGTCAGGCAGTAATAATGATTGATTAATTACATTGATTATAAATCAATATTAATATTAATTATTAATTAATCAATATTAATAAATATTGATTAATGATTCTTGACTCCATCGACCCGTGGTCGTTCGAGTCGAGTGCGACGATCGACTTGGCTCAGACGACGATCGACTCGATCAACTTTGTGGACTAGTCGACTTCTTGTTGACTTCATCGACTTGGCAAATAAACAATCGACTTGGTCGACTTTTCTCCTCTTGGACTGAAGTCAAAATTGCTGACGACCATTACCTTCTATTATAATCCAGTACCTAAATTACTCATGAATTTCAATTGCCCCCTCTTCCTCAAACTATCAAAATAATTGTAATTGAACTGGTAAGTAAAATGTCAGGTATTATAATGATATTGTAATTGTAATTGTAATTGTAATCGAGGATTTATATAGCGCCACTCATAAACAGAGGCGCTCCCGACCCGTGTCAGTGTCTTCACTGACAAAGAGAAATGTTTTCAGGCGCTTGCGAGACTGGGCAGGAGACAGAGAGAGGAGGACAAGCCTAAAGCCCTGAGGGAGGCTGTTCCAACTGGAAGGGCCCACAACCGCAAAACTACGGGACTGGGCAGTAGCAGTGCGCATCCAAGGGACTAACAAGAGGCCACGGGCAGATGACCGGAGAGAGGCCCGACCAGGCAAACTGGAAACTGGGGTGCAGTAAGCCCTGAGATACAGCGGAGCTGAGCCAACAAGACAGTTACGCATGAGGGAAAGGACCTTAAATTGAATGCGTTGGTGAATGGGAAGCCAGTGAAGGGAGTCCCGGATGTAGGAAGAGATATGGGCAAACTTCATGATGCCCCCTATAAGGCGAGCAGCAGCATTAAGGATGGACTGAAGTTTAGATGTGTTAGTAGAGGACAGGCCAATATAGACAGCATTTCCGTAGTCAATCCTAGTACAGATCAGAGCATGAACCAAGGTCACAATCGCATGCAGCGGAAGAGACTGGCGAATGGCACGAAGTTGGCGTAAATAGTAAAAACACGAGCGAGAGACACTATTGACATGATCAGATAGAGAAAGAGTAGGATCTAGGACAAATCCAAGATCACGGACAGAGGAGGAGAAGTACACATTGGGAAACCTGAGGCGCAGAGAGTCAGCATCAATCCTGGCAAGCTGGACACGATTGCCAAGCCAAATGTACTTGGTTTTATCATAGTTAAGACGAAGGCGATATATCGTGTAGGCTATGGTTGACTTGAGCTAACGTCTCAAAACTTCCCACTACGCACCGCACATGCACTTCAGACAAGTCAACAGCACACTGGACAATGTTAGCCGCACACCTCGTGTTAGAATACACGCGATTTTAGGCCCTGCTATATTCATGTAAGTATTAAGACTTATATTTACGCAACGCTGTAGGCTAGTCGCCCACTCATTCAGCTGGGCTACAAGGGAATCTCGTACACTATAATAGGCTAGGTACAGAAATTAGTACCAGCTCAACAAATAAGACGGCAGTAGAGGACGTCCAGTGTCTAGTTTACAGTTAGTTAAAGAAACTTTAAACTACTCAAGATTACTGAATTTAGTCACATGTAGCCTACTATAGTAGTCTGTAGCTTAACGCATCTTAATCTCTTCATTTTCACCATAAAACTGAAAAAATCTCTACAGCTTCCACTATACGAAAGCACTAATAGAATCACAAATTGCACTGAACTTCACAAATCAGGTTAACACGATAGTTGTTTGTTTACACAGAATTACGTCATTACATTATGCGGGCCAGTGTGTGACGTAGCTAACACGGTAGTTGTTTGTTTACACAGAATTACGTCATTACATTATGCGGGTCATTGTGTGATGTAGCCGCTAAAATAATAAGTAAAATATTTCATAGTCGAGTCAAGTCGAGGAAACAACGATCAACTCGACTTGTTAAAACATTTGATCGACTCGACTTGCAAGTCGATCAAGTCGAAGATTTTTCGACCAACTCGACTTAGCCGAGTTTCGACCAACTTGATCGACTGACTCGATCGATAACGGGGTATATCAGGCAGGCAGACAGTCAGACGGCTTAGGTAGGTGGTGTTTAGAGTTGAAATGGCGAGGGAGGTAAGGGGAAGAGTAGGGATCGCGATAGGATCTGTGAAAGAGCAGTGTTCACAGTTTTAAGTGAAATACCTGTAGGGAGACAGCAAGAGGTTAGGTTTTTGTGCTTCAACCCTTCCTCCCCAACTTCTTTCTAAAACACCTGCCAGAAGCTTCCAGAACAGAATTTACATGTCTTCCAAATTTAAAGTGGCTCAAGCAAAGTGATATCCTGTGGCTAGTAACATTATAGGATACTATATGAGTCTACATGCATGTCTGCCTGCAGAACACCATCTATTGTTGAATCTACATTACCTCATAAGCCATTAACCAGACACTCGTAGGTATTGTATTGTATTGTATTGTATTTCATTGTATTGTATCTAGAAATTTATAAGCGCCTCTCGCAGAATAACTATTCAGAGGCGCTCTCTCAGCACAGAAGCCCGAGGAAACAGAAATGCCTTTAGGGAATGCGAGACCGATGAGGAAAAACCAGTCATGATGCACAGAAGTAGGTGCAACATAAATGTTCAAATATCTGCAAAGGCAGATAGGCAAAGACTGTCAGATAGACTCAGAATGATGATTGGGTGGTAAGAGGAACAGAGTAGAGTCAGCTTCGTAGGCAGTCGTCAAACGTCATCGATACAAAAAGAATATCAGTCCCTTAAGATAACGCCGACAGTTGGCCATGTTAGGAAGTGGTAGCGACTTCATATTCTTAGCCTCGGCTTATGAGGGCAGGTGGCCAATCTTTTCACTCGCCGTCTCATCTTCCCACCGACAGTGCCTGGGATGTGTAGTCATTTTAGCTGAGTTGGTTAAGGGGCGCAGATGAAGCAGATATCGGGAAATAAATTTCTGTCCTGGCAGGGATTTGAACCCCCGATTTCTAGGTTGTCAGTCCAGCACGCTAACCACTAGACCAACGCACACGTCATCGTTAGAGGAAGTTGCACATAGCACTGGTCACTTTAGTTTACCTCGCTTCTCATTGCCGAATTTCAATACCATGCTTCCTGTGTAGGACATACAAAGTCGTGTTTCAAACACTGTATATAGTGTAGTAATTATTAGCAAATGTATACACAATATGAAGCAAATGAAAAGGCGACACGAATTTTGCACTGCTCTTCACATCAAGATGACACTCTAATTTGGTTTCTATACACCGACTAAACAACTCGGAAGCCTTAAACACCGAACACATTAAAGAAATATCCGACTAAATTAATGTATTTCCGCCATTATTAAACATAGACGGATCGAAGAATATTACACGTCCAGTGTTCAGTATGAGATTTCTTCGATTAATTTCCTCAGCAGTAGGTTATGCCTTTTCCGGATCAGAACCTAGATGAACTCGACATCGTCTGTATCGAAAAACGAAAGTCTCTTAGTTGTGTCGATATTGGCAATGTTCGGAGCTGGTCTTTCGTGTGTGTTTCCAGCAGAATTTATGTCGGGATTGTCCAAGGACTGTCCTTTAGGAGGCATCACAGTCTGTGGTGAAATTGAGTCGGCTGTATCCAGAGGTATTACCTTGTGGGGCAACTCTTGTTCTAAGATTTTTTCATCTACGTACATGGAGTTTCCTTTTTGAGTCACCTTCTCGAATTCTCCTGAATATATTATTTCCGACTTGTTTTGCTGTTGAGCGGTGTTCCAAGCTGAACTTTCTTCGATTATTACCAAAGAACTTTGCCTTTGAAAGAAATTTTTCGCTGATGTTTCAAGAGAATTTTCTCGATGAAAGTCCTTTATCGGCGAAGTTTTTTCTGCCATTTCGAAAAAATTCTCTCGTTCGGAGATCTGTCTCGTCAAAGTTCTTTCTGCCATTTCGAGCGTATTTTCTCGTTCAGATCCCTGTCTCGACAGAGATTTCTCTGTCATTTCGAGAGAATTCTTTTGTTCAGATCCGTGTCGCGACAGAGATTTTTCTGCCACTTCGAGAGAATTTTCTCGTTCAGAGCTCTGTCTCAGGTGAAGTTTTTCTGCCATTTCGAGAGAATTCTCTCGTTGGGTGTTCTCTCTAGACATTGGTTTTTCTGCAGTTTCAAGAGAATTCTCTCGTTCGGAGCTGTGTATCGACGTAGGTTTATCTATCATTTCGAAAGAATTTTCTCGTTCACAGATGTGTTTCATCGGAGGGTTTTCTAACATCTCGGAAGGTTTCTCTCGTTCAGAGCTCTGTCTGGACATTGGGTTTTCTGCCATTTCGAGTGAATTTCCTCGGTCAGAGCTGTGTCTTGACAGAGATTTTTCTGCCATTTCGAGAGAAATCTCTCGTTCAGAGCTGTGTCTTGAGAGAGATCTTTCTGCCATTTCGGCAGAATTCTCTCGTTCAGAGCTCTGTCTAGACATAGGTTTCTCTGCCATTTCAAGAGAATTCTCTCGTTCAGAGCTCTGTCTAGACATAGGTTTCTCTGCCATTTCGAGTGAATTCTCTCGTTCAGAGCTGTGTCTTGACAGAGATTTTTCTGCCATTTCAAGAGAATTCTCTCGTTCAGAGCTTTGTCTAGACATAGGTTTCTCTGCCATTTCAAGAGAATTCTCTCGTTCAGAGCTGTGTCTTGACAGAGATTTCTCTGCCATTTCGGCAGAATTATCTCGTTCAGAGCTGTGTCTTGACAGAGATTCTTCTGCCTTTTCGAGAGAATTCTCTCGTTCAGAGCTCTGTCTCGACATAGGTTTCTCTGCAATTTCGAGTGAATTTTCTCGGTCAGAGCTGTGTCTTGACAGAGATTCTTCTGCCTTTTCGAGAGAATTCTCTCGTTCAGAGCTCTGTCTCGACATAGGTTTCTCTGCAATTTCGAGTGAATATTCTCGGTCAGAGCTGTGTCTAGACATAGGCTTTTTTGCCTTTTCGAGAGAATTCTCTCGTTCAGAGCTGTGTCTTGAGAGAGATTTTTCTGCCATTTCGGCAGAATTCTCTCGTTCAGAGCTCTGTCTAGACATAGGTTTCTCTGCCTTTTCGAGTGAATTCTCTCGTTCAGAGCTTTGTCTCGACATAGCTTTCTCTGCCATTTCAAGAGAATTCTCTCGTTCAGAGCTTTGTCTCGACATAGCTTTCTCTGCCATTTCAAGAGAATTCTCTCGTTCAGAGCTCTGTCTCGACATAGGTTTCTCTGCCATTTCAGGAGAATTCTCTCGTTCAGAGCTGTGTCTTGACAGAGTTTTCTCTGCCATTTCGGCAGAATTCTCTCGTTCAGAGCTCTGTCTAGACATAGGTTTCTCTGCCATTTCAAGAGAATTCTCTCGTTCAGAGCTGTGTCTTGACAGAGATTTTTCTGCCATTTCAAGAGCAGAATTCTCTCGTTCAGAGCTCTGTCTCGACATAGGTTTCTCTGCCATTTCAAGAGAATTTTCTCGGTCAGAGCTGTGTCTAGACATAGGCTTTTCTGCCATTTCAAGAGAATTGTCTCGTTCAGAGCTGTGTCTTGACAGAGATTTTTCTACCATTTCGAGAGAATTCTCTCGTTCAGAGCTTTGTCTCGACATAGCTTTCTCTGCCATTTCGAGAGAATTATTTCGTTCAGCGCTGTGTCTCAACAGAGATTTTTCTGCTATTTTGAGAGAATTTTCTGGTTCAGAGCCCTGTCTCGACAAAGATTTTTCTGCCACTTCGAGAGAATTCTCTCGTTCAGAGCCCTGTCTTGACGGAGTTTTATCTCCTGATTCTATGTAAGTTTCCCTTATAGATCCCATTCCTAACGATGTTTCTTTCACTAGAGAATTCTCTTGTACAGGGACCTTCTCATCGGGCTCTTCACTAAAAAATCGCAGTTTTGCCAGTTTGATTTTTGTTGCTGTATCTGTCAACTCCAGAAATGTTTCTTGTAGAAAATTCTTTCTCGGTGGAACCTGGTTTGGTTGGTCTGTTAGACAGTAATTCTGTTGTAAGGATCGTTGTGACGAGTTTTTCTCCTCTGCATACTTCTTTGAGGCTATTTCGTGGTCTGTCGCGCTCTTTTGGTAACAGCTATTGACGGAAATTTTCACGTTGTCGAAGTTACTTGCTGAAGATTGCTTATTCAGTACTACGGAATGTTCTTCAAGCGAGTTCTTTTCCTTCGTGTCATGGTTTTGCTCCGCGTTTTCCAATGTCTCTCTTGCAGGAGTCACTTCTTTAATTGCGGGATCATTTATTGTCGTTTTAATTACTGGATCATTTATTGTCGTTTTAATTGCTGGATCATTTATTGTCGTTTTAATTGTTGGATCATTTATTGTCGTTTTAATTGCTGGATCATTTGTTGTCGTTTTAATTGCTGGATCATTTATTGTCGTTTTAATTGCTGGATCATTTATTGCTTTAATTGTTGGGTCATTCTTTGTCATTAGTGTTGTGTCCTCAACCTCAATAGTAATTGCCGGCTGATTAATGTTTGCATCTTTAGCCTCCACAGGACTTTCAAGCAGAGGTATCTTCCGACGAGACTTTGGGTCAGTAACTTCTGCAGGAACTTCCCAGGAGAATTTCTTTCTCAGTTGATGGTTATAACTCTTCGAAGAAGCTACAGCGTAAGAGGTATTGCTCGTTGCCTTTGAATCCGCGCTCTCCTTCGAACCTTTGCTCTCTGAAATTAAACAACGTGTTGAAACTGGCCTAACTATCCGTACCTCCGTAAGACTTTCTTTCTCAATCGGGGTCGGATCAACCACCTTTATAGAGTACTTCTGCGGATTTTTGTTACATTTTACTGAAGTGTCTGTAATTTCCAGCGTTACCTCACGCATGGATGTCTTCTTTGACGGAATCTTAGAGTCGCCTGTCTCCAGAGTGCGCTTGTCCTCGGCAGCGTTTCTCGTCACGTTAAAATTAGTCAGGTCGAGAGAACTTTTCCGTTGAAACACGTTTCTATTTAGATAAGGAAGCATCTCTAACGAACCTCCACACTGCCACTGGGATCTTTCGTCCTGCATTTCCCAATGGACTGGAGTTCCTCTGGAGGTCATCCGCTGGCGGCTTCTCTGTAGAGACACATTTCCTCCGGATAAGGTTTTTCTTAGGAAAGAGGATCCCTCAAATAATATCGCTGCACCCGACCTTTCCAGGTAGTTCTCGAACCCTGTGTTCTTTTTCGCCAGAGCCGTTGAGGCGGTTTCGGTAGGTTGTCCGTTCTGATGTGAGTTGTTGACTCCTCCTCGCACGGTCTCGTCAACGATCTCCACAGAGTCTTCTTCTCTCTGACAGAGAACACGAGTTTTGTTGCCGTTCTTCACGACGAGAGAACTTCTCTCGTTAGCCTGCGACGAGTTCGACGACTTCCTCGGTTTAGTGCGAGTCGGCGAATCCGACTTGAAGTTCTTTTCGTGGAAAACGAAGAGACAGGTTCGCAGGCGGTTGAATGAGGCTCTGTGGGAGAAGAGAAGGTCGTACGTTGATCCTCCGACGATTCCGCCCAGCAAAGGTCCAAACCAGAAGATCTGTAATAGCCAAGCGTCGATGGTAAGTAAGCAAGTTGGTGCGTGAACAATCAAGTTGCAACTAACCTATCGGCAGCTATGGGACACGGTATCCGATTGGTTAGAACGCTCGGCCTGTACGCGTTCGAGCCTTCTCCCCTAAAACGGTGACTGTGTAAGCCCGTAAGGACCTTGAGAAAGTCTTTCACTCACAATTGCTCAGCGCCATCGATTGATGCTTGGTCGTTAGACACTGGCGCTTAGTAAATGCGTAATAGTGACAACTAAGTAAGTAAGCAACAAGTAGACACACTTAATATAACTCCTAAAATATTTAAGCACTCTGCAAAGCTATTTGGAGATTGATGAAGTAGCCTACCGCGGTACTAGGAGACTAGGCAAGCAGCGTGCCTCTGGGTAGCACAGGATCAATACTTATTTCTCCTAGCCGTTTACGGATTTCATTTGCTCAGTGTGGGAATTGTAGAAAAAGACATGGAGGGGGGAGGTTGAACATTTTATCCATATTTTACAAACTGATGTCAACGAAATTTGAAAGCAGCTGATTTCAACGCTAGCAGTTTTGCAAGTCAGACTCGAATAAAATTCAATTCCTTTGTTGAGAAGATTCACAAATGCATACATGATACACCATAAAAATTTCTTCTCTTTGTCAGCGACTCAGAGTCAAATAATACTAAATCACACTAGCACAACTGAGAGGGTTGGAAACGACCCTCATGGGTGTGCAATGAAGACTTAACTGGGGTCCTAAGAGAGACTAGGGGGTTGAACTCCTCAATCCCCCGACAATTCCCACCCTGCATTGGCCTAAAGTAATTTAATCGAAATTCAATTAATCTCTGTTACAAAATACATGCAAACATCTCCGCGTTGAGCTATTTTGGAGCGCCAGGGTGTTAGTTTAATGTGCAGATTTCTCATATTTTTCTCTCGAATCATTTCGAAGCCGCAACAATAAAACTACGAGGAGATATAGATGAGATAAATGAAATAGAAAGTCATAATTTTTTTATCAGTATCAGATCTGTAAGAAAATCCATAGAACGAAGCAACCCGATAACACAAGACGCAGCGGACATACCAAACAATTGCGATAATAAAAACCGACTCCTGGGATTGCTGTATCCAAGCAACCAGCGCTAACCGAGGTTCGCCATTTTGTTGCTGCGGTCGACACAGCACCCATCTAAACGGATGATTGAGTGGTTTGATATTTGGCACTAATTTCGCTGAAGTCCCCGAAGCGACTGGCTAGCAATCGCGTGAGATAGCACGATCGAGCCGGAGTTTTGTGGATCCAGCGCGAATTGATGTTTAACCAACGAACAGCGAGACCTTTTCCGCGTATAATATATTGGCGAGATTACGGTGCACTGGCTGTAGGCCTAACTGGAACTATACAGTCGGGTGGGTTTTAATATCCGACGTGGGAATTCGTTGCCGACTCATTTGCTGCAGTCGATTCCCTGTTTCTTTTCACAGGTCGCGCTATGCATGATCTGACTCAGATAGGGATCGATGTTGGTCCTCTGGCACTCCCAACTGTTCATATCCACTATTTAGTATTCGCGGCTCTGCACGGTACTTAATAATTCGTACACTGACATGCCCAAGGTCAGTGTACGCCAATTGGCCGTGGTCGTCATACTGTTAACATACACTTCGTTTTGTTTTTAATTTTTGTTTTTAATTTAACTTCTGTCATCTGTTTTTAATGAAATGATAGGCTAAAAGTGTCCTAGGCTGAACTGAGTAACTGTGTGAAACTTATGGTTCCTACGTCAAATGATCTAATGTTGCTTAAATGTTAATTAAATTGGTGCAATTATTGTAATATTAACATAGGCGTAGACTCGGGGGGAGCCGGGGCACGTGCCCCCAATAATTGAGATGGACTGTACACCCAATGCAACAAGTGTAGAATGAATAACCAACCCCCCATATTTTGGACAAGTTTACGCCTGTGGTAATTAAATTTTAAAAAATAGAACTGCATTTGAGATTGCCCTCCTTCCAAAGTTTAGAAGTGCACACTCGAATGTGTATCAGACAATACTAATTCAGGTCTAATTAATAATATAGGCCTCATTCAGACTATGCCAATTCAAGTGTAATTAATAATATAGGCCTAAATGAGACTAGACTAATTCAGGACTAAATAATATAGGCCTCATTCAGACTACTAATTTAAGTGTAATTAATAATATAGGCCTAAATGAGACTAGACTAATTCAGGACTAAATAATATAGGGCTCATCCAGACTACTAATTCAAGTGTAATTAATAATATAGACCTAAATCAGACTAAACTAATTCAAGACTAATCAATAATATAGACATACTTAAGACTATGCTAATTCAGGTCTAATTTAAAATATATGATCATAATTCAGACTAGACTAATTCCCGTCCAATTAATAATATATGCCCAATGCCCATAAATCAGACTAGACTAACCCAGTGAGACGTCCAGACATTGTTGACGACAGCTGGACCAAAGCTTCTTGCGGTGTTCACACTACCACCGGTGAACGGCACCTACAGAAACAGGTTTTGTTCTTAGGCCATATAGAAGCTTACATATGTTAGTAAATATAATTATATACTGTATATATAACTATATATCTATACATATAATATCCATAGAACGTGTGTCTGTCGATAAACGTTACGTCACAAACGGTTTCTGTTCTATTGTGAAACCGTTTGTGACGTCAGTACTGCGGTCTTGACGACGGCGATAAGAGCATTTTAACCAACGATACATATAGGCCTATATACACTGCCGTCATAATATGACGGGTAAATACTCTAGTATATACATAATATTCGTAATTGCATATATGTATAGACATCCGGTGTTTGAGCTGTACGTGTTTGCGAGAAACCGCCACTGGCGACCTTTTCAGCTAGGCCTAGGCCTGATAGCAAGTGCTTGAAGATGAGAGAAAGTGCTTCAAGGTGAGAGAAAGTGCTTTAAGATGAGAGGTGAGACAGAGTGCTTACCGTCAGCAGGTATACACCTGTGCAGGTGAGACCAATGACGAACGGCGCTGATTGCGTTTCGTTCTGATGTTTGACGTCATACGTTGCGAAGACAACGAAAACGAAGAAGAACGATGCGAGGAACTCAACGCCGAACCCCTGACCCTCGTCCACCTTCTCACCGAGCACCGTGCACCCTTTGCGACCACCGTGCTCATCCTGACTCACCAGGTAGACAATCCCGGCTGCGACGACGGCACCGAGCATCTGAGCCAACAGGTAGAGCAGGGCTCGAACAACGCTTGTCCTTCGCGTCGCCAGCAGGGCAACGGTGACTGCAGGGTTGATGTGACCGTCTTCATCGTCCGCGCTCCTCACGCAGAACAGTACGGCCGTGTAGGCGAGTCCAAAGGCCAGGGAGACCCGGACGCTATAAGGGTGCTCCGTGAAGTCAGTCTCGACGCAAGCCCCACATCCTATGAGAACGAGGACCAGGGAGCCCAAGCCCTCGGCTGCCACAGCTCGCCAGAACGTGGTGCTGCGTATATCGTCCTTGAGTCGCGCCATGTTGCAGATCTCCGATAGGAGGAACCCGAGTCGAGAACGAATCTTCTGGAAACCGGCGACGTTGGCGCTCTTGGCGAAGAGAGAGCTCATTTAAGGAGTGACAAAATTCTTCACTCTCGGCTGGTAGGGATCCATGTCAGCCCCTTTTGACCACCAGTCCTACATTGGATGCACAGGCCTATTTACGCATAGGCCTATTTATGTTAGACCTATTTAGGTAAGGCCTGTTTATACACAGGCCTACTTATGCATAGGCCTATATTACCTGCTCCTTTAACTGCTTTGTCGTTTTGTCCAGACTCTTGACGGCACAACGTAAAGTCGTATAACCTTTTTGTTTATCTCTCAGAATCCATATTTAACCCATTGTCGGCCACATTTGTCTCATTCACCGCTGTTTTTAAAATCTCACACGTTGCCCTATTCCCTTCACTTTCCAGCCATGGCTTGCCTCTTATTCAAATACGTGCAAAATACACGATCACAAAAAGTGACAAGGCAAAAATAACGAGAGAAAACAGAGTAATGACATCCGTGTTTTAGTTCAGACGATCAGTCGCTAATGTTTTTCGCCAAATTCCAAAAATCCATTTGAACTAAATTCCACGAAATGATTCGGTTGCTATAGTTATAGTTCAGGAAAATGGTTCCGCTATCATCATCAAACGGCTGTTTCGTGGTCAGCAGACGATTGAAAACAACTGTATCAGTACTGAATATTCGACTGCATTGTTTCTCACAGTTGCATGTCTGCTCCAGTCGGCCGCAGTCAATATATTGGAGAAGAGTTCTGAGCGCTGCACGCGATTCTCCGCGGTTCATACATACAGATGCCATTGTTATGTAGTCTATTATTATTTGAAGATTTATAGAGCGCCAGTTTTTAAATGCACCGCAGATGGTAATGATATATCCTACACGTCCGCATATAAATCGTAGGTGCAGCAGTTGAAGGAATGATGTACCTTGAAAATTATTTACACCACTAGGTGGCCTACTCAGAAGAAGAACCAAACTCGCATTTACATGTAAAAATCTGATTACGACGGTTCAACAAATGCAATGATACCGCTCAGGAATTCATCTTTCTAGACATAAATACGTAACCTGCGTAAATTCGTGTACACGTGTACGCGTTTCTATAGAGCGCTCGACCGTATGGCCTCGACCCCGTTCATTTTTCAATGAAATGATCGTGTGAGACCCTTCAGCACCCCTGCCCGTTTGAATGGGTGCCACGCCATTTAAGGTTCCCTGTCACGAACGAGGTTTGTTGGAGTTTCAGATTAGTCGTATAAATGCTTCGCTGAACGCTGGGTAGATTGTTCTTTTAAATTAATAGTATATCGACAGTATTCCTAGTTTTAATTAGACCAATTTAAGTAAGGCCTATCTTCCGCCAGTGTAGATTGTGGAGTTAGGCGCGTTTCAGTAGGCTAATCGTATACGGCCCTAATCGTAAATTTCAACTTTCTAAAGTGCCATTTCTTGAAATTTCTTGAAAGCTGAGCGTAGGGCACCAGCTTATTCACGAGCGCTGTGTCGAGTCAGTGTTGTCAAAAGGAGATCCCAGTTCCTGTTGCCAGAGGGTTCTGATCAAGAGAGGGGAAGAATTGGAAGGCTCTAAGTCTCAAGTAGCGAAGCAGCTTCGCCACGTGGCTAAGATATTTATCCCTTTAACTCCACCAGAAACGAATGTATACTACAAGACCAACATTTTCAAGAAATGTTTCTTTAAAAATTTATAATCAGCGATCCGGTTCGGTAAGGTGTCTTGACCTGCTTAACCTTAACTTAACTTACCGTGCATTTCCTTACCCTGCTTAACCTTACCTTACCTTTTTTGTTTTGTCAGAAAACGGCGTTGGCCTAACTCGTTTATCGGTATAAAAACTTTTACATGCGCATGGTTTTGAAATGAACGAGATACAGCTGATAGATTTCTATTCATTATTTTACTAATCTATGATTGTTACCAATTGCGTTGTGTCAAATGGTTAAATGAATAAACGAATATTTGATTTGAATTTATTTTACACTCACATAGAGCTACAGTCACTGTTATGGAATATAACTTATAGCCCTTCAAACAGCAGGATGAACACAATGATTCCAACCGCTGACGATACGAAAGCAAAGTAGGTTTTTGTGGATTAAAATGCAACTTATTCTAACATGAAACCAGAACTACAGAAAAGCATCTAAACCAGAGGTTTTCAAACTGTGGTCCGCGGACCAAGAGGGGTCCGCGAAGGATATGGCGGGGGTCCGCGAAAGCGTTCTGAAAATATTCATTAATGATTAACACTGCAAGGTTTTAGCATTGTAACCGAAATTGTAACCGAAAACTTATATAGCGCCACTCAGATCAGCATTAACAGCCTGTGTTTTCAGATTCTTACACTACTTATAAGCAAGCTTGTATTGTGGAAATAGTCTGCCTGTAATTTTGTTTAAATCGTAAGTGATAAATTTTACGTTTTATATGCTTGGGTCCGCGAGCTATGCCTAGAAAAAATAAGGGGGTCCCTGGTCCAAAAAGTTTGAAAACCTCTGATCTAAACTTAGTGGAAGGAGAACACCATTTATTATTATCTTCTCATTATCCTGGCTGTTCCTGGAGGTTCGCAAAGGTTCATCAGTCACTCTGTTTCAGAGTAAAGCAGGGAGGCGACCTGACCGACGTCTCTTAAGAGCGTAGACTCGGACCCGACCTGGGCTGGTGAACCAAAGTCCTCCGTGCCCACCTTCACGTGGTGCGGACCGTTAATACCCTTCAATGGGAAGGGGAACGAACGGGCACGGCAGGCAAAACCAGAGGAAGGCAATGGCAAACCACCCCTGTTAACATGCCAAGAAAATCGTCATGAGAACTGGCATGAATCTGGAAGAACTAAGGGACCTGACTTCGAATAGGAAGCAATGGAGAATGTTTATCATGACGATCGCTAGAGCTCCAGGAGTTGACAGCACAAGGTAAACAAGGTAACCTGGCTGTAGCGGGACTTATGACCCTTTTGCATTGCCCTTTTGACGCCAGCGCTCGAAATGCTATAAGCGAAACTGTCATAATTTGATTTGCCTGTTGTGTGGTGTTTCAATAAACAAATTCAAATTCAAATAGAAATTTTATTTTCTTCTTTGCATTAATTATTAATTCATTTTGCGTTCTCGTGAAAACGTTATCTGAAACGATGACGTCATCCGTGAGCCGTCTGTCTTACGTCATCTTTCTATCGACGTTGTCATGGCGCAAAAATTCTCAATTCGTGAAGAACTTCGAAAACGGAGCTCTGAAATCTTCAAATAAATCAGAATTTTAAGACGATTAACGTTTGAAATCTTCGATAGATAAAAGAATTTCAACTGTTTTCAACACGGTCAACGTTTAATATCTTTGAATAAAGAAGAGTTTCAACAAAGTCAACGTTTAAAGTCTTCAACACAGTCAACTTTTGAAGCAGCCGCAAACAGTAGGAAAACAGCACAACGAACAGAATGTAGGCCTACTTATGCGACCACGTAAGTGCAGATCCCAGTAAGAAATTTTACTTTCTTCTTTGCATTAGAAGAAGGAGGCATTACTTATTAAGAAAGTGATTGTTCGTCGTTCCCCTTAGTTGCTGGATTATATTTTATTCCTTAAACACTTTAACGACGAGAGCTGGTTTACTAGAAGCGAATGGGAAGCCAATACAGCTCGTCGTTAAAGTGTTTTAAAATGTTTCAGTAAGCAAAACTAATGGACAAGCGATACGAGAATACGGTTATGAATTGTCATCATCATCATCATCATCATCATCATCCTCATCATCATCATCATCATCCTCATCATCATCATCATCATCATCATCATCACCACCAACACCACCACCACCACCACCACCACCCCCACATCGCCCGTAGGTGTTCCATGCCTCCCTGACAATGTCTCGCCATTCCATCATGTCCAGTGCCGAATGGTTCAGCACTTGGAGACTTGCTCCGCACCATCCTTCAATGTCATCTGTCCATTCCCTGTGAGGTCTTCCTCTTTTGTTTGTGCCTTCCATTATTCCAAAAACCAAAGTTTTAATTTTTCTGTCTTCCTTCATTCTTCAGATATGTCCGAACAGTCATAGCTTTCTCTGGATAACTTTTTGCATGCAGGGGCGTCTATCCCCCAAAGTCATTGGAGCAACTTCCCCTACCCTCCCTCCTCTTCGCCCTTTCTTTTCTCTCCCCCCGCCCATTAATGATGGCACATACACTGACAGATTCCCCCTATATATTTTTGGATGGAGCATTTGCGCCAAGGTTTCTATGGAGTAGACGCCCCTGTTGGCATGAGATTTTCGGTCAAACTGATTCTTCTGTATAATTTCTCATTGCTGATATTCTGAGTCCACCCTATTCTGAGGATCTTACGATTGCATTTTCATTCGAATGCTAACACTTTCTTTTGTGAAGCCTTTGTTAACACCTATGTCTCGCATCAATACATCATGCTACTGAACACACACGTCTTTAGTACACTCAACTTAGTCCTCATACAAAGTGCCTCGCTTTTCCAAATTGTGTCCATGGATTTCAGCACGGCTGGTCCTTTGACTATTCGTATTCTTATTTCACTTTTGCAGTCCAAAGCGTATGTTATGTTGCTTCCAAGATATGTAAACCTCTCCACGTTCTCTAATCGTACGCCCTGTTTACATCTTGAAATTACGAATACAATCTAATCTAAGCAGCTGATATTATCTAATCCACCAAGTCTGGTCTACACTCCTTTACTCTAGTCTAGTCTAATCAGCCTACATTTCAGGCACTGCCATCTATATAGTGAACGAAACCGTGTGCTGCGGACATGCTTCTACTGTCGTCATTCTTTATCCTCGGTGCAACAAAACCCAGGAACTCTGGGCATGGTGACAAACTTGCAGCTATGGTTGGAACTCGGTTGGCTCTACGTGTGTGCGAGAGCTCGCCATTTGTGAATCATCCGGATGATCCGATTATCGGAGCGGTGTCAAGGCATTAGCAGAGGTCTGGGAGCAATAGCGCTGATGCACACACGTTTTGGCTCTGTGACGCTAAGGCAGAAGCATGCTCAATTGCTCATTGCTCACACAACTTTTGGAAACATTATTACTATAAAAATAATACAGTGATATATACTCTGATATCGGATAAAATGCAGAATTTTATCCAACTTATGTACTTGACTGAGGTTGGCTCACACAACTTTTAAACACTTCTCGGGTATCTGGGCATTAAGTTACTTTCATGGGTTCATCGTTATCAATGGAGTGCAACATTTCGGAGCGTTGCCGTTCCACGATTCTTTGAAAATCGTACCGGTGTTCTACCCGTCTCCAGACTGTGTGCAACTCGAAGTCAATTGGATGAAGATCCACCTCCACCATCCGGGTCCATGAATCCGTGTTCGACGTTGTTCTTCTAATATAAATAGTCTCTTTCAGCACCTTGGCGACCGGAAATCTAGGCTCGCAGAGCCCTAGTGCGGTTCTGCCTGTCATGGCACAGCGCGAATTGCGGAAACATCTTCTAGTTTCGATCATCTCCGAGGCTGGGGCCTGGCATGATGTAAAACTCAGTAAGACCAATTTATATACCAGGAGCATTGCATTATGTAAATCTCAGTAAGATCAGTGCATATACGAGGATTATTGGCATGATGTAAAACTCGGTAGGACCAGTTTATATAGGAGGATCATTGGCATGATGTAAAATTCAGTAAGACCGGTTTATATACGAGGATCATTGGCATGATGTAAAACTCAGTAAGACCGGTTTATATACGAGGATCATTGGCATGATGTAAAACTCAGTAAGACCGGTTTATATACGAGGATCATTGGCATGATGTAAAACTCAGTAAGACCATTTTATATACGAGGATCATTGGCATGATGTAAAACTCAGTAAGACCGGTTTATATACGAGGATCATTGGCATGATGTAAAACTCAGTAAGACCGGTTTATACGAGGATCATTGGCATGATGTAAAACTCAGCAAGACCAGTGTATACACGAGGATCATTGACATGATGTAAAATTCAGTAAGACCAGTTTACGATAGGCTGATACTTTGAACGTTGCTGCGCATCGCACCAGGACACTATTGACTCGTATATCCGAGGATTATTATTGGCATGCATGGTGTGAAATTCAGTAAGACTAGTTTATATCCGAGGATCATTAACATGATGTAAAACCCAGTAAGACCAGTTTATATACGAGGATCATTAACATGATGTAAAACCCAGTAAGACCAGTTTATATCCGAGGATCATTAACATGATGTAAAACTCAGTATACACGAGGATCATGTGTGTGTTATTTGTATTACAGGCCTATATGTCAGTCCAAAAAATGTTGTGGTTGGTGCAGAGGTGTATGGTAGTGTCATTCCATCACCCAGGAAGCCAAGACTGCACAATAAGCATGAGACATTGTTGTCCATTAGTTTATTGTCATTTTCTTGATTAAAAATTCCATGCACTATTAACACAATCACAGTCACCAGTATCATAACTATGCGAAACTTATATTTCATTATCTACATTCAATACATTGTTGCCACTCTTCTGTTATTGAGCCATACATGCCTCATTTGGTTTAAAAAATGCTATCATAATAGATTAATAATTTGACTATGATTTTCCTTGAATTTACTATGGATTGGTGGCCAGCTCTATGTCATGCCTTAGCTATACTTAGTCTGTATAAACCCATCAGTCTGTGAGCTATACAAATATTAGTTTTTTTGTGAGAAATTAATATTAAACTCAAGACACGGTAAGCAAGATAAAGGATCAATTTCTGGTCTGTTTTGTCTTCTCATCGATCTCTTCCTTGTTCTTTGTGCCCCTCTGACGAGACTGAGAAGTCAAATGTGACGCGGTACCTGAACGTTCAGGCTGGTGCCCTGCTAACGAGGAGTTCAGACACTCGATTCTCATCGCTATAGGACAGAAATATTTCAAAATTCTCGTCAAACTGGGGCCCTCTAGTGAACTCATTTACAAATCAGTTCAAGGATGCCTACATTATAACTCCAAATGAAGCAGATATCTGATAATTTATGTGACTAGTTTTTCTAGTTTTTTTTAGTGACCTTACTAACCATAAAGTTTCAAATTTGTTCATATCACAGAATTTTCATCTCATCTGTTGGTTGTTTTTGAAGCCAGCCCACTCTGAGAGGATCGAGAAGCAGTTGGCCACGTGCGATGATGCATTAATTGTAGCTTAACCAACTCAGCTGTGATGAGTACACTGACCGCACACTGTCGGTAGGAATATGAGACGGCGAGGGAGAGGACTAACCACCCGCCCTCATAAGCTGAGGCTAAGAAGAATAAAGTCGCTAACTTCTCATACCCATGGCTGCCTCAGGAATAGCATAAGGTACTGCTCTTCTTCGTCTTTATCTTATCGCGCGTTTTGCTGTCTTCATAAGACTATAATGCAGCGTTCTTCTGTTTTTCAGGTCCAAACTGTAGACTTCCTGTTTCATCTTGCTGCATGCAACAACCTGATATCTGGTTTCTCTTGCCCAAAGCATGTTGATAGGGTTTCTCCGGTGGACTTACGGTTTGACCGAGGTGCCAGTAAAGGTGCCATCGATTGATACCTGGTACGATATTATAAAGGCGCTACAAAAGTTGTCATTGTATTAGATTCTTTGGTTTTGCCTGTGTTCTTTGGAATATTACTTGGTTTATTAATGAAAAGTAATAGTGAGAGGTTTGAACGAGGCGCTACGTAAATGTCATGTTGCACATGCGATGTGAAAACGATGCTTTGCGTCTACGGTATCATCGTTGGAGTGGATATCCTCTCTGGTACTTTACCCTATTAATAAGCGGAACACAAGTGCCATAAATGTTAAGCAACGAGTGAGTTCTAAACTGGTTTAATATCAATTCTTGATCTCTGGTATCCATCGTTTATCTGATCACACACACACACACGCGCGCACACACACATATCTACACACACACAGACACACACGCACGCACACACACACGCACGCACACAGACACACACACACGTACGCACTAATACACGCAGGCACACGCACACAAATTTCAACACTCACGAGTTCTAAGGCGCAATTCTTCGGTTGATATGGAAGAGCAGACTCAACAGCATGTCGGGTAAATCCATCATCATCTTTAACGAATTATTATTATTATTATTATTATTATTATTATTATTATTATTATTATTATTATTATTATTATTATTAATTATTATTATTATTATCTTAATAATACTAGAATAAAATATCATCGTGTTTAATTAATTCATTTATATCTTACGGTTTTATCACACGAGGGCTACATTAAATCATACGCCGGGTAGGCCTAAATACTATTTAGTCGATATACTTATTCACTTTATTTCTTCTTTTATTTTCTTTTATTCAAGGGAGGTGCAATCCTCTGAGTAAGAAATTAAGCTATATTATGGTTTTTACCCGAGGTTCACCTAGTAACTCAGGATTATTATTATTATTATTATTATTATTATTATTATTGTTGTTGTTGTTGTTGTTGTTGTTGTTGTTGTTGTTGTTGTTGGTCGTGTTGTTAATTATTATAGATGTATACAGTGCAAGTTATTCGAACTAATAACCAGTTTATCCCAAACACACCTCGATAACAAGTTTTCTTTTTCACTCAAAGTTATTGAGAATCCTAAAAGCGCAATTCAGAGGTAATACTTGTTTGACATTTGCATCCTCGTTTGTCTCGTCTCGTCATGTCTTATTTCGTCATGTCTTATTTCGTCATGTCTTGTCTCGTCATGTCTTGTCTCGTCATGTCTTATTTCGTCATGTCTTGTCTCGTCATGTCGTGTCTCGTCATGTCGTGTCTCGTCATGTCGTGTCTCTTCTCGTCATGTCGTGTCTCGTCTCGTCATGTATTGTCTCATCATGTCTTATCACTTCATGTCTTGTCTCGCTATGTCTCGTCTCGTCATGCCATGTCATGTCTCGTCATGTCATGTCTTTCATGCTTGTCTTTGGCTTGTCATGGATTGTCTTGTTCTTCACGGAGTTGCAGTTTGCTTAGATGATTTTTCTCTTGACCTTTGGCCTTTCGTTCAAGTGTTGTACGATTTGATTATTTTCTTGCCAACTTAACTCATTTGATACGATGGATTTCTCAACAATTCGAAATGCATTTGACAACGGCAGAACGTTGATCCTATCGACCTCTTGAATCTCCAGTTCATCAAATGTCTCTAGTTTTAATACTATTTCTCAGAATCCTGGTACCTTTGGAGAATTGGCATCACCTGGCGATTACAGGTAAGCTGACGGTAAGCTTTTCTCTCATCTAAAAGCATTTTCTCACCTTTCGCACTTTCTCTCATCTGCATAGTGTACCGGCTGACGGTAAGCACTCAATCTCGGACCGTTCCCCATTGGTCTCAGCTGCACAGGTGACGGTAAGCGTAAACGTAACAACATCCGGCCAACAAACTGACATCTACTGATACTTATCGCCATGGTTATGAGATGAAGAACAGTCCCTTTAATCTCGATTGGCAGCTACGTGTTGTATGAAGCGTTGGCGATTACCCAGTCCTCTACCTAGCCGTCTAATCTTCCTACTGATGGTCAGTCTGCTCATTCATGCATGCATTCGCTAGGGAATCTCGAAAGATCTTTCTGTCATGGCCGGATTTGAACCGTTGACCTATGGTTCGACAGTCCAGCATGCAAACCAATTGACTACCTACCACGCGCCTCGGTAAAGAAGCCTATCGCAACTCAGCGTACCTAACTGATTTCCTCACTGCTCGAAATGCTACACAACGGAGCTAAATTGAGACTAGGACGTCCTGTCTGAAGAGGCTTAGGATCGGACTTTGAGGCGTTGAATTGGAGAACGACGATGTTCTGTCTCCCAGACAACGCCCTGCACCGAGTGCCCTTCCAGCGCGGGTGCATTCCAGGTCGTTTCCCCAGAGGAGTACCTTAAGCTTCGGGTTGTTGTGCAGAGCATGGTAAAGCCTCGTAAAGATCTCGTCCAAAGATGGCGCCACACAATCGGAAACAATCCCGTTTTCGGGCAGCGAGACGGCGCCGCCGATGTTGTTGTAGCACAGCTTGACGGTCCTCAGGGTGGAGTTGAACCTCAGGGTGTCCAGCAAACGAAGAAATCCGAGGTTCCCGACGTTGCACATGTTCACGGACAGCGTCTCCACCGCGTGATTGTACCGCAATCCGTCAGCCAGGGCGTCGAGCCCTACATCCGTGATGGGGTTGAGGCTGAGCTGGAGACAGCGCAGGGCCGTGTTAGCGCGCAACGCCCGTGCCAGGGCTGTGCACCCGTTTGCGGATATCCGACAGTTCTCGAGGTTTAATTCACGCAGCGTCCGATTGGAGATGAGGGCCTCCGACAGGAAACGCATGCTGTCGTTTCCGATTCCGTTACTGCTGATGTCGAGAAAACTGAGGCGACAGTTTCGCGTCAGCGACTGGAAGAGTGCGCTTGCGCCGTAGCACGTGATCCCGTTATCGCGCATGCGCACCTTTCGCAGGGGGTTCGACCGGGCCAACGCCTCGGCGACCGCCTGACATCCGGTGTCGCGGATGTCGTTGAACCCGATGTCGAGGTCGGAGAGGGAGCGGTTCCGGGTGAGGCCGGTCATCAGCCGCGAGCAGCCGACGTCCGTCAGACCCGTGCTGGCCACGTTCAGGAAGCGCAGGCTGAAGTTGTGCCTCAGGGCGTGACCGAGATTGGCGGCCGCGTCGTTGCCGAAGGAGCTGAGGCGCAGCTCGAGGCGGACGAGGCTGGAACTGGTCGAGACGGCCTGAAGTATGAGTGCGAGGTCGTCGTCGCTGATGTGCGTCTTGACTAGAGAGAGTTCGCGAAAGCAGGACGACTGGTCAAGGACTCGACGTAGTAGACTGGCCTTCTGGCGGCGGCAAAGGCAGTGGTTGATGAGATGGAGCGTCAGCATCGGAACGTTCGGCTGACCCAGTTCGTCGCCTATGACCGAAGGGAGGTACGAGCCCCCGGCTAGGGATAGACTCGAACAGTCGATCGGGATGTTCGGGCTCGTCAGGCTGCGGTCATCAGTGTTACATGTATTCGAAATGGTAGGGGTAGTTGGAAAGGTGGACGCGTCTCGGTGGCAGAAGATAAGGTCAAGGTCGAAGTCACTACTCGATTCCGAGACACTGCAGATGTCGCAGGTAGTTGTTCCAGGTGAGTCACTGTCATCATCATCGTCGTCGTCGTCGTCATCATCATCGAAGTCGGGCGAGATGAGAGCGATCAGTGTGTCGAGAGTCTGAAGGAGATCGAAGAGGTGCTGGAGGTGGACCTTGGATCCGATGACGCTGAGGAAGAGTTCGTAGTGATCCTCATTTTGACCGGCGATCACGTCCCAGATGAGGTCCTGCGCCGCCTCCGGGTTGCAGCACTCGCTCCACGCAGCCTCCGTCAGTTCTAGGTCGAGTCGTGACCTCTGTACGTATTCGGCGAGTGAGGCGCTGTCAATCTCGGACGCCAGCAGCTCGACGGTCCTCTGTAGGACGGACCTCACCTTCTGCGCCTGCATCTCTAGAAGGTCATCGCCCCCGTTGACCCCTACCGTAGTTGGCACGTCACTTCCGCTGAATTTCCCGGTTTCGGCCTGAAGCGAAACCGAAACCTTCAAGTCGAGGTCAGCAGCGCCGCCTGCTGGTGATGACGTCAACGTGACGTCTTCGAGGGATGACGATTTCTCCAAAATGGCGGGGGTCGTTCGTACCACCGGCTTTGTCGTCTGCTCGTTTGGCGCGCTGCAGCCAGCGTCAGTCGGGACCCTTTCGGGGGTCTGTTGCGCAGTCGTGGGCGGCCCCGGCCGTTGGGTGGTGGCCCCGGAGCTGGCGGTTGAGTGATCGTCGGTGGAGGAGGAGGCCTTGCTGAAGACACCCGATTCCTCGAGAGAGCTCTGCTGGCTACGCGGTCTGACGTCATTCGATGATTGCGGCGCAGCGGCGCCATCTGGCGATTGCTTGGCGACGACGTCGACGTTGTTGAGAATGTAGCAGGTGGACTTGGCAGACGGACTTCGCGATAGGATCGTGTTATTTACCCATTTCCTCCCTAAAACATCCAATCGCACACGCTGCTTAAATCCACAGTGCACCGGTAAGCCTGTATCGTATAACAGAGGATAGTATTGCAGAATATAGCATATCATATCGTAGCATATATAATACAGTACAATATAGTACTGTATAGTATAGAATAGCATAGCAGAGTATGGTATAGTATAGCATAGAATAGCATATCGTACCATAGCATAGTACAGTATAGCATAGTATAGTATGGCATAATTATTATAGCATACTATGGTATAATACAGTACAGTATAGTACTGTATAGAATAGAATAGCACATAAGAGTATGGTATGGTATAGCATAGAATAGCATATCATACCATAACATACCATAGCATCAAATAGAATAGCATACAATAGCATAGGAGAGCACACCATTTCATAGTATTATACAGTATAGGAAATGCAGCATAGTATTAGCATAGTATGCTATGATGATGTATGATACCAGTATAAATACTGCATCAGTTTGCACTTGAAACACAGATCTGTGCATGTCTTTGAGAGACGTGGGTTGTACTGGCTTGTATATACGAACTCTGAAACCCTATATGTGTTTCTGCCAGGGTTACATATGATCTATGTATCAAAGTCCGGGTCACACGGTTCTCATCACATCACCTACAGCGTGTGATTACATGTTAGGAGCAAACAGCTAAAGTAAACGAATGGTTCAGACATTAAAGGTTTCTTGATCTTGAAAATGGACGCTCGTCTAAAAGCGTATAGACTATAGAGTATAGACCCGCATTGGTTACAGACTTAATGGAGGACGGGCTGTGAGTGGAACGTGGTGGTAGATGTTGGGGTAGATGTTAGGAGGGTAGATGTTTGGAGATGTAGATGTCAGGGGTAGATGTTGAGGCTGGTGTAGATGTTGGGAGTAGGTGTTGGGTAGATGTTAGAGGGTATAGATGTTTAGGGGTAGATGCTAAGAGGTAGATGTTGGGGAAGGTAGATGTTACAGGGTAGATGCTGAGGTGGGGGTAGATGTTGGGTAAGATGTTGGAGTAGATGTTGAGTTCGGGGTAGATGTTAGGGTAGATGTTGAGAGTTAATGTTGGAGGGTAGATGTTGGAGGGGTGAGAGGTCCAGTCCAGTCAACGAGATAGTGGAGAAGAGAGTGCTATTAATGTGCTAACAAGGGAAAAGTTTTTTCTGCTGCATCAACTTTCCTCATGCATTCATTTATGATCCGAAAACAAAGTACGTATACAGGCTATTGATTTGCTTGGAAATTATAACGTGTACAATTATTTTTGAAGAAAATTGACTACGGAGTTGTAAAACGTTTGCGCCATTTTCAAGGTTATTTTGAATTATGAATATCGACAATCACTGTCAATCAGACATTTCTTAGATGGTTGCGTGCCTCTTTACAGTCTTTTTATATGGGATTATAATCGTTACTTTGATATTCAAAGACTTTGTTCTGTTCTGATTAGGTAAAATTTACCTAATTTAAATTTTCAATTTTTAATTATTTTTTTCAAATAAAAAAAATTCATTTTTTAGAATTATTATTTATTTTTTAATTTTGTAATTTACCTAACTTTACTAATTTATATTTAATGTATGGTATGTATTGTAACCCTTATAATTTAAAACTGACCTCCTCTCTATACCCCTCCGAGCTGTCAGGACAAAGGCAGACCTTGGCACAGAAAGAAGAACTTACGAAACGATAGAGGTAGACAGAAACCAACAATCAGACAGACAGACAGAAATATTACAGATAGACAGCAGACAGACAAACAGACAGACAGACAGGAGACAGACTGATAGACAGACAGACAGAAACCGACAGACAGACAGATAGGAGACAGACTGGCAAACAGACAGACAGACAGAAACCGACAGACAAACAGGCAGAAACCGAAAGACAGACAGGCAGATAGACAGACAGACAGATAGACAGACTAAAAGACATGGATGCCAATGCCTTGTGGCTAATTGGTGCAATGCTTATTGCGCCATAAACACTTATCTAGGTCAGATGAATTCGTCGAACGAACCTTACATACCGATTACGTAATGGTGACTATAAATAATTTTGCGAACGCACGCACATAGCCATCTGCAAACCTAAAAAAACGATGCACGAAGTCTCACTTAGAAAAATATAGCTGTTTAAAACGAACCATTTGCTTATTATCTACATGCAGTCGTGACTCTTAGGCGGCAGGATGATGAAACTAATCACAGAGTGGGATTTGTCGGGGGAGGTTCAACCCCCTAGTCTTTCTTAGGACCCCCACAGTTAAGTCTTCATTTCACACCCCAGGGGGTCATTTCCAGCCCCTTCAGTTGTGCTATTGTAATTTAACATTATTTGACTCCAGTCTTTTTTCTACAATTCCCATAGGGGCCGTCCACATATTACGTACGCACTTAGGGATGTCGGGGGTCGGATTTTGGCGATTTTGCGTACGGGTGCGAACGGGGGGGAGGGGGGGACAAAAGTGTACGTACGCAAAATAAATGTCTAATTATGACGTCCACATTAGCCTATTTATAACTCTGTATTGTCCTATAGTCGTCCGATGGCATTTTATTACATTATATAAAAGCCATGTGCAGTTATTCTGTGCTGTGAACGAGACACCTATAATTTGTCTATATTGGCCCTCACTCATCCTTCAATCTGGCCTAAAGTGCAGACTTTCGAGACACTTTCTGCAGCTGGTCTTCGGGGGGGGGGGGGGTGCGCCAAGTGTACGTACGCGGGGGTGTGGAAGAAAGTACGCTTGCGAACAGGGGGGGGGAGGGGTCCAATTTTCCCGGATTTTTGCGTAAGTAATATATGGATGGCCCCATACTGCCTAATCGTACTCGTAATCGTATTTGTAATTGTAATCTTACTCGTAATCGCAAGCTGCAAATTTCGAGAGCGCTACTCTAAAGCTAGCGCAGGTGCTAGCTTATTCACGAGCGCTGCGTCGCATCAGAGGGGTTGTCCAGAGATCGATGTCCAATGGAGGTTCGAGTTCTGTTGCCAGAGAGACCAGAGGGAGGATGTAGGCCTATATAAAAGATGCTTCAACTACATGGGAAGCAGCAAAAGTGTAAGAGGTATGGTTTGAAACAGTCATGGAAGATCATCTAAGACAGGGTGAAATGCTGGGAGAAATGTGTCTTTGATGGGAGATAGTGCGGAAATGTGAAGGAATGTTTGCTAGGCAACAGGAAAATCACTGGGGAAGATTAATCTTCCGTAGAAGGTAGGCTGAACCAGTCAGGAAATGACCGTTGTACCGCAGCAAAGCGTTATAAGAGATATTTTGAACGAGCATGGGTTTCCTTTCCCATGGTGGGGTTTGATCTCTAACCTCTGGGTTGATAGTCAAGCCCACTAACCAACAGACTATGGCGCAACCATAAACTTTCGAAGTGCACCTTTACAATGCCATTAAAGTCAAGCAGTAAATCTCAACCGATATGGACATCACAGCCGACTGAATATCTCATCAGCATTTGTGAACACGCCACACGCACTAATGACGGCCACGCTTCAACGGACCGTCACGCTTCACTAGCTCCGTCGGGCAAAAATCAGCCAACCGTATCGTTTCGCGTCTCAACATTCGGAATGTTTTCCCAGAGAAAATTTCCACGATCGAGAAGTTTACGCTTTCGAAAGTCAATCCCAGGTCAAGTGAGGCATGAGTAAACTGCAAATACGGTGCACTGAAATGCTTCCCCGCCTAATGTACATACAACATACATGCTAAAATAACTAGCCTGCATGATTTCAACAGGCTCAAGAACATGTACGTGTACAGTCTTACAGTGCGCATGTGTAAATAGTATTAATGTCAATTCGTTCAGTTGCACGCGTGTGTACAAGATACATTTAATTTATATAGCTCCTTTCGAGACTTACTAAGAACATGACTTGTATCTGACTGATCTTCTGGATATTGACCTGATTACGGTTTGGTTTGGTGTGCCATCGGTCAGGGGCGGATCCAGGGGGGGCCAATCCGGCCATGGCCCCCCATTTGAAATTTTTTTTGTAATTTTACACAGGCGTTTTATGATTTAGATGATGTTTACACAGGCGTGGCCCCCCCCCTTGTAGGCGCGGATGAGTTGGACGTGTGGCCCATGTAGACTGAAGACATTAAAAAGGTTAATGACTAAAAAAAAGGTCATCAACTTTTTGGGGAGATGAATTACCAAAAGATCTTTTTAACTTTTTGGGGAAATTAATTCCCAAAAAGTTTGTCGGGCGTTGGTTGGTAAGGTGATTCCTCTCCCAGAAGATGGTTGGTATGTATGTATAATTTTTTGCCCCCCCCTGATAGACCTTCTGGATCCGCCCCTGCCATCGGTTGATATCTTGTGCATTAGTCACCAGTGCAATAGAAGTTGCTAATTCCAATTAAATTACATAAACAAATCATCTATAGCTTACAATAGACCAATTACAGGCCTTAAAGTAAGACTAACTATGAAGGCCTAATCGCAGAAATGTTCCTAATTTTAAACCCAAACAATACGTTCACGTTGTGTGTTAGGCCTACTTATTCCCAATTTATGCCAAACAATGCGTTCATATTGTGTGTTATTTATGATACACTGTAAAAATAGTCAGAATTTCGCAGCGCCGCACAAGGATGCCTGGGGCAGAGCCGAGTAACACAGGTGCTAGGTCAATTAGAGAGCCAGGTCGTGCTTGGCAAGCGTTAATGTTTCTTAACCTTTGGGCAGTTGCAGGACATGAAAGAAAGGAGGACAGATTATAAGACAACTTCTGCTTTGTAGAAGATGAAGAAGAAGAGTAGTCTCTTAAGCTAGCCCTGAGGCAGCCATGGGTTTGAAGTGTTAGCGACTTCATTTTCTTAGCCTCGCCATATGATGGCGGGTGGCCAGGCTTCTCCCTCACCGTCTTATCTTCCCACCGACAGTGTACGGACAGAGTGCTCATTATAGCTGAGTTGGCTAGGGGTGCAGGTGGAGCAGAAATCTCGAACCAAAGTTCTGCTCTGGAGGGGATTTGAACCCCCGATCTGACTGACAGTCCAGCACGCTAACCACTACACTATCGATCACCCCCTCCCCTTTCACAGCTTAAATTGTACGAAAAACTGCCATGGCATGTCCGTTTGCGCAGACTCCGCAGTACAATGTTATCAGTGGCGGCGCTACCATGGGTCGCTGTAGGTCATTTGACCTGCCTATGTACTCTTGACCTGCCTTATGACCTGTGTATTTTAGTTCTGACTGCCTTATCATCCTAATGTCCTGCCTGCTACCTACTGCTGTGTAAAATTCTTTGAAATTTTTAATATCTTTTTAACATTTAAAACATCAGCATCTGTCGCATAACATCTCTAGTGCAATTATTAATCTAAACGACTTCTTTACGTTTTTTCAGTACTTCCAAATCTTTAAAGATTAGTAAAGTAGCTAAAGTTTAACGTTTTAATTGCTGAATTTGAATATGCTTCACCAATTAGGCTATAAGCGTTCAATAATATTTTTCTTCGTTTTATATATCTAAGTTATGCTGCTTATGTTGAGGTTATGCTGCTTGCTGAGTCAAACTCAAACATTAATTTCTTCGACCTGCTGAATAACTCCCATGACCCTGAGGCGACCTGCTGAAATTCTATAGCTGGCGCCGCCACTGAATGTTATACATCTGTCTTCGCACACTTAGTGCACAACACGTTCAACACGTACAGATGCCAACTGCATGGAGTGTGCCCAAGTGTTCAGCACTTTTGGGAAATACCTATACGCGCAATATTAAATGTATTAAGTGTATTGAATATGCATGCATGCACACATACATTCATACAACATAATGCATACATACATATTATACATACACACATACATAACGTAGATAATTCTGCATAAGCCTATTCGCCGTCAGCTGCTTTTAAAACGCAATAACTGTATCTCCATGGGAATCACCATCGCAATGGGCGTGTACACGTGAACAGCATATAAATCGATGAGTCATAATTGGTTTACGTCATTGCAGCTAATCGTCAGAGCAAAGACTAGAAATTTATCGTATTATATGTAATAATTCAATTATTAGAAAGTTTAGTCACTGGCAATTACAATAGCATAATATAATAAGGATAGCATAACAATAATAGTTATGACGCGCTTATGTAGCATTGCAAACTCATCTCTCAGCGATTAATATAATATCTCAACAAGTTAAATCCTGTTGCTGTCATATGATATGTTGTTGTTGATGTTGTTATTGTTGTTGACTCGTGGCTAACTGTTGCTTACTCCTAAACAATTGCTCACTGCACATTCTAAACGAGTTAGTAAGCAAATAAGTCAGTCAGTAAGTGAGTAATTAAATATGTAAGTAAAAACGTTGTTTAATTAAAGATATTCGATGCACACATTAAGCAGCTACCAAGTAAGTAAGTAAATAAATAAATACTTAAATACAAAGCACTATTGCCTAATTCAAAACAATAAAGCATTGCTTATATTAAGTAAGTAATTAAGTAAGTAAGTAAGCAAGAAAGGATGGAAGGAAATAACTTGCTTAATTCAAAACACAATTAAACACTTGATTATACTAAGCAAGTAATTAAGTAAGTAAGTAAGTAAAGTAAGTAAGTAAGTAAGTAAGTAAGTAAGTAAGTAAGTAAGTAAGTAAGTAAGTAAGTAAGTAAGTAAGTAAGTAAGTAAGTAAGTAAGTAAGTAAGTAAGTAAGTAAGTAAGTAAGTAAGTAAGTAAGTAAGTAAGTAAGTAAGTAAGTAAGTAAGTAAGTAAGTAAGTAAGTAAGTAAGTAAGTTAGGAGGGTGGGAAGGAAGGAAGGAAGAAAAGGAAGGAACTATTTTTTAGTTCAAACCACAATTAACACTGGTTATTTTAAGCATGTAAGTAAGTAAGAAGGTGATGTGGTATAGTATCTTATCAATTTATGGCAACCTCTTATAGGTTGTTAGGTCGTTCAGAAAGGCGACCCTCTCTGTCTGAAAAAGGTTCAGAAAACGCCTGTACCACTTTATGTTACCACTTATATACCTTACCTCTTTTATCTTGTGCTCTTGTGCAGCTGCATAACTGACCCATGAACCATCAATCAGGACACGAATCCGAGACGAAAGCAAATCTTCCTAAGAAATCACATAAAAACACAATTAACTACATCAAAGGCTGCCGACAATTATTACTTTCTGGATGGCTTAGTCTGAAAGCTTTCGCGCTTTGAACACGACACAACGGGCATCTCAAAGATTAATTCGCCCTGCTCATTTTATCGGTTACATGTGCCCCCTAGTAAACAGCTATAATGAGTACACTGACCGTACACTGTCGGTGGGATGATAAGACGGCGAGGGAATGGACTGGCCACCCGCCCTCATATGCAGAGGCTAAGAAAATGAAGTCACTAACACTTCATACCCATGGCTGCATCAGGGCTAGCTTAAGGGACTGCTCTTCTTTGTCGGTAAGTTTTTTTATCGCTACGTACACGCTTTCGATAGGAACTAACCTAGCACATTCTCATAATGTAAATGTAAATCTCCAAAATTTCTCATTGTCACACAAAAGCCGAGTTTTGGAGACCAGCTTATTCACCGGCGCTATATTAAATCAAGTCTGCAAGACTCGGGTTATTTGGTCTGTTTCGGAGCCAGGTCAGAATCCGGGGGTGGAGACAAGATGATAGATGCTACAGTGGAATAGTTGGTGATGTAGGTCATCGGGTGGCGCATGGGCAAAACCAGATTAGGACAGCTTGAATAGATCGGTTTTCTGTACATAATGACAGAGTTCGCTGTATAGATCATCTGGTGTTCCGGATCGTATGACCATATTGCTGGGCAGCTAGGTACAAGGCACAGTCATCGGGCTTACCAGGGCTGCTGAGAACGGCTTCAGTTTCATCAGCAGATGCACATTGTTAATGGAGAAACTAGGCGCAGAAGCAGCATCAGCATGAACATGCTAATACCCTTAGATCACATGATGCGAAAGAGACATACAGAGACATACAGAGACAGAGATATACACACAGACAGAGAGAGGGAGGGGAGAGCATAGAGAGGGTAAGTGTAAAGACACCCCATGCCGTTAACCTGGTAATATCGAGGTCGCCCAATATCCGTACAAGCCTACAAGGGTATACCCGAACTGTATGATGCACATGGACCTACATGTACTTCTAAAGCGCACAGCATGCGATATATATCCGTGTATACGCGTACACACACAAACACACACAAACACACACAAACACACACAAACACACACACACACACACACACACACACACACACACATACACACACACACACACACACACACACACACACACACACACACACACACACATATATACATATCATTTATCACGTGTCGGTAGAGGTTATATTGTGTGTATATATTTGCTGCACGTTCGTCCGGCTATAAACATGCCCCGTATACACAGCTGGCACATACAATGGTATACCGCTTTATAATTAGGCTGTATACATGCCAGATGTTTCTCGTTACTGGAAGCACCACCCATACATTTCACATCACTTAGAGCTTGGGTATATAATACTGTATATAGATATCATAGGGTAGTTGCATATATATTTATATAGGCAGATACTTTATGGTATATATTCTTGTGTATGGTATGTATACACAGCAAGGGAGTAATAATCTAGATTGTATACGAGGCGTATTTCTGTGTGACTAATACAACCAAGGCGTTGAAGTCTTCTTTATAGTACAGACTCCCACGTACGCACGTCAGACGTCCATATGGACAAACAAGGACGCAGGTTCTTAAACGGAAGCAAACATCTCTCATGCTGCCTGCCAAGAAGTGCCCTCGAGGGCTTTTTATACTAGGTGCTATATAAATGACCGTGAACCAGTTACCTACCATCAATACGTGTCCAAGAATATCCGAGAGGAGTTTAAATAGGTCGATGCGCAGTTGAAGAACTTTATTCTATTTATGTATACCTAGTACTTTGCCCTGTAGTCGGTACAACCGTCAATCTTCGCATCTCAATTACTGAATGATGATAACGCCTCCAGGCAACTAACACAAGCACGTCTGGAGTAGTAATTAACACTTGCATGTATAATATTATTATTCTTTTCTATGTCTACATACGTACACATACATAGACGAGCATGGATGTATATATATATATATATATATATATATATGTATATATATATATATATATATACATGCATATATATATATTCCTAAGTGTTGCGTTTGAAGTATATAACTGCAACTATATCCGATGAAACTGTTTTCTGTCTTTTTGTGTATGTAGGTACTTCTATGACTGCTTTATGGCTGACGTAGAATTTCTTCAGCTTGGCTTCACAGCGTCTTTGTAGAATAACAAGAAGTTGGGTCGAAATGAAAATTGAGTTTGAGAAGTAAATGTAAATGTTCAATTGTTTCTATATCGACCGTATGGCATCGACCCTGCAGCTCATTTTCAATGATTTGATCGGGTGAGATCCTTCACCATGCACCGCTGACCTTCTGAATGGGTGCCACGCCATTTAAGGTCCCCGTGTTGGGACCGTGCTAGCCCGAGATTCAAATCTCTTAAATAAGCCACCAGTGGCAAGCGAACCGGCGACCTCAAGCACAGAGTCGTATGGGACGAAAGCTGTAACCAATGTAGCTAACAGAGCCAAGGAGTATTACGGGTCTCACCTTGTCACCTTGTGCTGTCAACTCCTGGAGCTGCGACACACATTCTCCATTGCTCAATGAAGGGTCTACACGTGTAAATATAGATTGAGTATAGGCCTACTCTGTACACCAGTCAGAATAGGCGCCTGTGATTAAAGTCCTTTGGGAACGACTGCATAAATGTAAGTTCGCATCTAGAAGAAGAAGAAGAGCAGCCCTTAAGATAGCCCTGAAGCAGCCATGGGTATGAAGTGCTAGCGACTTCATTTTCTTAACCTCGGGTATCTAGACGTCTCGTGTATGTAACGAGCAATATCGCTGCCTATGCGCTAGCCTATTAGCAGTGCAATCGTAATCGTAAACTCCAAATTTTTAAAGCGCCACTCTAAAATTTAGAGGGTTTGTCCAGAGATCGATGTCTTTTGGAGGTCTGAGTTCGGTTGCCAGAGAAACCATGCAGAGAGAGGCAGATCAGCTGTTACGGCGAGTTTCGTTGAAGACGAGAAAGCTTGGAAGACAGAGAATCGGATGAAATTCTTGGAGAGGCGAGTCTTCAGTTTGGAATGGAAAGCACGTGGGGTGATGAGTAGAGGAGCCTTGGGGAGATGACAGTGAGTGAGTGGCGGCAATGGTGGAGAAACTGAGAATATGCGGAATTCAAGGGGAAGTTCGTTCCAGAGTTGAGGTGCAGTCACTGCAGTGTGGGCTATGGTTCGGTTGGAGAACTTGAGGCAAGCAGTGACTGGAAGACGGAAGAGAGTGAGATATGAAGATGAACGGGTAGACCCAGTGGCTGTATGTTGAGTTAGAGGTCATCAAGAACAAAGAGTTCACCAGTAAACAAGTAAGTTAGTAAGTAAATAAATAGCCTTTCTTTGCATCTGACACACACACACATGATGCATCCCCGTCTAAGAACCGTGTACCCCGTGAACGAACAAATTCAAACACAAAATAATGCTCAGATACACGTAGGGCCTAACTACAAAAGTCATCGCTGCTCTCGCCTGCACGTAGACGAGACCAGCAGAGTAAATGGAACCTGAACAAACGCCAAGTTACGATTTCGATACAAATGGAAGTCGGACGGAAACACATAGGCTACATACCTACATACACACATGCATACATGGATGCATGCATACATCATGCACGCACGCACACATACATAATTATTGTAATCAGCAACTTCTATTGCGCCGACGTCTAATGCACAAAGCATCAACCGATGGAACACCAGAACCAAGACGTAATCAGGTCAATATTCAGAAAATCAGTCCTATAATACAGAGAGGCAGCCTATGGTGGATAAGCAATCATCGAAATTTACATACATACATACATACATACATACATACATACGTACATACGTACATACATACATACATACATACATACATGCATGCATGCATGCATACATACATATATACATACATACATACATACATACATACATACATACATACATACATACATACATACATACATACATACATACATGCATGCATATATACATACATACATACATACATACATACATACATACATACATACATACATACATACATACATACATACATACGTACATACACACACGCATAGTGCATACATATGTTTGGCATATGTTTGTTTATTAACTTTAGAAGATCTATTCAACAGACGTTGTTCACCAGAGTTTGGCAGCTGGTTTAATCAAGAATATACTTACTTACTTATATAATGTGTTAGCGACTATTTTCTTACCCTTGGCATTTGAGGGACGGTTGGCCAGTCCTTTCCCTCACCGCCGGATCTACCCACCCACGATGTACGGTCAGTTCACACATTACACAATTGAATTCTCTAGGGGGCGCAGTTACACCAGAAATTTCGCACGTCGCCCAGATCTATCTTGTGTGCAAATCAGTAACCTGACTGCGCTATAAAAATTCTCTTCCTTATCGCCTTAAAAGACGTTTGTGTTATTAATAGAAGGCGCTTGGAAAAAGAGTATCGGCTTACCTCGAACGGACGCAGCATGGACCACTGTGGAACAAGAGCGAGCAGTTGTTCGTACGTTAGCTAGTGCATCCAGAGGGCATTCCAACTCCCAACCTACTAACCGTCTCTACTGTATGGGCCAAGTCTGACTACGTCGTCTCGTATATGCAAATATAAACAAGCCAACACTGATGGACGGACGGACCGCATACAACAGCGGCCCACAACGCAGCCCGAACAGACTCAGGCAGTGAATACCCTCCCTCCCTCCTTCCCCACACACGTACTTACACACGCACACACACCACACAACACGCACACGCGCGCACACACACACACACGCAAGCACGCGCACACATACACAGACGATCTCTCTGGCATTACTGACTGATCTGCAATTTGAGATAGGTCGACCAGGTATTATAAACCTTAACTCCAACCAGCTTCTACTGTATATACAATATATATAAACACCTATATGTATGTATATATAAGTTAGTATACGAACATTCAAAAAGCTTTTACTATGTATATATATATATGTATATGTATATATATATATATATGTAATATTGATATTGGTCTGTATATCTGTTCTGATAAGCTATTATGACGTGCCGATGTTTGTAATCAGCCTATGCAGGCTGAGAGACAGTGCGGAGTTTCACGCGGTGAATTAGCACACTGCTCTGGGCAAGACAACGGGCAATTATTGTGATATATACATACACAATCGTCTATATCTATGTATATTAATATATAGGATTTCTTCAATGTATATACGCACTCCCTACTATAGCCTACTATAGCCTATATATCACTGCTATAGTATAAACTACACACATATATATAATGTATATATGATCCCCAATCATATGTGTGTATATGTATGACGGGTTGGTATATGTATATACATTATATATGTGTATTTAAATATATATATATATATATATATATATATATATATATATATAAATGATGGGGCTTGTGATATGAATAGAACTGAATTACTTCTTGATGAGATGTACTGGCTGCTGCTGCTGGTGGTGATGCGGATGTTGGTGGCGCAGTTGGTACCTGCCTCCAGCCGCGCCAGCTGCTGCCTCTTTCTATCCGTTGCCTAGCTCCGCATCCGATCACTGCAGCATGGCTTTGCACCTTTCAAGATGAACGACGACACAGAGTGATGGATCAGCATCAGCAGCAGCTCAAGCTGCGATTGCGACTCAACATCCAGATGGCGCAGTTGTAAGATGTAATTAAATGCGCTATAAAAAAGAATGTACGCCTACGTCGTTTAGTGACTTGGAGGCAGGCTGGTTGCTTTCTATTTAGTCCTTGTGGACTAACTAATACCAAGTATTTAGGCCTTGAGGACTAACTAGTATTCAGTATTTAGGCCTTGAGGACTAACTAACACAGAGGTTATCAAACTGTGGTCCGCGGACTAAGAAGGGTCCGCCAAGGATATGGCGGGGGTCCGCGATAGCGTTCTGAAAATATTCATTAATGATTAACACTGCATGTAACCGAAATTGTAACCGAAAACTTATATAGCGCCACTCAGATCAGCATCAACAGCCTGTGTTTTCAAATTCATAAACTACTTATAAGCAGGCTTGTATTGTGGAAATAGTCTACAAAGTAACAGACAGTGATAAATTTTACTTTTTATATGCAGGGTCCGCGAGCTATGCCTAGAAAAAAGGGTCCCTGGTCCAAAAAGTTGGAAAACCTCTGAACTAACATAAGGATTTAGGCCTTGAGGACTTACTAACATTCAGTATTTAGGCCTTGAAGAGTGACTAGTATTCCGAATTTAGGTCTTGAGGATTGACTAGTATTCAGTATTTAGACCTTGAGGACTAACTATAGCATTCAGTATTGAGGCATATCTAGTATTTTGTCTCTTAGTATTTAAAGTCTTAACTATAATCAAAACATTAACATGAACGAAGTCGCTAGCAGTCGATAGCTCTGCTACTGGTTTCGACTAAGCCTTGAGGGCTTAGCGGAGACGGCGGATAACGACGGTTCCGGTGAATAATACGTAGGTCATGCATACAGGGACGTAACTAGCGTTGGGCTTGGGGGGGGGCTTAAGCCCCCCCAAACGAAGTTGAAGCCCCCCCAAACAAGTCAAGCCGTTGTATGCTTACGGCTAAAATTCGTATGAACACTGTATAAATGTTGCCATGTTCAAGGTTTAAGCCCCCCCAAACGAAAAATCCTAGTTACGTGCCTGCATGCATATGAATTTGATATAAATAAGTTGAGGAGATTATTATGTAACACGCGGCCGTGTTATTGTCTTGTGTGTTTTGCATGGATGAACATAATATTATGCAATGCTTTGGCATCAGAATAACTCATTATGAAGTCCGTCACAGCCGGTCGCAATTAAATGACGGTGCCAGGCGTCACGACCGGATGCATAATTAACGATGTTCTAGGAAGATGCTGTGACTGGCTGCTGCTGCTGTTGATGACGACGACGGCTTCAGATGTTCAGATACATACATACATACTTACATAAAAACATACATATATATATATACACACATACATATATATATACACATACATACAAACATACATAAATACGTAAATACATACATATAATATTATATATACATATATATTTACATACATACATATATACATAATTTTACATATATACACACATACATACATATATACACACATACAAACAGACTGCATACATACATACATGCATACATATATAGGCCTACACACATTCATACAGGTATACATATATACACATATAATGACATATATACACACATACATACATACCTACATTCATGCATACACATATAAATATACGTACAAATGTACATACATACATACATACATACATACATACATACAATATACACATAAATTAATTAATTAATTAATTAATTCTGTCTGTCTGTCCGTCCGTCTGCTGTCTGTCTGTCTGCCTGTGTGCTTTGCGTCTGTCTATTTCTGGGTGTATTTCATTCTTTATTCATTATCTTTATTCTTTGATCTCTTGTTTACACTTTCTTGTCTGCAGGCTTCTCTCAAATTAGCCTTCTGTCCTCATTCAATTCGGCCATTTAAATAGGCTAATATACAATATTAACGGTTGCTCATATCACAGAGAAAAATAGACTGAGAGGCAGAGACAGATACAGAGACAGACAGAGACAGCGACAGACAGACAGACAGACAGTGATTTCCTTGCGTAGGCTGTTGCCATTCTATTCATTAAATAAATTATTCCTCCCGTTTTAACTCGGAGATGACAGGAATAGACGATGCAAGGATCGCAGATAAAAGCGGATATTAAATCGAAAGATGGATGGACGGAATAAAAGGACAAAAGAGGATGAGGAGGAAGAGGAGGAGGAGGAAACCAAATTGCGCAATTTTGAGCCGAACTATTCTAAGAAATGTCGGCTCTGCGTCCCGGATGCAGGACATCGCCTGAGCATCAGCTTTAAGTACGGCTGCTGAAGAGAAGACGAAGTGGAGAGGAGGAAGGAGATGGAAAAGAGGGAGGATTAAAGGACAGATGGCAAAGAAACAGTAGGAATATTGGATGGAAAAGCGAAGAAGGAGGAGAACGAGGAAAAATGGAGGAGAGAGAGAGAGAGAGAGAGAGAGAGAGAGAGAGAGAGAGAGAGAGAGAGAGAGAGAGAGAGAGATAGAGAGATAGAGAGAGAGAGAGAGAGAGAGAGAGAGAGAGAGAGAGAGAGAGAGAGAGAGAGAGAGAGAGAGAGAGAGAGAGAGAGAGAGAGAGAGAGAGAGAGAGAGAGAGAGAGAGAGAGAGAGAGAGAGAGAGAGAGAGAGAGAGAGAGTTGAAATTAGATAGAAAAGGAAGTTAACGATTCTGATGATTATAACGAAGACATTTGAAATGCTAGAAGAGGAATAGGGAGGTTGATGAGAAGTATCGAAAGTTGAGAATGTGAATCGGAGGAATGAAAACGTGCGAAGAAGAAAATGCAAGGAAGAAGAATGCGAAGAAAAGACTTTGAAGAAGAAGAAGAAGAAGAAGAAGAAGAAGAAGAAGAAGAAGAAGAAGAAAAGAAGAAAAAGAATAAGAAAAAGAAGAAGAAGATGAATGCAAAGAGGAAGAATGCGAAGAACTATGCGAAGAAGAACAATACGAAGAAGACGGATGCGAAGAAGAAAAAAGAGAAGAACAACAATGCGAAGAGGAAGAAGAAGAAGAAAGAGGAGAAGGGTAAAGAAAAGGATCAGAAAATGAAGAAGGGAAAGAAGAAAGAGAATGAAAAGAAGGCGAAGAAGAGCAGGAGAGAAGGAGAAATGGAAAGAATGATGACGCTGAGGAAACTGAAACATATGCAGAAAGTACCAAGAATTACGACTGTTTCGTTTCGTTTCACATATTAATTGGATCTTAGCGGGAATGTCTCTAAAGTCAGACCATTTTCTAAGAAAGATGTCATTTGAGTTACAGCCATTCAGATTCAATCAATAGCTACAAATGGACATGCGTCTCTACTGATGTAAGAAGCTCGTCCAGTGCTATCAATTTTCTGTTTCTAAAAATCGTCACACAACACAAACACACGCACAGACACACACACACACACACACACACACACACACACACACACACACACACACACACACACACACACACCTGTGAATTAAGTTGGTTCCCACGAGTTCGCGTTTTGGGCGCCGTAAAAATTTCCAGATTACGATTACGATAGTGAGTACACTGACTACGCTGTCGGTGACGTTAGCGATCTGATCTTGCACGTGACCTGACATTCATAATCGGAATCACGAATTTTTATAGCGCAGTCTCAAGAGAAACTCCCGAAAGAGGCTCTCTACCTAGCACACAAAACGGCGATGCAACAGAATTGCTCACAAGTGCTTACGTAATGAAGACAAAGAGTGACGTAGGCCTACGTAGAAGCTCGCACGCAATGTCGCCCCACGGTGGGAGTACAATGTAACTGCGCGCTATGCGTAAGTCCTCATTTGCATTGCAAACCATTACTTGAGATTTATGAGAAAAGAATTTTTAGCTACGGGTTATAAAGGGAAGCAATGAATTCAGTTGTTTACGTAAAGGCGTTGAAACAATAGGTCCTGTTTATGGACGAATGGAGTTGGAATATTCTTAGCGATTGTTTTTACATACAGAATACGTGGACAACGAGATCGTGGTTTCACTTATTATCTGGTATAAATCCATAAAATATTAAAATAATATCAGATATCAAAATTAACATTTAAATACCATTATCATGCATTTCTTAACCACCACTATCTAATGACCAATCACCAATCGACGGTGCTGAGCAACTGTGAGTGAAGGACTTGCTCAAGATCATAATACAGTTACCGTCTCAAGGGAGGCTCCAACTCCAACTCTCTGCGTTACTAGGCGAGCGCTCTAACCAATGGGCTGCCATGTCTCAAATAACAACCACATTTTACTGATATTGTTCTGTATCATCGACTATGCAGTCAGTGGCGGCGATCTTGTTTGACAGGTGGGGGGGGACATTTTGGAACTGATCTGGTGAAAAAAAAGAGTTTTGAACTGGTCTTGTGAAAAAGAGGTAAAAAATTGAACTGATCTTGTGAAAAAAGAGGTCAAAAAACTTTTTCGTGAATTTGATGACCTTTTTTTGTGTTTCCTCAAAATTTGGGGGATACGATGTATGGCGTGTCCCCCCACTCTTAAAGGTGGGGGTCTCCTCGACCCCCGGGATCGCCGCCCATGTATACAGTCGATGATACAGGTATATATGATCCTTCAGGACTTAAAACAAAATGACTGGTTATTTTTACCTACACCAGTTATGTTTTAAGCCCAAGGCAGCATAAATATCTCATGTGTGTGATTGAAAAGTCGGCCTAATAAAATGAGTTTGGCCTCGAATAGCTAGTCTTTTTTTATACTGAGCTACTACGATTATGATGATGATGGTCATTATTTTTTACCCGAGGTAAGTGCAGTCCCTCCAGCTTCGTCCTCCGCAACATCAGTGAACGTGCCGAGAAACGCCATGTCATTATAACCCTGGATACAGGTGGAGAAGGCACCGGAAAAGGAAATTGACCTCACGTTGCTTCCAGAGATCGTCTAAAGACTCTGGTCGACCTCGCGGAAGACTAATTCAACCCCGGCAGAATTAATTGGACCCATTGTGTGGAAGGCGACGTACAGAAAAAGATTCATGGAAGCAACGTTGAGTTTTTTCGGTTTAATGCAAGGCAGTCTGTTCTGTCAAGGACCCAGCTGCATTTGCTGCGTGAGCAATATTATACGATGCCGTCAATTTATTATTACTATTATAATTACTATTATTATTATTTTTTTTGTTGCCCCGAGGTAAAAATTATCCCTCAAGGACTTCAATATTGGTAAAACTGTTAAATGTCCTGGAACGGCTAGAACTCCTATTATTATTATAATTGTTGCTATTATTATTATTATTATTATTATTATTATTATTATTAT
>OY744613.1:12870472-12880472 GCA_963556255.1 Allolobophora icterica
TTCTTTTGACACTATTCTTTCATTCATTCAATTTCTTTCGTTCATGCATATTTTCTTTATTATTCCCTTTCCCTCGTTACCAGTCCTTCTCTGCGTTTTGTGTCTACCTTTTCCTCTTCCTGTTTATTTCCTTGCGTTCCTTTCTGTGTCTGTATGTCTCATCTTCTGTCACCTTGCTTATCCCTCTCGTGTTCCTCTCCTATATTGGCTTTGCCCTAAGTGCTCTTTATGTCCTGTACAGTATGAAAGGCATAAACATACAACTAAACCGTCGATCAATATTTAATATCGCTTCTGAACAAAGGCGCCACCTATTGTCGAGAAACTGTATCACCAGACGCGTGAACTCACTGTGGACGCGGCAGCACTGCAAATACAATCTAGAATTTATATAGCGCCGTAGCTCTCGACCGGACACAGCAAAGCCATTAGACAGATTGCCTGGAATACAGACGTATCCATAGACAGTAACTGCCAATGCTGTATCTTCAACTTTCTCACTATGGCGCACAATAATTGTGGGACACGGCGGCAGATTGGTTATTGTATTGTACTGTATTGTATTGTATTGTATTGTATTCGGACATTTATAAAGCGCTTCTAGCGGGAGGGCCATTCAGAAAAGTTCCCAGTGCGAGAGACCCCGAGAGAAAAAGCATGTTTAAAGAAAGGTAAAAGAGGAAGAGACGTTACCTGAGAGAATAGAAGAACGAACGGACGGAGAAAGCTCATTCCAAAGGGCAAGGCCAATGGGAGCAAAAAGATCTAGATTGAGCAGTGAAGTCCTGACACGGGGAACGAGGAGGTCCAAACGGTCAGAGGAACGAAGAGGACGGAGAGAAGCAGCAGGGTGAGGGCGAAGAATCAAGTCACATAAATATTTCGGAGCGAAACCAAAGTTGAGCCTTAGAGACAAGGATGAGGTTAAAACGCTCGCCTTGTAACAGGGAGTACGGTTTCGAGTTTTCTATGTAGAGACCTTGAGCACGTCACCTTGCTCAGCGCCATCGATTGATGCTTGGTCGTTAGATAGTGGCGCTTAGTAAACGTGTCATAATAAGATAAATAATAAAATAATAGTTAAGGCCAATGGGTTGTTTTTTGTACCTATCGTAATCGTAATCTCTAAACTTCTAAAGCGCCACTCGAAGGCCAAGCTCAGGGCACCAGCCTATTCATGAGCGCTGGACAATTGTAGGCGAGCAGCTTGTCCAAAGGCTATAGATTGGAATTTGGAACCTGCGACCGCTTGGTTACAAGGCACCGAACATACCGCTACACCACCGCGTCCCACCTAGAGCATTAGGTGGGACATTAGGACTAGAACTGTTCTTGGTGAACGAGTTTTTCTGTTGCTGGTAAAGGTGAATGAACCGATATTTTGGAACTCCCTTCTGTATCTGTTCGATCTGCTCACAGTGCTCAGTCGCGCGTGTCATTTCCTTCTCAACTTGAGACAATTTTCAGTTGCTTCTTTGTATTAGTGGACTGGTCTTCCGGATATGTACCTCATTATGACTTGGTTATGGACGCCATCGGTTGATGCCTTGTGTATTAGACACCGGCGCTATCGAATTAACAAAACTATGATACAATAATACGTACAATACAAAGCAATAAAATAGACGGTAATCCGACACTAAAGGACTGAAAAGGTTTCCCTGTTGATCGATACTTTGATCCTGTTAGCGGTTCAGACTAAATATCCTTCACCGTTTGAACCACACTTCTGAGAAGGATTACTCGCAGGTGCACCTGTACAACTATATCTCCATTGCCCAGCTTGCTGGGCTCTTCATGGCAATCAATAATGATTTCTTCATAGCTAAAGAAATCAATAACACACAACACAATACCATAGAATAAAATATAAGACAATATAATACAACGCATAGCAATACAACACATTATGATGCAGTGTACTACAATAAACTGTTACAATGCAACACATAGCAAAAATACAGTCGACGCCACTGGCTTTTCCTCATCGGTCTCGCGTTCCCTAAAGGCATTTCTGTTTCCCCGGTGTAAATACTTCAGGTTACCCCCTCTTTCAAGTTACCCCCCGGTAATCTGAAATCGATTTCAGACTACCCCCGGAGGTTACCTGAACGCGATTTCAAGTTACCCCTGCGCTGTTCACATTACCCCCGGGGTAATCTGAAATCGATTTCAGATTACCCCCCGGTAATCTGAACGCGATTTCAGATTAACCCCCGGTAACCTGAACGCGATTTCAGATTACCCCCCGGTAATCTGAACGCGATTTCAGATTACCCCCCCCCCCCGGTAATCTGAACGCGATTTCAAGTTACCCCTGCCATGTTCACATAAGATAAAATGCTAACTATACCACCGAGCTCTTTCGAACGACTGAGAATATTAACGTTTCCCACGGCTGATGCACTGATTGCAAGCATTGACCAGTAAAACCATCCATCCAGACAACTACAGTACTATTTATGCGTGTCTGCTGCTCCATTTCATGAGTTTTACGTAGTTGAGGCAGAGAGAGAGAGAGAGAGAGAGAGAGAGAGAGAGAGAGAGAGAGAGAGAGAGAGAGAGAGAGAGAGAGAGAGAGAGAGAGAGAGAGAGAGAGAGAGAGAGAGAGAGAGAGAGAACTTATCGTACATCATGCTATAAGGGGATAATGAGAGTTCAGCGATAAATATTGGCAATTATTATTAGTATTATATAAGATAATCGAAAATGGGCCTCACTAATTTGAGGGGGTAATCTGAAATCGTAGGGGGTAATATGAAATCGATTTCAAGTTACCCCCGGGGGTAACTTGAAATCGATTTCAGATTACCCCCCGGTAATCTGAACGCGATTTCAAGTTACCGGGGGGGGGGGTAATGTGAAATGGGGGTAATCTGAAATCGCTACACCTGGGCTTCTGTGCTGAGAGCGCCTCTGAATAGTTATTCTGCGAGAGGCGCTTTATAAATTTCTAGATACAATACAATACAAAAAATACTTAAGTGCATAAAGGATAAGCGCATAATTCGCTTATGTGCTCGGAAGCTGACCGGTTCCAATTTAATATATTGTGTTTTTCAATGGAAGACAACTCCCGGTATGTCCATGTTGCATATGTACATAATTCAGTTATATACATGCATAGCCGACTACAGGTCCATTATGCATTGCTCTGTGTATATCAACGCCGCTTAATTGCAAAGGCAACTTAGAACATTCAGGCCGCCTATAGCCGTTCGCCCATGGACAGCAAACGACTCTGGCTGTCCAGCGGTCTGTCTTAGCCGTACTGTGGTCCGTATCAGGAAGTGACGTGACATTATTACCAGTCGACAATTCCGGAGTGTGTAAACAGTATCATAAACATTCCGCTTAGATTTTCTTTAACTGAATGATTACTAAAGCGCCCTTGTAGCGACATGGTCGTGTTACGGCGCTATGGAAATTGTCCGTGTTATTATTATTATTTATTAAAGGCATTATAGTATGTAGGCTCTATCTCTGTTATTAAATTCCAGTTCCTTTAGCCAATTTTACACAGCACATGTGAACTTCTGCTATGTGCACAAATCGTTTAAGTGCATAGGTGCAAGGCAGTCAAGATGCTATGCACTTAAGCGGCGTCGATGTACAGCAAAGAAATAACAATACAGTATAGCATATAATACGCGACAGTTGCCTACAACCTTCCTGAGCTGGTTATAACAATAGGAGAAAATCAATACCGATTCCCGCATATAACTAACAAAGCCATTGATGAGATTCTTTAGAACAGACGACCCGTAAACGATGTCTATAATTCAACTGCAGGCGACCCGCGTTTAGTGGCTTCTGTTTTTAAACGACGTATAATGATGGGCTTCTAAGCGGACGGAGAATTCTCTATTGATTCACTTAAATCAGCTTTTGTCTCTGGAGGATTTTATTCTTCGGTTGGACATCTGCAGTCTTTCCCAAGCAAACATCGAATTCATTGAAGAAAGATTTATATCGGTACAGCGTTTGCGACGATATGTTTGCGGTTCATGTTAGACGGACAGACAGACAGACAGACAGACAGACAGACAGACAGACAGACAGACAGACAGACAGACAGACAGACAGGTAGACAGACAGACAGACAGATAGACAGACAGACAGACGTACATACATGCATACATACAGACATACAAACATACATGCATCATACATACAGACAGACACACAGGCAGACAAACAGACAAAGAGGCAGGCAGACATACAGACAGACAGACATATACTACATACAGACAGCAGACAGACAGACAGACAAAAGACATACAAACATACATACATACCTACATACATACATACAGACAGACAGACAGACAGAGAAGCAAGCAGACAGGCAGACAGACAGGAGAACAGACAGAAATACATACATACATACATACATACATACATACATACATACATACATACATACATACATACATACATACATACATACATACATACATACATACATACATATATACATACATACATACATACATACATACATAAATGCATACATACACATACACACAGGCATACATACAAACAGACAGACAAACAGACAGGCAGACAGACAGGCAAGCAGACAGGTAGACAGACAGACAGACAGACATATACACATACATACATACAGGAGTATAGATCGTGGGAATAAACGAGAACCTTTCCTTTATTGATGACGTCGTTTGCATTCGACCTAACACACGTCACCGGCTTTCCCAATCTTTCTTCCTTCCGTTCTTCGCGGAAGCAAACAATCGCAGCACTTACCTTCGGTGGCGCGTAGTAATAACCGCGCCAAACATTGGCGACCTCTGGACTAGAACGGAACAAGAGCTGCTTCGAGTGGGTGACAAGAAAGGAAGGAGTGGGAGGAACAGGAGAGGAAGGAGATAAGTAGGAGAAGGGAGGAAGAAGACAAAGAGAGGAACGAGGAGGAGGAGGAGGAATAGGAGAGGAAGGAGTTAAGTAGGAGAAAGGAGGAGATGATAACAGACTTGAAAAAGGACAAAGACATTGAAAGTGACGAAGAGAGTCGCAAGCACAAAGAGATGCAGAGCGACAGAGTCACAGAGGCAGACAGACAGACAAAGATAAGGAGAATCACGTACAAGGGTACATCCAAAGATGAAGGTAGACAAGATTCAGAGGCAAGGAGGAGAAGGAAGAGAAGCAGGAAGGGAGGAAGAGGAGAGTAGGAATAGTGATTCCCCTTACAGATTTTATTTTAGTAACAGTTACAGTTATAGTTAACGGTTTTTCATTTCAGTCATACAATAAAATATTCGTTTATTGAGGAAAACAGGCTGACATACCGCAACTTGGTACACAGGAAGAGAAAGTCTTATGGAGAAATCGGGGATATAGTTGTTGTTGTGTTGTTTTGGGTAAAATGAATTTGTGCGGTCTATTACGAAGATAGTGTTGGTGACTACGAAGAGGGGGGGGGGGGAAAGTGCCGAAGTGCATGATTATAGTTACAGTTTTAGTTAGTATTATTTTTAGTTAATGTCATAGTTACTGGATTTTTATTTTCGTTAGTAGGCCTACTTAGTTGCAATAAGGCTAAGCGAAAGATCTTTAGACATTTTGACTAAAAGATTACCATGACTACTAATTTTGCGGATTTGCGCTAGTCGACTTGGATCGCAATCGCTATAGAAACGTTTACAAAATAACTAAATTGAATAAAATTCGCCACTACTGCTGGTTTAATTCACAAATCCAAAATCCGAGGCGAACATAGGCTATTAGTTGTAGCTCGTTTTCACGTTCTGATGTTTGTCGCTATTGTACTTTTAATTTTTTATAACGAAAATAAGGATGAATTTTCGTTAATGTTATTTTCGTTATAGTTAATGATATTTTTAGCTACAGTTATAGTTATCGTTAACGAAATCAGTTCATTTTCGTTAGCGAACATTTTCGTTGCCGTTATCGTTAACAAGAATCACACCGAGTAGGAGTAACAGGAATGGAAGTGGAACAGTATGAATGAAAGAAGGATGAAAGGGTATGTAAAGAGGAGAAAGAGGATGAGGACGAAAAAGTTAAAGACAGGGAGGAGAGGGAGGAGAAGAAGGAGGAGGAGGAAAGGGAAGAAAGGGAGTGGAAGGAATGGGGCAGCAACGGCATGAGCAGGAGGAGTTAGAGAAGGAAGGGCGAGGAGGAAAATATAGAAGTAAGAGGGGATGGAGATTAAGATAGGACGAATGATGATAGGAAGGTGAAGAGTTGAAGTAGGAGGAATGGTAGAGGAAGAGTGAAGAGGAAGCGGTATTGAGCATAGGACACGGGAAAACAGTGAGGGAAAGCAGAAGCTGGAAGAGCAAAGAGGTGAAGACAAGGAGGAGAAGGAAGCAAAAGACGGAAGAGGAGGAGGAATAAGAGCCGTAGGAGGAAGAGTTTCTGGAGCGGTAATTTAAGGATCGGGCTTTTACTATCTACGGTCAACAACGGTCAGCAACCGCTGACCGTTCGACACGAGAGCAAATACACTCAAGTCCACGCGTCCAGGGAATGGACAATCACATCAGCTCTCCGTGGGAGATCACGCATGGCTTTGGTCTCAACGTATACCCGGCCGGCCTGCCTTGCTGCCTGCTGGTCGTCCTGCCTACCCGCCTGCCTATCTATCGGTCAGTCTATAGAGACTGACAGACGGACAGAAAGAAAGGATCTATCTGTATGTCTGTCTGTCTGTTTGTCTGCCTGTGAGTCTTCTTTAACAGCAAGTAGATTTTCGAATTGCGAGTAAATCGGTTTTGAGACGCCGTGCGCTCTGGGATTCAATGACGTCCGCAGAGTTAAACCGTTTAAGTTACACTCTCTGCCCTCTATGCTCACGTCTTAATCCAACAAGCGAGGCTAAAGAAGTAAATGCAGTGGTGTAATACCAACATGAACGTCTCCTTCTGTCTGTCTGTCTGTCTGTCTGTCTGTCTGTTTGCCTCTCTAAATGTCTTCTCTACCCACCCCTAACCACGAAGAATGTCGCAGTAAAGTAGAAACTGCTCGTCAAAAGCATCAAAGTGGAGAAAATGTTCTGCAAAGTTACGTAAGGCCTCGTAAGTCCGAGTCCTTCCTTGTTTGTGGAATTGTAGGACACGGCAACCGATCGGTTTAACGCTCATCTTGTAAGCAAGTAAAATCCACTAGCTATCCCACAATAATGCTATACCTATTTTTGAAATTCTCAGAGATACTATATACCTCAGAACTAGTAGTTGTAGTAGTAGTAGCAGTAGCAGTTGCAGCAGCAGCAGCAGCAGTAGTAGTAGTAGTAGTAGTAGTAGTAGTAGTAGTAGTAGTAGTAGTAGTAGTAGTAGTAGTAGTAGTAGTAGTTGTAGCAGTAGTAGTAGTAGTAGTAGTAGTTGTAGTAGTAGTAGTAGTAGTAGTAGTAGTAGTAGTAGTAGTAGTAGTAGTAGTAGTAGTAGTAGTAGTAGTAGTAGTAGTAGTAGTAGTAGTAGTAGTAGTAGTAGCTACAGCAGCAGCAGCAGCAGCAGCAGTAGTAGTAGTAGTAGTAGTAGTAATATAATAATAACCTTTGCCCAGCAGAATCTTGACGAGGGAGAAACCGTTCCAGAAAAACACCTTCTTATCTCCGGACATAGTTTTGATCGCCTGAGGGATCACAAATACCTCGGGTAAAAACTAAATAAATAATAACAGTAATAAGTAGGCTATTATTGTTTTTAGTGGTAATAATAATTATTTGCCCCAACCTTTAACCTCTGAAAGCTTCTGCATGCGTCAGCGAGTGCCATGGTCCCAGGAGATGGTATGGGACTAGGCATTGCCGATTGGATAGAGTGCTCGCCTTGTAACTCAGTATCCGTGTTTGATCATTCTCTGAAACGGTTGCTGTGTAGGGACCTTGCGCAAGTCCTTCACGAACAATTTCTCAGCGCCAAAGATTAATGTGAGACATGCTAATACGCTTGGTCACTGATCTGTGGGTTGAACTCCGTGTACCGTCCTTGGGCAAATTGATTGCGTACGTGTCCCTGTTGCCAAGTATAATTTAGCAGAGAGTAAATAGCCAAATCTTGCGTTGTACTAGCCCTTTGTCTTTGGGAATCGTCCATTTCCGGGTCAAGGGTCGAGCGAAGATAAAATTTAATGAGCGCCTCTACTACGTTCCTTATGGGACATGGGAGTTTTATTTTTTTCAAGATTGATGCTCAATCATTAGATAGTGGCGTTTGATAAATACAAAAGAATACTTTTCGGATTCAATTTTTTCAAGGCCATTGTTTTAAATTACGAGCAACAGCAAACTACTTAGTGACGCTTTAAGTCTTGATGTTTCACGATGAACTAAAGATGACTCCGCCAGTCCGGCTACAAATTAGACTACCAAGTTTCAGTTCACGATAAGCGCCTTATGACCATGAAGGGCGATTGGTTTCAATATTAAAAGCGATCACTGTTTGATGCCTTTTACGTTACGATTTCCCCATCTTCAGCGTTACTTCTGATTTCTTCATCGTCCAAGAAAGACATATTGGTAAGGTGAGGTCGACATCAACGGCTATAGCAGCCATAAGACGTCGTTAAACACCGGAAACTGCTAAACCATTACTACTACTAAGCTACTACTGCTAAACTATTAAACTACTGCTAAACTCTAGAAACTACTAAACTACTACTGAATTACTATTAAACTCTGGAAACTACTAAACTAATACCACTATACTAAACTACTACTACTACTACAAAATTGCTAAGCTATTAAACTCTGGAAATACTAAACTACTACTACACTACTGCCAAACACTGGAAACAACTAACTACTACTACCACTACACTCCTACTACACTAAACTATTAAGCTAAGGTTAAACTCTGGAAACTACTAAACTACTACTGCCACTATTATTAAACTATTGTTAATCACTGGAAACAACTGAACTACTACCAGCACTACTAAACTACCACTGCTAAACTACTAAGCTATTGTTAAACACTGGACTCTACCATAGCTAAGTCTTGTTTTGCGCCGTAAAAGAAGAAATCGGGATTTAAATGGATGAGACGTATCTGATATCCCTCTTCCTCTTCTCTCTTCTCCAGGTGGAAACGGCTGTCCAACAGCCTGGATTCGAGAGGCGGAAGAGAGGATACAAGCAGATCCGAGGAATTCCGGTCGCTGACGTCACCGACCATAACAACAAAGCGCGAACCAACAGCATACCAAATGACCCGCTGTACCCGAAACAGTGGTACATTGTAAGCACAATTGTCTGTACGTCACACAATAGTAACAATATCATAGAGACATATACTAGGGCTAACCATAGTTTTCTAATACCGAAATTTCCACAGCGCGACTTAGAGGCATAGTGCATGGCACCAATCAATGAATCAATGAATCAATGAATCAATGAATCAATGAATCAATCAATCAATCAATCAATCAATCAATCAATCAATCAATCAATCAATCAATCAATCAATCAATCAATCAATCAATCAATCAATCAATCAATCAATCAATCAACTAGACATTTATATAGCGCGCTCTATAAATACGAGGCTGCGTCATGTCAAAGGGGTCGTCCAGAGCTACCAAGTGCAGACCTAAGTCCGGTTGCCAGGAGACCAAAAAGAGAAAGAGAGGCAGACAGATGCAGAGACATAGACAAAGAAAGACAGAGAGACAGAGGGATACAGAGAGAGATTGAGAGAGAGAGAGATAGAGAGAGAGAGAGAGAGAGAGAGAGAGAGAGAGAGAGAGAGAGAGAGAGAGAGAGAGAGAGAGAGAGAGAGAGAGAGAGAGAGAGAGAGAGAGAGAGAGAGAGAGAGAGGCTGAGAGAGAGAGAGAGGCTGACAGACAGACAGAGACAGAGAGAAGGAGACAGAGAGAGAAGGAGACAGAGAGAGAAGGAGACAGAGAGAGAAGGAGACAGAGAGAGAAGGAGACAGACAGACAGAGAAGGAGAGAGACACAGAGACACAGAGACACAGAGAGAGAGAGAGAGAGAGAGAGAGAGAGAGAGAGA
>OY744613.1:12885472-12930472 GCA_963556255.1 Allolobophora icterica
CACTTATAAATTTCTTAGGATCCATTTGGATACGTTAGGATACATTAGGATAGTTTAGTTTAGACCAGGATACTTACGATATGCTAGGAAACGCCATGATACGTTATGATACTTTTTGATACGTTAGGGTGCGTTTGTATACTTTAAGATAGTTTAGGATAGTTTGGATACGTCATGATAGTTTGAATACGTTAGAATACTTTTTGATACGTTATATACTTTCGGATACGTTAGGATACTTTTTAATTTGTTGGGTACGTGTGGATACGTTAGACTACTTTAGGATAGTTTAGGGCACGCTGGGAAACTGTAAAATGTGTTTAGCTACATTAGGATACGTTAGACCACGTTAGGATACTTTAGGACATGTTAGCCTACAACGCTAGGTTTATAAATTACGGCTATGTAGGGTCGCAAAGGCTTGGGTTCGATCTACGTGTGGGCCTCGGGTGATGGTGGTCCAAACGATGATTGTAACTGCGATGGATACGCAGCCAGTATGTGGACGATTTCGATCAACTCAGCCACGAATGACGGACAGACAGCCAGTTACGACGAGAGCTGTTCATCCACCCTCGCATCCACCTTCAGCAACGGAAAGAGCGGCAACCAGGACGCCGGCGTCGTAAGTATACAGGAGCTACATCAATGAACGAATCCACACACGTACACGCAAACATACGTACCAACAAGCATACAGGCAAATATACATACATATATTATATACATATGCATCATGCATACATACATACACACATTCATAATACGTGCAGTGCATACAATCATACATACATTCTCGAACACCCAAAATGCTCGTATGCATGGTGGGCATACAGCTGAGTTCGTACTTCTGCCAAAGTATAAACTTCAAGAGAAAACTCACAGCACAACATACCATAACATAGCATAATATAAAATATCATATCATATCTTAGCATCACATAACATAGTATAGTATAACACAACATAAGCATAACATAAGCGTAACATAACATAAGCATAACATAAACATAACATACGCATAACATAAGCATAACATAAGCATAACATAAGCATAACATGAGCGTAACATGAGCATAACATAAGCATAACATAACATGAGCATTACATGAGCATAAGTAGCATAACATATTATGCGTGACATCAACGTTGAGTGTATACAAATCTTGTTCGATAGACATTGTGAAAACGATTCATCGCCGATAACGTTCATAATGCTAACTGATGTGCATTAACGTGTTGTTAATGTTCACAGGCGACGACCGACTTGTATGGCAAATGTACGACGAGACATTCTGGCACTTCGGCTGCTGCACCAGAGGCTGCTGCTGTCTTTGCTTTGGCACTGGAGGCCAAGTAAGTGTCGTAGGATCAGCATCCGCATCCAGCATCCTTCTGCTCTAGCTGTGGTGAAATGTAACACAGGATTTGTGTGCCGTTCTGATCTCCTCTAATTTAACCAGATCTAATCTAATTCGATCAAATCTAATCCGAGCTAATCTATTTCGATTTGATCCAATTTGAACCAATCGGCATGACCTTTTATATAATATTCTATTCTGACCTCACCTATTCTATTTCTTTTCGATCCTATTCTATTTGAACCTGATCTATTGCAGTCCAGTCTGATCTGATCATTTAAAACTGGAAGCGTCTTTAACGTTGTTGCATATGTACCAATTCATGTACAATTGCACATGTTTTATTTATATTGAAACAAATGATCATTCTTTTAATTAGTCAAGTACTTGATTACAGTACTTAGTTAAAGAGCTCGTTAGATCTACCCCTCTGTCTTACGGACTGACCTTCTGGATATTGACCTTGGATTTGATGCGCCATCACGTGATACAATACAACTGTATTTTGATATTGTCCTCCTTCCAAAGTTCGCAAGCGCACACACGACCATACGACAGAACATCGATGGCGCTGAGTAATTGTGAGTGAAGGACTTGCTCAAGATCCCTACACAGTAATCAATCGCACAAGCGTTGTTCATAAGACACCGGCGCGATTGAAATTAATTAATTAATTAAAATCACAATTAGATGCAATTGTTTTTGGTTGACAGTGAGAAGTTGACGTGGCGCGACGTCCAGCACTTGACCGTGTTGACCTCGAAGCGCAACCACTTGAATGACCACAAGGGTCGCCACAACTGGACGATCAACGGCGCTGGACTCGAGTTCAACCACCTGTTCGGATACGGGGTCCTGGACGCAGGGGATATAGTGGACATGGCACGACAGTGGAAGGCGGCACCAGATCGTTGGCACTGCACCGCCGATGCCATCAAGGGACAATTGTAAGAACACTCGGATGAAAACTGCCTCAGAAGAGAGAGAGAGATAAGAACTGTTTGTGTAGCGCAATTTGGAAATAATATTAGATGATCGGCAAGGAATAACAACAACGGTGAAGGTGAAGGTAAAAGGTAAAGGTAAATGGTGAAGGTAACGAACTTGATTATAATTATGTCTTCTTAGTGAGTGCAGTTAGTTAGTTATTTTTTATGTACAAGGGTAACCCTGATAGCGGGGCCCAGGTCCCTTAAGGGTTTCTCTCCCTTTACTTCCATTGGAAACTAATTAATTTATCTGTTTTCTGTTAAAATTTTATACTGAATTTCTGTTACTGCATATTATGATATTATGCGAAGTAATAAAACTTCTGGTTATGGTTATGGTTATGGTCATGGTCTTAAGGGCGAAGTATTTTTTATTGTTCTGCGTTATGTGAGCCAGGCAAATCACGAAGTTGATAATCCTTTAACCAGCCAGCTAGTCATTCATTCATTCAATCATTCATTCATTCGTTCAGTCAGTCAGTTAATTAGCCAGTCAGCCAGTCAGTCAATTCATCGATCACTTACTAAGCCAGCCAGTTACAATCAACTACCCAGTCAGTCACCATAATAAATTTAGTAATCGTAATAGTAAACTCAAAATTTCTAGAGCGCTGCTTAAAATCTAAGCGCAGGGCACCAGCTTATTCACGAGCGCTGCGGCACATCAGACAGGTTGTCCAGAGATTCAGTATTACCTTTCTGCCTTATGAGCTAACGACAACAGAAGACTGAGGATCAATTCGAATGGATTTGAATTTTAGTAATTTCTCGACCAATCAGCCGCTGACGCTGACAATAGATACGAGCGCCTGCAAGGACGAGAAATACCAGGTCAACTACCTGGAGCACGTCCAGGCCTACATCACCCTGAAGGCATCGAGGCGTGGAGATGTGAACATCTTCCTCGTGTCGCCGATGAACACCACGTGAGTCGCGAGACGTCTCTTTCACAGGATATATAAACATGGCTGAACACTTAGGCTCACAAGTGCAAGCTAGGACTTAGAGTTTATTATTATGATTACCATGACAGTCGCTAGGATTCAACGAATCGACAGCACAAGGTGACAAGGTGATTATTATTACTATTATTATTATTTTTTTTTACCCGAGGTATATATGATCCCTCAGGTGTCAGATACTAATTAAATATGTTGATTCTGGAGTGGCCGTCCTGGTCAAGATCTGGAACATTATCATTATTATTATTATTATTATTATTATTATTATTATTATTATTATTATTATTATTATTATTATTATTTTTTTTTTTTACCCGAGGTATATATGATCCCTCAGGTGTCAGATACTAATTAAATATGTTGATTCTGGAGTGGCCGTCCTGGTCAAGATCTGGAACATTATTATTATTATTATTATTATTATTATTATTATTATTATTATTATTATTATTATTATTATTATTATTATTATTATTATTATTATTATTATTATTATTATTATTATTATTATTTTTACCCGAGGTATTTATGATCCCTCAGGTGATCAAAACTATATCCGGAGATAGATTATTATTATTATTGTATTGCATTTACGCATTTATAAAGCGTACTCCCTGACGAACTCCATAACCTGTACTTTGGTTGTTTTTGTATGTGCATTTCTCCATAGCAAGTGCATAACCTGCTCGTTATTTAAATGACTATACGGAACGAGAGCCTTCATAATTATCCAACGCTGCCCTCTTGAATGAACGCCAATCTGGGTCCGCGAATACGATCCTTATAAGGGGTCGTCCATTAATTAAGTCAACACATTTTAGGCAGTTTTTGACCCCCTCCCTCCCCCTTGTCAACAACTGTCAAACATTCAAGGACCCCCTAAGAAAATTATGTCACAATAATTTTACCTCCCCCCTCAAAAAAATTATCTTTCCGTCGAAAAGAAACTCAAAATATTAAATTTTCGAAAAGAACCCAGGATATTCAGGTTTAAGAGATTATTCTGCGCATTTTCTCATTGATCTTGGAACAATAAACAATTAAGATAATTTAAAACGAAGAAAATATTGCGTTTGATTAAATTGCAAACAAAAAAGAAATAGATCACTCATAAAGACTCTCCGAATCTATGGTTTCTTTTTGATTAAATTATTGTTGACGTCAATTTGTCTTGACCCCCCCACCCCCTTGTCAAGAATTGTCAAACTTTCCAAACCCCCTCCCTCCCCCATTTTGTTGACATAATTAATGGACGACCCCTAATATAGGCCTACTAGGGCAAGATACAAATCCCTGATGATGTAATTCGATCCCGTCACCTTTGTTTGCCTTATAATTTCTATATTGTTTATTTTCCGTCGATGACGTCATCTGTGTTTTCCCTCTAAGTTATTCGTCAGAAGTGTGCGACGTCATCTGTAGTTTCTACCTTATGTTGTTCGTCACTGGTTGATGACGTCATTTTTTCGCATTTCCGTAATTAGTTGTACATCTTTGATAACCCTATTTTGTTAGTTATTAGTTGGTGACGTCACCTTTGTCTCGTAAATCTAATTTCTTCGTCATTAGTTGATGTCTTCACCTATGTTTCCAATCTCTTGTTTGATCGTCATTAGCTGAAGAAGTCATCTTCAAAAAAAGACAACTACTATATTTCCGAATTCTCTATAAAAACTCCTACTAATAGAGCAAACTTTTTCTCCTATAATGTACCAAGTTGCAGCATGTCAGCTTGTTTTCCTCAATAAACGAATATTGTATTGTATTGTATTCATATCCTTTCACTAATTTGTTCGTCATTTAGTCGATGACGTCATATGCGAGAGCCTTCATTCACCACATTGGTTAATATCTCTATTTTATTCGTCATTAGTTAATGACGTCATCTTTGTTTCCTATCACTAGCTTGTTAGTCATTGATTTGCGACGTTATCTTTATCATTTCTGTAGTTTGTTCGTCATTAGTTGATGACGTCATTTTGTCTCCTATCTCTAATTTGTTTGTCATTGGTTGGTGACGTAATAGTGACGTAATGCTTTCTATTGTTAATCAGCTCTATGCTGCTTGGTAAGCGTGCCAAGGATGACGACGGGATGTCCGGCTTCACCAAATGGCCGTTCATGACGACCCACACTTGGGCCGAGAACCCGCGCGGCACCTGGAGACTCTACGTCGTCTTCGATTCGGACAGCCCGCAGCACGGCACCCTCTTCGAGTGGACCCTACTGCTGCACGGGACGCGGTATTCGCCCTACGTCAACCAGAATGTTGACCTTCTACGTCACCAGAAGTTGGCGGTCGTCAAGCGTCAACACGAACACAGCGATCGCTTCAAGTTCTAAGGCACGGCATTCCCACCGGTGACACACACACAGTATGGCATCGGACACACTCTATTCTCCAGTTCTTCGACATAGGCTAATTACAAAAGAACTAAATTCAATTAATAATTAGTAATAACTTGCAATTAATTTATTAATTTATTAATAATTTGCAATTAATTTGGAGAATCGCACCAATAGGCTACGCTCGGCTATAAATTCATTAGAAACCATTTGCGGCCAATTACAGAACATTGATAATTACGGTTTTCTCTACGATTCGGGTTATGGTACGTCGAGCTCAGCTTTGTAATAAATTAACAAAAAATTCCTACCAATTTTACATGTAAGTCTCAGATATACATGTAAAACATGTAAATATTAACGAGCTCAATTTAAGCACATGCAACTAATTAACAATCCTGTTAATTATACATTGTCGGCGAGGGTTAATTGAAACAGGCTAATTATGAACAAACTTTTCAGTAGCTCTGATGTGTGCACTTGCTATTGATGAGAACATGCCGCACATGGCCAGTATTTTGAGCTACTTTAAGTAAGAAAATTTTCATAGCCGGTAGTATGAATGCTTAGCAAAGACTTCAGTACTAAACTAATGAATGTTAATAACTATGAACATATTTTCTTCCGAGTGATGAACAAAGTCTTTAATCGACCAACTCATCAAATAATGAGTTGAGGACATTTAGCAATTAAACTCAATTTCTAATAATAACCTAGGAATTCCTAAACAATAATAAGTAAAATATCGATTATATCGCCACTCGTTCGTGAAGTAACGTCTTATTGAGTCTTTTCTGTAACAACTGCTGCCAAAGCGAAGTACAAATATAGCTCCTATATCCCATGTGGAACGTAGGAGATGCACTCATTTTCTTGACCTCAGCCCTTGAGCCGGCAGCAGACTCATCCCAATGTACTGGACAAGGAGGCCAGCGCATTTCAAGACTTGGTCCTTTACTTCCCTGCTTGCGCTGGTAGAGAGATTACACTGCTTATTAACAGAGACACGTATGTGGAAACAACTTGGTCTTTACACAGAGGCGAACGTAATCAGTAACAAAGCGTGTCACTGATAAATGGTGATGTGTTAAACCATGTCGCACTTGTTAAAACGCAGCAAAAGCAAATTCCTAGCTGCAGAATGGGAGTTCATTTATTCTTCAAAACAATATTACTTCAATAGTGGAGAAATCAATATGGAGTGGGCCAATCGTTCGCAAATTAGTGCAAAGTATGAAGCAAACCAGTAGCTCCTACTAGGCATTTCATATCACCGCCTTAGGATCGAATTTGAAAGCTTCTCAATTCTAACACATGTCATCTTTTGTTCGTTTCAAGTTCGGTGATTTCTTTGAATGTCGTGGTGTTTGGTTTCGAAATGAATCGTCATAGCAAAATCGTCGAAAACAGATATGACTGTTTTTAAATTTTAAAAGAGTGTCTATTTTGTCATTTCTAATCCATTGTAAACTGAGCTAATTAAAACTAATTGTAGGTATTCTGTGTCTTTGAAATTAATACAAGGGCTTTAGAACAATTGTTTGCTTTAGAAATCACATGTTAATGGTTACTGTCCCTTGAGTGATATTACTAATTGACGCTGTGATTGACAATTCACAGTATTGAATCTAACGACTTTGTTATAGTATTAATTCTGTTAATGTTTTTGCGGTGTCGAATTTTACCTTTTTTGACATTTATTTAAAAGTCGCAGGTATGTTTATTAAATTTTCGACTGGGCAAAATCTTGAAGAGAAAAGGCTGTTTCATCTTGGTTCGCGTGTTTTAAATTTAAAAGACATTTTGATGACATTTCTGCTCTGCAATTTCGAGAGTTAATTAAATAGTCTTCATCAATTTCCACAAATAGAACATTAAATCAAGTCTCAGGATAAGCAAGCTATAGCCTGTTTAATGGCTGAACATTTCAGTTGCGTCACCAGGGTTGGTGTCACCCAGTGCGGTAAGTCATGGTGTCACCCCATGGACTTCCTCCGTTAGTCCCTTACCAGACCATTTATTTAGACGGTCGTTTTGTCATTTTGGTGTCACCCCCTCTGAAGGTGTCACCCGGTGCAGCCCGCATCCCCCGAACCCACCTAGTGACGCCACTGTGAACTTTTTATTTAAATGAATACTGCGTGTTGAATTGATATTTTGCGTGGTTACAGGTTAAGCTTTTGTAAAGATTTTATTGATATAGCCCTGCAGAGTTTGTTTTGTTGCAAAAACCTTTCAGCGATAGCAGATGGTGGAAGCTGAGAGCATTTAAATCCTGTTTATGAAAAGCGTATCTTCATTGGTGACTCCTTTAGTTATTTGAACACTGTCTACTGGTGAACTTTTGTTTTAAACGAACCTGAAAACATTTAGTCTAGCACAGGCAACGCTTTGTAAGTTATCAAAAGCGCTGTATTAACTGTTTGAGTAACTAATTCAACTGTCCGGTATGTAACAGTGGATATACTTGCTGTTGATTCAAGTTTCTTTGCTTGCCGTCTCCAGACTAACAAACTGGACCTATGCTATACAGTAATATATACATAATTACATATATATGATTAATGCTATATATTTATATATACGGATGTATGTCTGTTTATTTACTTTAGAAGATCTATTTAATAGACGTTGTTCGCCAGAGTGCTGTTTGGCAGCTGGTTTAATAAAGAATATACTTACTTAGTAACTTACTTTACTTCCACAGTCGTGAAGAAATGTCTCCACTTGCCTTCAATAGCCTAGTTACGTATCCTATAAGCTGATTATATTGCTTGCAGTCGGCTTTAAAGTTGCTGATTTTCAATTGCACCTGCTCCGCGCTGAAAGCTATCTTCCCTTCGTAAGCGAATAATCGTATACTGCATTCATTTTCACCAACTCTAGAAGCGATTTCTCTATGTACAGATATTAACATTTCATCATGCAGTCTACGTACTTGGTTGCATGAGAATTCAGTGGTTAGCCTGCTGGAATATCGGGAGTTCGAGTGTTAATATGCTGAAAAAATGAAGTCACTGACAATTTTTCATACTCATGGCTACCTATAGATGATAACTCTGCTTCTTTTATGGACACTCGTGATGTTGAAGACGCAAGTGTTGAAATGTTATTCTGTGTTCACAATACTGGACTTCCTTTTGGAATGTCCTTCCAAGTTTCGTTAGTGTTAAAATTGAACCATAGTATGATTTAAATTGAACATTGCCGATATCGAGAAAAAACAGTCTCATTAGTCTTATTGATGTCAATCGTATTTGTATTCTAGTTCGGTTTGATTTTTCCATTTTGAGAAATCTGCTCCGACCTATCAACGATTTCACAGGTCACCATAGGAGTTTTCGGTTGCATTTAAAGTTCTTCTGAGATTTTTGCAGAGCTTTGGAATACTTGAAGACTAAATTGATAACTATGCTGTAAATAAACCAACGTGCTGGTCATAGGTTGGTGTTGGTTTGAGTTCTTTTAATTGTGGGTTGAAAAATGTCTTCTACTATTGATTGGTGTGGTTATAATATGAAATAAATTTGTGGTGATTATTAATTGGTGATATCCTCATTTGAACCATATTCAGGTGTCTTTTCTTTTCGACATTTCTGCGTTGAGCTTTGGTGTTGGCTGATTGCTAAAATTTGAAACATCATCTCGAAGGTTAGAATACTGGTGGGTTGCATGAAACTGGAACAATACAAACTGCCAGGAGAGTTTGTGTTTTCTTTAGTTTCTTTTGTTGGGTTGAATCCACCTTGTTCTCTTTTCAACGTGTGTGTTTTCAGCCCCAAAATACGCATTTGTGAGTTACAGCCAGCAACACATTTATAAGCGTTAGTGTAACTTTGGAATATGGTTTAACTTGATCTAACGTTGGCATGAAACGTTTATCATACGTTGGTTTTGCAATCATAAAGCAGCTATATGCAAATGTTAAAGAACTTTAGACAAATTACTAGGTAGCAACTGACAGAGTAAGATACAGTAACCTATTTTACTTTCGTTGCTGAATTCCCTGTTAATTCTACGGATTAAAACAATTTGCGTTGTACACTTAAAAATCTGTGAGTTTACTGGTTAGGAAATTAGTTTCTTCAATTTAACTACTTGAGCGAATGCTCTCTCTTGATAGCATTAGCATGCAGTTATCTCCAAATGTGCAGTCGTTTTCAATCAATCAATATAGTTTATTGTTCACCGTGATAGTACAGTTCCTTGCCTATATATATACAAGCAACAAACACTTACACATTAAAAAGCCAGATCATAAATATGGAAGTGTGTCGAGAAAAGAGGCTGCGCTTAGAGAAATCATATCTCATTCACGTATTCAGCCATATGAGTTGCATATGAATTTCAAGTCCCTTTGTGGGACTCGTGCTTGTATCGAAGTCACACTGGGAAAAGGCACAGTCTTCATATTTGTGAGGATAATAGTCGTTTCTTCGTTAAATAATTTAAATTATTTTGTTGTTTATCGTCGTGCTAACGACGTTGTGATTTAGATAGCATCAAATGAGTGACTGGTGGAGTAGAAGGAAGTAAATGCATTCAAGTGTCATTCTGCTTACTCAATATTGAAGTGAATGCATTCAAGTGTTATTCAATATTGAAGTGAATACATTCAAGTTTAATTTTTTCAATTTGAAGCGAATGCATTCAAGTTTTATTCAATATTGAAGCGAATGCATTCAAGTTTTATTCAATATTGAAGTGAATACATTCAAGTTTAATTTTTTCAATTTGAAGCGAATGCATTCAAGTGTTATTCAATATTGAAGTGAATACATTCAAGTTTAATTTTTTCAATTTGAAGCGAATGCATTCAAGTTTTATTCAATATTTAAGTGAATACATTCAAGTTTAATTTTTTCAATTTGAAGCGAATGCATTCAAGTTTTATTCAATATTGAAGTGAATACATTCAAGTTTAATTTTTTTCAATTTGAAGCGAATGCATTCAAGTGTTATTCAATATTGTACTAAATGCTGTCAGTCTTTTACTGTAAGCCTACGTTACTGTTAAATCTGTATATTGTGAAATTAACTGCAGAACCATTAATTATTGCTTTGGGAATCTGAATCCTCAGCCTACGGAAATCTTTCGCCTATTTCTGAATCGATCTTGAATTGAGATACCAATGCAACTGATGCCGTGGTAGATTATTGTATTAAAATATGATGATTGTTGTTGTCAATGCATTACACGTCGTTGTTTTGTTGTTGCTGTTGTTGTCGTTGTGTTGTTGTAAATGAAAGAATACATACTCGGTCGTCTATGTAACGTACAGTCACTGGTCTCTCCATATTCGCTTCGTTTCAAACGTAATGAAATGTAATTTAAGTATTTTGATGTAACGCCACTGTCCATCAGCGCTCACAGCCCATCGAAATCTTATCTTATCGTGAAATATCTTCAAATCAAATCAAATCAAAAATTCTTTATTGCAACCATATAAATGTACAAGGCAATCAATTTTACAAAAGGATGAACAACAAGATGGTTACAATGGTAGGCCCAGAAGGGATAAATAATCCCGCTAGTAGGGACACCTACTTGCAACAAGTAATTGCAGGGTAGCTATAGAGACCAGCTTGAATGGCTTAAGTTACTATGGAATTTTCTCTTTGTTATACTTATTGAAGGTTGACCTTAACTTATCCTATCCTAACTTACCTAAATCTACCCTATCCTGCCATTTCCTACACAGCGTTGAAACTACTCTACCCTACCCGACTCCTTCCGTACCTAATCTTAACCTACGTTGCTTCAATCCACCTAGAACTAACCCTACCCTATAAGTTCCTAACCTACCATACGGTATACAATAACCTGCCCTGTACTACCGTACCCTACGGCTTACGCTACCCTACCGTGTCTATGCTTCCGTAACCCATGCTACTCTATCCTACAGTACTGTAACAGTACCAATGTACCATACCATACGCCATCCTACCTTATCCTGTTCTATGCTATTGTAGTAAATTCTACGCTACACTACTCTATCATTTGCTACCGAACGCTACTTTTCGATACTCTACCCTAATCTATGCTGCCGTTCTACAAATTACCCTAAACTACCTCACCCTATGCTACTCTTCCCTAATCAAGCATACCGTGCACCATGCACAACCCTACCCTATATTACCACATCCTACACTATCCTGTCATACCCCAGCCTACCCTACCTATCTACCCTACCTATCTACCTTACCTTAACACACACGTAAGGTTAGATTTTAGTTGGTTTGGTGAATGGATATTAATAGGACACGTTGCACAGAACTTTCACAACAACCAAAGACTCAATGGGTCATAGAAGAGAGCCTACAACACTGCATAAATATTGTCAAATAGGCGACAAGGGACCGTGTATTTAAATATATAATACACACACAAAAATAAATGGCTACAAAAATTACTAACTGATATAATATAAATATATAATGTACGTGCATATTATGCATTATTCACAAACGTAACTGTAACTAATGGATGGTCCCTTCTCTTTTAATTGTTTTGCTCAATGCATTGTGGTTTGCAAATACAACGTATGACTTGTAACCTTAAGATCTGCCATCTATACACCCCTAACGCAGAACCAACTTATAATTTTTATGTATATATTTACATATATGAATACATGCATATATATCCGATACAATAGTCACATGGTATACTTGCTGTTCATGTATATATATATATATATATATATATATATATATATATATATATATGTTTTATGTGACTCGCTCTAGATGTGTAGGCCTATTCATGTGTACTTGTTACTCAGTATGAATGCACACGTGCGCTGTCCATAGTAGTCTTTGTAGTAAAGGTTATGTATGAGACGACTGCCATCGGTCGTATAATGAACAGCCGTTGATCGCTTGAACAGGTAGACGACGTAAGTTGCCTTTCTCCTGTCTGTCTCTGTCTGTCTCTGTCTGTCTCTCTGGATATCTCTCTGGCTCTCTTCGTGTGTGTGTGTGTCTCTGTCTCTCTCTGTCTCTCTCTGTCTCTCTGTCTGTCTGTCTCTGTCTGTCTGTCTGTCTGTCTGTCTGTCTGTCTGTCTCTCTCTCTCTCTCTCTGAATCTCTCTGAATCTCTCACTTCTCTGTGCATCTCTATGTGTATGTGTGTGTGTGTGTGTGTGTGTGTGTGTGTGTATGTCTCTCTCTGTTTCTCTCGCGGTCTCACACTCTCTGAATCTCTCTCTGCTCTCTGCTCTCTGTCTCTCCCTCTGTCTGTCTTAGTCTCTCTGTCTGTCTGTCTGTCTGTCTGTCTCTCTTTCTATGTCTCTCTATGTCTCCCTCTCCCCGTCCCCTCCGTCAACCAACCGTTAGCAGTGCAGCTGCGCCATTTATAGCTACAAGTGCTTGAGCGTGACTGGCCTGATAAGACTCAACGTAGCCACCTCTCGTCCATACACATCATATATAAAAACGTATATCTCAACATAATATATAAGCTCATAGATTCAAATATACATGCGTTTATATATATACGCATATAGAGGCCATGCGTATATATTAAACTGTGTGCGCATGCGGTTGAGATATGGTGATATATATTTATATGCGATATGGTTAGTAGCTTGTAGTGTTTATATACATATATATGTATTGTGTTCATTTATTTTATATATATATATGCGATAGGGTTAGTAGCTTGTGCAGTGTGTGTGCATATATAGTAGGTAGATTGGGCGCAATTGTTACGGTTGTTTGGCTTTTCGTGTCATTCATATGTACGAAGGCTGTAGTAGTCGTCGGCTGAGGGTGCGTTTGCTTTACGTAGGTCATCGTACGAGTATTGTGGGACTTTGATCTTCGTAGTACGTTCGCGCTTATTAAGGGACTCGGCGCAAAACGGAATCATATATTATGCTGTTCCGCGATTTATTTACGTTAACATTTACCGCGTTCTGTGTCATGTTGTTTTGCGGTTGTTGGAAGAACCTGTAGTGGTGCATGAATTAGATTGGTTGTGTGTTTTGTACGGATTCGAAGGCCTTTGGAGAATTCGAAGTGTCGTTTGTGTTTCGTTGAGTTAAACGAAATATTCAGTGTCGTCCGTGTTAGATCACGTTTTGGAGACCTTGAAGAATTTAAGTCGACGTGTAAAATCAAGTGTAAAGACCTTTGAAGAATTCGAAGTGTTGTTTGTGCTGAGTTGAGGTTCGAAGCCTTTGAAACCGTGTTGAATCAGGATTAGAAGCCTTTGAGGCATTATTCAAAGCGTCAATTGTTTTGGGTAAACTGGTTCTTCATCTTCAACGTTGATCTTTGGTATATACTCGGATTTCGAGGAGTTACTGTTAGTAGCAAAAACACACCCTAATTTTGAGGCTCCATTTGCTGTGGACTGTTGTGGGAGCGAGGCCTCTGCGATGGTCAACTATGGTCGACGACTGCAGCTGGCCACTGTTCATAGGTGTGCGCATAGACTACTGACCACAGAGTGATGGCCATTGAAGGAGCGCTGATCAACGTTTGTCTCCGGACTGGTGTCCTGCTGCTTCTGACGATGATGGCGATGATGGTGGTGGCGCCCAGAGCGAACGCGACGAAAACCGGAAGTGTTGAGAGACGGAGAACCAGCGCAGATGAACACAATCAGCAGGTGTCCAGCGTAACCTTTAACCTGACGAATAGTTCATTGTCCGAGAAATCTGGACGTCTTCCTACCTACCTCAACCCAGGTATGCACTTGTAGTAGTTTCAGTTTAACGACGCTGTGTCATAACAAAGATGATTAGCGTCGTCCTCCTCCTTTACCCAGGCTTGGGACTGGTACTGTCAGAGTACGAACAGTGGCTGTATGCACTTGTATAGACTGAGTGCCTATTTCAACCCAGGTAGATTACTCAACGGAGGTGTATATACGTCATCTAAAGAATATACCTTAATCCGGGTATATACCTCTATCCGGGTGTATGCTTCGATCTATGTATATACCCGTGTATTTATCTCAACTTGTTTAGCTTAATTCATTTAATTCAGTTTAGGTATATACCACATTGCAAGTATAAAAATCGTTCAAGGTATAACTCAATCCTCAACTTGGGTGTCGGCCTAAACCTAGGTATATACCTCAGATCAGGTATGTGTTAATTCAGGTATTACCTCAAAGTCGTATCATTGACTTCAGTTCATATTATATGCCACAACTCAGGCGTATAACCTTGGTCCAGATATTCACCTCGTACAAGCAGTTACGTCATCCAAATTATACACCCATGCATATATTTCATCCCAGATAGTTGCCTCATCTCAGTAATATGCCTCATCCCAGGTATTTCTCTCGCGACAGTAACAAAAGTTTCAAGGATGCTTCTGCTTTTTACACTCAGGTTGGTGCTAATGGCTGGTGATTGCATTAACCTTTAACCTTTAACCAGGGCAGAAATTTGGTTCGAGATTTCTGCTCCACCTGCGCCCCCTAGCCAACTCAGCTACAATGAGTACACTGACCGTACACTGTCGGTGCGAAGATGAGACGGCGAGGAAAAGGACTGGCCACCGCCCTCATATGCCGAGGCTAAGAAAATGAAATCGCTAACACTTCACACCCATGAAGGGACTGCTATTCTTCTACTTGATCACTCTCAAGAATTGAACTTAAGCATAAGAGTTGTTTAAAGTAGTTTCCTAAAAATTTCTTCTCACTGCAACTGTGCAGGACACGGTTCTGGCGTCATGTAGGACTATACCTCCACATTTGCCGCTTTACCTTTACATTTAGTATCACCTGTACACTGTACTTGTGATTGTAATTAATGACTTCTCTTGCTCCGGTGTCTATTGAACATAGCATCAATCGATAGCCGGCGAAAACCAAGCCGTAATCAGGTTAACATCCAGAAGATATCAGTCTGTTAGACAGAGGGGCAGCCTGTGGAGGAGAAGCATTTCGAAACAGTTTAGTTTTAAGTTGAGAACGAAATGACATAGGCGACTGAGCAGAGCGAACAGACACAGTGAAAGATAAGATAAGATAAGAATATTCTTTAATATACCAATTGCTCTCCGCATTTTGGTTTACATACATGGTTATGATCATTGATCAAACATCATGGTTGTGATCAAGCATCATCAAAGCAGTCCACATATTATCCCTAAATCCGATACAGCATCCTTTTGATGAAAGTTTTCCAAATCATGCCATCAGCCGAAGGGATTGTGCGATTATGAACCCGTGGGCGCAGTTGGTAAGGGGTAGCCTTGATCGGCGTGAACAGGTCATGCAGTACATGACCCCCATCCGCTAGGACTTCGGCGAAGAAACTGGAATCGGCAACGGCGCGTAGCTGTTCAAAGGAGGGAGTGTTTTCAGGAAGGTATTTGATTAGTCGGCGATTACGGACTGGAGCCTGGCCCGATCACCTTGACAAAGAGTTCAAAAACCTCTGTTCATTCACCTTTACCTTCAAATCTACCTTCACCGTTGATTAGCACTGATGTTTAAAGTTGTTGTTAATGATGCAGGAAACAGTTCTGGTGTCGGTTGCGTTGAGCTGCGATCCAAGCGTTACGTCTCCGACGGACACTGCACATCGATTCGACCGCTAATCGAAGTCGTCTGCAGCGGGCTTTGTCTACCCGTCCGCACCCTGCCCTGGTACGCGGACTACGTCAAGGCCTGGGCCGGAACGAGTCCTAGGGAGTGGCGCTGCGTTGACGATGTCGTTCGCAAGAGGAAACTGACGCTCATCTGCGAAGATGGAACCACGAGGACCTACCGAGTCCGGGTCGTCAAGAACTGCCGCTGTAAACAGGTGACACGCCGTCGACACGTGGATCTTGAGGCGACAACCAGGAGAGGCAAAGGAGGAGGAGGAGGAGGAGGTCGCCAAGCGGAGAAAGGAGATCTCGAACGGCCGCGGGAAGTGAAGGAGAAGAAGCGGAAACATGGACGGAAAGAGCAACGGTTGAGACACGAGGAAGCCTCGTCGTCCGAATCGACGACTTAAGAACTTGACTGCCTGTTGCATTGTACTATTACTGGCGGTGCATCTGAAAGCGATGACGGCGTCTGACTTTGATGCTAAAAGACTTACCTGAGCAATCCAAGCTGCTTTGTGTTTTCGTACGGGTCAAAAGGATCATGTCTCCCCTAACCTCCCCCTTCCCCCAAGACAATCGTTCACTCGATGGTCTGACAATTCAGTCTGGGATTCGTTGACATTCAGAAACCTCCACTTGGAAACTGTACCGAATTCTGGAAACGCTGAACCTAAGTTCATAGCTGCGCTCAAAGCTTGTCGCTACGCTGTATCCTATGAACTGCAAGAAATACGGTGGCCATGTGTACATAGGCTATATATTTGATTCTAAAAAGGGATAATTATGCTGAGCGCATGAGGCTGGTGACTTCATGGGAAGCCTGAAGGAAGCATCCCTCACCAATCTGGGCGTCGAACAGTTTGATTACTTGTGAGTATACGTCCTATAATAGTTCGAATAACCTCTGCGTCCTCTACCTTTGAATCGGAGTTTAACCTGACTGTACACAAACTAACAGCGTTGAGACGATTGACACTGGATTATCAGCAGTGATGATGGTGATTTTTGACGAACCTGGTGCAGGTTGTCATGGGGATTTTGCCACCGAGCAGAGTTTCGACTCTAAAATATACGATTCTTTGTTGCAGAGTGTGGGTCATTGTGATGCTTCTGGTGCGGCACTAACTTGCACGATATGGATCAACTGAAAACTCTCTTCGACCATCTCGTATCCCTCCAGTACCAGTACATCCATCCGAGTACCATGACGTCCATCCGAGTACCATCACATCCATTCAAGTACCATCACATCCATCCGCTCCCTGCTTCTCTCGTCCTAACCGCAACGCACCATGACGTCTCCTCTCTACTCTCGATAGTCTTCAGGCAACCGAATATTGTTCACGTCTTGGAATCTTTGGACCATCTGACTTGACGTTGTACTCGTGAATAAACCCTGTGCTTAATGTTTAAGTTACGCTTTACAGAGTTCCGATATGACGTTACGATACAATGTATTTATCAAGAAACTCTCTGTATTGCGTTTCTCAAGTACCTCAAAAAGGACTTTGCTGTTTGCAACAGTTTGAGTTTTGTCGTAAAGCGTTAAGTTACTGCTGATCACGCCACGTTATCATCGCTTCAACGTCAGTACTTTCGGACAATGTTTGAGACACTCCTTTTCAGGCACACGTGCATTTGAATGACAGTAGAGACGTTTCAGTGCAGATGAGCACAGTTGTTTTAACCAAGACGGGCATTATATGTTCACGATAGAAAAGCATATCGCTGTATCAGTGCGAATGATCGCTGAGGTCAGTGTTGTTGGGGACTTAATAGTGGACGAAGATTGCGCTACTGTCAAGCGTTACTATCAAGGGTTACTATCAAGCGTTACTATCAAGTACTAAAGCAGTTATCAGTTTCAATGATATCTTAACCTGTGGCTAAAGGTCACTCGTGCGAAATTACATAACTGTAGAACAGTCCTATATAGGTCAGGTCAGTTGTAGTAGGCTGTGTAGCGATAGCCTTTAGGATCCGTGATAAAGATCGAAGTGTTCGCTTGCAAGGTCAATGTAAGAACCGCTTGTTTTCATTTGACACAATAATATTCTGCTCTACCGTCATAGGCGTAGACTCTGGGGGTGGGGGGTGGCAGCCGGGGGACGTGCCCTTCCCCCAATAATTGACGAGTGGGGGCAGCCGGGCACGTGCCCTTCCCCCAATAATTGAGATGTACTGAACATCCAATGCAACAAGTGCAGAATGAATAACCAATTCCCCCGAATATTTTGGGCAAGTTTTCGGTCGCTGTGGAATTAGTGTGCACAAACTTTTAAAATGCCCCATTGCGCTTTTACATAATACAATCATGTACACACATGACTACCTTTTACATCCATGTATGTAAATTTGCAGTAATAATTGCTAATTCCAAGTGACAAACACTGTTGCTGATGTCTGTATAGTAACCGGTCGTATTAGCGTTTCAGCCAATTCAGATTTTTCTGTCTGAAGAATAAGCTTATGCATGACAGAGACGTAAGCAAAATAATACATGTACAATAAGAATAGTTCTTTGTATTACTCTGCTTATACGTTTCGCAGATATAAGTATACTATGTAAATGCGCGACGATGCTTCTGTACGCTAAAACCTCAACTTTTAATAGCCGTGTGAAGACTTTTAACAAAGCGCATTTGGAATTGATATGGGTTTATGTGGCTCGTATTTCAGGCAGTGGCGTCACTTTTGATTTCGTGAGCCCCCGTTGTTTACCCAACACGTTACAAAAGAACTGTAGGCCTATTTGATATGGCCCTCCTTCCAAAGTTCAAAAGTGCACACACGATTGTGTATGACAGAACATCAATGGCGCTGAGAAATTGTGATTGAAGCACACACTCGAGGTCCTTACACAGTGACCGCCTTAGTGGGGGTTCGATCCCGTACTCTCCGCGTTACAGGCTTAGCGTTCTATCCATTAGGCTATCGTGATTGTATCTATGTATGTATCTGAACACTGTATAGATGTATAGCGCATCAAAAGGCCCCCGTAAAGGCTCATGTGTCTGCTCGGGGTGCTAGCCTCCTTCCCTGAGACGTTAACTGTGTAGGGGAACCTTGAGCAAGTCCTTCACTCTCAACTGCTCGGCGCCATCGAAGGATGCTTGGTCGTAAGACAACGGTGCCTAACAAATGTATGATGATGATGATGACTGTGGTGGTGGTGGCGGTGGTGATAATCATGATCATGATAACATTAATGATAACGCTATTGCTTATGCCAATACTACTACTATTACTACTGCTATCATCATCATCACTGTAGTATTTGTGGTAGCATAATAGTATTAGCAGTTGCAGTAGTAGTAGTAGTGGTAGTGGAAGTAGTATTAGTAGTAGTTTAAGTAGTGGTAGTGCCAGCAGAAACAGCAACAGTAGTAGTGGTGGTGGTGGTGGTGGTGATGATGGCGGTGGTGGTAGTAGTGGTAGTAGTGGTAGTGGTAGTAGTAGTAGTAGTAGTAGTAGTAGTAGTAGTAGTAGCAGTAGTAGCAGTAGCAGTAGCAGTAGTAGTAGCAGCAGTAGTAGCAGCAGTAGTAGTAGTAATCTGTGAAGACTATAGCCACTCCAAAACAACGTTCCCCTAATTTCTTTTCAATCCCGAAGGATCATTTGCACATCGGAGGAAAATAGTAATAATAACTGTTCTGAAAAAACTTTGACTAATGCTGGCCCTATTCTTGTATCTGAACGTCAATGGGGTTCTATAAGGCGGGTTTAACACAGTTTAAAAATTTAGGGCCTACTCGGCTTCTACGATCCGTTGGTGGGTATGAAAAGCATTTTGGAGGCAACGACCTAGTCAGCCAACCAACAGCGCAGGTTTTCGAATTTCCACTTTTACATACGGACTAAAGGCTCGCTATAGACCGAACTAGGCCAGCGCGGCCTAAAGCTAAGGGCTCGTGACTATTGGCCTACGATAGAAGCGCACCAGCAAGCTGAGCAGGTATATTCATATGCACCTATTCGCATTCGTTCTATGCATGTATATAATCGTTATATATATGTATATTAGTCATTCATTCAAGGTCAACTGCTCTTTATGATAAATTGCCTGTGGCTTGGGTAATTCATAAATTCACTGCGTGTGTACAATATGTATTTATACGTCCATACGTGTATATATATATATATATATATATATATATATATATATATATATATGTAAGAGTTTGTCAATATAAATGGCCATTGTATTCAACATGATAGTCGACTATTATACCTACTGATAAATGGATCACGTGCTGAGCATAACAGTTCATACTATACTATATATATTATTAGTTTATACTATATATATATATATATATATGTATGTATGTATAATTATTATTAGGTATATATTATTAGTTCATACTCCATATATATGATACACATAATATATATATATCTATATATTATTTCATATATTACTAATATATATATATATAAGTTCATACTATATATATTTATTGGATAGCGAGGCGCCTAATTTATATGGACCACATTTATTTTAAAGCCTGTTTGTATTGTCTGTCTGTGTGTAGGTCTGTCTGTGTGACTGTCCTTCTGTGTCTGCCTCCATTTGTTTCTGAATGTGTCTCGATAGCTTCGTAGTGTGTAGCCTTGGTTAGCTCTTGTCCGTTTTTTTGTGCATCTTGACACAGTTCTGTCTCTACTGTGGCTCTTTGTCTAACGCAGGTTGTAAGCTTATCAAACGCCATTGTGACGAACTTGCTCATCATTGTCATTCACCTACCGTCATCTGCTTCAGGCTCTTCTATCTATCACCCCTTAGTCTCACCTCTTGAGCGCCTCTGATTTTGGGTGGCGCTATATAAATTCTCGATTACAATTACAGTTTTCAAGAATAATTTCTACTCTGATTCATCTGATCATCCACCTTAAAATCTTTCTCGACCTAAACGAGATCCGCCTTAGTAGTTCTACCCCCCCCCTCTGGACTCCCTGGCATGCCATCGGACTTGGATCTATATTTGATATCTCTTTGGAACCCCTCCGACTTGACGCAGCGCTCGTGAATAAGCTGGTGCCCTTCGCTTAGCTTCCAAGTGGTGCTTAGAAGTTTGAAGTTGAAGGTTACGACCATTGGTGCAAAGAGTGACCTTCTCGGTCTTTCTTTACGGTTTGGTGACATTTAATACCGAGACACTTAATACCTATGACACTAAGTCCCTATGACACTTAATCCCTATGACAGTTGATCGCACCAATGTCTTCAAGTTACGAACTAAACTATATAAGAACTAGATAAGAAATAGGTAAGTAAAAATCAGTAAAAGCAATAACACAGCAATATTCCATATTCTGTTCCTCGAGAACGTCACGAGTGAGAAAGATGAGACATAGCACGAAGGTAAACACGGATTTAGGTTTTACCGTATGCCGCAACCGCTCCTTCCACTCGCTTTGCAGTATTGAATACAATCATGATAGTGCCGTTGATCCGTTACCCTGGTGCGTGTGCTGCTCATTTCTAATGTTGATAATATGAGGACCACGTGTTGTCAAACGAACTTTACAGTGAAACTGCATCGATTTCCTACAACGCCAAGCCGTGGTTCCGTTGGCATTGTCTCGATGCTTCGTATATTCATAATTACAATCTTATATGAATATTTATAAAGCGCCTCTCACAGCATAGACTATTCAGAGGCGCTCCCAGCGTGTCAGCCCCGAGGGAAAAGAAAGGTCTTTAGGCAGCGGAGAGAAGAGGGCGAGATCCCAAGTTATATCTAGTAATTGCTACGGAGAGAGGGGGCAGGTCATTCCATAGGGAAGGGCCAAGGATGGCAAAAGCACGATGCTGAGCCATCGAAGTCCTTGCGCGAGGGACAAGTAGATCAAAGCGGTCAGCAGACCGAAGAGGGCGGGAAGTATGTATGACGGTCTGTTTACCCTTGCTACTACAACCGAAATTCGCTTCCATAGTAACTTAAACTCGTTTTAATCCAGCTTTTCCTTGTATAAACAAAGGCAAGATGCGAATTGCGCAATACGATTTTCAAATAACAAAGACAGTAGGCCTAAACATTACAAAGACAGTAAACAGACTGCATACCTGTGTATAGGGGGTATTAATTTTCCTGGGATTAATTGTCTAAGTGACTAAGTGTCGTCGGTATTAATTGTCAATGGGACTAAGTGACGTCGTTACTAATAGTCCGGTATTAATTGTCGCGGTATTAAGTGTCATGGTATGTAATGTCGTGCTACCTTCTTTACCTCTCATCCGTTAGCGTTCGATCCTGGTTTTCCATCATTAGGTCGAGAGCGCCTCTGACGAGTTCCTCTCGAAGAGGCGCTATATAAATATGTGATTACATGACATTACATTACTAAAGCAAAGACTCTACAATGTAGACTATTACGGTTGTCACAGCGCCTTCGAAAGTTGGCCAGAAAGGACGCTACATATCCTAAACATGCGAATCTGATTGTGTGCTAGAGCAGTGGTTCTCAACCTGTGGTCCGCGGACCACTGGTGGTCCGCGGCCACATGCCTGGTGGTCCGCGATCAAGGTCTACAAATTAGATTTTTTTAAATTTAAAGCATGCAAACAGACAAATTTTGTCAATTTTTAAAATTTCTGTTTCATTTCAATCACTAGAATCGGCTAGATGGCGGCATGAAACTAATAATGCCAGGATTTATGGCAACAAATTATCTTGTATTAATTTGCTTTTGGCACGATTTTTAGTGGTGGTCCGCGACCAAGACACCAAATTTAGAAGTGGTCCTCGAGTCTAAACAGGTTGAGAACCGCTGTGCTAGAGAGTGAACACTAGTAACCACATTCTTATTAATTGAAACTAATGACTGTGCATTGTGCAAACAAAGTCTTTGAAACAATGATCATTCAGACAAAACTCAATCAATTTAAAAGTCAGTAAGAAAATCAACTCGTTGCACGCCATTTAAAGTCTAAAAAATAGCTCTATAAAAATTTACATTTGCACAGGCCTACTAATTGTTTAGCTGCAGATTGTACATCTATTCTTTACACTACAAGCACAACCTATTGAGGTTCATATACAACAGTTCCATTTGCTTGGATGTACACACATACATAGATGCACGCACACCTACACGCATACATGTCAACACAGACATACACACAAACACGCACATACACACATACATATGCACACATAAACACACACACACACTTACAGTCCTACACACATCTACACACATACACATACACATAAGCACATGTATACAGGCACATGCACACACACCTACACACGCCTGATCCGGACCATGAGGTCACATTCAGAGGTATGGAGGGCAGAGAACAGCGAACGATAGAGTGGAGCCGACAGTTTTTCTTTCTATGTCCTACTTTCCTTGATAGGAGGTCACTCGATCCTTCGCCGACTTACGATTAATTGACCAATTGACTTTTCTGACTGACTGACTGACTGACTTACTTACTTTTTAATTGATTGATTGGTTGTCTGACTGACTGACTGACTGTTTGATTGTTTGATTGATTAATTGATTGATTGACTGGCTCATTGACTGACTTTTTGATTGATTGACTGACTGACTGACCTTTGACTGATTGATTGACTGACTGATTGACTTTTGATTGATTAATTGATTGATTGACTGGCTCATTGACTGACTTTTTGATTGATTGACTGACTGACTGACCTTTGACTGATTGATTGACTGACTGATTGACTTTTGATTGATTAATTGATTGATTGACTGGCTCATTGACTGACTTTTTGATTGATTGACTGACTGACTGACCTTTGACTGATTGATTGACTGACTGATTGACTTTTGATTGATTAATTGATTGATTGACTGGCTCATTGACTGACTTTTTGATTGATTGACTGACTGACTGACCTTTGACTGATTGATTGACTGACTGATCGACTTTTGATTGATTGATTAATTGATAGACTGACTGACTTTCTGATTGATCGATCCAACTGACTGACTGACTAACTGTTTGATTGATTGATTGTCTCGTTGACTTTTTGATTGATTGATTGATTGATTGATTGATTGATTGATTGATTGATTGATTGATTGATTGATTGATTGATTGATTGATTGATTGATTGATTGATTGACTGACCTTTGACTGATTGATTGACTGACTGATTTACTTTTGATTGATTGATTAATCGATTGATTGACTGGCTCTTTGACTTTTTGATTGATTGATTGACTTTTTAATTGACTGATTGACTGACTGACTGACTGACTGCGGTTTCGAATGGTTGTGTTCACATCATTCATCGCTTTAAATTAATGAGAAGATGGCTCGGGATGATGTATTCATTTGTTTGGGCGACTGTCGTATTCGGAACCTTTGAACTATTTCTCACTAACTGAAGCCTTTGAAGCTGTTTTTGATGGCATTAATCAATCGAAGGGGAGCAGAATCACCTGGCTAGAGACTTCGTGGCAAATAATAAATTGTAAGAAAAAGACGACAAAGATTAATGATAACACAGATTACGAATGAAAGTTGGTAAATGTTTCTAAGGTTCAAGAGGAGTGCGTCTTTCTTGATTTTGTAAAGATCAGGGTACAAATTTGGGTGACCACTAACCGAAGGCGGATCTGCCATTGACCTTACTGAACAACCTCTGTCTGACACGACGTAGCGCTCGTGAATAAGCTGGTGCCCTGCGCTTAGCTTTATACTAGCGCTTTATAAATCTGGAGGTTACGACTAAAGCAGTATGGTTTAGGTAAATCCGTTCGTGAGATGACAGATGTTGAGCACTTCGTGTGCATTAGTACCAGGCCGGTAGAATCTGCTACCTAATAAATTAGCAAATTAGCAACGTCTCCCTGTGTAATTAATGAAGCTGCTTAATCAGACAGAAGTCTCTAGCAGGTCATGGCTCAACTTGTAGCCACACGACTTAAATTAGTGACCATAAATAGAGACCCTGCAGCGAACGCGGAATGGGACTTGGCATGGCCTGCGTGGTTGTGCGCGCGTTTGCGTGTGTGTATGTTTATGTGTGTGTGTTAGTGTGTGTATGCGTGTTAGTGTGTGTGCATGCGTGGGTGTAGGTGGGTGTGCGTGGGTGTTTGCAAGTAAGTACATCCTTTAGTGATCCAACTGCAAACCGCACTTTGGTTTACACGTGTTAATCATGTCCATTGTTGAAGTTATATGGCCTAAATTCCGGTGTAAATCATCCTGGTAATGAAGGATTTGTCTGCAAACGGGAGAACACGGTCATGAGCGCGGGGTCGTAGAGCATAACCAGTTTGCTTGAGAGGAGGTAAAAGAGCATGGAGTACATGTTTCTTTGTGTTAGTGTGTGTGTGTGCATGCGTGGGTGTATGTTTGTGTGTATGTTAGTGTGTGTATGTGTGCATGTGTGGGTGTAGTTGTGTGTGTACGTGGGTGTATGTTTGTGTGTATGTTAGTGTGTGTGTGCATGTGTGGGTGTAGATGTGTATGTGTGTGTGGGTGTATGTTTGTGTGTATGTTAGTGTGTGTGTGTGTGCATGCGTGTGTGATGATGTGTATGTGTGTGTGTGGATGTATGTTTGTGTGTATGTTAGTGTGTGTGTGCATGCGTGGGTGTAGATGTGTATGTGTGTGTGGGTGTATGTTTGTGTGCATGCTAGTGTGTGTGTGTGTGTGCATGCGTGTGTGAAGATGTGTATGTGTGTGTGGGTGTATGTTTGTTCGTATGTTAGTGTGTGTGCATGTGTGGGTGTAGGTGTATGTGTGCGTAGGTGTATGCTTGTGCGTGTTTGTGTGGGTGTGTGCGTGCGTGGGTTTGTATTTGTGCTAGTGTCGGTGTGTGCACATGTGCGTGCGAGCCTGGATGCGTGTTTTTGTGTGTAAGCAAATATTGCAGGAGATAGACCAGGCGGTGCGAGATGACATTTCAGGGGATGCAACAAAGAGGTAATGCTACTATTGTACTGATCTGTTTGACTATGTTAAAAAATTTCTAATTGCTCAATTGATATTTGCATTTATGCACTGAGTTAAAAGCTTCTTTTTTAGTTCAATTTGTTCACCCGCAGTTGTATGAGTGTAGGGCCTATGTGGTTCAATCTGAGAAGTCCCCTTGAAGACGCGCTATATATGTGCTCAAATGAATGAATGAATGAATGAATGAATGAATGAATGAATGAATGAATGAATCTGTGGTTTAAAAATATAAATTTGACTTATTCATCTTCAAATGTGATATTACTTTTGTAGGGGTGCGAATATTAATCACAATTTTCTAGGGTGCAGGCACTGAAGGGCATAAAAAGGTTGGGAACCCCTGAGATAGATCTATAGGGCCGGGGAAAGAACAAAGGCGTTCAAGTATTTTATATGCCCTCGGAAGCATGAAATAGTCTAATTTGAAGCCATGGGCGGCGATCCCGGGGGATCAGAGGGTCAAGGCCCCGACCTTTAACAGTGGGGGACACAGCATACAATTTCCCCCCCAAATATTTTTTTAAAAGAAAGACCAAAAACAGGTCAACAAATTTTATCGCCTCTTTTTTGACCAGATCAGTTCAAAAGTGTTCGTTTCCCCCCCCCCCCCGTTCCCCCCCCCGCTCCCACTTGTCAAACAAGATCGCCGCCAATGTTTGAAGCCATCGTTTCCATGGACAGGCCTTCAGCATCATAGACTGTTTTGTGTTGTCCCTTTAGGAAGTTGTTATACGAAAACAAAGACATGTTGCTGTCTTATTTATAGCTTTGCGACGTCTAGTCGAGTCGGAGCTCATCAGGATATCTTGTTTCATATGAGAATTTAATTTTCTTCTTATTTTTCATCCGGGCAGCACGAAAGAAGTCGGATCCTATACAGGACGACCTGGTCCAAATTTTTCTTCAAAGGAGTTGTGAAGAAACTGGCGTCGCCCACGTTAACCCATTGCTCGCCAGAAATAAAAGCTTTTTTCCTGCATACACTGTCTGTGCTGCGTGCAAAGTGATGGGCCTGTTTGAGGACTAATTGCCGGATGGGATTTCAATTCCGGGCAGTCGAGATCTGCTAGAGAGGAGGGATGGGAGGAGGAGCGAGAGGAAGAGGAGGAGGAAGAAGAAAATGAAGAGGGAAAGACGGAAGAGGAATAGGAAGAGGAGGACTAGGAGAGGAGGGGTAAGAGAGGGGAGGAAGAGAAAAATGAAGAAAAGGAGCAAGAGGAAGAAGAAGAGGAGGAAGAGGAAAAGGAAGAGGAAAGGGAATAAGAGGAATAGGGAGACGACGTGGGGGAGGAGGAGGAAGAATAAAAAGAGGTAGAGGAAGAGGGGAGGAGGAAGAGAAAGATGAGAATTATGAGGACGAAAAAGAGAAGAGAGGACAGACTGCGCAGAGGAGAAAGATTAGTGGAAAGAATAGAAAGAAATGGAGACGAAGAGAAGGATCAGTAGGAGAAAAGGGATACGAGGAAGAGGCTTATTTGGAGGCTGAGGCAAAAGATGACAAAGAAGAGGATAAAGAAAGGAGAAGGAAAAGAAAGAGATTAAGGAGAAGGAAGAGAAGAATCAGGCAGCAGAGTACTTTAAAACAGAATGAGGAGCAGAAGGAGAAAGAAAAAATTGGAAAGGAGAGAAGGAGGATTGGAAGGGTAGGAAGAGGAGTAAATAAGGAGGCGCGAACTCATACTCTCGGCGTTATAACGCCAGCGGTCTAACCAGTCGGCAACCGTGTCCCACATACTAGACTACTCAAAAAGCCACATATATCTCCATGGACGACATGTAGTACACACCGCCAACTTACACACATCGGTCAGCAATTTACGGGTTACGGATCGGTTTTGTTCAACACGTGTTATCGGTCTAAATGCGAATTTAACATATGTGTACATAATGTTTAAATCACCGAGTGTATTCATCAAAACGTATAGATCTCGACGATAAACAGATCTGAAGAATGATGAGTTCTATTTATGGCGATGATGTAAATTTATGGTAAACGATATATCAGTAAGTTGGAACACAACGATGTACTATTGCACGTATACACACCATATACATGTACACTATATACAGGCCTACTATAAAAAAGTTTAAATAACTGCATGTGTGTTATAAAGACTGAAAAAGTTCATATGATAGATAGATAGTAAAATATCTGTAGGTTGGTGATAGAAATTTATGGCAATGATGTATGGAACATATTACTATTTGCGAAGAACCTAGAAGAACCTATGATTACATTAACGTGCAGGTTCACATTTAAAGCTGTGCCTCATGCATATAAACAGAAAAATGTGTGCACTTAAATTAACTACCATTTAAATAACTATTAAATTAAATACATAACTATTTAATAAATGTTAGATAAACTACCTAACTATTTAATAACTATTAAATTAACTACATGACTATTTAATAACTGTTAAATTAACTATCTAGCTATTTAATAACTATTAAAATAACTACCCTACTACTATTAAATTAACAACATCACCTTTTTAATAACTATTAAATTAACTATCTAACTAATTAATAACTAATAAATTAACTACCTAGCTATTTGATAACTAATAAATTAACTACCTTACTATTTAATAACTATTAAATTAACTATCTAGCTATTTAATAACTAATAAATTAACTACCTTACTATTTAATAACTATTAAATTAACTACATGACTATTTAATAACTGTTAAATTAACTATCTAGCTATTTAATAACTATTAAAATAACTACCCTACTACTATTAAATTAACAACATCACCTTTTTAATAACTATTAAATTAACTATCTAACTAATTAATAACTAATAAATTAACTACCTAGCTATTTGATAACTAATAAATTAACTACCTTACTATTTAATAACTATTAAATTAACTATCTAGCTATTTAATAACTAATAAATTAACTACCTTACTATTTAATAACTATTAAATTAATTACTTAACTATTTAAAAGTCTCAATAAAACTTAGTCGTGACTGCACAAAATAGCAAACTGAAGTCATTAGTTTTCATTGCAGTTGTGCCAATTTATTTCAATCTATGACATGGTTTTCGTTCGGATTTTACATTTGATGTCTTGCTGCAGAGAAAGGATGCTTGATGTAGCAAAAAGTTGTCGCGAGAGAAAACTAAACGCGAGTTACAGTGAGGGAGTGTGTACTTGGTAATCAGCCTTTACTAGCAGTTAGCGCCTTCGATGGGGTGCACAATGCACAATTGAAATGTTCGGTTACATAAATGTACACATAACAACATTGCTTATAGCATTTTTCCGTGCTGTACCACAGTATAAATAATTACACACTACGTCGACTCCCGGCCGATGCAGCAGTCAGAATGTGTGACCGGCCGCCATTTTGAAACGGAGTCGTTTACACGCCGATACACCGGAACCCATCACATCAAATATTTTTAAACGTTACAACAACATTGAGGACTACACGCCGATACACCGGAATCCATCACATCAAATATTTTTTAAACCTTACAACAACGTGGAAGACTTCATTAGAATTACCAATATTATTTTTAACGTTTATTTCAGCTTAAATCTATAATTCAAAAACTCACTTTCAAAATGGCGTCACCAGAAAAACTAGTCAACAGGCAGCGATGGGAGTCGACGTACTGTGTAATTATTTATACTGTGGCTGTACTTCCGTAAATATGATTTGCTGACGTGCTTATTCATTGACTGATTGATTATTTCAAGGGAAAGACAAGATTTTTATTGATTGAATGGTTCTGCTCAGACTATGAACCCACTTGACCTCCGATGTGACAGATGAGGGACTGTGAATGGCGGAAATTCTGACCCAGCTGCAGCGAAGAGTTCTCCCCAGTGTACATTGGATGACACGCTGGGTGACTAAGTGCCCCTCCCGCTGGTTGACTGATTATTGATTGTCTAATTTATTAATTGATTGAGAAATGCACAACAGATTCCCAGTCAGACGTACTGTATTGTATATTGTACACTTGCATTGAATAGTAGCAGTCTAATAACGGAACACTTCTATAGCGCTTTGAAAAACCTCCCAGAGGGCCAGAGGCGTAGAAGGTGGCAGGTCGATCAGACGCCCTTGTCGGCTAAGACAGAAGGAGTTTGCAGTAATCGCTGACGACCCAATCCTTTTGACAACATAGAGTATAGATTCTCAGGTCGTCGGCCACTTTTCCGCACAGGTAACAATCCACGAAAATCGTCTGGTCAACGGCGCATGAGTCTGGCCGTTGGATCTCGTAGCTGTAAGTCGCCGGCGTTGCGAACTGTTGGCGCCTCTCTCTGAACGCATGAAGTGATGACGCCAGTGAAACGAGCGCTAGCAACACAAGTAGCCGTGACGTCAGGCGATGCCATGTTTCGACCATATTCGAATCCTGAAAAACATTCAATGGGTCTGTGTTAATGGTAATCTTGGATTTTTTTCAAGAAATCTCAGTCCTATGTATCTCTGTGTACTGGGTGAATGTGAAACCAATAAGCCCGTGTGTAGACTGTGTAGGCCCAAAAAGGTGACAAGGTCATATAGGGGCCTACCCTGGGTTTGTGTGATTCTCGTTAACGATTACGGTAACGAAAATGTTCGTTGAAAGAAAATGATTGCCTTAACGGTTAACTATAACTTTAACCAAGATAATCATTAACTATAACGAAAACAACACTAACAAAAAGTCTTCGTTATTTTCGTTAAAATAATTAAAAGTGCAATATCGACAAACATGAGAACATGAAAATGCGCGACAACGGCCATTGTTCGCCCCAGATTTTAGATTTGTGCATAAACACAGTAGTAGCGGCGCATTTTAGTTATTTTGTAAACGTTTCTGTAAAGCGATTGCGACCCAAGTTGACTAGCACAAATTCGTAAAATAATAGTAGTCAGATTAATCCTGTAGTCAAATTGTCTAAAGATCTTGAGCGGCCGCAAACGTGGGAAAGCTGTCTGGGGTCATTTCAAGTAATGAGGGGAAGTTATGTGGGCGGCTAATAACCGGTAAAAACACGACTAATCTACTCAATCATCTCAAGTATCACCATCCACCTAGGCTACATAGGCCTGCAAAGAATAAGTCTGTGCTGCAGAGAGTAATAGAAAGACGTGTTTATAAGGGAACTCGGCGGTTACTAAAGAAATTCAGGTACAGCTTTCTATCCGTAGGTTTAGTGTATAGGCTAGAGGCCTAGTTGTTTGAAGGCCGTTATTGGTTTTAATCATTTTTACGTCTAGAAATGGAATTTCTTGATATGATTGATTGAGGGTGAATTTTGGGTGGAACTTGTTTAAAGTTTGAAAATATTTTATAAGCTCCTCTGGTGTTTTAAAATCGATTTCAGATTACCCCCCTTTTACCTTGAAATCAATTCCAGATTACCCCTACGATTTCAAATTACCCCGTCAAGTTAATTGGGCCCATTCTAAACTATCTCATATAATAATAATTGCCAATATTTATCATTAAACTTTCAATACCCCTTAGTGCATGATGTACGATAAGTTATCTTTCTCTGTAAATCACACATCAACTACATATGAAACATGCAAATCTTGCGCATTAACTAAATGTTATGATAACTGCCTGTATTATTTTTAGATACCCATTAGCCATAAATGCTTATTTTCATGGGAATTAACAACCTGCTGTGCTATCATGAAATGGGGCAGCTAACACGCATATTTTTTATTTTTTCAGATATTGAGACTAACTTTCAATCTTATTTTATTTATTTTATTCAAAAAACGTATAGGCCTAATCAGCTGTAAGCATAACAATTTATCATTTTAACTAGATCAGTTAATGGGGTTATGTGAACAGCGCAGAGGTAACTTGAAATCACGTTCAGGCTATCGCTTGAAACCTAGGCACTTTTTACAACTTTTTTTTTACAAAATACAAAAGAAAGATGAATTGCTTTTTAAAATCGAGTTCATGGCTCTGTCGGTAAAACCGTAGTTTAGGATGGTAAATTATTTCTATGTAGATACCTAACCGAAACTAGAAGTTGGATGATCGATGAAAATATTTCATAATAAACTCAAACTAGAAGCTGTATGATTGATGAACTTATTACGTAATAAAACTGAAACTAGAAGTTGGAATTGCGATGAAAATATATCGTTTTTGTGCTGAAATAATTGCCGTGGATGAGCGATGAAAACATTTCATACTAAAACTGAAACTAGAAGTTGGATGATCAATGAAAATATAGCTCAACTAAAAGCTGGATGATCGATAAAAATATTTCATATAAAAAATTCAAACTGGAAGTTGGATGATAGTTTAGTGGAAACCGAATATAATGCATAGAAATAATTTACCAACCTAAAAGTCATACATACAATTTACCAACCTAAACTACCGTTTTACCGCTCCGTTTTCGTCGAGTTGCCCAATAACATAGCCTAAATAACCACAACGAACTCACCTTTTTAACTCGTCGTCCAGTAAGTGATTTTGCCGGAAGTAGACTTAATTTCAGTAACTGGTCACAACAATCAACCGAAACAGTCGTTAAGTACGTCTCGATTGTATGTACTAATTAATTTCAGCTTCAACTTTAATTACCAGCTTTAGTCGTCGGAATCGCCACAATCAAGGCTGAAAACCTTAACTAGTGTTCGCTATCGTCTTCCATCCAGTCAACAACAACAACAACACAGATTTTCTATGGCGTCAACTTGCGTTCTTACTTCCCTCTCTCCCGTTCTGTCTCCGAGCAAGGTGCTTGTTCACTTAGCGAGGACATGGCTGCGGTGCTTATATATAGGCATCGAGGCCTGAGGCGGAAGCTGATGGCATCATCGATGGAAGATGCGTTTCCTCTGTCTTTGGTACGATTTTTAATTCATCCCACGAACGGTGTCTCGAGAGCTGATCACATTCACACGCCCATCGTTAAGTGGGCATGCACACGCACACGCACAAATACATAGACGCATACAGACAGACGGACAGATACAGACAGGTATACAGACAAACGCCAACGATGCGTAGGCCTATAGCTATGTCTACAGAAATAAAATGTGATATATAATTACATATCGATATATATATATATATATATATATATATAACATCTATAGAACATCTATAGGCACATTGGTTTATCAATAAACATATATATATATATACAGTGTTTTTTATAGAAAAAAAGGTTCCGGAACGGAGGAATAGGTTCCGGAACGGAACAATTAGGAGCGGGCTAAAATCCCGAGAAAAACGGGGTTGGGAGGGTCTCAATAAACACTGAAAACAGTTCAAAACACAAACTAAATTAAAATAACTAAATTATTGTTTTTATTATTAAAATAAATAAATTATTTTTTAGTAGCTGAAAAAAGGTGCCGGAACGCCGTTCCGGCTCGTTCCGGCTGAAAAAATGCACTGTATATATATGTATATATATAGTGTATACTGATATATACATTTCAGTTCATTTCATATATATTGACATGTATATATTGTATATATCAATATACAATATAATTACAGACACACATTGATACATCAATATATATATATATCATATAGGCCTAGATTGATATATACGTAGCAATGGATAAATGATATATATATATACATCGCTTTTGTGAGGTACTTAAAAATGCGCTATATTATGTGTCCTAATGCATGGATACATATTGATATATCCATTTATAAAATCTATAGACACACATTCAATGTGTATATCTACATATATAATAAATAGCCTGTAATAGAATAAATTGATGATAATTGTAATATATATATTTAATATATAAATATATATTTATAAATCGTTATAATATTATAATATATATATATATATACATATCACATATAAACATATGTGATATGTATATATATATATTACGGTTTTATGTGTGATATATAAACATCGTAGGCGTTCTTACAGAGATTTTATTTCGTCATAAAAGCAATAAAAAGAGGTCAGATATCGGTTGCGACAGAAACACAGACAAGCAGGTACACAGAGACACGTACGTACACGGACGAACACATACACAGACGAACAGAGAGAGACACCTAGACAGAACTCAAACAGACCTAGACACAGACGGACAGAGAAAGACAGTTAGACAGAACTCAGACAGACCTAGACATACACAGAAGAACAGAGAGAGACACTTAGACATAGAACACAGACAGACCTATATAGACATACAGAGAGAGAGACAGAGAGAGACAGACAGACAGACAGACAGAGACAGAGAGACAGAGAGAGAGACAGACAGACAGAGAGAGAGAGACAGACAGACAGAGACAGAGACAGAGAGACATTTGATGCCGACAACTAAATGACTTCTGGAAACGACGAGAATTGGTCAACAATCGTTCGATGTCATCATCTCAGACAACATTCGCATCGATCCAGACTCATCGCTCCTGCCATTACATATTATCTCCGCTAACATTGCTCCATTAGCAATGACAATTCTTGCTTTAGCAGCATTTCCAGACAATGGAACGCCTCCAGAAACAACGATTGTCTCTTTAATTGTTTACAACGTTGAACATCGCTAAACACGTGCAACGTCATTCAATTAGTATACCACTGAGGCTACATCACACTGCAAAACATTGCACCAGATGACATTAGAATAAGTTACACTGTATCACACCACTGTATACAGCACCCAATTATATTACAGTAAGTTCCATTATAATAAATAATATAATAATAATAATATTCGTGTTTATTGACAAGCTCACTGACAAACCTCAGTAAGTAACATTGAAACACAAGACTGTACAATATCAAGATCTTATAGATATAGAACACATATCTTGGCACCTGTTAGGCGCCCGCTCATTTTACAGCTGCCCCCTAAGGAGTGGAAGGCGGACTCGACCTATAGGGAGCTTAAGGGCATCGAACCGCGTCTTTCAAGATGTTATGTTCTTTGAGCAAGAGTGTTACCATTCATCTATCCGGTTCCACGACATTTAAACACACGACAGATAATCACGCGACACTTAAACACAGACACTTAAACACACGACAGATAAACACAGGGACACTTAAACACAGCGACATTTAAACACACGACAGATAAACACAGGGACACTTAAACACAGCGACATTTAAACACACGACAGGTAATCACGGGGACAGATAATCACAGGTATTCATTGTATTAATTGTTACACACAAAGTTTGTGCACCACTGTTCAATGTGCCTGTCCTTCTTAGACTACGACTTTAGTGTACGAACATCTTTAACAGAAGCCGAGACTTCATCTGTTACACTGCCAAGTAGAGATTCTAAATTAAAGGGGAATTTTGAACGTTAATGATTTTTATCTTTTTAAATGTTTGTGTTTTTTAGACAGATTATCAAGATTCATTAATTTGTTTTTAACCGATTTTGAAAAAAAATCATTATATCCTATATTGTGTTTGGAATTTTCGCGTTAATATGTTTAAGTGTCGCGTGATTATCTGTCCATGTGTTTATCTGTCGTGTGATTATCTGTCCATGTGTTTATCTGTCGTGTGATTATCTGTCCATGTGTTTATCTGTCGTGTGATTATCTGTCCATGTGTTTATCTGTCGTGTGTTTAAGTGTCTGTGTTTAAGTGTCGCGTGATTATCTGTCGTGTGTTTAAATGTCGGCACACCCATCTATCCCCTACCCTTATAATGTTAAGTTAGTTTACAATAAATTGCATCCCATTATCATATTTCATTAGATCACATTAAATTAGATTACACTTCCTTGTATCATAATGCATTACGCCACTCCACATGTTATTATATAACTTCCCAATACATTAAGTTACTTTACATTGGATCGCATTACATTGCAGACTGGTGGAAGAACAAACTCGATATTGGATCACATTAAACTACTGCCTGTTGGATGGACAAGAAATACATGGCCTATATTATTTTTATTTATTATCAAATATAATCAAATGTAGACATGAATATAAGTACATAAAACACAGATATTTAATTTTGTTTTGATTCGTGGAAAAGGATGAAGCCCGGGCTTTCCAGGAAAAGTTAAATTAAAAATCAAATTCTGAGTTTATGTTGAACAGTTACTGACTTCAGTTAGCAAATCAGAGAAGATGCTTTTGATAATATTGATATCAATTGCTTTTAATAACTTGTTTAAACTTTTATTTATTGCTTCTATTAACTGAAGTAAATTATTGAAAGCTGCAACATTTCGTGAAATAACTGCTTCGCTTTTACCTGTCTATAAGAAGACTTGCAGGAAAATGCAAACATATTGAGAGAAGGAGATGAAGATACATTTAGTTGCATTTAGTCATTTAGCAATTTAGATGAAGTTTATCATTTAGTCAGTTTAATTCATCTAGTAATTTAGAAGCATTAAATCGTTTACTCATTTATAATTTTATCACCTAGTCAGTTTAATACTTCTAGTCATTTAGATACATTTAATCGTTTAGTCATTTAGAAATATGTAGTCGTTTAGATGCATTTAGTCGTTTAGTCATTCAAATACATTAGTCATATAGACGACAGAAGGAAATAACCACATAGACATTCCAACAGATATGCAAACAAACAAACAAACAGACAATCAAAAAGACAATTACAACCCACAGGCACACAGATACCTAGACGCATTCAAACAGACATTCAGACATCATGAGATATACAGAGACGAACGAACAGGTAGACAGGCACATCCACTCAGATGCTTAGTCAGACAAGAAGGGGGAAAACTGAAGAACCGCTGAGTAAGAACTAAATTCTTCCAGGAATAATTATGTCCTTCAAATATGACGTGATCACAACCCAGGACAGCCCGCCGTTTGTCACGCACCTACCCGGATGTCTTCGGTCCCAGTTGGGAGATCTCGGGATTTTAATTAACCGGATGCAAGTCGCTTCGTTCAGTTCTTGCGTTACTGCGTCAACTCCGGAAGCGGAAGTTGATAATGTAATTGCCTATCACAAGGACTTCGCACGCAACGACGGCCAACAGTGGATGTGGGTGACAATCGAAATGCATGCTGGTTGTTATGGGTCGATCAGATGTAGGAGTGTGCGTTACTCACCGCATCTCATCTCTGCCTTCTAGGGTAGTAATGCTGAGGCTGAAATAATGTGTTTTCTGGCACAGTGTGCAGTTAACATTATCGAAGTTGCAGTTGACATTTTTGGAGTGTGCGGTGTGTAATAATAATAATAATAATAATAATAATAATAATAATAATAATAATAATAATAATAATAATAATAATAATAATAATGATAATAATAATAATAATAATAATAATAATAATAATAATAATAATAATAATAATAATAATAATAATAATAATAATAATAATAATAATAAATCTTTATTAATTCAAACTGACAAGTACGCAGTAAGACTGCATTGAAACATGACAGAACAATCAAGATCATCATTGTTTCTTTTATCATTGTTTCTTTTACCTGCTGATCATATAACTTGATCGATGTTACCGTTCAAAGTATTGATGGTGCTGCCATTTACTTGTATTACGATAAATGTTAACTCGGTGACCCTGCTAAGCGGGATCAAGATCCCTTTTGGGTCTCCTCTTGTTGCCAAAGTTCAAACTTTATGTTGTATTTTCCTTGTACTTCAAATGGCTTCAATAAAAGGATTGATTGATTGATTGATTGATTGATTGATTGATTGATTGATTAATCTGTGGGGCGTGGTGGCTCAGTGGTAAGTTCGGCGCCTTGTGACCGGAGGGTTGCAGGTTCGAATCCCACTCTAGCCGCTGCGTACGGACCTTGGGCAAGTCCTTCACTCGCAATTGCTCGTGGCGCTTCGGCGTGAAAATTCCGGCACAGTATCAAATGCTGTAGTCGGGAGCGCCTCTGAGTAGTAGTTGACTTCGAGAGGCGCTATAGAAATATCCGGAATAAAAAATAAAAATAAATAAAATAATTAAACACACGTTTTCGCAGCCATGCATGGGGCAGCCCTAGAGGGTGGGGGAGGGGTTACGGGTATCGAACCGCGATCTAATGCTCTCCTGGCCGTGAGTGTTACCATTACTCTATCTCCTCCCCATAAGGAGTATAGTACGGTTTTTTCTAGAGATTACACAATGCATTACAACTTTATTTGATATTGCCCTTCTTGCAAGGTTCAGAAGTGCACACGACCAATGCCCATACGACAGAACATCGATAACGCTTAAGTAAGTAAGTAAGTATATTCTTTATTACACCATTAGCAAACGCACAATGGGACAGAAGCTAGAAGCATTGATAGTAAAACATTGAAGTAATAATAAATCGAAATAAAAATGATAAATTAAGTAAATAAAAAAAGCAAGTGTTTTCTTATCATTTATGCAGTAATCTAGCAATGTAACCCTTCCCTGTCAAAGGATCACATCGTGGTATCTCACGATTATGCCGGCGAGGTCGAAGAGAATACCCGGAAGATCGTATCGGAGGGAGCAAATCATGGAGGACATGCCCTATGTCCCTAAGGATTGCAGCAAAGAGAGCATCGTCCGCCTTAGAACACAACAAGTCAAATGTAGGAGTATTAGTATTAGGTAGTGGTTCTAGGGTTAGTGGTACCAATGACTTTGGGTTATATCGCTCAGAACCAAATTTCAGAAGCATAGGAGACTTGTGTAAATAATATTAGTTCTTACAACCACTTCTTGTTCCTTGACTTCCTAGTGTTCTTAGGGTGATCTGGTGTCCTGATTTGGTAATAACTTGACGTGATAAACTGATTTAGTTCCTCAGTGAGGGTTTTGTCGACTGTTCTGTTTTTCTGTTATCAAAATGTTAGATTATTGTTTATTATCATATTGTAGTTGTCAAATGTAAATCGTGAATTTATCAAATAAACACAGAATGAACGTAGTAATACAAGTACACAGTTGGTTTTCATTTATTTCAAAAAGAAATTTAACGATGTTTTACATGTTCTTGCTGCCTGAAGTGAGTTGCTGCACAGCTTAATTTTATTAATTTCATTTTACTACAGGAGATGCTGCAGACCTTTCGTGAACGCTTTGCACCAGTCTTGGACCCTAACTGTGTTCAGTTTAATCCTGTTCCTGCTGCAGCATGCATGCTGGATCCAACTGTTGCAGCTGTGCTTTTAGCACCGCAGGTAAACAATTTCTTATTTTTATTACAATCTGTCACTTATCATAATATAATCTTTTTGTTACAATTAAATTGTTGAGAACCAGTCTTTTGTTACTATGCAGAAACTTTTTTAACTGGTAGGTCCCTAAGATAAGAACAATTGTCTCATAAACTGAACCCTGATGGAGGCACGACAGCTTCCTGTTTCTTAGCCTTAGCATATGAAAACGGAAGGCCATTCCTCTAATTCACCGCCTGCACATCAACAGTGTACCATAAAAACTAAGAAGTAAGAACCACTACCCTTTAGCCACTGCATCCATCAGCCATTGCCAGCTCCTCGTGAGGACAAGTACTCACTTTGCAAGAGAGGACATCCTTTCATGCTGCCTCTTGTTAAATCTGAATTGTTTACAAGCAGCTTTGTTAATCGATGTATCTTTAATTATATTTAGATGTGCATGTGACTTTAGTCTGCAAAGGCTATTGAATTGCCTTACAGTCGTGCATGTTATTGCTAAACAGTAGACAACTGCACACCTTTCTAAATATATTATAACCTTAATATATAAAGAATTGTTTCTAATGATTGTGTATGACCTATTTTGTTTCATAAAATAGGTTTCGTCATTACTTTTAATGGGAAAGATGTACGTTGGAAACCAAGAAACGCAAGCCTGTCATCCCATTCCTTCGACATCAGCCTACTCCTCCGCCTTTGAAGAGATACAAGTTTCTCAGCTCCAGAATGGAAAAAAATGACTGTTTCCATGCATCACAGCCAGATGGCAGCATTACCATGGAACTCGATAAATATTTGCAGGAAATTAAGCAGCAGGGAGCTGTACATGACTCACTTGAATTCTGGCGCTGCAGAAACACAATTTATCCCAAACTCTCCCCATTGGCTGAAGATCTGGTGTCAGCACCGGCATCACAGGCCTATGTAGAGCGAATTTTTTCGGTAGCTGGAATTCTGTCTATAGGTCGTAGAAATAGAATGAGGCAATCCCTAGACATGCGAGTGTTTCTCAAAATGAACTCTAAAATTTTTGATTGGTGACTCGTTATGTACTGATCCAATAAGATATGTACTGATCCAATAAGATGCATGTGTGTAAACTTGTGTTTGGATTGGAACAAGAGCTTGTGTTAAATGTTCAGTACATTGTGGATACGTGTACTAAACCAGATAAGTACATGGAGAAGTAAAATTATGTGAAAACCAGAACTAAACGTAGAAGTAAAAATTATTTCAGAGGTACGATAAATAAAATTGCCTTCAAAGAAGTGAATAAGAACTAGAAGTAAAATTATTTGAGAACTAGAAGTAGAAGGAGAAGTAAAATTGCCTCAACAGAAGTGAATAAGAACTAGAAGTAAAATTAATCAAAGAAGTAAAATATCACTGCCAGATACCCTTGTCGCGTACGTATCAAGTTTACGTATCAAGGCAGAGATACGCTCTCTCAAGACCATTGGAAAATCCCCACCAGACTGGAGATGAGTACAACATTCGTGCCACTGTGGTGGAACGAACAACATCATGGAGGCGGCTTCCAGTTAATCCACGCGAAACCAGGACTCGCTGAGCAAAACAGGATTTATTATGAGTGAAGGACTTGCTCAAGGTACCTGCACAGTAGCCGTCTCAGGGGAGGAGGCTCGAACCCGTACTCTCCGCGTTGCAGGGCGAGCACTCTAACCACTTGGTTGCCATGTCCCACACAAGTGGGAAACAAACATGTCTATAGGTAGACAGAACACAGGGGCCTGAGCGAACTTGTTGTTCCCTTTCCGAGCACTTTAAAGATGCAACGTCGTGCCTTTTCAGTGGTTGGGCCGACGACGTGGAATAGCCTTCCTTCACACCTGAGGGTTTTTTAACTACGTTATCAGCATTCTCCAGACAGTAGGAGAACGATTTGGAGACACAACGACGTCTGCTGCAGCTTATGCAGGGTGAGGATTGTCGGGGAGTTGTGAGGTTCAATCCCTTAGTCTTTCTTAGGGGGCAGTTAAGACATCTAGCACACCCGGGGGAGGGGAGCGTTTCCAACCCCCTCAGTTGTGCCAGTGTGATTATATCGTGCATACATTTTATCATTTTCTTTCATAATTCACTTTGTCACAGTCTTTGTGGGTTACTAATAAAGTTATACTCTGGTTTGTTCAAATGTTGCTGTGAGATTTGTGACCATGTGAATTGTAAACTATTAAATTTAGTGATGTCATCACTTTAAGGAGTTTAAGCTTTCTATTGCATTTATGAACTTTCTCAGTTTTGCCAAATACGGATAAAATATTCAACTCCACATGGATCAAACTCATCAAAGTCTAACCCCCAATCTTTTTTCTACGATTCTCACACTGAGTTTATGGCAAATGGTCCCATGGAGTTTCGCAACACAATCAATCTCGTCAACCTATACAGTATACACCTTTTACAAGCATCTGAAAACTGTTCTTTATCGCCAGAGTTGGGCTGGGACGCCTCTGAACAAGTATCTTGGAGGGGCGCTATATAATTCCTCTTAATTAATTAATGAAGCGGAACAGTGTTAAATAAAGTAGTACGTAAGAACAACTGAGAACTGTCCCCGGAAGATGGGGTCAAGCGCTTGAGAAGACACGGCGGGCCCGAGTTTGAAGTGCAGAGGCGTGTCACCTGCATATCTCCACGGACGAAACGACGCAATGATCGCCCACGTGGCTGTCTCGCTATTGGAGCAAAGCGCTTCTTGATATATGGGGGTGACTCGGTGCCGACAAGCGTGGCGCTTGCCAGAATAAATGATGCTTAGCAAAAGGAAGTCACTGAAGTGTTTATCTTCTTCCTCGTCCTCCACTTCCTCCACCTGCTCCTCGTCCTCCTCCTCATCATTATCATTAACATCATCATTGTCATCACAAATAGCAGCAAAGTCGTCGTCGTCATCGCCCTCACAAACTGTAACAAATATCTTCGCTGCCATGCACGTCATTCATCTGTTAAACTGGAACTTTTATCCGCGTCTCAGATTCAGATTTTAGGCCTCGGGTTCATGTTCAGGGCCTCGAATTCATATTCAATGCATTGGATTCAGATTTAGAGCATTGGAATGAGATTCGGGGCTTCCGATGTCAGATTCAGAGCCTATTATTCGGATTTAGAGCCTCGGATTCGGATACTCACACATAGACATACCGACACATAGGCATGCTTACACGGTTCTAGAACTTTTCGCCCCCGGAAGATTCGCCCCTGGAAGATTCGCCCCCGACATTTCGTCCCCCGGAAGTTTCGCCCCCCGGAAGACTAGAAGCGGGATCTATGATGAAAATGTAACTAAGGCTAGAAGCGGGATCTATGATGAAAATGTAACTAAGGCTAGAAGCTGGATTAGCGATGAAAATGTAACTAAGACTAGAAGTGGGGTGGGGGCGAATCTTCCCGGGGGCGAAATTTCGGGGGCGAATCTTCCGGGGGCGATTTCCGTATCCCTACTTACACATAGGCATGCTGACACAATGCTATGTAAAGTAAATATAAACTAAATCGACAAAATTTCTCCGCACCGAACAAAGAATGGGGCTTGGGAAACCAACTTAATCACAAATATATAATCCGCATCCAGAAGGCAACTCTTCGAAGTCAGTGTTAGCTTGATACTTACAACAATATCGCATATCTAATAATCTTGACAGATTGGAAGCAATATTTAGTCTTAACGCAATGAATCGTGAAGCGGATACTGTTCTTATGAAAAAAATAAGTCATCTGCCTGAAACGAAAGGACCCGATCTATATATAGTCAGATAGTTTTAACTGCTACAGATTCTTTGGAATGTGTCACGTGGGCGTCTGGAGATTAATATGCTACCTTTTTAAAACCAGTCAGAGTCAGAGACGCTAGGCACGGAACCCGAATCATATAACTTAACCCCACATGAGCATAAATTGCATTTTTGCACCATAAGATTACAGGTCATCAGCTCAGCTTGTAGTGCATTTTTGAACTTATGCGCTACTGGAACTCCTTACAGCATCTCTGATTTATTAGTCCTTACCCAGCGGAAATTTTGGTTGTTGTGAGATTTCAAAAGCGTGAAATCGAATGTTTTGTCATATAAATTCTAAGTTGTTCAACTTTGGAGACTTATAATAAAATGGCTCCATAGAGGGATCAAGCACTCGGCAGTTGTTAATCTAGTCCCCTCTTCTGAAGGGGAAAAAAGGTTTGTCGGGGGAGGGGGACCAACAAGGGCGACCTGTTTTTGATATTTGATCTTTAAAAAAGTTGATGACCTTATTTTAGTGATTCATCTCACTTTCCTCGGAAACTTAAAACTTTGACGACCTCTTTTTAGGAATTCATCTATCAAAAACTTTCATATATCTTATTGTGTTATTTTATTCTTATATTACTCGTTTGCACGTCTCTGAGGGGGCCACAACATGTATCCTGGGGAATTTGCCCCCCAAAAGAGGTGTCTACATTAAAATATTGCTGCCCCTGGGGGGAAATATTAATCCTGGGTGGGGTATTCCCCCCCAAAAGGTGTCTAGATTAAACACTGAGCACTCGGTCTGCAACGCCGAGAGTATACAGGTTCGAGTATCTACTAGGTAGGTAACTGTCTAGGGACCTTGAACAAGCGGATTTAGAGAATGTAGGGGTCGATGAGAAGAAGAAGCAGAGAGAGGTTTGCGCATCAGGTCACAAAGGTAGGCTGTATCTAAGCCCTGTTGCGCCTTACAGACTAGCGTTATGATCTTGAAGAGGATACATAAATTTAATATGGTTCTAGGACTTTTCGCCCCCGGAAGATTCGCCCCCGAAAGATTCGCCCCCGACATTTCGCCCCCCGGAAGTTTCGCCCCCGTCGATCCAGCTTCTAGTCTTAGTTACATTTTCATCATGGATCCCGGAGGCGAAACCTCCTCGGGGGCGAATCTTCCCGGGGGCGAAATGTCGGGGGCGAATCTTCCGGGGGCGATTCTTCCGGGGGCGAAATTTCCGTATCCCATTTAATATATTATTGGAAATCAACAACCTCCCGCACCCCTAGTTTTTCTATCCAGAACGTTCGTTAACCCCTCCCCCACTTCTGGCAACCATGGGAAATCGTTCCCCCAACCCCCACCACCATTGGTAGACGCCGCTGGGCAAGGGCTTAACATATTGGGTCCATTTATATCCCTAGTAAGGGTTGTTCAATCTATTCTAATGACTTTAATAATGCTATTATTACAATCAATCAAAAAACAGAATTTATGTTGCGCCCCTTCTAGATCAAAATCGATAACCATGAAATTTAAATAACTTTCAATCGGAAGATGAGACGGCTATGGAGCATACTGGCCACCCGCCCTCATATGCCGAGGTTAAGGAAATGAAGTCGTACTCACGACTGTTTCTCGGAACGGATTGTTAGGAACTGTTCTTCCTGTTCTAATCGTCTCAGCTTAGTATCCAGGTCATTCGATAGGGGGCGGAAAGGACACCTAGCGAATGATGGTGATATTTAGTCTCTTGGCACTTCACTCGCCGGCGATTTCTCGCATCTGTTCACCACGTGGCGCTGTTGTGTTTCAGTCTTCTGAGAAATCCTCTCCACGTCCGGATAAAATTATACGCTTTATAAGAAGACAAGCGAAGCAGTCCTTAGGGGCCATCCATATATTACGTACGCATGGAGGTTACCGAAATGCATGTGCTTGCGTATGCTTGCGTATGGGGTGGGGGTCTACTGGTAATGTA
>OY744613.1:12935472-12937972 GCA_963556255.1 Allolobophora icterica
AAAACGTAGCCGTTTATCGTTCTCGATATCTGTTTATCAAAGTCGCAAAACGTTCGATAAACGGACGATTGTCTTTTTTGCTGAGACAGACTAAAAATTGAATTCGCTGCTTTGTAAACGTCTGTTTTACGGCCTGTGTTCAATGGCGAATTGATTTTTAAACGCTCGTTTATCGATCTGCTGTGAATACTTGATAAACGGAAGTTCAACAGCTGCAATAGCATCTTCGTAAGTTATTACTGTGTGGAAGAACACTTATCTTTAGAATCGACGCCTATAGTGAAGAACTTGTATAGTGGAGTTGTGGATTCGAATCCGCGTTTGTTTCAACATGGAAATCCTACGCTCGGACTACGCCTCGGGTCACCTACAGAATCACTGGTACAACGGTGAGTTTTACTTGTTGTCAAAATCGACATATATATATATATATATTTATATATATGCATGGATGCTTGCTTGTATGTGTGCATGTATGTGTGTATGTATTTAAGTATGCATGTATATGTATTCATCTGTGTTTGTATGTATGTATGTAATGTATGTATATATGTTATACATATATGTATGTATGTGTGCATGTGTGCATGTATGTGTATGTATGTGTATGCATGTATGTATGTGTGCGTGTGTATGTATGTATGTGCGTATGTATGTATGTATGCATGTACGTATGTATGTGTGTATATATGAATGTATGTTTGCACATAATATGTATGTATGTATGTATGTATGTATGTATGACTTTTTGTATGTATGTATGTACGTATGTATGTATGTATGTATGTATGTATGTAACTATCTACATCGGAATGACCAGTGTGATTCAGTATGCGTGGCGACCGACGCACCCCACAGTCATCTGGGTTTGCTCTTCGCCCTATTGCAATGACTGTCGCATTTTCTATGCATGAATTACACTTTGGCCTGGTTTCGATCATACTTTATACTACCTTGTGCGTTAACATATTAATCATCAGCATCGCTGCATCATCATCGTCATCATCGTCATCATCATCGTCGTCGTCGTCGTCGTCATCTTCATTGTCGTCTACTTCTTCTTGGTCGTATTCTTTTGTCCTTGTTCTGCGCGTCGTCGTCATCATCATCATCATCATCATCATCATCATCATCATCATCATCATCATCATCATCATCATCATCATCATCATCATCATCAGCAGCACCAGCAGCACCAGCAGCACCAGCACCAGCAGCACCAGCAGCACCAGCATCAACAACAGCTCCTTCTCTTCCTCTTTTTTCATCGTCATTTTCTTTTTCTTCTTCTATTTCTTCTTCTTCTTCCTCTTCATGGTGTGAATGAGTTATCTTTCATTTGTCAAGTCCATTGCCTTCGGGGTTGTTTAGTTCAAGGCAATGCAGGCACGCCTTCTCTACTTTAGCTATTCATGGTGAACTGATTTCCCTTTGTTTTTAGCGTTCAGTCTTTTTCGACTCTATAATTACAGAAAGAGCCTAAGTCGTGTTAAGGCTTTGATTGTTCCGTTAGTTACTGTTTAACGACGCCATGTCATGACAAAGGTATATTAAAGTCGCCCTCCCCATTTTCGAGCTTGGGACTGGCGCTATAAGAATACAGACAGTGGCATAATCCGACTCTATAATGATGAACGGCGGTGCTTTCTGCCGAATAGTATACGAGGATGAACAAGGCTTATCGGAATAATTTGTGGCAATTACTTTCATGATCTTTAACCAAGAGGATGCTGCAGAGTATTTCCCCAGATGGGACATTTGGTGAAACTCGGGTGCCGATGCAAGTTTAATGTATTGCACAGGCAATGTGTTGTGTTTGTGAAATTCAAACCCGGAGGGGAACTGCATTTTTAAGTTGAGAATGAAGATGGGTTTTCAGTTTGGGATATAGCTGGTGTGAAGTTTGGGGATAAAGATACTTGGAAGTTGGGGTGAAGATGATTTGAAATTGGGGATGAAAATCGTTTTTGAAGTTGAGGATGAAGATCGTTTGATGTTGGGGATGGTTTGGTTTGAAGTTTGGGGATCAAGGTGGTTTGGAAGTTAGGTACGAACTAAATGCGGGGTATTTGGACTAAAGAGAAACCCTCATATAGGATGAACGCCAGTGCGCCGTTATTTCGGGGGCGTACGTCCGAGGGTCCCTCTCTGAATGTGTCCCTCTCTCTGTAGACGCCCACGTGAAACGCAGTTGAATAAAATGTTCCTGTATGAAGGAATAGTGATATGAAGAAGAAGAAAGGAATGCGAAAATTGCGAGGAATGCGACGAAGAAAATGATGAGAAAATGATGAGTAAATGATGAGAATGATGAGGAGGCGGAGGAAAGAAGAACAAGAAGAAGTGGAGGAAGATGAAGAGGAGGATGATGAAGAAGAAAAAGAATTTGAGAGGAGGAGCTTAAGATGGAAGAAGTGGAAGAGGATGAGGAGGAAGAGTAAGAAGAAAGAGAAAGAAGAGAAGGAAGGAAAACAGAAGGAAAAGGAGCTATCCAAAGGTG
>OY744613.1:12942972-12957972 GCA_963556255.1 Allolobophora icterica
AAGTAATTCGTATACCTCACACAGCGCTGCCTGCACCACCATGCAATAAACCGAATGAAGTATAGGATTGGTCGGTTGTATACCATAATTCATTGACAATAATACATCATATGTAATGTGATGTAATAATATAATGTAAAATATTATTAATAATTCATTAATATTTAACTACATACAAAGGCTACATGATCTGCATATCCAACGCAAACAACTGGTTACATTTACATACACATGTTCGCGTTTATTGTACACATAATATGTATATATATATATATATATATATATATATATATATATACGTAGGCCTATATATGTGTATATGGATATGTTCATATATGTTTATGTATTTATATATGTACTTATATATATATGTGCACGGATGCATGAATTTTCTTCTACATACATACATATATATACATAAATATACATATGTATATATATTGACTAGAGTTGACTGTTCCGATTGTACGGGGGTTGGGTGGAGTATATGCGTAGGGGGCATGACTGTGATCGTGCATATTATTCCCCGTCGGAGGGTTTCTTCAGCCTTTCGGGTTTCCGTTGAGGCCCACGCGAATAGAGGTCAGCTCAAAGGTCACACATCAGTCACACTGGCAGGGTCACGACCTCTGGTCAAACTGGGTCGGCGTTCAAAAGTCGCCCGCGAGTTCGTTTGAGTTTTTCTTCTTTAGCCCGGGCTCATCCGGTACCACGAACGAAGAGGTACGGAAGCTGGAGGAGGATTTGAAGCGGAATGAGGGAAGAAAGTGAAGAAAGAGGGAAGTGTGATGTAATTGAAGGATAATAATACGAAGTGTGGTAGGAAGGTAAATAGGAGCGAAAAGTGTTTGGTATATGAAAGAGAAAGAGAAAGAGAAAAAGAGACAGAGAGAGACAGAGACAGAGAGAGATAGAGATAGAGACAGGCAGACAGACTGACAGAGACAGAAGCAGAGACGGGGCAAAGATATATAGGGACAGAGACAGACAGGCAGATACACACAGACAGACAGAGACACAGAGAGAGGAGAGGTAGGGAGACAGACAGAAAGATAGAAGTATGCAGCGATATGCAGAAACAGACAGAGACAGATAGGCAGACAGAAAGAGACAGAGAAAGAGAGGAGAGGCAGAGAAAGGTAGGGAGACAGACAGAAAGATAGATACAGAGATATACAGAAACAGACAGAGACAGATGGGCAGACAGAAAGAGACAGAGAAAGAGAGGAGAGACAGAGAAAGGTAGGGAGACAAACAGAAAGATAGATACAGAGATATACAGAAACAGAGAGAGACAGATATACAGAAAGAGACAGAGAAAGAGAGGAGAGACAGAGAAAGGTAGGGCGACAGACAGAAAGATAGATACAGAGATATACAGAAACAGACAGACAGAGACAGATAGGCAGACAGACAGACAGACAGAGAAGGCTGACAATGATTCGTCTAAGCAGAAATCAGTTTTGCTTCTGATTGAAAATGGCATTTAAGACCTTTTCATATACGCCTCATCCTACTTCTTACCTCCTGTATATTTCTTTCGCCCTCTCTCCTTCCAATTATCCTCCTCCCTTTCCACCGGATACCTTCTGGTGACTGGTATACGAGAAACAAGACTCTAGCACGAGACTCGAATTCCAGAGATTACTCAATCAGATGCCTGGGCTGATAAGAGGGTCCTTAATAGGTTGTTATTGGTGTTGGCGATAACCGTTGATTAGTACTCGTAATGAGAAGATAAGGACCGTCTACAAATCAGCCGACGATTCGCTTCGACGACTTTTAATTGGAACGAATTTACGTTCCGTCCCATTCCTTCCTTCCTTCCGCTCGCTCACTCGCTCACTCGCTCACTCACTCACTCACTCACTCACTCACTCACTCACTCACTCACTCACTCACTCACTCACTCACTCACTCACTCACTCACTCACTCACTCACTCACTCACTCACTCACACTCACACTCACACTCACTCATTCACTCATACATTCACTCACTCTCACTCACTCACTCATTCACTCACTCATTCACTCACTCACGCACTCACTCACTCATGTTTCAATTGTTTCAATGTAACTTACTGCGGTTTGTCAGTGAGCTTGTCAATTAACACGAATCTCATTATTATTAGTGATTGCTATTGTTAGTTATTACTATTGTTAGTAATTACTATTATTATTATTATTATTAGTTGTAGTAGTGGTAGTAGTGGTAGTAGTAGTAGCAGTAGTAGTAGTAGTAGTAGTAGTAGTAGGAGCAGCAGCAGCAGCAGCAGCAGTATTATCGAGTCTTTCTTACAGATATCTTTTGGCTCTCTTAGCCGTTTCTATATCGAGCACACAGTCCCTAGCTATGTAAGGCCTCATCATACGGTCATGCAGCTGTGAGATTGAACGAAAGTGAGGAGTATATTACCTCAAGAAACGGCTATTTAAAGGTGTCTAAACTACGACGCATATTATTATCAATATTGAGTCTTTATTATTGACACATTTTGGCTATCGACAGTCCTTTGTATGTTTCTTTTCCACAGATAATTAATTTATTATTATTATTATTATTATTATTATTATTATTATTATTATTATTATTATTATTTTCGAATCTTTATTACAGATATCTTGTGGCTCTTAGAGCCGATGCTGTCGAGCACAGAGTCCCTATGTAAGGTATCGTCATAATTTTCATCCAGTATGAGATTGAACGAAAGTGAAGATTATATATATTTTTTTATATGACCTCAGAAATCGGCTATTTAAAGGTGTCCAAACTACGACGCATATTATTAGCAATATTGAGTCTTCATTACATCTTGTGGCTATCAGAGCATTTTCTATCGACAGTCCCTTTGCAAGTTTCTTAATAATAATAATGATGATGATGATGATGATGATGATGATGATGATGATGATGATGATGATGATGATGATGATGATGATGATGATGATGATGATGATGATGATTTAGATGATTTAGATGATTTAGATGATTTAGATGATGATGATGATGATGATGATGATGATGATGATGATGATGATGATGATGATGATGATGATGATGATGATGATGATGATGATGATGATGATAATAATAATAATAATTTTCTTTAATAATTCAAACTGACAAGTACGCAGTAAGATTACTTTGAAACATGACAAATCTTAACTAAACACACGGTTTGGCAACCATGCAAGGCGCCGCCCAAGAGGGGTTACGGGTATCGAACCGCGAATCTAATGCTGTCCTGACCATGAGTTTTACCATTACTCTATCCCCCTCCTCCACAAACAATTTATTTATTTATTTATATTATTATTCTTATTTTTTTATTATTATTATCATTATTACTATTATTAATTTATAACTTCTGTAAATCGCACCGATGCCTAAACCGATTGAGCACCAAACCATGCAGGTCAAAACCATGTAAACAAAAGATTAGATGGAATTGCACCGAAAGAGTTGAAATAACAGTAAATGATGGGGTTAGAGAGCAAGCCACCAGAAGATAGCGGTGGAAGGTGGGATGATGGCAAGATAAAAAGATGATTGAAGGAGAGAGAAGCATACAATAAAAAAAAGACAAGACAGAATGAGTCCGGAGTATCGGCAGAAGTAGAGAAAAAATGAAAGGAAACGAGATGAAAAGAAAGGAAATTTAGACGGTAAGGTGAGATAGCCTGATAGATGGATGGATGGATGGACGGATGGATGGATAGATGGACGGACGGATGGATGGATAGATGGACGGACGGACAGAAGCACGCGCAGGAACAGACAGACGGACGGATGGAGGGAGGATAATTAGATAGACGGACGGACAGACAGACAGACAGACAAATAGATAGATTAATAGATATATAAATAGATAGATAGATAGATAGACATATAGATAGATAGATAGATAGATAGATAGATAGATAGATAGATAGATAGATAGATAGATAGATAGATAGATAGATAGACAGACAGACAGACAGACAGACAGACAGACAGACAGACAGACAGACAGACAGACAGATAGATAGATGCATGGAGAGAGAGAGAGAGTGGCAGAGACAGAGAGAGGCAGAGAGAGAACGGAGGAAATACCGAAATCTATAGCAGATGCACGTACCCAGACAAGCAGACAAACAAGCAGGCAGACACGCAGACAGATAGACAGACACACAGATAGGTAGATACATGCACGGAGATATCGAGAGATCGAAAGAGACTAAGAGAGACAGAGATAGACAGAAAGACAGACAGGAAGACCGAAGGAAGTACCGAGATCTACAGCAGATGCCAGATGGACATACGCATACAAACAGACAGACACTCAGACAGACACATAGACGGAGCGAGATGATGATCGCCACAGCCTCGGATGATGTCCAAGGCAAGCAGACCTAAGTGCATTTCGTTTGCGGCGGTGAACTGAGGAACGTACGGTGGCCACAACCGAAGCAGCGCTCAGCGGCGCTTAGCTAATCGCTTGTCGAATCCATAGATGATAAAGTCCAACATCAATTATGATAAATCAAGCGTGTCGTTGTTGTCGTTGTCGGCGTAGAACATTCGTCGTTGCACGTGTTATTAAATATGCGTCGGCCGAAAGGCACGGGCGACTGGCAAATGAGACCGGGCCAATGCGCGAGCACGTCGCCCGCTTAACTCAAAACAGTACTCGGTCAATTAGCACTCTTTATACATATCGAGAGAACAAGTGATGGCCACTGTTACTCAGCTTGTATACCAAACGAGGAGGCTCAGACGGAGTGGTGCGGCTCAACCTTCCGATCCGACTGTCGTATTAAAGAATTTAAAGCCACACGTTGGGTGAAGGTTAACACTAGGCTATTAGTCGAATACACGGGCTCCTACTTCCTTCCAACGAGGCTGGTTTGTTCACAGTTCGTGTGTATGGCGGCTCGGGGTCGTTTAAAGCCCTAGGTTTTAGGTTTGGCGGTTTCCCTCGTAGAATGAAGTGACCAACGACTGTAGGCGGTTCAAGTAAGCATCTGTCGGCCAATGGGCGTTGATTTCATTTTGGTTTACACATCTTACAAGCATAGGCTGCTGAATTTAATTATATGCATAGCCTAGGCAACATCGTCCGCTTTGTGGAATGGAGGCGAGGCGCAGGGACGGTCGGTCGATCGGTGGTAGCCCCCACCCTAGGCCCTTCACCCTCCCTCTGGCCCTCTAGCGGTCGGACGGATGGATGGAGATGCATCGCTAGGGCAGACTAGACCCGACAGGGCATACCCCGTACAGGCCCTACCTCGATCAATTGACCACTTGTATATATATAACCGAGCTGTGGGTCGACTAATTTGTGTATACGAAAGCCAGGTAAGCTGGCTAGAGGTCATACCTGTACTTCTAGAATGTATACAAGTTGTTCCAATTATCCAAATTTACCCCCCCATACACTCATATTACTATGGAGTTCATTGCTATGAAGATACTTACAGGGTTGAGAAACAAGTCTGTAGTTTCTATATGCGATTAGATTGCCATGAACAAATACGAACTTACTATTGTGGTAGATGGCGATCAAGAGGAAGCCATACGGGCATTTTTTGCTCACAACAACTGGAATTTTGAAAAAATTGGTAATTATGAAGACGATGCGTATATATATATATATATATATATATATATATATATATATATATATATATATATATATATATACTGAAATTGTATAAATTGTTTTGTGTGGTGAACCCTGTACAAGTAGGCCCTATTGTTCTTCAGGTAGCGCTATACGTGCGCAAATAAGATTGAACTAAGATTTATAAATATTAAATTAAATTGCATTTATTATCCTTGCAAATATTTAGCTCAAACCATGCTATAGAAATACATAGTAATAATAACATCAGCAATGTTAGTATAATGACAACTGATGTGAACAGCAGTAACAGCAGTAATGATAATAAATGGCCAATTAAAAATGTAATTATTAAAATTACCATGATTATTATTATTACGATATGTAATAAGACAATAAACATATGCATAACCCAGCTAAGCTGTCGTTCAAGTCAAGTCGAAAGAGCTAATTGTATGTTGATGACATTATAAATATATCTCCAACCAATCGAAACTGCCTTTGTTCCAATTGCAGAGTTGGAACCACCAAAGAGAAGAAAATCTTGTATGGATGCCGCTTCGAAGGAGGTCTTGGTCGCGTCCAATGGAAATAGTACAGAGTCAGAAATTGAGGCTCAAAACAGTCATGACATTCAAGTGTCAGCTGATCATTTGCAGCTGCAGGGTGAAAATCATCAATCGGAAGGCGCCTGTCCTCTTTGTTTTCTCTCTCCGTGCGTGGGTTCTGCATCTCCAGGTTGGCTTGGCGGAGGACAAGCAGCGCATGCAGCTAACAGTCCAATACGAAGAGTAATTTATGGAAAATATTGGAAGATCATTTGCAACTTGGGTGGGTGGACGAGCCCATTATATCTGGCCAAGAAACTAACGGAATCGAACGGTGTACTTCACATGCGGGAAATAATGCCAGATTGCGTAGTGCGAAAAGTGAGATCGTTGTATCCGAATCCAACAGGCACGCCTTACATGGGCCACAAGTGGGAGTAACATTGATACTTTGGATAATTCGCCGGACTTTGTTTAGACAGAGAGATTTTTATTGTACACTTACTTTCTGACATAAAGCAGAATTTTATCGATTGTGAGCTGCTTATGTACACCTGTCATAGCTATGATTCAATGTAACATAACATTCCCCCATTTTAAATTTATATAGCGCCTCTTCAAGATTCCTACTCAGAGGTGGATTTAAACCTGAATTGCCCTCAATTGCTCGGCGCCACACGAAAACCACGTTACGGAGACTAGGTTTTTCATAAGTGCTATGTCAAATCAATTTTGCAATGGCCACAGTCCCTTGTCCGTTCAATCTTCTTTTTTTCTTGCTTGGATTAGGACCTCGTTGAGGGGGGGTAAGCCACAGATTCATTTTTATACAGATTGGAGCATCTTGTTACAGATCGGATGCCCTTCGTGGCATCAACCACAGTTTTCCGCTGTGGACCTAGTCTTGGTGATGAACACATGCCCGCTAGGCAGAGGGTCATCAGGCTTATTTAAATTGAGTCATGTGCTCCCATGTCACAAGGCTGTTATTGGATATTTGCAGCTTTTAGTTGTCAAGCAAAATGCCACTCTTTTTCTACAGTGTGCCCTACTAGCCTTGCCGCTGTTGGTCCGCGACTGCTTATTCGTCAGATATAACCCTGCTTATTTCGCAGCTGACCTCTATTTCTAGAGGTCGTTCCACTATCCGCCACCTGTGGACGCGTGTGATAGCAGTCAGCTCTGCCACACATCAGCTCTGCCACACATCTCTCTGTCCTATGCCAGGCCAAAATCCGGGGAGGTCAAGCAGAGTAGACAGCAGAATGCTAAGGTGGTTATGTGTAATGACGGTTGATGGTTATGTAGCACTGATATGTTTGATTTTAGTGTATCATACAATATTGTCACAGCTCTTACGGTTATTCTACTGTGTAGGGTGCATTGCTTTCATTTGAAAAGCTCTCACTGTCTCCTAATTGGTCGTCATCGGATTCGTCCGAAGAGATTTCACTCTGGCAGGTCTCCTTATCTGCAGAAGTTTCTGTCACAGACTCCGATATTGCTTTAGATGCTGACCACACGGCAATGTACAAATTCCAAATGTTCTCAACAAATACGTAGGTCTTGCGCCGATACACTTTTTTCCCGATTTGGCGACGTGGGTTTTTCGAACGAACAGTCGTGCATATAGACGTGTATGGTCTGTCGACGTGTTCGTTCCAGTCCAAGACAGCCAGATTGCTCCGCAGCTCGTACATTAAATTCCCGTAGTGTATCCGTTTATCCAGATAGATCAGACAAACGTTATTAAAACTTTCCACATAAAATGTGTCGTGGCCTTTGACATAATCTTCAGCGTGCTTGTACACTACCAACGACCGAAGAAAGTCCTGGAGCATTGTAATTGCAGCCTCATTTGAAACAATTCGAACTTCAATCATATGCCCCGGCTCTTTGCAGTGGGAAGTTTCATGGCACTTGCTGTGGTTGTTCTGAAAATGAGGGATGCATGATTCTATGAGCTTACGCAGGGTTTGGGCATCTCCATTGCAATTGTCCATACACCAATAGACGTGGTTTCGAATGGCAGCACCCTTGTCAGAAAGCTCGGGATGCCATGTTTTTCCAATGTTTTTTTGTGCTCCTTGCCCAATTTTTTTCACCCCGGCTGTTATAGGACGGGTGCAGTGCCAGCGGTCATTGGAATTCCTGGCTTGCTTCCTCTCACGTAGGCGCTTGTTGATTGTCATGTTTCGATCATGCACATGATGGGCAACTTTAATGTTGCTGAGATCCAGGCTCTCGTACATCCTGTCGAATCCCACTGCCTCGTGACGCTGTGAACAGTTATCATCATTCCCGTTAATGTGTTGAATATCAACGACTTTGTGAGTTTTCAACCCGATAGCAACATGGTCGGTGTGATAACTATTTCGTCTACAATGATGTCGTGCGTCAGTCATTATAGAGATAGCTCCATCAGGCGACAGTGAAGACTCCTGCGCTCTAGCGCCAAATATAGATTGCTTTCGCAGGTTCTCAGAAATGGCACTAAATGTAACCATATTCCTCCTGCGGAAAAGGTCTGACAATAGTCCAAACCGACTGAAGTCGCTAAAGCGCTCGTACTGTATGGGTGTCATACCAGAGGCCAGGTAGCTCAACATCACTCGGTGGTTGACTTCAAATTCCTTCCGCTCGCTGTCTATTGTGGATGAGGAACTCCACTGAAAGGAGTGTTTTTTCGCACACTCCATATCCACCGACAGCACATGACCACTGTGTGTCCATGACTTCACTGAATACGGCGTCACACATGTGGATGAATGTTGTGAGATTGTGTCGATCAACTGGGCAATGCTGGAGCACTGCCCAACAAAATTCTCATGTGCAGTCTCCAAAGCTGTTGCTGGAGCTGCTGATATTGCTGCTGTGACAGATGCTGGATCAGTCAGTGAAGTTGATTCACTTACTTCTTCCGTGACTGAAGACATCGTGAGTGTCTGCTGCGGATGTTGAGTTGCAGAAGAGAGCTTATTGGTGTCAACATCCATTATGACTTTCACCAGAACTTCTCTCAAACTTTTTACTCCCAACGCCAAGCGAATGTCCTCACATTTTTGCTCAAATTTAAGTTTATCACTGTCGGTTGTAAAAGTTAATTCAAAATGTTTCCTTACAGAAACGTAAGGGTAGCTATAACTCTTGGTAGATCCATCAGACAACCGTTTTTTAAATGTTCGCATGTTGCCAACTGCAACACCTGAAGTCGGTGTCGTTGGTACAGCGTAGTCTCCATCCATCTTTGGAAATAGTTCGATATAATGATACTAATATATGTCCACTAACGAAATACAATGTTATACTACTATAAGGTCCACTACTGAAATAAGATAATAATATAATATACAGACACGAGATATAAGCTGTATCGACTATGCGATTTAAAATGGCTATGAAGTGAAGAAATTACGAAGCTCAACTCTGCTGCAGCGAAATTCAAACTAGAATGAGTACTGCAAACCAAGACTCAATTGTGAAAGGACATTTCCTAAGTTCATTTCCTAAGTTCATTAGCATAATTTGGCATGTGACCTAGTCTCTCTTCCTTAGGCTGTATATTAGCATCTGATACTGGTGCAAATTCTTAGAATATGAAATACAGCTTATTGTCTTTAGTGTTCCGGGTATAATAAGGCAACGGTGACAGCATCAACAGCTGGCATTTATATACAGGTTTACGACCCAAAGCTCGGTTATATATACAAGTGGTCAATTGATCGGGGTAGGCCAGAGGGAGGGTGAAGGGCCTAGGGTGGGGGCTACCACCGATCGACCGACCGTCCCTGCGCCTCGCCTCCATTCCACAAAGCGGACGATGTTGCCTAGGCTATGCATATAATTAAATTCAGCAGCCTATGCTTGTAAGATGTGTAAACCAAAATGAAATCAACGCCCATTGGCCGACAGATGCTTACTTGAACCGCCTACAGTCGTTGGTCACTTCATTCTACGAGGGAAACCGCCAAACCTAAAACCTAGGGCGTTAATTAAGTCAATTAGGGGCAATTAATAGGACCTAGATATTACCCCAATACCAAGTAAGGGTGAAGGTGTGACGGAAAGATCTCTGAAGTCTCCACGGATCCAGGTTTTCCATAGATAACCTTCCCGAATAATACATACAATGTTTATAAATTAACCAGCTCTCCGTTCGGAAGCGCATTTGTTAATTTCACGCTTTGCTTTCGGACACTGTGTAGGCTTTTTGATCGTTTAAATACCCGTCGAGAACAATTCACTATCTACGTATACGTATATTATACCACTGCCCACAAATACTGAGAAATGTCAAAGGCACACCCTTCACCAAACTGTCAAACGGTACTTGAACTGGTGAGCAAGATTTCAGGTATACTATAGACTGAAATCGTGTGTAGTTGACTTGAGCTAATATGTCAAACATTCATACTGCACTCTCCATACAAGTCAACTGCACACTTAGCAATGTCAACTGCACACTTTGTGTCAGAAAAACGGTACTCTAGGCCCTGGCATATACGTGGATCATAAATGGTTACAGAGTTTCTTAAATCTAAGTAAGTAAGCTCCTCGTTCCTACTCCATCAGATGCATTGGCTTCCTGTTGCGTTCAGAATAAAATTCAAGTTAGCCTGTTTCACATATAAAGCCCTCAGCACCAGCACACCTCCCTATCTTCAATCACTACTAACTCCTTACATCCCTCCCCGTTGCCTGCGGTCATCAAGTAGCTTTTAGCTGAGCCACGATGCAGAACAGTTATGGGCTCGCGTGCATTCCATGTCTCTGCCTCCAGGGAATGGAATCGACTGTCACTCTCTCTTCGTAGCTCAAATTCACTTTCTACCTTCAAAAAGAGGCTCAAAACTCACTATTTCTCCTTGGCTTTCAAACAATTGGATATCTAACTGCATCTTCTCCTGGCGGCTGACTATCCGCGCCTCAGATTCACATTTCGGTGTGACCATGCGCGCGTTACAAATAATAATAATAATATAATGAGCAGTGCATTTGTTGACCTGTACTGTGAGGCTATTGAACAAGTAGAACAATTCGTCTATCTAGGAGGGTTAATAAACGCTGATGGCAGCAATGAAAAGATATACAAAGAAGAATTGGACGCGCTTCACAAGCATTTGCAATAATGAACAGGATATGGAGGAGCAAAGAATTAACAAAGAAAACCAAGACAAAAATATACGAGACAATGATACAACCCATTTTCCTATAATATTTATGGATCGGAATGTTTGACAATGCGAAAGCAAGATGAAAGACGAATTCTTACAGCAGAAATGAGCTGGCTGAGGAAGATTGCAGGGATTTCAAGACTGCAGAAAATAAGAAACGATGACATAAGACAATCATTAGGCATCAAAACAACTCTGCTAGACAAAGTCGTTCGACGAAGACTCCGATGGTGTGGACATGTAGAGAGAATGCCAGTTGACCGAATCCCACACAGTGCACTACATGGACGATTCGAAGGGAAAAGACACAAAGGCAGTCCAAGAATACCCTGGATAGATAATATAACTGAGGACATAACATCACTAAGTCTTGGACTAACGTTAAGAGGGGCATTAGACTTGACAAATGACCGAGGACAATGGAGATCATTTATTCGTACCCATCGGCGCCAAATGGCTGGCGTCAGGAACTGATGATGATGATGATGATGATGATTGTGTCATTTGCAGTAGTGAATTATGGTACAGAAAATGAGAAAAAACGAGATAGAAGCCGAGCAGGTTGTTCATAGACAATAGATCGTAGCGTCACATCCTCCGAATTTAACTATACTCTTATTGACTTGAAAAATCTGTCCCTTCTCTGTTTGATGCCCGCGGGCGAAATAGCTCAGCGGGGACGCATGTCAGAACCCCTGCCAGGTCCTCGATCCTGCTCGAATGTTGATCTTCGCGTGGTTGCTCCAGTTTGATCAGAGGATAACGGGTTTCCACCCACTTCCAGCGGAAGAAACCCCATTGCGTAACATGCCAGAATCAAAGATTTAATTGAAAACATGCATGCGTCTCAGAGATTTCGTCTTTGGCTGTGACGCTTGCAGAAGACCAACCCAAATAAGTAGACTCTACTTGGATATATGATCTATGCGATACCATGTGTCTCTTGGATGCTTGAGATCGACAATATTGGATATACGAGAATGTCTGATATCTGGGAATGGCAATATTGGATATACGAGTATGTCTTATATCTGGGATGTTGGATATACGAGGATGTCTTGTATATGGGACGTTGGATTATGAGGAAAGCTGATATTCTCGTAGGGCGCCTATAATGGATTCCCTTTCGCAACGACTGTCTCCACAGACTCACAGTCACCACCGTCATCATCACCACAGTATCACAGAATCAGTATCGTCCCTGTCATTATTATCATCATCAACAGCAAGAACTTCATCATTGATAATATGATGATCATTGTATACTCACAATCGCCATCTTCATCGTGTTTATGCACATCATCTGCATCCTCTCCTCCTCCTCCTCCTCCTCCTCCTCCTCCTCCTCCTCCTCCTCCTCCTCCTCTTCCTCTTCCTCCTCCTCCTCCTCCTCCTCCTCATTCTCCTCATCATCATCATCATCATCATCTCATCATCATCATCATCATCATCATCATCATCATCATCATCATCATCATCATCATCATCATCATCATCATCTCATCATCATCATCATCATCATCATCATCATCATCATCATCATCATCATCATCATCATCATCATCATCATCATCATCATCATCATCATCATCATCATCATCATCATCATCATCATCATCATCATCATCATCATCATCATCTCATCACCATCATCATCATCATCATCATCATCATCATCATCATCATCATCATCATCATCTCATCATCATCATCATCATCATCATCATCTCATCATCATCATCATCATCATCATCATCTCATCATCATCATCATCATCATCATCATCATCTCATCACCATCATCATCATCATCATCATCATCATCATCATCATCTCATCATCATCATCATCATCATCATCATCATTATCATCATTTTCATCGCTGTCGAAGTCGACTTACTTCAATACATGTATCTATTAAAGCAGCATAATTATATTGAACAAGTAGAGCAGTTCGTCTATGTGTCGGAGGGCTAATAAACGCTGATGGCAGCACTGAAAAAGATATACAAAGAGAACAAGCATTTCGAATAATGAACAAGATATGGAGAAGAGAATTAACAAAGAAAACCAGGACAAAAAATGTACGGGACGATGATACAACCGATTTTTCTATATGGATCGGAATGTTGGACAATGCGAAAACAAGATGAAAGAAGAATTCTTACAGCAGAAATGAACTGGCTGAGGAAGATCGCAGGGATTTCAAGACTGCAGAAAATAAGAAATGATGACATAAGGCAATCATAAGACAATCATTAGGCATCCAAACAACTCTGCTAGACAAAGTCGTACAACGAAGACTCCGATGGTTTGGACATGTAGAGAGAATGCCAGTTGATGGAATCCCACACAGTGCACTACATGTAAGATTCGAAGGGAAAAGACACAAAGGCAGACCAAAACTACGCTGGAATGATAGGCCTAATATAACTGAGGACATAATATCACTTGGACTAACACTTATGGGGGGGCAATAGACTTGACAAATGACCGAAGAAAATGGAGATCATTTGTTCATACCCATCGCCGCCAAATGACTGGCGTCAGGAACTGATGATGATGATGATGATGATGATGATGATGATGATGATGATGATGATGATGATGATGATGATGATATATAATATATATATATATATATATATATATATATATATTTAGGACCTTTAATATATGTATATATTAAAGTAAGTCTGCACATTGCCTATATCTATGTATATGTGAGTGTTTTAAGGAGCATAGTTCTTTGCGTCCGTATAAACGCTGTGCATCTGCAATGCTTATGTGTCAAGTGCAAATAAGTGAGGACGTCGACGACAACGACGATGATTAGATGTCGTCTGCTCCACCACCACCACCACCACCACCACCACCAGCTGTTGACAGGGTCGCCTGTCAATCACCGACGGCCTTCGGTTGGCGCGCTTCGCCCTGCAGTGCCCCTTTCCATCGCTCCCTCGCAAGGTGGAATACTAATAGAGTACAAACACACTCGAATGGCCTCACCACCACCACTACCACCACCACCAGTGGCAGAGGCAGCCTTGCCTTCTGCTGCCTGGTCGGTCCCTGCTTCCGTTTGCCCAGGCCCGGCTGCTGCAACCTCGGCGCATCACGCGGGCAAGCACCTGCAACCACCGCTCGCGCTTCTATCAACACGATTCGACGAAACCAAATACATGACTTTCTCTTGTCAATGGCGCTGTCAATCAAACCCTGCACTTATGCAACGTATACTATAATATATATATATACACAAGTATACAACATTATACATATATGTATATATATGTATATATATATATATATATATTTACATGTCCTTAGGGGTGGCTGTAGTATAGGGGTTAGAGTACTGCACTAGCAAATCGATACCGTAACTGAAGAGAAAGATGTTGAGGGGTCTTTATTCCAGATGGGTGCTCGATAGTGTAGTGGTTAGCGTGCTGGACTGTAAAGTCTATATGCAGTATATACCAGAACGGAACAGACAGATGTTGGAGGGTTTTGTTCCACAAAGCGCCCTCTGCTGTTAAATTGGTACATTGACTGTAACTAAAGCGGAGATGGTCAGAAATTGGGGGAGAGGAATGGGAGATGGTGTAGTCTATCGGTAAAGCTCTTGGTCACGGTTCGTGTGGTTTTGGGTTCGAATCCGTGTAACGACCCTG
>OY744613.1:12962972-12966360 GCA_963556255.1 Allolobophora icterica
TTCTCTGAAGTTTCTGCTGAGATGAAGTCTGCCATGGTTGTAGTGCTAGATGTCAAAACAACAGATCATCCTCGATGCATTACCTTCACTACAACGCTACATCAGAAGCAGCTGTCTGACTTTGTGTCGCAACACACCAGGCAACTATTCACAGCATTGGATATACCACAACATTTCCGAGCCAACAGTTCAGATACATGGGGCAGTGATAACAACTACATTGTTGCCCAACAGAGAGAAGTCTGAAAGTTGTCAGTGATGCAGCCGAGAGCTGAATGGCTTTGATTCAGAGTTTCAATGGAGTCCTAACAAATCAGGAGGAACAGAAACAGTTCTTGCTGCAAGTCGTAGAGAAATACCGACATGACTTTTCTAATCCAAACAAGTCCACATTTACTACAACTAGTGCAGCAGGAACATCAGCATCCGCGGAGACAAATGATTAACATTTCTGACATTTTCTGTCACTGTTCGTGTGAAACTGATAGTATTGTGTTGATTATTACACACAGTCACACAAAAAACACACTACAGTGTCAGTAACTTTTGGAATTCTGCAGTAATTAGCAACAGCCATTGACCTCCTCTTGAGTATTTCTTACAATATTCTGAGTCTTCTGACTTCTGGTTTACAAATTGACATTATATGATAATATTGGAAAAATGCCACGTATTGTAAACCTTCATCGATGTTGAGCTACCAGTAAATATCATTAGAATGCATCCAAATTTTGTGAGCCTTACTTTTTTAACATTAGGAACACATCTGGAGGGTGGGACGATGAAAATTACACATTTTATTTTTGAGTGGCACCCTAATATATATATATATATATATATATATATATATATATATATATATATATATATATATATATATATATATATATATATATATATATAATAACTACAGTTGTACAGTCGAATAAATAAATATATATATATATACTAACTACAATTGTACAGTCGAATAAATAAATTTATACATATATATATATATGTACTTTGCGTAGATTGTGTGTCAGTGTGTTTAAGTATGTGTGTTTGTGTTTGCGTTTTTTACGTGTATGCGTCTGTGTATGTGTGTTTGTGTGTGAATGTTTCATCGAGTATCCTGATGATGACAATCATTATCCGTTGGTTGTATGTTTGTCTTAGCTCACCGAAGCAGCTCTGTGTCTGTTTGCCTTTATATCTGTTTGCCTCTGTGTCTGTTTGTCTGCCTGTTTGTTTGCCTTTGTGGTTGTCTGCCTCTGTGTCTGTTTGCCTCTGTGTCTGTTTGTCTCTGTGTCTGTTTGTTTCTGTGTCGGTTTGTTTCTCTGTCTGTTTGCCTCTATGTCCCTCAGTGTCTCTGCATTTGTCTGTTTATTTGTGTATCGTTGCCCTCGTACAAGTATTTGTGTCTTCGATTCTATAACCGTTGGTGTCTTTCCGTTCTTCCGTCCCTCTTTCTGTCTGGTCATCCGACTGTCTGTCTGTCCGTCTGTTTGTTTCTCTGTCTGTCCGTCTGTCTTGTGTGTCTGTCTGTTCGTCCTTCCGTCAGTCTGTGTGTCTATCTATCTATCTGTCCATCCGTCTGTCTGTCTGTCGGTTTGTCTGTCTATCTGTCTGTCTCAACACACACCGTGTATGCTTTCCCTCAGTCAATAACACGCACCCTCTACTCATACAGGCTTACCGGTACTCTAAGTAAATACATATTATATACATAGATATCTGAGTCTTGAATAGATAAATATATATATATGTATATATATATCCTGTATAGGAAATACATACATATATATATATATAATATAAAGAGATGACTAATGTAAAGATGGCACCTGAAATATTTATTTAAAACGAAACAGGTCGATTAAACTAACTGCAAGAATAAATATTGCTGTTAATGACGACGACGACGATTACGGTGATGCTGATGATGATGATGACGATGAGATGATGACGACGATGATGGTCATGATGATGATGACGACGACGACATGACGATGATGATGACAACGACGTTGATGCTGATGATCAAGATCATGATGATGACGATGATGATGATGATGACGACGACGACGACGATAATGATGATGAGGATGATGACGACGATGATGATGATGTTGACTGTGATGATGATGATGATGATGATGATGATGATGATGATGATGATGATAATAATGATGATGACGATGATGATGATGATGATGACGACGACGATAATGATGATGATGACCACGATGATGATGATGTTGACTATGATGATGATGACGATGATGACGACGATGATGACGATGACAACGTTGAGTGATTAAATTAGTGAATAAATGAATCAATGGCGGAATGATTGAATGAATGAATGAACGAACGAACGAATGAATGAATGAACGAATGAATAATAATGACGACAAAGTTGGTGATGATGTTCAGTCGTTTTCGATTTGATGTTTTCCGATTCGTGCCATGGCAAGTACATCTCAGCTTGCTCGTAGGGTAGTGGCAGAAACGGTGGCTGGGGCGGATGGGGCAGCCCCTGCCCTCAAATCCCCATTGTTGGTGTCAGGGTGAATGCTTGACATGCACAAGACATCCAACGATGGCGCACCAAAACCAGACCGCAATCATTATAGGTTTTGGTCGATTGGTAAGAGAAGAAAGGAGAGTAGAAGACAGATGTGGGGAGAGAGAGAGAGACAGACAGACAGACAGACAGACACAGACAGAGACAGACAGAGACAGACAGAGACAGACAGAGAGAGAGACAGACAGAGACAGACAGAGAGAGAGACAGAGAGAGAGAGACAGACAGACAGACAGACAGACAGACAGACACAGACAGAGACAGACAGAGACAGACAGAGACAGACAGAGACAGACAGAGAGAGACAGAGAGAGAGAGACAGACAGACAGAGAGAGAGAGACAGACAGACAGACAGACAGACACAGACAGAGACAGACAGAGACAGACAGAGACAGACAGAGAGAGAGACAGACAGACAGAGACAGACAGAGAGAGAGACAGAGAGAGAGACAGACAGACAGACAGACAGACAGACAGAGACAGAGAGACAGACAGAGAGAGACAGAAACAGAGAAAGAGACAGAGAGAGACAGAGAGAGACAGTGACAGACAGACAGACAGACAGACAGACAGATAGACAGATAGAGAGACAGAGAGAGGAAAAGGAGAATTGAGATGAGTGAAAGACGAGAAGAGATGAGAGATTGAAACGGAGGAGGTTCTATAGACAGTCATATGGAAAGTTATCCGTAGCAACACAGACTGGATGGAAGAAACGAGGTGGAAGGAGAAAGGTTGGATGATGGGACATACATGCACGGAGTATATCAGGTGGATCAGGACGACGAAGAAAACAGGAGGAAGAGGAGGAGGAGGAG
>OY744613.1:12966560-13071560 GCA_963556255.1 Allolobophora icterica
GGAAGCAGGTGGAGGAGGAAGAGATGCACTGTACGACCCCATTCGGCCACTTGGAATGCCACCGATGTCCTTGTTTATCTTTTGCTTTACGGGTAATCGGAGCCTCAAGAGTTTGTCTGTCTCATTGTCTGCCTATTTGCCTGTCTTTCTGTCTGTTCACCTGTCTGTCTCCATGTAAGTGTGAATGTCTCTCGTGTCTGCCTTTCTGCCTGATTGGCTCTCTTTACTATCTGTCTGTGTGTCTGTCTGTCTGTCTATCTGTCTGTCTGTCTATAATATATCAGTCTGTCTGTCTACCTATTTTTCATCTACCGAAATGTTCGTTTGTTCATATGTCTGCCTTTTTGTCTGTCCGCATCACGTCTGTCTTTGTACTTAATCGATTGACTATCCATGTTGTCTATCTATCTATCTCTATGTCTGTCTGTCTCTATGTCTGTCTGTCTGTCTGTCTGTCTCTGTCTGTCTCTGTCTGTCTGTCTGTCTGTCTCTGTGTCTGTCTCTGTCTGTGTCTGTCTCTCTGTCTGTCTGTCAGTCTCGTATGTCTGTTAATCTGTCATTATGTTTATCTATCTGTTTGGCTGGTCTGTCCTTCTGTATGACTGGCTGCTTGTCTTTTTCCCTCTGTGTCTTTGCCTTTGAATCTTTTTCATCTGTCTGCTTCTTTGTCCTTTTCCTTTCGTCTGTCTGATGATACCAAATGCTTGAAACGAAATCTGCCCGAATTCTTCAAATAATTCTTCAAAGTTCAATTACCTACCAGAATGCCAACTCGGCAAATATACATGTATGCATGTGTGTATAAATATATTATATATTAATATACATACATATATATGGAATATACATATTATGTCAATATATATATATATGACACACGTGTGTGTAATAAGTGTGTTTGTATGCAAGAACATAAACACAAATGCGATATTGGAAGTCAATTAATATATATATATATATGCATATAAATATATAAATATATATATATATATATATATATATATATATATATATATATGTCACGTGACATCGATAATGGTTTATATAAACACATAGACGCTATGTTTTATACTTTCATAAAAACAGCACACCTATAGAACAGTGTTTTGGTTCGAGATTTCGGCTTCACTTGGGCCCCTATATAACCAACTCAGCTATAATGAGTACACTAACCGTACATTTTCTGTGGTGGATTGGCAGAGGCGGCCAGGGAGAGGACTAGCCAACCGCCCTCAACTGTCGAGACTAAGAAAAATGAAGTCGTGAACACTAAATACCTTTTTTACCATTTGCGTTTATAACTTAAGGGACTGCTCTTCTTCCTCTACTAATATTGGAACGACACAGAAATAAGTTTCATGCGTCACACGTGCTTAAGTAAACGCGTATGTATAGATACATACAATACTATACAATGCAATACAATGCAATGCAATACAAAGCAGCTGTAAATTGACAATACCATAGGCTACTTACAAAGTTCAGAGGTGCCGGGCAACCATTAAAAGCCACAAGTATCTACTGGAAGAGATAAGTTTCAGACATACATACATAGATACAAAATATACATACATGGGCCGGGGAGATGGTTAAATGGTAACATGCTGGCATGAAGATCACGAAATCAGAAGGACGCGGGTTCGATACCCGCTAGCCCCACAAGATAAACTCAGCCTTCCATTCCCTAGGTGGCGACCGTAAAACCAGAAGCATGACAGATGGGCGCCTGCAGTTAAATTCGACTTCTGTTAAACGTGTTATCGTCTGTTAATACTATATCATGTAATCTTACTGCGTACTGGTCAGTTTGAATCAATGAACAATTATTATTATTTTTATTATTATTATAATTTTTTTTGCCGCCCGAGGTGTGACCCTCAGGCTCTTAGAGATTGAGTAGGTGCGTGGTTAAAATGGTTTACTGTGCCTCGTCCTCCCCCATTTGTGCGAATGTGCCCGTGAACGCAATTATTATTATTATTATTATTATTATTATTATTATTATTATTATTATTATTATTATTATTATTATTATTATTATTATTATTATTATTATTATTATTACTACTATTATTATTACTATTGCTGTTACATACATACATACATACGTATATACAAACACATACTTACTTACATACATACATACAAACATATATACATAATTATATGCATACGTGCATACATACATACATGCATACATACGCACATACATGAGATTGTGTGTATACGGTGTGGACATTATGGTGCTTACTGTGGTGGGATTAATATAATATAGTATGGTGTAGTATGCGTGTATACATATATACACTCAGACTACACCATATCACACCCTATATATATATCTAACGGCTCTGTCACGGGCTGTTGTGTGGGGTACATGTATATGAGACAATTAGGAGTTGTTTGTGGCGCTTTCCTATGCATGTATACACACGCTCACCGCTGATGTCTGTTGGCGATTAAGTCGCCGAGTTATTTAGCGAGATTTATGACTGCCCCGTAGAACCAGAAGAACAAGCAGACGACAACAACGGCGAGAAAGACAATCTGTAGACTATTATTGTTGAGGTTGATTGTAAACAATGGCGCTTTCATCTCTTCCGCAAACCTTTCATGTCGCCGCCGCAACTGATCGGGGCGGGAACGTAAGCAGCGAGGGTTGTTGCTCGCTTTACAGGTGTCCACCTTTCCAACAAGAGACTTGATATAGTGCCAGACTATATGTATATACTTTATTAGGTATACATGCGATAGTTAAGCGTTAAATATGACTATATTTATACATGAATATACAGTGCTTTTTTACAGCTGGAACGCGCCGGAACGTCGTTCCAGCACCTTTTTTCAGCTACTAAAAATAATTTATTTATTCTAATAATAAAACCAATAATTCAGGTATTTTAATTTAATTTTAGTCATGTGCACTGTTCTCAGTGTTTATTGAGACCCCTCCCAAGCCCCAAGCCCGTTTTTCTCGGGATTTTAGCCCTTCCCTTATAATTGATCAGTTCCGGAACCTATTGTTCAGTTCCGGAACTTTTTAATAGAAAAAAGCACTATACATATATACATATGCACCTCTATTACCATGATATTGCTATAGTTGGAACCGTCTTCCGCAGGAATTGCGGCTTCAGCTCCTCAGTCTTTCTCTTCCTCTGTTCCGGAAACGCCTGAAGTCCGAGTTACAATGACATCTTGAGGATGCTTACTCATATAAATCTTTTTATTTGGTATTTATTTAGGCTAATCCTAGAAACTATATACCCACAGGAGACGGTAAGAAATTAATCGAGAGAAAGCAGCGAGGGTTGTTGCTCGCTTTACAGGTATCCACCTTTCCACCACGATGCTTGATTTATTAACATATGTATATATGTATATATATATATATATATATATATATATATAATACTGTATGTAAACCCTGGTAAAGTGTATAAGTACCGATAGCATGGGGTTTTGATGTTAAGCCTGAACCTAGCGATTTGTGTGGCGCTTGTAAAGCCTTGTATATGTGTCGTGGTCTACGCGGGTGCATGCATCAAGGGAAGAAAACCGACGCGTCAACAAGCTTGTTTACAACGCACGGAAAATTCTGCAGCAAGCTGTCAACATTAATTCGGTGCATGCAACAAGGATATACGTGTTCAGTAGGGCTTTCCAGGGAAAAGTACAGTGACGTCACAGAACGTTCTGGAATCCGGGAGAACTCTATATAAGATAGACCTGATGTACATTAAGGGCCTTTTGACGAAGATTTGTAAACGTTGAAACATTGATCGTATGACGTTCAATCGAGACCAGCCAACCTGTGTGCTGTCTACGATTGTGATATTTGATAGACGAGTTGACTTACTCTACACTTAATCGACTTTATTTTTAAATAAAGATCTTTTAATAGTTCCTTCGTTGGTTCGTCGTTGCGATCGAAGGAGTCGACCGCGACATTATTGGTGTCAGAAGTGGGATCATCGGTGTTGGATCCGGTGAAGAAGACGCGAGCCGGCGGAGGAAGGAGTCAACCCGGAGGATCAAGAGACGGTCTGTTCCAGACAGCGAGCGGATCGAGACGCCTTTCTACCGTGGGAGACGGGTGAATCGGCATACGACAGTCGGACGGACGAAGTGCGTCGTTCGGCTGAGACAGCAGAAGACAGCAGTCAACATACGGGTAAGATCCTAGGTGTTGTCGTGGCTGAGAAGGAGAAAAGAGAGTGGAGTTGCAGCCGAGTGTGAGGCAGCCATTATTTCTCTTTCAATATCTGCTGATTATTTCTTTGAAATTTGATCCATTGTTGTGATCGAGGCCAGACTTGCGTGAGCTTGTATAGTTTTTGCGTACTTGGCGAGTGTACTTCTTTGGATACTGAATAGTTGCACTTTGGGTTGTGGAATTTTCCTTTTGTGTGGCGGGTTTGCCGCGTGGTGTCTGTTTTTTTTTGTTGATTGTTGTTGACTGACTGTTTGTAAAAATGGAAGCGTTGACAACAGAGATGCAAGCGAATATTCGCAAAATGTCGTCTGAGCGCCTTAGGGTGTATCTTATGAAGGCAGGAAGGGACGAAGATGATGTTATGTCATGGGATCGAAATCAATTAATGGAAGAATGGGCCATGGAGATTGGAAAAGAGGAAGAGGAATTTAAGGGTAGTCCAATATCTCCAACAGGAGTGGATTACGAGCTGCAGAAGCGCCGTCTGGAGTTCGAAATCCGTAAATATGAAGAACGGAAGGAGAAGGAAGAAAGAGAAAGGGAGGAACGGAAGGAGAAGGAAGAAAGGGAGGAAAAGAGGAGAGAGGAAGAAAAGAAAGAACAAAGGGAGAAGGAAGAAAGAGAAAGGGAGGAACGGAAGGAGAAGGAAGAAAGAGAGAGGGAGGAACGGAAGGAGAAGGAAGAAAGGGAGGAAAAGAGGAGAGAGGAAGAAAAGAAGGAACGGAAAGAGAAAGAAGAAAGAGAAAAGAAGGAACGGAAAGAGAAAGAAGAAAGGGAGAGGAAGGAAAAGCAGGAAGAACGAAATGTTAGAGATTCTTTAGCAAGTCGTACTAAGCGTTATAGTGATGCCCTCAAGAATATTCTTTGGAAATTTCCTTCCGACCCTATAGAAATTCCAGGTTTCTTTGATCACTTGGATGGTTTGTTTAATGTGTATGAGGTGGATGAAGATGTTAGAGCAAAATTATTGCTAGCCATTTTAAGTGAAAGAGCTAAGGCATTAACCATGCGCCTTACTGAGGCACAGCTCCATGACTACAAATTCCTGAAGGAGTTTTTGCTACGGGAGTTTAAGATAAGCCCTTCAAATCTTAGAGCCCGATTTTGGTCGTTGCACAAAGCATCGGACGAATCATTTACGATCTATTCATCCAAATTGCGTGTGGCTCTTATGTATTATTTGAAAAGTAGAAAGATAACTGATGAGTTTGATAAACTTGTAAGTTTATTGGTTGCGGATCGGCTTAAGGAGTCCTTGTCGAAGGCTTGTTTAGATTATATCTTGGCCCAAGAAAAAGAGGAGTGGTTGAGCTGTGAAGACATAGCTAATGCGGCTGACATTTATGTAGCGTCGCATGATGGTGGGAATGACTTAGTATGCCGTAGTCATCCGACACCGAAGTATAACAATTGGACGAGAGGTCAACCACATGTTCAAGTCAATAACCAGACAGCTCAACCCAAGTCTCCCAAACCGGAAATAAGGGGTGAAGCCAAGATAGGTGCGAGGGTGTCTCAGGAGGAGGCCAAGGTAAAGGGTCTCTGTTTCCTATGTCATCAGAAGGGTCATATGGCAAGGGAGTGCCAGACCAAACCAAGTTCTAAAAAGGCGAGTACTTGTATATCTGGGAACCCAACTGAAGAAGTGACCGACTTATTTGTTGAGAAGGTCAACGTGTTGCATGAGATACCTGAACAGGTAAAGCAAGGGAATTTATTGGATAATTCTAAACCAATAGGGTTGGAAACTGCTGTAAGGGTATACGAGAATAGTATTGATGGATTACACGAGAGGTCGTATATCAATGTACAGATTGAAGATCTCCCTTCTCAGCCAGCATTATCTGATTCAGGAGCAGAAATTTGTTGTATTGATAAGAAATTAATTGAGTCACTAAACTTACCCGTGATTAAACGGATTAATATAATTGGTTTTCATGGAGAAGGATGTAAGGCAGATGTAGTATACCTACAAATGAAATTAGCTAATTCAATGGAAGGAACGACAAACATTGCGCCATCTTTGTGCGTCATGTTCGCTGCAGTCCCTGAACTAAATGAACGGGTTATTCTGACACCCCATGTTGTGGACCTATTAAGGGATAGTTCGCAATATGTAGTGATGGTAGCTGGCGTAGATCGATGTGTACAAATAAATAAAGGGGCAGAAGAAGATAACTTAGAAGTTAATATCGAGAAAAGTAACAGCAACGAATCCTTGCCGTCAGAAGTGAATGAATATTCTCAGGAGCAACTAGTTGATGATTTAGATAATTTTCTTGATGTTGAGTCAACAGAGTTCAAGTCTGATGAGGGAGTAGCGAATAATGATACTTTATTGCGTGAGCAACAGAATTGTCACAATCTTATATCTTGCTGGCAACAAGCGAGACAGAATAAAAATAATTTCTTTATAGATAATAACCTCCTGTACCACAAAGGGGAAATTATGGGACATAAGGTTAATCAATTATGTTTACCGGAAGATAGAATCGAGGTTGTCTTGCGAGTAGCACACGATGCCCCATGTGCTGGGCACATGGCTTTTAAGGCAACGAGAGCCAGGATCAAATTAAACTTTTGGTTTCCAAGAATGGATGAGAGGATTCGCGAATATTGTGCGTCTTGTCAAATTTGTCAACTAAGAACTCCAGTTAAAGTGGCAGATCGAGTCCCGATCACTCCTATTCCGAGGGCGGATGAACTCTGTTTTAACCATCTAAATATGGATTGTATTGGCCCTATGGTAGTGACTGGAGAATCCAACAAATCGAAACCCCAGTACAATTATGCTTTGGTTCTGGTGGAAAAATTTTCTCGTTGGCCGATGGCGTATCCTCTTAGATCGCTGAATGCAAAGGGAGTTTGTGAAGCTCTGTTGCAAGTTTTTACAACTTTTTCTATTCCAAGGATCATCAGTTCTGATTGTGGTACCAACTTTACCAGTCGTTTGACGAAAGAATTCTTGCGGCGAATGGGTTGTAGTCCCAGATTTAATACCCCTGGACATCCTGAGGCAGCTGGATTGGTTGAAAGATGCAACCAAAGCTTGAAAACCATGATCTTTAAGCTTGCTCAATCTGATCCTCGTGGATGGCACCAATTGTTACCGTTTGTTCTGTGGAGCCTTAGAGAAAAACCTTCAGGCACGACTCATATTTCGCCATTCACTATGGTTTATGGAACTCTTCCTCGGGGTCCACTTAGTGTGTTGAAGGAATCGTGGGCTGGCGAACGAAAAGTACCTCTTAACTTAGGTAAATCACCCGAAGAGTATCTCCAATCACTGAAGGAAAACCTCGAATTCGCGAAAGTTTATGCAGATTACTATAGTGATATAGAAACAAAGCGGTATGCAGATTATTATAACTTGCGTAGTACTGACAGAAAATACGAAGTTGGAGATAAAGTAGCAGTATTAGCACCAGATTTTGGTAGTTCTAAATTTTATAGTCGATGGCAAGGACCTGCTACCGTAGTCAAGGTTAAATCCCCATATTCTTATATAGTAGAAATAGAGGGAAAACAAAGACATTTACACGCAAATAAGATCAAGCGATACCATGAACGACTCGAACAAGCGATGATCAATAGCTGTTCAGTAATTGTTGATCAAGATGAAGAATTTGGTATAGTAGAGGTTGTAGATCAGGAAGAACGTGAACAAATAAGCCCGAGTAAGCGAATTGATCCTCTGATTATAGCGCATCTTTCGCAAGAGGAACAGAAGCAACTTTTTGAAATTTTGGATCGGCACACGGCAGTATTTGTGGATAAACCTGGGTATTGTCCAGTATTAGAACATGAAATTAAGATAACTCATGATTTCACTCCTAAGCGTTTAAGGGCATATAAAGTACCTGAGCTACTTAAACCTGAAGTACAACGCCAGATAGAAGAAATGTTGGCATTAGACATCATTCGACCATCGAAAAGTGAAATGGCCAGTCCGGTAGTTTGCGTTTTAAAGGGACCCAAAGGTCAAAATGGCGTTCGATTGGCAATTGATTATCGCCATGTTAACAAATATTCTCTAGGTGATTGTTACCCGACCCCAGACATTGCTGACATCTTACAAAAGGTGGGACGGGCAAAGTTTATTAGTGTTTTCGACGCGAAATCGGGGTATTGGCAAATTCCAGTTCGGAAAGAACATCGATGGCTTACGGCATTCGTATGTGATGCAGGACTTTTTGAGTTCACAAGAATGCCGTTTGGACTCAAGTCCGCTAGCAATACCTTTATTCGTGCTATGACCCAAGTTTTACATCCAGTGCGAAGTTTTACCGAACCATTCGTCGATGATATGGCAGTGGTTTCAATGAATTGGAATGACCATTTAGAACATCTAGAGAAATTCTTGCAAACTATTGAGGAAGCAGGACTCACTTTGAATTTAAGAAAATGTAATTTTGCACAAAACAAAATAAAGTTTGTTGGCCATATAGTAGGGTCAGGTTGTATTGAACCTGATCCAGGTAAGATCGCTACGATCAATGATATCCATCCTCCAACAACAAAGAAAGACGTTAGAAGGGTTATGGGTTTTTTCAGTTACTTTCGAAATTTTATACCTGCTTTAGCTGAAAAAGCACGGGTAATAACTGATTTGACACGAGATAACATACCTACGAAGGTGCCTTGGGAGCAAAAGCATCAAGAAGCACTAGATAAGTTAAAGGATGATCTCAGTAAAGCTACACAGTTGCATACCATTGATTTCACTAAGGAATTTGGTTTAAGTGTTGACGCAAGTGCCACCGCGGTCGGGTGTTGCTTGTTTCAGTGGACCGAAGAAGGTCAAGAAAAACCAATTGCTTTTGCTAGTCTTAAACTTACAGATACACAGATGCATTGGTCTACAATTGAGAGAGAGGCTTTCGCAGTAATTTGGGCACTTAAACGATTCAAGTCATGGATATTCTTATCAAAGATAATCATTTATTCAGATCATAATCCTTTGTCTTATCTCACAGATGCAAGCCCTAAGAGTGCGAAACTGACTCGTTGGGCGTTAGCATTGCAAGAGTTTAACGTGGACTTTCGATATCGTCCTGGACGTCAGAACACGGTGGCTGATTTCCTCTCTCGGTTGTGACTCGGATGGTGAAGGGGGGAAATGGCCCGACACACAAGGATCGAGCCCGCAAATTGTGTGGATAAGTTGACTAACTGATGTGTTTTGTTTTGGTTGTATATGCTGTATCGAGATGGAGTCTGGAGGCCCGGCTTGATTGTGATGACCCGTTCGGGATGGTGCTGAAGACGTGTCATCATCTGAGGGCGGAGGGAATGTCGTGGTCTACGCGGGTGCATGCATCAAGGGAAGAAAACCGACGCGTCAACAAGCTTGTTTACAACGCACGGAAAATTCTGCAGCAAGCTGTCAACATTAATTCGGTGCATGCAACAAGGATATACGTGTTCAGTAGGGCTTTCCAGGGAAAAGTACAGTGACGTCACAGAACGTTCTGGAATCCGGGAGAACTCTATATAAGATAGACCTGATGTACATTAAGGGCCTTTTGACGAAGATTTGTAAACGTTGAAACATTGATCGTATGACGTTCAATCGAGACCAGCCAACCTGTGTGCTGTCTACGATTGTGATATTTGATAGACGAGTTGACTTACTCTACACTTAATCGACTTTATTTTTAAATAAAGATCTTTTAATAGTTCCTTCGTTGGTTCGTCGTTGCGATCGAAGGAGTCGACCGCGACAATATGTTTAAGTTCGATGTCGGTACATCGACACGGTTCCAACCATGTAAACTGATTCATTAACATAAGTAAGACTTTTTTGGACTTAACCAGCACCAGAACTATAACTGCCAACCGTGGGCGAAGATCTGCTATAATTATCCCGCGTCCAATTTCTCTTCCTTAATATTTTACCACCTCCGATTGGTATAGTGTCTAGGATTAAATACCAAATAAAATTAAAATACTAAAAGACTGATGATACTTAAAGATTTAATTGAACTGTTTCAGACGCAGTAGATGCTGAAACTTACAAATCGACATCGTCTGACCTACAGTACCACCCCCACCACCACCACCATGTCCTACCATCGCATCCAGGATCATCCACAGTCCACGACCACCACCACCTGCCGGACCACCTCTCACCCACTGCATCCGTCTGCCTACCGCCAATCGCTTTACCAAACGAAGGTCCTCGCTCAGGCGCCGAATCCTCGACGCTATCAACACCTACGTTCGGCTTCACCCAAGAGCAGGTGGCTTGCGTCTGCGAGGTACTCCTGAACAGCGGCAGCGTCGACCGTCTGGCCCGGTTCCTCTGGTCACTTCCGGCCTGCGACCACCTGCACAAGAACGAGAGCGTCCTCAAGGCCAAGGCCGTCGTGGCCTTCCACTCGGGAAACTTCAAAGAGCTGTACCGCATCCTCGAAGGCCACTCCTTCTCGCCGTTCAACCACCAGAAGCTCCAGACGCTCTGGCTGAAGGCGCACTACGCCGAGGCCGAGAAACTGCGCGGGCGACCTCTAGGAGCCGTCGGGAAGTACCGCATCCGGCGCAAGTTTCCGCTTCCGGCGACGATCTGGGACGGAGAGGAGACGAGCTACTGCTTCAAGGAGAAGTCAAGGTCGATTCTGAAGGAGTGCTACCAACGCAATCCGTACCCGTCGCCGAGGGAGAAGAGGGCTCTGTCCGAGGCAACCGGTCTGACGACGACCCAAGTCAGCAACTGGTTCAAGAACAGACGACAGAGGGACAGAGCCAATGAGGCGAAAGACACCAACAAGTAGGAATGATTGCAATTAATAAATACAATGAATAGAAGAAATACAATAAAGTAGACAATAGATGAACAAATAATGGATGGATGATTTCTATGGATGAATGGATGGATGGGGGAGAGATGGATAGATGCATGATTTGGCGGGATGATTTCGATGGATGGATGGATATACGGACGGACGGACGGATATTTTGTATGGATGATTTGGAAGGATGAAAGACTGATGATACTTAAAGATTTAATTGAATGGATGGATGATTTGGCTTGATGATTTGGATGGACGGATGATTTGAATGGATGAATAAATGGATGAATGGATGGATGATTTGGCTGGATGACTTGGATGGATGGATGATTTGGATGGGTGAACAGATGGATAGATGGATTAATGAGTGTGTGAGTTAGTAAGCGAGCAGGCCAGTGAGTAAATAAATGAATGAATGAACGAACGAATGACTACATGAATGAATGAATGAATGAGTTCCATTGAGACATCTACCCACAACGCAGCCTACATGTGAGGTATACATACAAGCCTAGTTTGCGAAAGAAGCATCACTATCATCTTCTTCCATTATGAGTCGGAGAGACCATAAGAGGAAGGCCATTCGACACAATTGGCTGGCGATACCTCAGAGAACTTGGGAAACTGCTTGGTAGCAGGTCCAGCTATAGAGCTACATATAGTTGACCCCTTTTAGTGAATGACCGAACGGTTCCTCGTCTGAACATGCAAGACACAAAAGTCTTTAATTGCAATTGTAATTAGTCACTTCTGTAGCGCTGATCTACTGCGATAGGCATCAATCAATGGCGCACCAAAAACCAAGTCGTAGTCCACTGAGACAGAGAGTCAGCCTTGAGGTATTCTGGTACGTTATAGTATCTCCTGGGCCACATGGTAACCCTATAGGAACCCTATATTTACGTGAGCTGCAATGCTGCCCCATTTCAGGTTTGGCTGGCCGTAGAAATCCTCGTTCCACTGCTGGGGTGAACTATAGTTGCTCCCGATGCAGCGTTGTGCTATCTATTTTTTGGACAATCCAGCTGGAATGGTTTCCCTTTGCATCCACCTGGAATGGACTCCCTTTGGATAAGTGTGTTGTCTTAGCCATGGATTCTGCATGCACTTTGAACAAACACTTTAAAACTCTTTTTCTGCCAGGTTTGGTCTCAGAGCGCCTCTGAGAAGTTATCTTTGAGAGGCGCTATATAAATGTCCTAAATGAATGAATGAATGAATGAATGAATGAATGAATGAATGAATGAATAAATGACTAAATGGGTAAGTGAGGCAAACAAATGATCAGCTACTAATTAGCCACTGGGTCGAATCAACAAATTATTGACCAAAGTTTCTCACGTACTTATGCAATGCCTCTCTTACATTTCAAAACAGATGATGGGGAAGACAGACAGACAGACAGACAGACAGACAGACAGACAGACAGACAGACAGACAGACAGACAGACAGACAGACAGACAGACAGACAGACACACACACACACACACAGACAGACAGACAGAATGTAGTATATGCAGAAAAAAATGTAAAATTATTGTTCATCCCAGCAGTGAAAGTTCACAAGTGTTGAGAGCATTGTTTTCAAAATGCCTTCAGTTGCTCCTTTATCAAATCCTCTATTCTCTCCTCGTCTACGCATTTCCTTCCGCCTTATATATATACACACATAAATATATATACATATGAATATATATATATATTAATATGTGTTGCACCAGATGACTTATAATCCGTATGCATGCTGTGGCGAAGGGCAATCGGTCGTGAATGGCTTTGCTAACAGGACTCTGTTTGCTAAACTTGACATTTCGTTTCCGCAGATACGCACGTCCAATGCAGGCGAAACACACACAGGCACACACACAGGCACACACACATACAAGCACACACATACAAGCACACACACGCACGCATATATATATATATAGACACAGAAACGGAGAGAGAGAGAGAGAGAGAGAGAGAGAGAGAGAGAGAGAGAGAGAGAGAGAGAGAGAGAGAGAGAGAGAGAGAGAGAGAGAGAGAGAGAGAGAGAGAGAGAGAGAGAGAGAGAGAGAGAGAGAGAGAGAGAGAGAGAGAGAGAGAGAGAGAGAGAGAGAGAGAGAGAGAGAGAGCGAGAGAGAGAGAGAGAGAGAGAGAGAGAGAGAGAGAGAGAGAGAGAGAGAGAGCGAGAGAGAGAGAGAGAGAGAGAGATGGATTTTTGGTGGTTGAGTGGGTGGGTGGTGTTTGTATGGATGGATGAATGGATGGATGGTTGACTGACTGACTGACTGACTGACTGACTGACTGACTGACTGACTGACTGACTGACTGACTGACTGACTGACTGACTGACTGACTGACTGACTGACTGACTAAACACTCAATCACTCATTGACTGTTGACCGCTATGTCGGTTAAAGCGACTGTGCTTGATTGGTGCGAAGGCTGTGTGGCAAGAATGATCACATATCAAATAAGGCACTTCATGAAAGATCTTAAGAGAAGAAGACGAAGACCACAGGACGATTCTGTTGCTGCTGGTGATAGCGCTGATGATGATACATACATACATAGCAGTGGTGTAGTCCTAAAAAATGAAGTGGGGGAACGCCTGGAAATTGAAGTAGCAACTGTAGCAAAAAGTGCAATCTTGCAAGAATTTTGCATAGTGTGAGCGCTGCTATTTTTGAAACTGTTGAATGTAAAAAAATAACAAAAAAATTAATAAATGTAATTATGTAAATTTATACATAGGAATTTGTTATTTGTAACATATTGTATTCAAGTATTCAAACAGTTTCCATACCTGTACAGCAGTGGTTTTCAACCTTTTCGTAGTGACGGAACCCTACACAAGCGCCCATTGGCTCACGGAACCCCGCGCGTTTCACTCATCCAATATTGCTGGAAATAAATGTAATTGTAACTTCTAATGTAGGAATAATATTTAGAATTTTGAATTTTGAACTTTTAATAGGCCCCTAACTTATTTGCGCCATTGCTGCTGGTGTAGGTTATAATATCACATTACAAGTATATAATTTAGCACTCAACTGTTGTGCACAAAACAATGCTACTGAACAACCGCATTTTTATTGTATTTCGCCAGCAACTATTTCCGACAGATGGAAATCACAGAATCACAGACACACCAGTAATAATTTGTCCTCAACAGACAAGAGTCGTTCTCGCGTTTTGTTTTTTGTGGTATAGTCATGGTAGAAAATCCGAACTCGCATAGGTAACTAGTCGAAAAGTGCATTAGAATTTCACAAATCTTTCCTAGCAATAGAAGAATATTCCTCCTCGACCAATATCCACGACGAGTTCTATAGTCTAGCTCTGCGTGTTGAGCACCATCAGTCGCGAGTTCTTCTCTTTCAAAGTGAAATGATCCAAAGAAGAATTAATTCCTACAAATGGGTTTCCATGACCCAGTCGTAGGCCTACTGCTCAACGGGTATTGATGGAAATAGTTATCGAGACTGATGGACAAAGCGTCCAAATGGTGCAAAGTAGACGGTAAAATCTTCTGGTAGCCTACTTTGTCTGAATGACATTTGGAAACTATCTTGAGAATTCCATTTGATGCATATATGCCTCTTCCAAATTATAAGACTCTTGTATATATGGGTATGTATGTAATACATATAAAATGCAACATTCACGTAATAATGTTATTTATTTTAACATAGAATTGTGTCAAGAAGGAATGACTGAAAGCTAAAAAGAATTCTGCTCATTGCTAATGCTTTTGTGAATCATTCAGTTGATGTTGTACAAGTTTATTTTGAACTGCCGCGGAACCCCTAGCCGACGCCCGCGGAACCCTTGGGGTCCGCGGAACCCCGGTTGAAAACCACTGCTGTACAGAAATGCTGCAAAATAGTGAGGGATCGCGTTCCCTCCCTGGAAAAAAGTGCGGGAACGGCGTTCCCCCGCGTTCCCGCCCCACTACACTACTGATACATAGTATTACATGCATAAATACATGCAGATATATATATACACACACATGCATTTATGCATACATACATTCATACTTACGTACTTACATACACGCATACATACATACATACATACATACATACATACATACATACATACATACATACATACATAGTTACATACGTACATATTTTCATATTTTCATATTTACATACATACGTACATGATATAGGCCTAACGATGTTGATGTTTGATGTATGTATCCGTTGTTCTTAAGTCATTACTTTCAACGGTTCGTTTGTTCTTTTCCAGAGAAATTGGACCGACCAATCTGGACTCGAACTTCGCATATTCGAACGATAACAGAATCGAACCGAAAAGCGAACCAGAATCGCCACCATCTTTATCGGCAGAATCACTACCGGAAATGGATCATCCTGATTCGTATGCGCATGCGCTGCAGGACACTTCCGGCGTACAGCTGTTCTCGCCGACCAGTACGCTGCCACCATACCGAAGCCTAACAGGGAATCCGTACGGTTTTCACAAACCGGAAGTTGAGTCCCATACCGGAAGTGACTGTCCGAGGACGGATCGTGACGTCTACAGTTCTTTTTATTCGCAAATTTATCACCCGGATATGTTCTATGACTCGATCAAACACTTGGGACACCAATAGTCAACGTTTATATTGACCTCAAATTATCAATAAATCGTATTTTATAGTATTTAGTAAAAAAACAGTAACAATGCATAAATCGTTTACCGTTGTTGTTATTATTTAACAACAAACTGTCTGTCGAAATGAACTCTCTTGCGTGCACGCAATCATAATTTGTTAAATAAAGATAATAGCTGTTGTGTATAAAGCTATTAAGAGTTTATACGTTTGGGAATGACATCTGAGTTCCAAACTTTGTGTATATACTGTTTTATCGTCGGTTTTGATGTATGTGTGTATGTACGTATTGTATGTATGTATGTATGTATGTATGTATGTATGTATGTATGTATGTATGTATGTATGTATGTATGTATGTATGTATGTATGTATGTATGTATGTATGTATGTGTGTATGTATGTATGTATATATGCTTGTATGGAAGTTAGTAAGTGTATTATTTATTAAACCGCGGTTGCTGAAAGGTCGCACTGCGGTACACAAGAACAAAACAGTGATGCATAGAATCAATAAGAATACAACATTCTTCCTATAAAAGTTTTCCTCATATTATTGTCTACAAGGTTCCGGACCCTGTCGTGAGAACGTCGTCGGACAGAATAAGGAGTGGGTATTCTAGGTGGTAGCAGCTTGTGTAAAACATAACCTGGGTTTTTCAGAACTGCTGAGAAGAGACCATTATCAGCCTGCCGGCAGAGCTGGTCAAAAGTGGGACTGTCACGAGGGAAGTACCCCAGTTGGATGAACCTGCCTATGATGGATTGAAGCCTATTTTTGGTCTTGTGTTCTCAGGTAGCCAAGTAGCGAACATCTCTCATGAGTTTAATTCAATGTGTAGGATATCTTGAAGGTATAGACTTCTTGAAGCTATAGAAACCTGCATTTTACGATTACGATACGAAGTCTACTGCCATTGTTGCCAGAAATCCAGCTGCGTGTATGCACTATGAATGCATGCAGTATTATAGGCGACGATTAGCATTCTCAACTGATTCCTCACCTTCAAATAATCCTCGACGTCCAAAATGGGGCCTTGCGGTTCTCACGCCAACTCGTATCTCTCTATTTAATTGTCTCTAACTACTCGGCACACACGAGCGTTGAACGTTTATATAGAAAACAAACACGAAATGACATTATTATTATTATTATTATTATTACCTCGTCAACACCAAGAACGCACTCTTGCAGCTGCCAAAGCAAACGCACATCACAACACGGCGTCATCGTTACGTCATCAATTACGTCATCAGTTACGTCATTTTGCGCGTCATCATTACATTATCGATTTCATCATGGTTAAAATATATTGTAGTCCCAAAAATAGACGCTTTGTTTCAAAGAATACATTTAACTGTTTTTCGAAAACCTCAGCTATTTATACATAGGCCTATAAATTATCGAACAACGATTGCTTATGTAGCGCTTATTAGTCTTCGGCCTTGGTGTTGTTGTGGGTGTAGTGTTGGTGTTAGTGTTGCCGGTGGTGTTCGTGCTGGTATTGGTGGTGCACATGGTGGTTGAGGTCATGTGGTGGCTCGGGCAAAGCTCATGGTGATGATGGTAGTGGCGATGGATTGTAGTGTTGGTGACGGTGATAATGACGACGACGACGACGGTGATGATGACTATGATAATGACGACGATTTTCGCTTTGTTTTTCCTGCGATTGTCGCAGAGCCATAATAGCAGAACTCGTCGTCACGCGACTGAAGGACAGCAAAGTCGATTGTGCAAACAGGTTTACTGTCGGCCAGGAAGGCTGCAACGCCCCCATTCGACGACCTAGGAACGTCTGCTGAATGACCCCCTCCGCCTGCCACCGGAAACACGGTGTCGCCTCCTAGTGTTTGCCTTCCTGCCTGCCTGGACGCCATCTTCCCCGTCCCTGAAGAGGAGCAGTGTGGGAAACTGCACGACGTGGTTGATATACTGTACCCCCTCGCGGGAAAGCAACTGGTTAAACCCGGCAGGTGACGTCATTCGCGCTGTTTGCCTTTGAGCGGAGAGGATGTGCCAATGCCTGTTATGAATGTTCACATACATACATATATACATACATACATACACAAATACATGCATACATACATATACAAATACATACACACATACATACAAATAAACATACATAAATACATGCATATACATATACATACACAAATACATACATGGATACATAAACACATACATACCTACAAACAAACATGCATACATACTTATATATACAAATATATACATACATAAATATACAAATACATAAATACACAAATACACATACATATACATATACATGCATACACCAATACATATACATACATAGCCTACATATATACTCTACACACATGCATGCATACAAACATACATACAAACATAGATACGTAATACGTATACACACATACATACAACCATACACACATACACTAGTACATACATACATACATACATAAATAAATGCAAATATATAAACATGCATTGATACAGATTCCATTCCTCCGTCGTCATGGTTTCGTTCTTTGCGGAACTCCGACTAGCATAAGCCGGGATTGTCCTTCACCTGTTGTCTTATCTTTGTTCTTCATAGCTCACCTGGACCGTGCAGAACGGGGGGGCTGATATTGGGTCGGTTCAAGCTCGGATCCAAATTCCACCCCGCCATAGTCGATCTGAGTTTAGAGCCATGATCGTATGCTACTCCTGAACCGGTTCTAGGACTTTTCGCCCCCGGAAGATTCGCCCCCGGAAGATTCGCCCCCGACATTTCGCCCCCGGAAGTTTCGCCCCCGTCGATCCAGCTTCTAGTCTTAGTTACATTTTCATCATAGATCCAGTTTCTAGTCTTCTAGTTATATTTTCATCGCTAATCCAGCTTCTAGTCTTAGTTACATTTTCATCATGGATCCCGGAGGCGAAACTTCCTCGGGGGCGAATCTTCCCGGGGGCGAAATGTCGGGGGCGAATCTTCCGGGGGCGATTCTTCCGGGGGCGAAATTTCCGTATCCCTCCTGAACGCTCCCATCCCCATGTCATCTTCAGACATGTCTTACTCCAGCCTTTCCATTACTTTTCAGCAACATTTGTCTAGACAGGAAAGGCCGTCAGAACAACCTATACTGACTCAGTGAAGCATAAATATCCTTTTTATTTTCATTTTTATACAAAAAATGCTCTCATATAATTATATGAGATCAAACATGTGTACTCTCATACATATACATATATCCGTAGCTTTTAAGTATTTTTGCGCAGTACTTCGATATAAATAAAAATTAGGGCCTACTCTTTACACCAAAAACTCACTACAACTGTATATGGAAGCCAAATATCAAGAACCGCGCCTTGTAGCGATAGCGCGTTATAATGAGGTCAATTATGTACACAGCGGATTAAATTTTTCGATTAATGCCTCAACCCGTGTCTTATCAGATATCGTGCCATATCGAAATGTATTATAACGAATCTCATGTGTATTTTTAAGGCTTCATATAATAGCACCCAACGCCTTCTGCTGATATTGAAACCTGTAAAAATAAAGAGTGGATGGCTCTTCCGTCTGTCAGAACCGATTTAGACGCGTTTTTATCAGCTTTCCTACTCTGATCTTCTCACACATATATGTATGAGGATACATTGCACCTCTGAATATACAAATATAATAAAAATACATATTAAGGTACATCATACGGCCACTGGATGTTGTAGTAGCATACAGTTTCATTATATTTCCAAAAGAATTTGTCGTTTTATCATCGACGTTCACATAACGATGTAAGTTAACGTGGGACATGACAGCCAAGTGGTTAGACTTAGAACTTAGACTTAGCCTGGGTTATTTACGTGAAGGAGGTGCCTCAATGGAGAAGCGGGTTGGGGCAGTGGAGGACCATCTCCTCAAGGTCATCGAGCGGAATCGAGACCATGTCTTGCTACGCCTGTTCCCGCCACTAACCCAATTCCAATATGCCCTCCGACCGCGAGCCCACTGTTTTGAACTGCCCTGTAAGGACGATAAAAACTACATACCAAGGGCTTTATATAAGCATTTAAACCATCTAAGCCAACAACAAATGTAAACTTAACATTCTAAACACTTATCTTATCTTATTGACTAATTTTTCTGTAAGCCACGGTGCGGTTTGTCATCTGGTGAATCAATAAAACGAATATCATCAGAACGATTACATTGTAACACGGATAGTACCCGATGTTTCCACCATCCTTAACCCAGGTGTTTCCAGCAATTCAGCTGGATATATATAGTGCAGTTCCTCGAGATAACTTCGAGAGGCAACCACGGTTTATGTGGATGACTCTCGAAGTTATCTCGAGGAACAGTTGCACTACATCCAGCTGAAGTGCTGGAAGCATCTGGGTTACCGACTTCATTTTCTTAAAATCGGTGTTTGAGGGCTGGTGGTAAGATCTACCCATGGTGCACCGACACTTTAAGGTTAGTATATTCATATGGAAGCGCAAGTATAGCGGAAGTCTGGAAATATCATTTGCCCCTGGGCGGATTTAAACCCCGACCTCTTGATTGACAGTCAAACACGCTGACCTTTAGAGTACGGCTCACCCCTACGAGACCTCAGCTAACCTAGTCTGAACTTCTTGCACATATTTATGAGGATATATATATATATCTTTGATCAATATATATGGACTTGCTACAAGTCCATATATATATTGATCAAAGATACATATATAAATTATGGCAATATACACGCTTAATGTATTTTGAGGTTTGAAAGTGCATATAAGTTAACCATCCCTATATATGTACACAAGGATGATTTCTCGTCCCTATATACAGGGATAAAAAAATCATCTATATATATATATATATATATATTCAACCCTCTTCTGCATTATTGATTTATGCACAGATGAACAGAGAGACGCCGTATCTGATAGATGAATTCGAATGCAGGTGCGTTGCTGTTTAGATAGAAACCTTCGGCTACTTCTTCCCCTTCGTCTCATCTCGAGGGCCAATCGTGAAGAGCAATCTGAGAATCGGACTCGGATTCCACCGTTGCATCGCGGATTGACTTTCGTTTAGAGACGCCAGGCATCAGATATAATACACAGGCAGACCTTCGAAGAGGGAGAAAGCTACAGAGAGCTTCTTCCATCGTGAGTATATACGCCAAGGTCATCCGGTGCGCCAGCGAAAGTGTTTACGTTGCGATATATCCACACTCTAATCTTTGTGTATTCTGTATAGATGCGAACGTTTCGAACAGGAACGTGCGAAGATAAGCGCATTTTATTTACACATATAATATTTTATATGTAAATATAACGCGACTTTTATTCAGTACACATACAGATAAGCACATTTTCATATAATATGTTATATGTATACATATATATACATATATATATATACATGTATGTATAAAATGATCTTTGGATATGACTCCAAACCAGCTGCATGGGTACGACGTTTGATATGCAAGTTTCGCTTTTGCTAACTATCTTAAAATATATCTTAGATAGTAATAGGTATACAGCGCATTTGTGAGTTACCAAAATGCGCTATAATAAGTATTCTCATACCTATACCCCGTGCGGAATGAATGCTTAAAGTTCGGTGCGATTTGCTTGAATGTTTTCAAACAAATCTCCCGACGAATAATGTATACACGTCTCGTTATATCTCACCTCACCTCACCTTATCTTGCATTACCTTATTCTACCTCACTTTATTTGCCCTTACCGTACCATACATTACCTTGTCTGACCTTACCATACCTTAGGGCCTATACATCATCTTACCTTACATTATCTTACCAATTCTTACCTTAATCATTCCTTGTTCTCTTACCTTATCTCTTACCCAGCCTATTCTTACCTTACCTTATTATATCTAATCTTAATTAATTATACCCAGGGCTTTTTTTCAGCCGGAACGCGCCGGTACGGCGTTCCGGCACCTCTTTTAGCTCCTAAAAAATAATTTATTTATTTTAATAATTAAAACAATAATTTAGTTATTTTAATTTAATTTAAGTGTTTTTGAACTGTTTTCAATGTTTATTGAGACCCCTCCCAACCCCCAATCCCGTTTTTCTCGTGATTTTAGCCCGCCCAAAATTGTTCCGTTCCGGCACCTATTGTTCCGTTCCGGAACCTTTTTTTCTAGAAAAAAAGCACTGATTATACCTCATATTACCATAATTTGTCATATCAATCCACTGAATATAATTTGTGTTACAAAAAGTGAGTCCGCATACGGCAAACACCTTAATTATTACAATAATTGCAATGCTCTTGTCATGTCGGTGTTAACATTTTGGTTGGTAGCAGTTTTTACTGTAAAAGCTCTTCACAGAACGCAACGTTTGCACGCATAGACATTGTCTATTTACAGTATAATCATCATCCAAAGACTAGAGCACTCGCGGACCTTCGGGACGACATATTTCTAAGTGGACACCTTCGACAGGTTTCGGCTTTCGGGATTTTGATTCTGTGGTACTAGCGGCTGTGTTTTTTGGTGTATATAGTGAAAGACTGAAGAGCCTGTCGAACTGAAGTGGGCTTGGCAGCCGGCCTGCCTGTGTTCCTCGTCGCTCTTCAAACAGCCCGACCCGTGGCCGAAGTGAGCGCGCACACATAGGGGACCTACACTTGATCGTCTACGAGAGTGCATTCAAGAGGCCGGCCTTACAAATTAGCTCATCAGCTTAACATAATGGTGCGAGTAAACAGTGTGTGTTCTGCAAATTCTCTGCACAAACTCGACGAATGTCTCGCTTCTACGCCTGGCTGAGGGTGGTCTGTTTGTGGCCAGGACAACGGGGGAAGTGGCGAGAAGGAGGAACTCTGTTTAGTTCAAAGAACGTGTGGGGGAAATAACGAAGTTTTGTCAATGGTCGGAAACTTCGAATTGAGACTGTGTGTGTGTGTGTGTGTGTGTGTCTATGTGTGTGTGTATGTGTATAATCCATTTATATATGCCTGTGTGTATGTATTCGTGTCTGTATGTATGCATCTATCTATGTACGCACGTACGAACGAATGCATTTGTATGTATGTATTTTAGTATTATGTATGTATTTGTGCATGTATTTATGTGTGTATGAATGTATGTATGTATGTATGTATGTATGTATGCATGTATGTGCGTGCGTATGTGTGCATATATGCATGTGTATATGTATGGGTGCATGCATGTGTATTTGTGTGTATGTATACGTATGTATGCATGTATGTATGTATGTATTTTTGTGTATTTATATATGCATGAACGTAGGCATGCTCCTTTCTGTATTATAACTGTTACGTTTCCTGGGCTGCCTCTCTATTACCTAGTAGTAGTTTCAGTTTAACGACACTGTGTGATAACAAAGATCATTAGCGTCGCCCTCCTTTATTTCGGCTTGGGACTAGCACTGCCAGAGTACGAGCAATGACGGAGTTTAGTACCTCTTACGTTTCATGACATGTCACCGTTATTGCCTTGCAGTGAGGTGTATATTCAAACCCTGCAAACATTTCCGCAACGCAAGCTGTTAACATCAACTTTACGAGGACTATGTATGTGAGAGAACGTAATTCGTCTGCAACGGTTACCATAGCAGCGGATTCTCTCTCTCGTCGTCAGGTGGCCATATTATCTGTTCATTCTTCCTGAAGGATATCAATCCTGGCTAATCGGTCTCGTTTTCACTCGCTAGATGGCGAATAGTTATCAGTTCAGTCCCTTGGCGGCGGCGTGCCGGTAGTGATCACTTACTCAATCTCGCTAGATGTCGATAGGCAACGATTTCTCTCGTTGCTTAATCGTTATTTTTGCCCCTAACTACACAGGATCCCTGAGGGACTTAAATATTAAGTTTAAATGAGCGAAATAACGTCTGGTACGGCACCATTTCGTCGAAGTTTATCAGCCGATGAAAAATGAGACGATGACTGTTTCAACTGTCAGTGAAGAATAATTATGATTAAGATATTTACACAGTACCCTTCTCAGAGGGGGAATTGTCGGGGGTTGGGGGTTGAACCCCTCTGATCTTTCTTAGGACCCCCAGTTAAATCTTCATTGCACACCCCGGGGGTTGTTTCCAACCCACTTAGTTGTGCTAGTGTGATTTAGCATTATAGGACTCCGAGTCAAAGGGAAGACATTTTCATAGTGTATCATGCATGCGTTTTTGAATTTGCTCAACAAAGGAATTGATTTTGAATCGAGTCTGACTTGCAAAACTGCTAGCATTGAAATCAGCTGCTTCAAATTTCGTTGACATCGGTTTGTAAAATACGGATAAAATGTTCAACCCAGTCTTTTTCTACAATTCCCCCACTGCCTTAAATGTAAATGTAAATCATAAATGTAAATCGCCGAAATTTCTCAGCTTCTCACAAAGCCATGTTAGGGAGACCAGCTTATACACCGGCGCTGTACTCTCCGCCGTACACTCTGCGATATACTAGTCGAGCGCTCTAGCGATTCTAGTTGAAGACACACTTTCAAGCCATCTTAAGACGCACCTTTAAAATCTGTTAAATTAAGCTCCTTGTCAGGTTTTCAAACGGGCTTACAAGTAGCCAGATATGTATAATAGAGAACCCATGCCCAAATGATTAACCATTCACTCAGTCGCCAGGTGGCCATAGACGAAGTTTTTTAATTGTAGATTCGGTCACTTGGAGCAGTGTGGTACTAAAGTTTTGGGTGACGGTTCTGGAAGTTTGACTGCTTCAATTCTAGGATCCGAAATATGCAGTTTAACACTTTAACGATGAGAGTGTACTAGAACTGACTGGGAACCAATGCAGCTCGTCATTAAAGGGTTAATGAAGACCTTTAATATTTAGCTTCCAACGCAGTTGTACAGGAATCTCAAGAGGTAGTTTTTTAAACTTAAAGTTAATTTCGAATCTAACGTCAGTTTAAAACATAGTTGTTAAGAACGATAGAATCCAAATAAAAAACGGATTAAAAAAACGGTAAAAAAACGGAAAAAACAAAAAAATAAAATAATTTGACTTTCTCGCATCACTTCATACCTATGGCTGTCTTTTAGGGAAGCTTGAGTGATGCTCTTCTTCTTTTAGTTTTTTTTTGTAATCTTGAGTGCATGACGTCTGTGCAATTATAATTCTCAGTGCCAAGGCAAGAGCTCACCTGTGAGGGAACTTACGCATTTTTATTTCATTTAACTGATAGTTTTGTAATGCTTGGATTTTATCATCAGCGCTCGCCTACCAAACAGCTGAGCAGGCAACATTCGGTTACTTTTATACGAATTATTCTCAGAGATATGCAAGCATAAGAGAATCACGTGTGGTAATCATCACCAAACGTGAATGACCGACTGACCCTACATGTATGTGGTTAGGTGGTTTATTTCCCTACAGTGAATCACACAACAAGCTACTGTCGCAGATGCACTTACTTACTCACACACACACACACACACACACACACACACACACACACACACACACACACACACACACACACACACACATCATAAGATACCATAGGCGCACACAAGGCTGTAGGGAAGGTTGCAGCCAGCTGAGAATCTCTCTTAATTGCCTTAATTGCTTTCTTTTGAAGGTCCTCTTAATTGCTGCCTGGGTGCTATATCATACATCCGTATTCGACACATGAACCATTATTGTTATATTAATGCATCGTGTCTTTCAAACTAATCTGCTCAGCGGTATCCAACCGTTGCTGCTGAGGCTGAAGATGGAGATAATGATGCTGGTGATATGATTAAAGAACGGAAGGATGCTGGAAGGGGTCCGCTCTGCACGTGGATCCGGTTTATCCGTTCCTCTGTTCTTCTGTCCATCCTCCTTTATTTCAATCCTTTCTTCCCTCTCACTTTCCCTCTCTCCTTTCTTCCTTGTGTTCTTTCTTTCTTTCCTTACTTCCTTCCTTCTTCCCTTCTCCGCTCTTGTTTGCATTAATTGCTTGCTTTCTTTCTTCCAACCTTCCTTTTCTCCCTCCATCCCTCCCTCCCTCCCTCCCTCCCTCCCTCCCTCCCTCCCTCCCTCCCTCCCTCCCTCCCTCCCTCCCTCCCTCCCTCCCTCCCTCCCTCCCTCCCTTCATCTTCTCTTCCATCCTTCCTTACTTCCTTACTTCCTTCATAGTCTTTACGCTGCGTTCCGTTACGCGCTGATCAAATTTTGAAAAATGAAAAGTTCATCCTAATCGAGGCGAATGCGGGAGCTACGTGAAAGAGGTTTGTCGCGGGAGATGCCCCCTGTAGATCCGAGTATGGCCCTGGTAACCCTGCCCTGCCTTAAGCGTCCTTTCCACGCCCTCTCAACCACCTGTCGACGCCCATTCGGTTGCCATCTACTTCCTTATAGCTGCCGTTTACGACTCATTTGTATAGCGGCTGTGAGTAACGACCGTTTGATCTTTGGGAGTAATTGGGGTTTAATGCGTTGGCCGACCGCACAGCAAGGAGCTTACCCATGAGGTCCCGATCGCATCAAATATCTACCATACCTCACTCTAGACAACATCGTACCCTTGACTCATCAAACATCTACCATACCTCACTCTAGACAATATCGTACCCTTGACTTATCAAACATCTACCATACCTCACTCCTTACCTTGTCCTAAAGGTAACCCTTGCCCTATACGTTACCTTGCCCTATGCGTTACCTTCACGATGAACTGAATCTCGGACAATGCCTCAAACGAGCATTGTGTGCAATGTGTTCTTCTTACATTCAAAGTATCGTAAACAATTCACAGAATCTTGACTAATACGTCTATTACAATGAATCGGGCTGAGATTCAACAGTTGTTCAATTGCCAGCTATGGACATAAAGCCCACCAAAGACCAATGGACAAACAGTTGCTAAGATACGTCCATCGGAACGGAACATCCCTACAGTAAACCGATCCCTTATTGAAACGATGCAAACATACATTTGTTATAACAGCCATTCTTCAAATACCGATAACGTGATTTTATCTCAGTTCCATGCCAGGTGTTGGCTCGCCGGACACTCAGACAGTGGTCAGTATATTCGATCGTAAATGGTCAGTTTTAATCACTTGAAGAACGTCCGCAAATACACACATGTGTACGTCAGTTAAATATTTAAACGAACCTATTGACGTACGATTAACCAAAGTTCAGTAAGAGCTATAAGCAGTGCGCTTGTGTGTCTGGCGCGTGATGTCTGCTGCGTTGTGGCCGTACAGTGTGAACCCATGCACATATACCACTTGAACATGAAATTCAAGTCGGCATCGAATAATGAATGTCTCAATTGATCTGTAGTTACCAGTCTGAGAAAGAGAGGATCCAGGTTTTCAATGATCTTATAGGCCTAACAGTTTAGCTGGCAAAGAGACGCAGTGTTTACGCCAGGCATAGAAGAAGAAGAGCAGTGAGGCAGCCATGAGTATGAAGTGTTAGCGACTTCATTTTCTCTGCCTCGGCATATGAGGGCGAGTGGCCAGTCCTCTCCCTCACCGCCGCACCAAAAGTGTACTCATTATAGCTGAGTTGGTGGAACAGAAATCTTGAATTAAACTTCTGCCATGGCGGAGATAAAATTCAACAAAGTGAATAATTATAGCTTAGCATACGGCTGAAAGAGCTAAATGCATCAGAGGGGGTCGTTTCCAACTCCCTCAGTTGTGCTAGTGTGATTTAGCATTATTTGACTCTGAGCCTTTGACAAAAAGAAGAAATATCCGTGCTGTATCATGTATGCTTTTTTGAATTTTCTCAACAAAGGAATTGATTTTTGATTCGAGTCTGTCTTGCTAAACTTCAAAACTGCTAGTGTTGAAATCTGCTGCTTTCAAATTTCTTTGACACCAGTTTGCAAAATACGGATAAAATATTCAACTGTACATGGATCGAAGTCTAACACCCCCCCCCCCATTATTTTTTCTACAATTCTCACACTGGCTGCAGGTCTTCTGGGGATCCATAACGGCGTCTATTGCACATTCCTGTAATAATTCGCAGCATCTACCAAATTCAGAAAGAACTATAACCCTCTCGTTTGTTATTGGCACGCACGAAACAAATTAACCTTCACAAACGGCGTCACAATTACGACAGGTGTGCCAAACCTTCAATACTGACAACGCCGCGCTGTTTCTGAGTCAACGCAGCCGATACCTGTCGAAACAATAGTCGTATTGAACAACGATCAGAGCAATATTGAATTGCATTTATTGCATTAAGGCATTGCTATGGTATACAGTTGTGTTTACCGAAGTTATTAACGAAATTAAATGCACGTTCTGTTATAATTATGCATGCCATTCTTGAATCTCCCTCAAGGATTTGGTTAGTGGTATAGGGGACCTACTATAGCGCAACTCATTATCTTGGTATGTAGGCCTACATAAGCCAGGTGGTCCAGAATCTGTAGACTTGTATACTGGTAGGTTCAGCTGACAATCGAATAAACCATGGATCTATTAACATGCATGATTGCATCGTGTTTTCCACAGCCGCCATGTTGTTGCGCTTCAAAAGTTGTTTGCTTTTAAGATAAATATGTCCCTGTATAGATGCACGACGTAGTTCGGTAAACATATACCTAAACATATGTAGGCAAGTATGTATATGCCTGTAAACATGTATGCATGCATGTATGTGTGTATGTATGCATGCGTGTATGTATGTATGTATGCAGGTATGTATGTATGTATGTATGTATGTATGTATGTATGCAGGTATGTATGTATGTATGTATGTATGTATGTATGTATGCAGGTATGTATGTATGTATGTATGTATGTATGTATGTATGTATGTATGTATGTATGTATGTATGTATGTATGTATGTATGTGTGTATGTGTGTATGTATGTATGTATGTGTGTATGTATGTATGCAGGTATGTATGTATGTATGTATGTATGTATGTATGTATGTATGTATGTATGTGTGTATGTATGTATGCAGGTATGTATGTATGTATGTATGTATGTATGTATGTATGTATGTGTGTATGTGTGTATGTATGTATGTATGTGTGTATGTATGTATGCAGGTATGTATGTATGTATGTATGTATGTATGTATGTATGTATGCAGGTATGTATGTATGTATGTATGTATGTATGTATGTATGTATGTATGTATGTATGTATGTATGTATGTATGTATGTATGTATGTATGTATGTATGTATGTATGTATGTATGTATGTATGTATGTATGTATGTATGTGTGTATGTGTGTATGTATGTATGTATGTGTGTATGTATGTATGCAGGTATGTATGTATGTATGTATGTATGTATGTATGTATGTATGTATGTATGTATGCAGGTATGCATGTATGTATGTATGTATGTATGTATGTATGTATGTATGTATGTATGTATGTATGTATGTATGTATGTATGTATGTATGTATGTATGTATGTATGTATGTATGTATGTATGTATGTATGTATGTATGTATGTATGTATGTATGCAGGTATGTATGTATGTATGTATGTATGTATGTATGTATGTATGTATGTATGTATGTATGTATGTATGTATGTATGTGTGTATGTGTGTATGTATGTATGTATGTGTGTATGCCAATTTACGTGTCCATATACATAATACATTACAATAGCAGCGCATTAGAAGTTTCTAGATGAGATGATATTGAACCCAGGGTCTATCGGTGGAGCAGGCAGAGTCATTTGGCTCGAGATTCAATAAGAAGGGTCCTCAGCAGTGATATTTTACTTCTTTGATTAATTTTACTTCTAGTTCTTATTCACTTCTGTTGAGGCAATTTTACTTCTCCTTCTACTTCTAGTTCTTAAATAATTTTACTTCTAGTTCTTATTCACTTCAGTTAAGCCAATTTTTTTCCACTTAGGCCCCTACTTTTACTTCTCCGTGTATAGGTGTGGTTTTGTACACATGTTTCCACAATGTACTAAGCTCTTGTTGTAATCCAAAAACGATTTTACAGACATGCAGCTTATTGGATCAGTCCACAACGAGTCACCAATAAAATTTTTTAGAGTTCTTATTTAGAAAAATTCTTATTTAAAAAAAACTCGCATGTCTAAAGATTGCCTCATTCTATTTCTACAACCTGTTGACAAAATCCCAGCTACTGAAAAATTCGCTCTACGTAGGCCTGTGATGCCGGTGCTGAAACCAGAACTTCACCTAATTGGAAGATTTTGGGGTACACTGACGGCGATCTTGTGTGGCAGGTGGGGACAATGGACACTTCTGAACTAATCTGGGCAAAAAAGAGGTGAACACATTTTTTCGCACTTACGCGAGAAATTTTTTTTTTACCTTTTGGTGGTGTTTCTTCAAAATTTGGGGAGACAACTGTATGGTGTGTCCCCCACTCTTAAAGGTGGGGTCTTGTCCCCTCGACCCCGGGATCGCCGCCCATGTTGGGGTAAATTGCGTTTCTACAGTGCCAGAATTCAAGTGAATTATGAACTGCTCCCTACTGCTTAGTGTCCTGCAAATATTTATCAAGTTCCATTACCATTAAACATCGGAATTTGCCGTTTTTTCCAGTGTCTGGTTGGTAACTAAAGAAATCCCACACCGCACATTTCCTTTTGCGGCCAGCGAAAAGTTTTGAGAAATTCATTGCATATAGGAACGAAACTTTTCTCTCATCTTGTGAACAACGACAAAACAGAGAAAGCTTTGAAATATCGCACGAAAAACTAGTTAACGAGAGTGGCTACGAAATTCACCTCGCGCGCAATGTGCATGTGCATTTTAAACATATTTTTGTGGCGTAATAATTTAGGTCCAGTAGACAAAAGTTTCTTAATTTTCGTTCTAAAAATAATTATACTTCTTATTCTTATTCACTTCTGAAGTCTTAATTTCACTTCTTATTCTATTCTCGTTCTTAAAATAATTTTTATTCTACTTCTACTTCTACTGCACGAAAATCCAATAATTATTATTCTTATTCTACTTCTTATTCACGAAAATATCACTGGTCCTCAGAATATGAAAGATGATGCGGTTATGTATCATAATGTTATGCGCGCAATATAATATGTTAATTTAAAACAATCATCTCTCTCTCTCTCTCTCTCTCTCTCTCTCTCTCTCTCTCTCTCTCTCTCTCTCTCTCTCTCTCTCTCTCTCTCTCTCTCTCTCTCTCTCTCTCTCTCTCTCTCAGTTCTCTCTCTCTCTCAGTTCTCTCTCTCTCAGTTCTCTCTCTCTCTCTCTTTCTCTTTCTCTCTCTCTCTCTCTCTCTCTCTCTCTCTCTCTCTCTCTCTCTCTCTCTCTCTCTCTCTCTCTCTCTCTCTCTCTCTCTTGGGATAGTAATTCACTAGTGCGAATTAGAAAGCGTACGATGCGCGTAATACGCGTAATATATACTTCAAGATTGTAATCCCACGTTGGTAGTTGCCCGGTCTCTCTGAATCCACGAAGGGCCCTGACTGCACCGCGCATATGCTAGGGGCTGTGATTGTCGCGCTACACCAACGTTTGAGCCGCGTGTGAGCATGTGTTCATCTGTACATCACCATTTGGGTGATGCGGTGCGGAAAGGATGGGCTGCTGAGGCAGGCAGCTAAGATGTTCTGATCACTTCAGCTAAGTTGATGACAGTCGAATTCTTTCAAGTCCTCGAAGCCGCACAGGAAGCAAGCCCCGTAGATCAGAGAGCGCCCGCTGTTCCACCGGCAACATTAAAGCACCATAATATGCCTAGCCACCGGACTCAATCGCGTTCGAACCCGTAACGCTCCTTAATCTAATTAACCGTCAGCGTCTTTATCATCGCCGCTTGACCAACTGTACTGGAAGTTATCAATCAAGACCTTCGCGGTGGTCAACTCAAACTGGACGGCGGTCAGCAGCGGCGTATATAGTCCGGAGGCAATTGCAAGCGTACGTCATAGAGTGAAATCACCTGGACGGTCGGCTTTTGAGGCGTGACAGCTTGTTGACAGCATCGCCCCGGCTGTAATGTCCCCCAGCCGTCGATATCAAACGCCGTTACCCTCCTGCTTCTGATATCGCACCCGAGGGCTGTCTGATTTAGCCCCCGAATCCCGAACCATAATGTGGGCGACGCAGAGGCGCTGAGTATGCATAATATACACTTGCGAGTGAGCTTCGTCAGAAGATATCGCGAAATAATACACAAAACTCTGTAGCGCATTGATGAATATACATATATAACAAGCACTTAGGCAGGCAACCAAGATATATATAGTACACGAAGAACATAACACAATGCGTATATATATTATAATGTATGCATATATATATATATATATATATATATATATATATATATACATATACATTTAGAGCACTTATGTCTGAATTCTGTTTAGGAGCAATTTACATTTTCATTGCAATCACTATTACAGTTATATATAAATACAAGTGCATATATGTATTAATTTCCATCCATGTGTATGTATATATGTATACATATATGTAAGTATGTATATATGTATGTATGTATGTATGTTTGTTTGTTTGTTTGTGTGTATGTATGTAATTATGTATGTGTGTATGTATGTATGTTTCTATGTATGCATGTATGCGTGTATGCGTGTATGTATGTATGTATGTATGTATGTATGTATGTATGTATGTGTGTATGTATATATGTATGTATGTATGTATGTATGTATGTATGTATGTATGTATGCGTATATGTATGTATGTATATATGTCTATGTGTATGTATGTATGTATGTATGCATGTATGTATGTATGTATGTATGTATGTATGTATGTATGAATGTATGTATGTATGTTGTATGTATGCATGTATATGTATGTATGTATGTCTATGTGTATGTATGTACGTATCTGGCTATCGGTAGACACCCCTTTTAAGAATCTCACAAGGGGGCTTAACATTGCAAACATGTGCATATGCAGGTGCAAGTACAGCCGTAAGATGTACCGACCTATATAAGTATACATAAAATAGTGCCATGGTCCATTTTCAAGGCCCAAATAGAGCGATAGTATGATTGTGGTCTATATTGAGTCCAGTGCAAGTTGCGCTGGACATTGGCGCCAGAATGTGTTGACTGCGGCGATCTCAGATACTTCAGTTTGTCTGGACTTAGATCAACTTCGGTCTCCGAAGCGCTCGTTAAATTAATGTCTAGTAACAGCAGACAATATTATGGTCACCAGGTGGCCCAGAGAGTTTTAAATATGTGCACGTGCTCGCCACGAAAATCCTCACTTCATGTTAGACGTAGGCATAAGTTGTATTGTTCTCTGCATATGTTATGCCTGTATACAACTGTTAAAAACAGTTTGTATTGCATTTGCAATGCTGTATTCGATTGTATGAAACAGTTGTGCTGCTGTGGCCGTATGTAACTGTATACATCAATTGCATTGTGAAGCGTAAACTACATATATACACCAGTGGCACTGTTGTGATGTAAAGAACTTATGCAACAGTTGTACTTTCTGTTGTTGTACACAACAGTTGCTGTCTTTATTGTCAGACAAAAATTGTATCGGCGAGCTATATGTACAGCCACATAAAAGTCTATAATTGTCAGGCTATACACGGACAGTAAGATCTTAAACAAATGACGAAAAGATGAAAGGTTTTGGGAGTATACACAGATGGACCGCGAATATGTGGGTGAATGCAGTACGTCGGTCGAAAACGGAGCCTGGTAAACGCTGTCTATTTTACAACATTGTAAAGTTGTATCTCAAAGAGCAAACATTGTGCTTTGTATACGCAGTTTGCATCTAGCCCAACATACACTCTATAGTGTATAAGCCAAGGCTGTCGCTTTGAAAAGTGCTATTAAGGAGATCGAACGATCTATTGAAAGGAGGAAAGGACAAAACCTCATCGACTGTCCGACATTTAGGTCAATACTGTGAACGGTAGGTCGATTGCTATATCGGATCTTACACGTCTTGAGAAGACTGCATGAACGCCTTGAGGGAATTTAAGAACAGTGTGTCAATATGCGCAGAGATTTGAAGTTATAACAGCTAATTGCTCCAAAGGAATGCTTTTGTAATTGGGATTTATTTAGCGCAAGTAGAGGGGGAAATTGTCTGACGTCACTGCATGCGAATGAGATCACGAGGTCTATAATAGATGATCTGCTATTAGGCTTATTGATTGGTAGACGGTATGCGCCGAAAATGAGTAAGTGGGCTGTGCCAAAGAATTAGATGACATCATGCCTCCCCAGTCTTTCTATTATGTCTCTCTCTGCCTCTCTAGTCTCTAATCTATTTGACCTGTTTCTGCTTTCTCGTCTCTGCCTCTGCCTATTTCTGACTCTCTGTCTCTTTCTCTCTGTCTGTCTGAAAGGGACAACTTACAGAATCTGTCTGTCTGTCTGTCTGTCTGTCTGTCTGTCTGTCTGTCTGTCTGTCTGTCTGTCTGTCTGTCTGTCTGTCTGTCTGTCTGTCTGTCTGTCTGTCTGTCTGTCTTCCCTTCTAGTTCTCTTTTCCTCTGCGCTACGCCTTTGGTCTTCTGCTATTATCTACAGCATCGAAATGAGGAAAGCTGTACGACTTAGAAATAGGTGAGAGAAACCCGATAATGTTCATCATTACAGTCACATAGATCGGCAAGCCACGCAGGCAGCCAATAGCGTCGCTCCAACAGTTATTACGATGACCAGTGAGAACGCCTGGACGCAGTGGTCAAGCCACTGACCTCTTACGTTAAATTCGGCAGCGCAGGCATTGCGGCCCGACCTTCTTTCGATGGCAGGTGAGCTCGCAGACAGTAAGCAGAGGCCTTGTCCTGTCGAGTTGTGACTGTTAAGTCGGTTTGTCACAGATCAACGAAAGGATTAGAGTGTTCGTTTGCATACTCTGAAATCCGTATTCAGGGCCACGTCTTAATTTTCGATACAGGTATGAATACGCTCTGGCATCACTATACAGGTATCACCACTATACAAGTATCACTATACAGGTTACACAATACAAGTATCACTATACAGGTATCACCATACAGGTATTGCCGGTGCTATCACTTTGCAGGCCTAAGTAATTAAAGTTATACGACAACTTAAATCTATTCGCCAAGTGTGTTACGTAACGACTAATGGGTTGCCAGAACCTTGTTGTATACGTAGCATGATCCAACAAGAGCAGACATGATGTTGTTGCCCCTCGGCTAGTGCTCCATGTATCAGCTGGGTACAAGAATAGGGGCGTTCAGTAGGTTTGGGCATTATGAGCTGAGACTGGGTGTCAAGTTCTGTGTTGGGTCATTCTGTGTTCCACGCCGCGACTCCTGGTTGGTTCGTTGCGATGGCATGTGATCCAGTCTCACGAGTGAAGTCGTCTTCAGCTTTACTCTGCAAGTCTTACATCAAATGCTTAGAAGTTGTCACGCGATAAAGACGAGATCCAACACAGCGGACGCGAACAGACTTATAGCTTTTCTGTTAGATTTAGGTGTGCAGAAGAACTTGCAACTGTGCACTCAGGTAAAACTGTATGAACTTTGTATTCATATCTTCTACAAGTTTATGAAGTTATTTCAACCTGTTTCCTAACTACTGTAGACATCGTAAATTGATTTACGAGGTGTCAATCAATCTTTTGAAAGAACCGGGAGAAGTTCTGTTATATCAGTTATACATGGATTTCTGGATTCTGCACCCATGTATATATATCTTCTACCGCTTCTTCGCTAAGGATGACGTGCAGGCTAGCACGATTGGCATAAAATGAGACAGTGGTCTATTAAAGACAATGCTTAGTACAGACACGATCCAGCTGGCCACGTTTGTTGTATGGCTCTGAACTAAATGCATTACATCTGTGCAATCATGCGTACTCGGCTATCCCATTCGCATAGAGCAGGTGCACGCTATAGTTCGGCAAAATCTTCTTTCTGGATCCATGTTAGCCCGCAGTAAGCTACAGCGTTTTGTTCTCTTATTATTATTCCAAAGGTGATTGATTGTTGTACGTAACTTTGCGTGAATATAGTCTCTGTCGATGGCGCTATATCAGCAAAACACTGGATGACCTTATTGCACCAGAATTTCAAAATCAGTGGGAATTAGAGATATGTGTTCAATGCTATACGTATTACGTTTATATGAGTTTCAATTTGCCTTCTTGTTGTTTTCAAGGAGGCAAAGATTAGCGGCAAGGTCCAATTCGCACTGTCTATATTTCATTCAGAAAATGTTGCTTCAAACAGCAAACTTTCAGTCTTTGTGTTGGTCTGAAATTTCAAATGATAAAATTGACTCGAATAATTAGACTGGATTCGTATTGTATAAACAAGAGTCAAGCTGGAGACTCATCAACGAACACACTCAGATCATTCGAGCTGTACACAAACGCCGTAACTTTAATTATAAACTCCTCTGTATATATCGTGAACATGAACACGATCTTTCAATACGTATTCGTCGTATTGCATCAACTCTTTCGGCATAATAGTGTCAGAGTTCTTTGAAACGCTGTCGCAATGTTGCCACATGACTCAACAGGTATATCGCCTGAAGAATTTATGCGCAGGGTCACGCGACAATTGCGCTGTATGTTAACTACGTATGTTAATTACGCTGCAGGTCAATTGGCCTTCAGGTAGGCCTAGTCAAAAGAGAATTGTTTGCTCCACGCACAATTAAAGCGTTAGACATATAGACGCGATTCAGCCAACGTTACATAAGTAGAATCCCCAAAATTACGTAAGATAATTCCCAAAGGAATCACCATATCTCGTCCATTACATTTGCGCAACATCTGTTGCTCATACCGGAGTTGTGCAAACGGACGTAACTCAACATGAATGAAACGGAATTACAGTGGAGTCAAAATTAAAATAAACTTCACGCCAATGTGTTCACTGATAATGTTGCCTGTTTAAGCAGAACTTGAGTAAATCGCTCTGCAAGAGAATCATTTATTCTGCTTCACAGCCTGCGCGATAATGATGAATAGCCATAAAGTGCCACTTTAATATTTCGACGATTTGTCTGCAAAGATTTAACCGACGAGGCGCTCATTAAAACCGGGAAACGCTAGTTAATGACTGTGTTAGTAATTATTATCTAGTCTTAAACAATTCTATAGCCCAGGTAACGTATTTCAGAGGCATCAATTCACGGTACGTATATAGCTTCGAGAACTAGTTAAAAAAAACAGTGAGTGGTGTCTGAGTTGAGGCCATGAGATTTGTTCCCTGACATAAATGGACACAATATCTCTCCTGGAATTCACACATGAACCTTTTTGACGACCCACATAAGACCAGTACAACGTCTGCCAGTTTCTTGTTTAGCCCTTCATGCACAAGCACAAGCATCGGTGGTTCAGTGGTAGAATGCTCGCCTGCCACGCGGGCGGCCCGGGTTCGATTCCCGGCCGATGCACATTTTAGCAGTTCTAAAACAGATCACACGTCTTCTAAACCACTTAAATTCCCTTCATATCATGATATCATATCATATTCCGTGGAGCCAAAGGAGTTATAATTAAACATAGAAAAATAAACACAAAAATAATACAAATGATGATCATGTTATTTTCTCGTAATAGGAGCTGAAAATAGTCGTCAAGAGATTTACCTGCGATTGTCTATCGAAAAAGTCTGACGCTTTATTCGAAATGCCGTCGGAAGCGATCCAAATGGAACGAATTTCTCCCGGAAGATCAACAGATGGTGACACGAGTGACACCGATTGTCACGATCATTGGCAGTCATCCCGTGACAGCCATCATCATACCAGGTACGAAGAATGAAATCATCAAGACAAAATTCACGGCATGTATGCATGTACGTATGCTTGTATGCATGTGTTGTGTTCATGTATGTATGTATGTATGCATTTCGTGTGTGTATGTACTTATGTATGTATGTCTGTATTTATGTATGTATGCATCTGTGTGTGCATTTCGTGTGTGTATGTATGTATGTATGTATGTATGTATGTATGTATGTATGTATGCAACTATACATGTATGTATGTCTGTAAATAGGCATGTATGTATGCATGTTTTAAGTATGTTTGCATGCATGTTTGTATGCATGCATGCTCATATGTATGTATATATGTATGTATGTCTGTATGTTGGTATTTATACATGTGTGTATGTATTTATTTCATTTGAACCACTAATCGACAATAGATTGATTCCTTGTGCGTTGTTTTGACGTAGAGGCGCTATAAAACTCTTGCCATTAGTATAAATAATATTAATTTATGAACTAATCCTTTTGTTGGGTTCTGTGTGTGTGCGGGATACCGCCAGCGGCGATTCTTCCAATTATCGCAGCATTGCGTGCTGACCGAGATTTTGTTCGTAATGACTGTAGCATCATTTATGCTTGCTTTTTTTGAAGTACTGAAGAGACTCTATATCAAACTAATGTCTAACTCCAAGTAGTTAACTGTAAGTTTAAATTTTGACCATTTCTCTGTGTGTAGCGTGGAAGAAATTGAAGGTTTTAAGGTTCTCTAAATGAGCTTGTTAAATGCTTAGAAACATTTTGTAAAACTGAGGCGGCTTATAACTTGATAAATAAGTAGGCTTCAACGCCACAGATGTCATACAAAGGCCGATATCTGGAATGTTTATCATCCCATATTCAACGCACTGTCATCAGTGACGAGACTGCGAATGCCAATAACTGTTAAGTCGTTCGGCAAACGATTCTCAGATTTGTGGACCACTTCAGTGCATGAGTGGACGCAATGCAGGACAGCCCTTTAACCTTTCGGCCCATGACGAGCACAGTATATGCCCATCCGAATGTAGGCCTAACGCCCCATGCAAGCACGCCGGTCAGTCATGACCCACGATTCCACCCACCCACACACATATGACCAAGCTAATGGTGTATTGCATATCTAGGAGAGGCTATGGGTTGATTGGGAGGATAGAGAAAGCTCTGTGTTCTGTCGATGTTGGTGGTTATGTAAGCTGTTGGTTAATTTCGGTATGTTAACCCATTTTTTGTCATTGAATTTGTAAATTCAAATTGAGCCCAACAACGGAAGAGCGAAAGAAATCCGTTTCTCAAGTCCACTGGATTCATTGTTGTTTTTAAAGTCACTGGCCTTATGGCGATCATTTTGAGTTGGGGATATTATTGAAGGTTTCTTGTGTTTCTATAGATGTGGCTCGTGACGAAGTAGGTTCTGTGTCAGTTAACTGTTTGTTTTAATTATTAATGCGTAAAACCTCAGAGACCTGCACTGGAAGGACTAAGCACTATACCTGATCCTAATTGCCTATCTTCGTTTACCTTAGCATTGTATTCTGTTCATTAGCCCGCACTCGATGGTTTCCACCGCTGATGAGGAGAACAGCAACGAACAACTCCTCAATCTGACAACAACGTCTCACAAACGCACATCCGAAGAAGCAGAACTAGAGTCTCGATTGCATCCAGCCGCGGATGTACTCCGCCACGCCGACATTAACACCTCTACCTCGACCACCCACTGCTCCTCAGAGCCCCGCGTCCGGACCCAGCCTGGGACAGATCGCTCCGACTCTGCCTCGTCGCGTTCAGATGTCGATGAAAAGCCAGACATAGCTAGGACGATTAAATACCCCATCGCCAGCCACTATCAGGCGATGCTTCTAGCTTCATCTTCAGTGTCAACTTCAGGTTTACAAACCCAGATACCGTTTCCTTTTTTCCCGCTAAACACGATGCCACAACATCCCATCTCAAGCAACGTTAGACCCAATAGTTTTGCACATTCAAATGCATTATCAAACTACTTATATCCGCAGTTTAATCCGTCTCACTCCCTCACCGGTGTTGCTGCCACTACCGGACCAACACCAGTAGGGCTACACCAGCAAACATCTTTCCCCAGTTTCCTCTGCCCGCCTGGGTTCGGTATGCCACCCGCGATCGATTCGTCCATGCTATCGATGACGTCAAAACGGCGTCGGATAATAAAGCGACCTTCAAAAACCGAATCCCCGGAGCAGGACTCCTCTTCGATCAGTCAATGTTGGAACCCGCAGCCTTCGACGTCGAGTGGTCTACCCGTTGGTGATCTCCAGTCCAGGGACGAGGCCTATGCGGAGAGGAGGAGGAAAAACAACGAAGCGGCCAAGAGATCACGAGACCTGAGGAGGATGAAGGAGCAGGAGACGGCTCTCCAGGCGCGTCAGCTCTACGAGGAAAACATCCGGCTCAAGGTGGAGCTGCAATATCTGGCGCAGCAACTTGCTCTTCTGCGGAACGGGTACGGAGGCAGGTAACAATATCTCATACTTGTCGAAAACGAAGCGCCGTACTGGCCTCTCGCAACCGTCCGAGGAAAGTTCAACGACCGCAGGTATAAAGTGTGGCAACGCTTTCGGTTTCATTGTGCCTTCTGTCCCTTATAACGCAAATGCCTTGTGAAGTGTATTACAAATTGTACAACAATCTAAGGCTTGCACGCTTTCGAAGTTGATAAGCTTAAATGCTGCCAGGCAATCTTGAGAGCGATCCAGAGTGACGCAACTGTCTCATTACAGACCACACACCGCTTGCGTACTAGACAGTTCTTTCCAGACTATACGTACTTTTAAGGCATGCGTATTACGTATACATACGCATTATTATGAATGATTATTTTGGTTTATTTTGCACATTTTTATACATGTTTCATTAAAAGATAAGTGCCTTAAAGCAACCAATTTTGCTTATATTTGTGTGTATGATGTGTTAGTAACAGTTACATGTTTTTGCCGAAGATAAACATCTAGACTCTGAAGATCTCATTTGTGTGTGTCATCAAACAGGCAGCTCGCGCAATCAGTCAGCGTGTAATTTAGAGATTCAGCATCGCCTGTATGTAGTCAAGTCCGCCCAAAGTATGTTTGCTATTTTGCTACGTTTTCAAATTTTATTATTTGCCTACGTGCCTTTTTTTTATTTCGCCATTACTTGGCATGTGGCAAGCACTTATACAAGCTTATGTTTATGCCCAGGATTTATATAGCGCCCCTTAAAGGTTGTATACTCAGATATGCAGATATGCGCTTACTTGTTCACGCATTCATTTTTTTTATCCTAAGCGGTTTATGATGCAGACTGAGGATGTATTGGCCTTTATGATTTCAAGTTCTGTAGAATTATAGTTGTATTTTTTTCTATTTAATACTACCTCAGAAAAACAGTGTTGCTTTGCTTATTTGTTTTCGTCACAGTATGTTTCAACATCGCTAGTCGAACGATGATGTATGAGAGGTGGCAATGAAGTAAGCCACCAAATTTCTTGAGCGCGTGTGATACAGGTAACAGGAAGCGGTTTGCACCAATTTCAGAGGCACGAGGCTATGGCAGGAGGAAACCTGGTCACAGGGTGGGGCTGGTCACGAGAGGGCGATGACCTTTGTGCCTTGTTCATTTGGTTAGTGTGCCAACTAGCGGTATTAATGAAGACGTATTGCTTGTGGCATTTTGTTCGTTTGAACAATGAAGTATTGAAATTCGTTTCTGTCAAGTCGTTAAATAAAGCAGATGCGCCGATGGTCTCGGATTCTGGACAATATTTCTTTTGAGTATTAAAGTGTAGAGTACGGTACCTTCCAGTTTAAAAAAGCATGGGTTAATGGTATCCCTCATTCCCGAAAAAATATGTTTATCTAAATTACTGTTGATTAATCGATGCTAGGCCTACTTCAAGCTTTAATGAGGTATGGGCCATCCATTTAGTCTGTACGCATGCAGAGGGAAGGGGTTGACCCAAATCCATATGCTTGCTCATAGGGGTCTACTGATAATGTACATACGCATAGGAAAAGGGGGGGGGTAAAACATATAGGCCTACTTTGTCTATATTGGTCTTCAAATAATTTTTCCTTCAAATTAGCCACAGTTCAGTTTTTCCGCTTACATGTATACTAAATGGATGTCCCTTATTGCACGCATATCAAATTTCAAACACTGTTTGATTGCCACGTATAGGCTACATAGTCTCAATCTGAAGGCTCTTCTCGGCTGCTGTAGCTTATTTCTTCTGTCGATAGACCTTCGCATAATGACAGCTCTGTACCTGCTGCGCTGTCAAAGAAGAATTGCGTCATAGGTGGGTGAGGTCCCCTATAACTATAAATAGTTTCAACCGTATAATTGCATGTTCATGTCTCGACGATTGCGGTTTATTTCCAGTGTCCATTGTCAAAACAACGACTGGTAGGGATCCTTTGAACCTGCTTCCTTTCCCCTAAGTATCTGGGGCGTAAACGATAGCGATCAATTTAACAAGACGTGCTTTGATCTTTACCGAAATCAGAGAGGGATATAACAAATAAGGCTCTGTCTGTGAGAATCACTAGATTTATCCAGACATCTGATCTTTAGGCTACATGAGGGTATTCACTAAATTGGAACTCAGCTAACAGCATTTAGAGAATAGTTGTTAATTGCGAAACGGGCAAAAATAAATAAATTTCTAAATAAATATATATAAATGTATATATAATATTATATATATCAGCACATTTAGTAGCCACCTCGAGGCACAATCGAGGTGCCGATATCATCGGTCAAAATGCCTTTTTGTTCCGACAAGAAGAGTAAGACAAAACACACAAAACTAAATAAGATCATATTCCTAGCCCCACCACACAAGAATAACAAAAGTTAAAAAGAATTATTAGCGTCTAACTGTATCAGCAATTGCAACCTGTATTAAACGAGCAATGTTTTATGAGCAGTGCAAAATCCGCAAATAGCAGCGAGATGAGCACGGTAAAGTCAAGATCAGGATCGCGGATCGCGTTGTCCAATCATTGCAAATCGTGCTCAACCAGATATGTTTTGAGGCAGATTTGATTACGCCGAATATTAGAATTTTTAGGCTGCTTGAAAGGAGAATAGGACTGGAACGAGTGAATCTCTCAGAAACCGAAAAACAATTATGCTGAAGCAGGGGCGAACTGAACTACGGCATGGTATAAATGCTATATATCTGCAGATGCTCGCAGAGGCGTCTACTGCATAGAAACCTTGGAGCAAATGCCCCATCCAAAAATAGGTGGGGGTAGATCTGTCAGTGCATGTGCCATCATTATTGGGGGAGGAAGGGGAGGGGGAAAAGGATGGAGGAGAGGGGAAGTTGCCTCAATGACTTCGTGGGGGGCGATAGACGCCCCTGCCTGCTCGGAATTGCACCCCAGCTCGAAGCACAAAAGAAAAACACAAATTATTAACATTTGGAAACGGTACCTTTCTTTCATCGTGACGACCATAGGGCTAAATTGAAACTTCTTCCTTTCCTTATTTGTATGTATTTTTGCTTTGTAAAGAGGATCGTTGCGAAGTAGCTGATGCTGCCAACAAGCATCGGTGGTTCAGTGGTAGAATGCTCGCCTGCCACGCGGGCGGCCCGGGTTCGATTCCCGGCCGATGCACATTTTGATCCGGGTCGTATAAGGATTTAAAGCGTGACGAGGTCTTTTTGAGACAGCTCTCAAAATAGGGCTCGACTCAATATTCATGATGTGTTTCATTTTAGATTAGGCTCTCTTAATGTGAATTTTAGCTTCAAATTTGTAGAATATACGATATGAGAGAGTAAAACTGTAACCGACCCCCGGGAATTAGTCGGGTATTTTGCCCAGACCCGGGATTGAACCGGGGACCTTTAGATCTTCAGTCTAACGCTCTCCCAACTGAGCTATCTAGGCCGGCGATATCCATTAGTAAAGTTCCTCTTTACAAACAAAATATATACAAAAGAAGGAAAGAAAGAACTTGTCATTTTGAACCTATTGTCTTGACATGGCCATCGGAGTTGCCAAAATTAATCTCCACCACACGTGCTTGGCTTTCTATGCTTCGACCTACGCCATCATATGAAAACTTAGGCTACGGCTAATTGCTGAATTTTATTAACTTTTCAATAATTATCTTATATGAGCAATTTGTCAACATAAACGATCGGGACAAAACGCGAAATTCCTGGTACTGTGAAAAGAGTTTCAACTGCAGGCTAATTTCTTAAAACGACGTTGACCCCGACGTGATTTGAACACGCAACCTTCTGATCTGGAGTCAGACGCGCTACCGTTGCGCCACGGAGTCAGTGCGTTTGACAGTTGGCAACATGCTCATTTCTTAAAGGATAGGCCTATATCAGTCTCGCTCAAATGACGAGGTTTAACCTTAAAACTAGAGACAGATTAATAATGTAAAGTACGAGTCTTTTCGTATAATCTTCTTCAACCCACAAGACTATAATATAACGGGCAACTTTGAATGCAGGTCACAAGAGCAGAAGTTAACACTTTCTGCCAACTGTGGAGAAGTAAGACCGATATATAGGCCCTACGAAAGTAAGCTGGAGATCGATCGTGTTGAGAAGGTGGATAGCTAACCCTGTCAACAAGCATCGGTGGTTCAGTGGTAGAATGCTCGCCTGCCACGCGGGCGGCCCGGGTTCGATTCCCGGCCGATGCACATTTTGAGCCTGTTTGTGTAGGGCAGTGGTGCACAATGTCCGGCCCGCGGGCCAAATCTGGCCCCCGACGAGTCAGCAAGTGGCCCGCGATGTCCAACAGGAAAAGCGACTATTTATGAGCCAGCACTGACATTAAGTGTACAGTGACTTGCGCACTGTGGTAATTGGAAAACCATCAGTATTATAGTGATAGAGAAATACCACGAGTCCCCTTTATAACTTTTTATACTTACTTTTATACTTGTTTTAGTGCACACACCATCTTCATAGGCCGAAATTTTGAGAATCATTCATCCTAACTAAGCGGAGTTATTACTTGCTTGGCCCCCCAAGGGTTCAAAGAAATTGTTTAGTGGCCCCTGGGCGAAAAAGGTTGTGCACCACTGGTGTAGGGATTCAATACAGTAATGTGTGTCGAAATCTTGTCTTTGGCAGCTTTCAGTTACACGGTTTCTAAGCAGGGCCCGACTGAAAATTTCTGAATTTTTCGTGTTCGCTCTCAGCAAAGCGACTGGTCACCGCCCGTGAAGCAGCCAACCGTTCACCACCGGAGGGGAAATGACAAGGCTGCCTCGGAAGCGGAGGACGGTTACGAGGAAGGACAGATGGCCAATTCTTCTCCCGGGGTTAGCTTAAGAGACTGCTCTTCTTCTTCTTTTGTCTACCAAAGTTAAGTAATGATCAGATGCTTGAAGTTTGAACTGATTGTAGTTAAGTGTCAGTAAGATTATATCCAAAAAGGCATAAATCATAAACATTGTAAAACTAATTATATTATTTTTCATAAGTTGATTGCGGGCGCATCCCAAACCCCCAAAATCGCCGGCCCTCTGGGCATTTGCCTCCGGCCCCTCTCTCGGCGGGCCTGGTATTGATTACCGCTCTTCGTCATGCTAGGATTTTGAGACAAGGCGACCTGCCTGAATGAGCTTATCGACGCATGTCGACCAACGCGAGTCAACCTGAAACATTACATTCACTCAAACGTATCCAGAAGTCTTGCTCACATACGGTATACTGGTAAATAGAACGCAGTGTAGAGTTCGTTAAAGGTAAAACAAGCGACTTATTACCACAGGAAGTCAAGCTGCAGGTGGAAGGTAGGTTGGCATGAGGAAATATATTTTAATTGACCACTTAATTAACTATATTAATTAAGATGTGTTTATTAAAGTTTTGAAAATTTTAAATACATCAAATTAAACTTTAATTATTTAAAATTTAATTATTTAACATTCAATTAAATAAATAATAAGTAGGCGCTTACAAACTTGCGCACGCATACATACATGCATTTATGCAAACATCCAAATAAACATACATACAAATACGAGCATAGATTCGCAGCCTACATGACATTGTGCCCGCATACGAACGTACATACGTGCTTACATGCAACTGTACGTTCGTGCGTTAGTGTGTGCACAGGCTACGTATATATGTACGAACATACCTACAAACGCATGTGAGCAATTACTAAATGAAATATGTAAGTGAGCGGTAAGCAATTACTAAATGAAATATGTAAGTGAGCGGTAAGCCCATGTATATACGTGCCTATGTACGTAAGTACGTACGTATTTAGGTTCGTGTGTATACGAGTAGGCCTACATGTATACGTATGTATGTGCATGTAAACATAAATATTTGTACATAATCCTATATAACTTTTGTTGTAGGTTTTTGTAGAAGGCAAGATGCGGTTTAATTCAAGATGTCGAATACGAGTTCGTGAAACTCTGTCCGTATTTCTGCTTGTCTCTTTCCTATTTGTGTTCATACAAGTAGCACGTGAGTATACCAATACAGAATTGATATTGTTAAAAGTTCATGGCTCATAAGACTAATCGAGTTTAAAGAATCCTGGAGCTTTATTACAACATGCAAGATATCACTCAATTATACGTCTCGAAGTTAATCTGCAGTGTCTTTTTACCAAGAACTAATACTAATACTATCACTCAAATACTAAAATAAGTAACAAAAACATGCATTGAGTAGTAACTAAAAAGAAGGACCAATTAAGGTTAGTCTAAATTATTCAATTTTCTTGACTCCTGTTGCAATTAGCCCATAACTTGCTGATACATGGCTCTAATCGCAACACTTGGTTTGTGCAATAAACAGAATAATTCAATATCCAGCTCATCAGAGTCTGATTTAAATATGAAAGGGTGACAAACCCATAACTCTCGACTAAACAAGCATCTATTAAATACCCAATTGGTATATGGTAGGTTATGACGCACAATTTTCATACTGTGCCTGTTTGACCTTTTGATTTTGTCCCGGAACGATTAGGACCTTACCTGCCTATAGATTTTGTTTTGACTGAGCGCATGTGAATGGCTTCCGTTTTGGCGCTTTAGAAATCTCGAGATTACGATTACTACAAGGTCCGCTGATGTTGTTAATGAGAACTGAGAACTTGAATGATCTAACAGTGAATAGGAAGCATATATGTTACTTCATTAGAGTGATTATGTAGCGCCAGATCAGAGAAATTTAAAATACGGGTCGTTTGGTTGAAGGTGAACACTTCGCGAGGAATAGCTTACGATGGATTTACAACATTGACGACACTTTTTCGTTTCATCAGAACACATCAAGTGTTCTACCAATGAAGAATCCAGTTGACGTAAGTAGGGTATAGATCTCACTGGATTTGATAAACCGACAGTCCTGCATGTCGGGAAAACTGGAATTACTACAGAACACGAATACCTGGACTTTTATATTGCGTCAATATTCGTGTTCTTTCTCCGGACTGTATGTAAATGACACTTGTATGTATGCATTACAATTACAGTTACTATTGAATGGAATAAGTGGGGCCTAAGGAGCCTAAGGTGTCTCATTGATTCTGTAAGGCAAAACAAAGGAGAAACGTGCTTTATTTCTTGTGAAAATTCTAGCCAACTCGTCAACGGCATTCGATTTTTTTTAAAGAACAATAAAATAAAATTTATCACCGAAACTAACGGTCTTATAATTGCAAGTTGATGTTTCTTCCGATATTTTTGTCAATAAAATTACAAAGGGAGCACATTACACGGTAGTAAAGTATTCGATAGCCAGTCATTTTTCTTTCCTTCTGTCTGTCTGTCTGTCTGTCGGTCTGTGGGTCTACCTGTCTGTCTATCTGTCTTCCTGTCTGTCCATCTGTCTTTCTGTCTGTCTATCCATCTGCCGGTCGATCTGGCATTCTGTCGGTCTGCCTATCTATATGCAAAACATGCAGAAATGTTATTTTGCCAATCTGTCTGTCCGTCCGTCTGTGTATCTGTCTGTCCGTCCGTCTGTGTATCTGTCTGTCCGTCCGTCTGTGTATCTGTCCGTCCGTCCGTCTTTGTATCTGTCCGTCCGTCCGTCTTTGTATCTGTGTGTCTGCCTGTGGATTCATCCGTCCGTGACACATGCAGAAATGTTATTTTTGCAGCTGCTGTAGTTGTTGCTGGTGTTTATCCGTATCTACAGGGTGAGCCAAAAAAGTAACCCCTGCATATTTTTGTTAGTATTTCGGCCAACAGTAAGAATTTTTAAATCAAGTTTTACTGGCTTAAAAGTAATTCATATCTACGTATAACAGCGAAATTTCACCAAATTATTTCACACGGAACCAAAGTTATGCCACTTTTACTGAGTCCACCCACTGTTTTTTGATGGTCCAAATATATGTAACGCAACAAAAAGTAACAAAAAACGATTTTATTGTCATATCTGAAATAATTAGCATCAAACAGAATTGATATTGCTTCACAACTTGTGTTCAACGTGTCCACCACCAGTACCCACACATGTTTTGAGTCTCTTTGTAAAGTTTTGATGGCCTTGTTGATAGGTTCCAGAGGTAAAAATTCCCATATAAACTCCAATGCGACCTTCAATTCTCTTATCGTTTTTGGCTTTGGTCGCAGATTGTGACATTTCTCGAGCATAGCTCCCCACACCTGATAATCCAGGGGGTTCAAATCCAGAGAGTTTGGGGGCCACTGATCCTTCTCAGTGAAACCAGGGCAATTGACACTGAGCCAATCTTGTGTGAGACGAGCAGTATGCGCTGGTGCGCCGTCTTGCTGAAAGATGAATCCAGCTGGCAGCAGACTCTTGCAATCAGAAATTAATTCTGGAAGCAGGCGAGAAAAGTAATATGCAACATTCACCTTCACCTTTTCATAAACAAAATGCAGTCGACCTTTGCCACGAAAACAAATACCAGCCGATACCATAACATGTGGAGCAAACTTCTCGCATTCAATGATCAAGCGATCAGGTCTTGCTTACTGATGTCAGTGACGTACAGTTTCGCTGGTTACGCAGTTACGCCCCGTTTCTTTCCTAAATAATAATAATAGTAATAATAATAATTACATTTAATGATTTAAAAATTCTTAATTTTGGCCCAAATATTACCAGTTATTTGAGATGTGACTTAATAAAATCGTTTTTTGTTATTTTTTGTTGTTGCGTTACATGTTTTTCAACCATCAAAAACAGCGGGTGCCATGGACTCAGTAAAAGTGATATAACTTTGGTTCTGTTTAAAATATTTTGCTGAAATTTGGCTGTTACACGTAAATATGAATTGTTTTTAAGCCAGTAAAACTTGATTTAAAAATTCTTACTGTTGGCTGAAATAATAGCAACAACCTGTGGGGGGTTACTTTGTTGACCCACCCTGTATATTTATGTTGAAATCTAGGTCAGTTCGTTCCAGCCATTCATCGCAGATCAGCCGAAGTTCCTGGTCATCCTGGCTTATCAGAGAACTGGGTCGACGTTCCTTGGAAGGTTCCTCAGCAAACATCCGAATGTGTTCTACATGTTTGAGCCCATAGACTCGCTCTATTCGTCTGTCTACGGAACGATTCCAGGCTGGAACGTTCCATCCGACATAACCAACTATCGAAATGGATCTCTAAGGTAGTGCAGACTGCCGAATATGCATGAAAAGAGTACAATGATGGGCGCAAGAAGAGAAAGTTATCAATCATAGACTTTGAGAAGTTCTTACATACATACATACATACATACATACATACATACATACATACATACATACATACATACATACATACATACATACATACATACATACATACATACATTCATACATACTTATATACATACACACCTACATACATACACATATACACATACATACATGCGTACATACATATATACATATACATGCATACATACATGCATATACATATACAAATATACAAACATATATACATCCTTAGGCCTACATAGCTAAATACATACGTACAAACAACATACATAAGCTTACATGCACAAACAAATAACAGTATTCGTGTTTATTGACAAGCTCACTGACAAACGGCAGTAAGTAACAGTGAAACATGTTCCGTTCTTGTCCAGCCTTACATAACTATTTCATTCAGATCTCCGTCCTTGTCTGACATTGCATAACTGTTACATTCAGAGTTGCGTCTTTTTCTAACACTACATAACTGTTTCATTCAGAGTTTTGTCTATGTCCAGCACTACATAACTATTTCATATAGAGTTTTGTCTATGTCCAGCACTACATAACTATTTCATTCAGAGTTTTGTCTATGTCCAGCACTACATAACTATTTCGTTCAGAGTTTTGTCTATGTCCAGCACTACCTAACTATTTCGTTCAGAGTTTTGTCTATGTCCAGCACTACACAACTATTTCATTCAGAGTTCCGTCTTTGTCTGAAACTACGTAACTATTTCTGGGGGGGGGTCCATAGAGTAGTGGTAACATCACTGGCGTGAAGAGCAGTAGGTAGCGGGATCGCTTCCCGCAATCCTCCCAAAGATCCACTCAGCCTGTCATTCGCGAGATGGCGCGTTTTTAAAATGAGATGTAGGACGTGATGGGCGCCTTTCATGGCTGCCGTATACAGTTATATTCGACTTCTGTAATAACTTGTGATCATCCGTTCATACTGATTTGTAATCATACTGCGTAATTGTCAGTTTGAAAAATATAAAACGAAGATTATTATTATTATTATTATTATTATTATTATTATTATTATTATTATTATTATTATTATTATTATTATTATTATTCATAGTTCCGTCTTTGTCTAACACTACATAACTTTTAAATCAGAGTTCCGTCCTTGTCCAGCACTACATATCTGTTTCATTCAGATTTCCGTCATAGTCTAACACTATATAACTGTTTCATAGAGACTTCCGTCTCTGTCTAACACTATATAACCGTTTCATTCAATGTTCCGTGTTTGCCTAACAATACATAACTGTTTCATAGAGAGTTCCGTCGCTGTCTAGCACTACATAACTGTTTCATGTCTAACACTACATAACTCTTTCATTCAGAGTACTATCGGAAGAGGAGCTGACGATGGTTTCCGAGTTCATGCGATCGTTATTGACCTGCGAGCTCGCGTTTCTTCCCACAGAAACGTTCGTCCATCAGTACATCTTGAAAGCCTTCGTCAAGGAGTTTTCCGTCGGCCAGGACTACGTCAAGTGCCTTCTTCTTAAACGCAAAGAGATTCTCAAGTGCAGCGCATTCAAGCCTTTTCACTACTGCGGTGGTCGATTCGGGGAGCAGCCGGAGAAACGCCAGCTCGAGTGTCGTGCCCTCCTAAATGACGGGGAATTTCGAGGAAATCATCAGCACCGACGGATATTCAACGGTTATCTTAGCTGTATGTCTCAGCTGCGGGCGTTGATGGACACCGACTGTATTCCGCATCTGCTCGACACCTGTTTGAGTCAACCTATCAGAGTGACCAAGGTGGTTCGCGCTACGATGGACAGCATGGAACCGCTGCTCAGAGATTTACCTAACTTTCGCGTGATTCATCTTCTGAGGGACCCTCGAGGAGTCGCTCTTTCGAGGAAAAAGTTTGACGGCAGCGGAAGCGGACTCTACAGCGGGACCAATCGAAACCTCTCGACTGTAAGAGAAGCCGGCCTGTACTGCCAGACGGCTGTTAGAGATTTGAATGCGAGTTTCGAACTGGACAGAAAATATCCTGGAAAGATTATGAGAATCGTTTACGAAGATCTCGTGAGAAACGTCGAGAAAACCATTCATGCTATATACAGATTTTTAGACCTTGAAATCCCGTCGAATATATCCCAGGCAATTTTGTCAGCAGCCAATAGTTCCAAGGGTCTAACCAGCGCCAACAAGTGGCAGACTGACTTAAGCTTTAAAACCTGCAAAGACATTTGGTCGACTTGTGACGAATTCTTTAGGACTGTTGACTACAATTGGGAGGGCTAAGAAGGTCGACTATTCAGACCTTGTTGCTCTGGTTCGGCTGAGTAGTTTATTGGGAGGGGAGGAAGGGGAAGGGGGAAAAGGAGGGAGGAGAGGGGAAGTTGCTTCAATGACTTCGTGGGGGGTAGACGCCCCTGCCTGCTCGGAATTGAACCCCATCTCGAAGCAGAAAAGACAAACACAAATTATTAACATTTGGAAACATTGCCTTTCTGCTTCTATATATAGGACTAAATTGGAAACTTTCTTTCTTTCCTTATTTTGTATGTATTTTTGCTTTGTAAAGAGGATCGTTGCTGAGTAGCTCACCCTGTCAACAAGCATCGGTGGTTCAGTGGTAGAATGCTCGCCTGCCACGCGGGCGGCCCGGGTTCGATTCCCGGCCGATGCACATTTTGATTCTGTTCGTGTAAGGATTTAAAGTGTCGAGATTCTTTTTGTGACAGCCCTGAAAACGGAGCTCGACTCAATCATGATGTTTCTCATATTAGTTTCATGATGATTTTCTCATAACCTCGGCCAATGCGAATTTTGGCTTTAAAATTGTGGAATTTACGATTTGAGAGAGGAAAACTGTAACCGAAGTCCGGGAATTAGTCGGGTGTTTTGCCCAGACCCGGGATTGAACCGGGGACCTTTAGATCTTCAGTCTAACGCTCTCCCAACTGAGCTATCTAAGCCGGCGATATCCATTAGTAAAGTTCCTCTTTACAAACAAAATATATACAAAAGAAGGAAAGAAAGAACTTGTCATTTTGAACCTATTGTCTTGACATGGCCATCGGAGTTGCCAAAATTAATGTCAACCACACGTGCTTCGAATTCTTCGACCTACGCCATCATGTGAAAACTTAGGCTACTGCTAATTGCTGAATATTATTAACTTTTTAATAATTATCTTATTTGCCAACAGAAACGATCGGGACGAAACGCGAAATTCGTGGTACTGTGTTTCAAAGTTTCAATTGCAGGCTAATTTTTTAAAACGACGTTGACCCCGACGTGATTTGAACACGCAACCTTCTGATCTGGTGTCAGACGCGCTACCGTTGCCCCACGGAGCATTACGTTTGACAGTTGGCAACATGCTCATTTCTTAAAGTATAGGCCTCTCAGTAATCGCTCAAATGACGAGGTTTGCCCTAAAACTAGAGACAGATTAATAATGATTACAGTAGTTCGTCGTAAAGTACGATTTTTCTTATAGTTGTCATCAACACAAAACTATAACGGGCAACTTTGAATGCAGGCCACAAGGGCAGCAGTTTAGCCTAAACTTTGCAACTGGTTTCTGCCAGTTGTGGATAAGCAAGACCAATCTGAAAATGGTTAGACATGGCCTCAGGTAGGTATGAGAGTAGTAGGCCCTAGTAGTAGTATTCCAATGTTTATCGACATCCTATGGCTACATAGGCCGTTGACGTCTTTAAAGTTTTGATATATACTTCAGTTCATGTTCCTAAAAAGTTTCTTCTTTGGCTTCTTTCGTGGTTGATTCCTTGTTTGGCAGGTTGCTGCGATGCCGATGATTGACAGGTGGTTGTAGTCGATGTTTTATAATACACAGATTAAAATTTTTATATATTTATACATGTATATACTTATGCATCATCAGTAATTTAGCCACTTGGCTTCTTTTCCTTCTGCTTTTAGGCCCAAGGGCTCTTTTTTGACTACATCGGTTCTTTTCTGTTTTCTTTCATTTCTTTTTTAAAATTTTATTGTTGACCATAAATGTTCTTTTGGTGGCCATAAAAGGCTCTTTTTTAAAGATTTTCACATATATGTACATTAGTGTGGTCTACGACTACATGGCAAAAAATAAAGTTTCAATTTTTTAATATTAGAGGGTGTCATTTCAGTCCAATATACAACAAATAATTCAGGTGCAATTTCATCTAAATTTGAGAATATTTAGGGGTTGCACAGGTGATTGAAAGTTTCACGCTCCCTGCTAATCGATGGGCCGTCTGCGACATTCTGTATACTTAATTCTTCTTGCACGTGTTTACCTACTTAGGCTTACTTAATGTTTATTAATATATTAGCTTACTTACTTTTTGAGCAGTGAAGCAGACTAGAGTGCATGAGTGATATTTAGGGAGCTGTTGTCTGCTAAGGTCACTGGCTAAGGTACGTTGTCTATTTTAACTTTTTGCAACTAAACTTATTATGAACATTATATTTATATTCTTTACACACCCTGCAAAATACGCATAGTACTACATTCATTATAGTAAGTATAGTATTATAGTTAAACAAAATATAATGTTAAACTATGTAATATAAAGAATGCAGCCAAAATCCTACTTAACCCTTTATTGCATAGGATTTTTTTCGCTGAAAAAAATATATGTGCTAGGAAATGCATATTGAAACCAATTGGCACTGTTCTAAGGTCTAAATTATGCACAGAATTTGTATATTTGAAGAAAGAATAACTTTAACCAAATGGTAACTACATGCAATAGCCACAGAGGTAACCGGTTACCAATTGGCAACTACATGCACTGAGTGGGTGTGCAATACGTCACCGTTTGGCAACAAGATGCAAAAGTGGACAAACTATGCATTTTCGCGATTTTTGAAGCTCAAAATGCAATATTTCATGGCTAAAGTTTTCAAGAATTAAAACTATGCCATCGTACAAAATGTTGGCACTTGGTAATTATTACATCAAAAACTTATTTCCTGCAATGTTGTAAATTGTCACCATTTGGCTAATATGCTATCAATACTTATATTCTTAATGGTTGCATATTGTTGCCATTTGGTATCATGAGCTTTCGTTGGAAATGCAATGAAAGTGCATGTTGTTGCCAATTGGTAGTGTTTTTAAAAACCTGCAGTTGCACGTAGTGACCAAACGGACGGTCATACAAACGTGTGGAAATTTCTTATATTACACTGTCTTAGCTGTTGATTAAAACGGACTTTAAATCAAGAATAATTTAGCCATAGGTATGATTTTTATCAGTTCTTTAAGCTATGTATTAATATTCATATCTGCACTGTGAAAAAGACGATTTTCTTGTTTTTTAACTTTTGACTTTAGAAAGGAAACTTTTTGTTTTTCGCCGCTTAGACCACGCTCTTGCGTAGTTCTTTGCATAGAGAAAATATTCTAGATAGGTACTGAACATCGCGCCATAGAGCAGAGAGGTTCATGTAGCTCTGAATATGGATTTTGTGAGTGTTACCAATTGGTCACAAAATGCAATAAAGGGTTAAGAGCCTTATTCATAAACCAAATTTAATTTAGACTAAGAATTATAAGTTTACTATTTTTAAGCTGTAGGCCGTTATTTATAAAAATGATTATACAATACATGTTGTAAATGTGTGACTACAAAAGGCTACTGGGAATAAATGAAGAATGATATTGTAGGTATTTATGTATTTTATGACAGTTAGTTTGCAAACATAGTGAATGGTGGGTGATGCTTTCAGATCTAAGTTCGCTAGTGTATGTGTCATTATGGCTGGTATACAAGATCTCAGGTTCAGATCTGACTGGTTGGAGCTCCTGCTGCCACTATCACCTAGTGCAACAAGTTACTGTTGCTGCCTGATGCACTGTCTGTATTTTTTTTATCATCACAAGAAATTGAAGCAGACTCTGAAACAGAGCGCCAGCGCAACAGTATTGCAAGTAATGGAGGTTTGGGGGAAGGCCGGTGTCACGAAATAGAGTATCCCCCATACATGCGTATCCCCCTTAGCGAAATGGAGTATTCGGTTTAGTTTGCATTTTTGGCGGTATATAAGTGTATTCAGTCGTACTGTTTGGATTTATTTAACACATAAAATTTTTGAATTGCGTATCTTTAGTTTGTACGTCGACCTGAAATCAATTTACTTTGTTTTTGGTGATTTTGACTGGAATTTCGTCGAGGCTATCGTGATGCGTATGACGAGGGGGGATAGAATGGTTCATCCCACCGGATACTCTAAACCGGTTTATTCCATCCGGGGGGATACGCTTTAGGGGGGATAGAATATCTCTGGACACCGGCATACCGACTGCTCACTTCTATGATATTGTGAATCATCTGCTGAAGGTGCATTCTGATTGGCAAGGGCTAAAGAAGGCAGTCAACCGTCGAACCGTAACTCAGCTAAGAAATGAGAAGGAATTTTCTGAAAGGCTTGATAAAATTTTTGACATTGCTCATCAGGACGCTCAAAGTCTTATCAAGATCCCAGAAGACTGGGCTTTCCTAGTTGCTCAAAGAGAAGGTCGAAGGGGTTATATGGCAGGAAAGGATAGAGTTTTGATTCATGAAAATGGAAAAGAAATTTATTAAAGCGAAAGCTGCAGAAGAGCGGTGTGAGAGATCAAAGAATGATATGAAAGTTCTAACAAGCAAAGTAGATCTGGAGTCGAGCAGCAGTGATATGGACACATCTGAAGAAAACAGTGACTCAGATTGTCCAGGTCTATCAAAGAGGATAAAAAAAAGAACAACCATCTGGAAAACAGCTCAGCAAGAGACCCTCTGTGACTAACCAGGTAGCTTCAGCTTTAGATCAAACTAAAGTCACTGACAGGGAAGCACCACATCTATTGGCTGCTACTGCATGCTCAATCTCTAGGCCACGAAGTTCGGGACTTGCCTTTGAGTCGCAGTTCTATATTCGCCGAGCGCGAAGATTATATCGAGAAGAGCTTGCCAGTATACGATGAAAAGCGAATTCAACCCAGATCGTGCATTTGTTGTTCATTGGGACTGTAAGCTGTTGCCCAACATCACTGGCTATGAAAAGGTAGATCGGTTGCCTGTTATTGTGTCTGGTATTGGGATAGAGCAACTCCTTGGTGTCCCAAAGATTGATTCAGGCACTGGAGAAGCTCAGGCAAATGCCGTGATCCGATGTCTTTATGACATGGAACCTGAGAACGAAGATTAAGGGCATGAGCTTTGACACCACAGCGAGCAATACTGGACAGAAAGCTGGCGCATGCACTCTCATAGAAAAGGGACTTCGTCGGAAGTTACTTCATTTAGCATGTCGTCACCTTGTTATGGAAATCGTTGCTGAGAAGGCATTCAGTGCCATGAAAATCGCTCCCTCTACTGGTCCAGACATTCTAATATTTCATCGTTTTCGTGACAATTGGCGTCGAATTGACTCGAGTAAATTTGAGACTGCAGCGGATCTGGTAGAGATTTCTGAGTTCAAGGAGCGAGTTATTGCTTTTTGCTGAAACAAGGCTGGAAGCCAAACATCAAAGAGATGACTACAAGGAGCTTCTTGAATTAGTAATCATCTTTCTTGGTGGAGCACCAACTCGAGGAATTCACTTACAGCGCCTGGAGCTTTTCGCCGGGCTCGTTGGATGGCGAGAATAATATATTCATTAAAGATGTGGATGTTTCGATCTCAGTTCAAACTGAAACCAGTAAATTGAAGAAAGGGGTATCTTCAATTTCCTTCTATTCACCTGTGTGTGTACGTCGAGGCATGGTTTCAAGCTCCCTGTCCTGTCTCGGCTCCTGCAAACGATCTTCGTTTTCTTCAACAATTAACTGAATACAGAAACCAAGAAATTCTTCAGGCCTGTACTACCGCATTCCATAGACATCTGAGTGAAATCACAGTTGGATTGGCCTTCTTTGACCCTAACATTGAGTTTGTTGAGAAAGAACGAATGGTAAACAATTTATGTCAGCAACATGGATCGGAACACGACTACCCAAGCTGACAACTGTTGATGTTAACAGGCCACTCAGTTCTTTTATCACCACCAATACAATACAATTTATTCATATCCTGGCACTAAAGGATTCATTCCTGCAGTTGCCATGGCACCGGAAACCTGGAATGAAAATGAAGATTATCTGAAATCACAGGAAGTAGTCAACAACACCGCAGAGCGAGTGGTGAAGCTAATCCAGGATTACAACTCAATCCTGACAAATGACGAAGATCAGAAACAGTATTTGCTTCAAATTGTTAGTGTGCATCGCCATCAATTTCCTGACTCGAACAAGAAGACCAGGTTTGGATAGCGCCGCTGACAGTGCGGAAACGACCATAGCTCATTGATGACAAATCAAAACATTTCTGACTTCATTTTCGGTCTAAAACTTGCAGTTTGCTTACACCAAATGCTATTTAGTTCACCTTGTCACCTTGTGCTGTCAACTCCTGGAGCTCTAGCGATCGCCATGACACACATTCTCCATTGCTTCCTCTTTTGGTTTGGTGTGTCTCATGACGATTTTCTTGGCGTGTTAACAGGGGTGGTTTGCCATTGCCTTCCCCTGAAGCTATTTAAGCTAATAAAGCTATTTAGTTACAGAGTTTAAATGCTGAAACTGTGAATACATTTTCATGCTTTTGTACCGATGTTTGTTTGCCATCAACGCGCAGTGGAGATTTAACGTATTTTTGGTTGACTTGTGCAACCCCTAAATATGGTTCTAATTGGTTCAAATTTTCAGCATGTTAGTTTTCAATAGATGGACTGCAATGGTGGCTTCTAATTTGACCTTTTAACAAAAAAGTTTTTTGGACCACCCTAATGTACATTAACATAAAAACCATTTATATCATACATATTTACAAGCAATGTTTAACATACACATTAACAGATTAACATTGTACAGACTGCCTGAATATTCAATATGTACATGTATATGACAAGGAAACTATGTAGTTAACAATAATATCGGTATTATTCAATGTTTGGTTTCATTGCGAAATCAGGTGAAGTAATGGATGCCAGACATTGATTTAGACTGAGATCGATCGTGTTGAGAAGGTGGATAGCTAACCCTGCCAACAAGCATCGGTGGTTCAGTGGTAGAATGCTCGCCTGCCACGCGGGCGGCCCGGGTTCGATTCCCGGCCGATGCACATTTTGATCCTGTTCGTGTAGGGATTCAATACAGTAATGTGTGTCGAAATCTTGTCTTTGGCAGCTTTCAGTTACACGGTTTCTAAGCAGGGCCCGACTGAAAATTTCTGAATTTTTCATGTTCGCTCTCATCAAAGCGACTGGTCACCGCCCGTGAAGCAGCCAACCGTTCACCACCGGAGGGGAAATGACAAGGCTGCCTCGGAAGCGGAGGACGGTTACGAGGAAGGACAGATGGTCAACTCTCCTCCCGGGGTTAGCTGAAGAGACTGCTCTTCCTCTTCTTTTTTGTCTACCAAAGTTAGGAACAATCAGATGTTTGAAGTTTAAACTGATTGTAGTTAAGTGTCAGTAAGATTATATTTAAAAAGGCATAAATCATAAACATTGTAAAACTAATTATATTATTTTTCATTTTTCTAACGCCCTTAGTGGCATCCCATTAGAATTGCACTAATCATTATTTCCTTTTGTTTATTTGTGACAGACTTTAATTTATGCTTTAATTTAATTAACAGCATAATCTGATTGATGTGCTATTATTGAATGTGTTTTTCTAATAAAGCTATTTGATTTGATTTTAAAAGGTTAAATTGTATTGAAGTTTACAGGCATCGATGTTCACATTTCCGCAGGACTTTTGAGCACTTTGAAGTCTCTGATGATGGTGATGACTTGTATCGAGTTAGAAACGAATAATAAGTTTCATCATTTGATGCCTTTGACAGTTACAACTTAACACAGGCCTACATTTACATATCTAACAGTAGCACATAGCCTGATTAAAATCCCATCTTGCGTACGATAAATATGGGCAGAGTAGTCAGTCAGGCCAGAGACTTTATCTACGTTGCATATAGGCCTTCTACCCTTTCAGTAGGTCTATAGCCAAGTATAATCTGAAAACATTAAGCTCGCATCTGATTTACAGAAGACATTGAATGAGTACGTCTTCAAAAGTCCTCTAAATGCTGAAAGCATGCATACATCTGAATACTTGGTGAACCTAGTTATAATAGACATCTGGAGCTTAGTTGCGTATTCTACTTGCGTTCGTTAAGTATTCAAAGCCGACTACTTAAGTTAGCCGTGTTGCTTTCTAATAATTAATTGACTATACCGACGAGCATAAATTCGTAGATGTGAACGCATACGAACGTACATACGTGCTTACATGCAACTGTACGTTCGTGCGTTAGTGTGTGCCCAGGCTACGTATATGATTATGTACGAACATACCTACAAACGCATGTGAGCAATTACTAAATGAAATATGTAAGTAAGCGGTAAGCCCATGTATATAAGTGCTTATGTATGTAAGTACGTACGTACTTAGGTCCGTGTATGAGTAGGCCTACAGGTGTTCGTACGAATGTGCATATGAACATACATATTTGTACATAATCGTATATAACTTTTGTTGTAGGTTTTTGTAGAAGGCATGATGTGGTTTATTCCAAGATGTCGAAGAATACGAGCTCGTGAAACTCTGTCCCTATTGCTGCTAGTCTCTTTCGTATTTGTGTTCATACAAGTATCACGTGAGTATACCAACATAATTATAGCGAGAATATTATTGATACTGTTAGCAGTTCGCAGCCTAAGACTAATTCAGTTTAATGATTCCTGCTGGAGCTTAATTTCAAATATACGTCTCGAAGCGAATCTGTGTCTTTTTGACAGGTACTGATACTATCATTCAAGTACTAATTAAGTAAAAAAAACTCATGCATTGAGTAAGGGTCAAGAAAGAAGGGCCAAGGTTAGTATAAGCCATCAGCTTTTCTTCGCTCCTGTTGCAAAGTACATGCTGATGCATGACTGCAATTCAATATCAAGCTCTTAAGAGTTCTGGGCAAATAGCCTATGAAGGGGTGTTCAAAATTTTTTGAAGAACAATAAAATACATTCAAAATTTTCAAAAGAACAATAAAATAAAATTGATCACCGAAGCTAACGATCTAATAATTGCAAGTTGATTTTTCTGCCGATATTTTTGCCAATGAAATTATAAAGGGACCACATTACACGGTAGTAAAGTATTCGATAGCCAGTAATTTTTCTTGCCTTCTGTCTGTCTGTCTGTCTGTCGGTCTGTGGGTCTACCTGTGTGTCTCTCAGTCTCTTCATAGGCTATTTGCCCAGAACTCTTAAGAGCCCAAAACCTCGAACTCAAAACCTCTCCACTATACAAGGATCGTATTAAAATACCCAATTGGTATGGTAGGTTATGATACACAATTTTGACCTCGGCCGAGAGAAGGGACCACTTGTCGCTTACTAGATTAGCCGGAAAATGCGTTTTTACGCTAGACCACGAATATTGATTTTGCCTCTAATTAATCAATGTGCAGCTCGGACTCGCTGTACTAAAACTAATCTTATGCTACTTGAAGCGTTAAGGCCATATTTAGGCATTAGTGCATTGGGTAGAGACATTAGATTTTTATGCGATTCCCGCCAAATGATATTTTATATTTTTGTGAAAAAAGTGCATAAATTATGGGCCAATCGCTCTGAAATCTTTTACTCGTTTTACCTAAGGTGTAAGCTTGTGGAAAATGCTAATAGGTCCATTTGCGTCAAGTCGTCCCTTCTCTCCGCCGAGGTCACAATTTTCGAACTGTGCCTGTTTAACCCTTGAATTTTGACCTGGAACGATTTTGACCTTACCTATAGCTTTTGTTTTGACTTGAGCGTATGTGAATAGCTTACGTTTTCGCGCTTCAGAAATCTCGAGATTACGATTACTACAAGGTCCGCTGTTGTTAATGAGAACTGACGACTTGAATGATCTAACAATGAATAGCGAGCATACGTGTTACTTCATTAGAGTGATTATGTAGCGCCCCATCAGAGAAATTTAAAATACGGGTCGTTTGGTTGAAGGTGAAAACTTGACGAGGAATAGCTTACGATGGGTTTACGACATTGGTGACACCATTTCGTTTCATCAAAATATCTCAAGTGTTCTACAAATGAAGGATCCAGTTGCCGTAAGTAGGCTACATCTCACTGGATAGTCGTAGTGATGGACTGTCCTATTGATAAATGGTCCCGCATGTCGGGAAAACTGGAATTACTACAGAACACGAATACCTGGACTTTTATATTGCGTCGATATTCGTGCTCTTTCTCCGGACTGCATGTAAATGACACTTGTATGTATGCATTACAGTTACAGTTACTATTGAATGAAATAAGTAAGGTCTAAGGTTCAAGGTGTCTCATTGATTCTGCAAGTCAAAACAAAGGAGTTACGTGCTTTATTTCTTGTGAAAATTTCTAGCCAACTCGTCAACAGCATTCAACATTTTTTTTAAAGAACAATCAAATAAAATTGATAACTGAAACTAACGATCCTATGATTGCAAGTTGATGTTTCTTCCGATATTTTTCCAATGAAATTATAAAGGGACCACATTACACGGTAGTGAAGTATTCGATATATAGCCAGTCATTTTTCTTTCCTTCTGTCTGTCTGTCTGTCTGTCTGTCTGTGGGTCTACCTGTGTGTCTCTCAATCTCTCCGTCTGCCCTTCGATCTGGCACTCTGTCGGTCTGCCTATCTTCCAGTGTTTAATCTAGACGTCTTTGGGGGAAATGTCCCCCCAGGATTGATGTTCCCCCAGAGGCCAGCAATATTACAATGTAGAGACCTTTAGGGGAGGAAAATCCCCCAGGATACATGGTTCCCCCCCCTAGAGAGATGAATTCCTTAAAAAAAGGTCATCAACCTTTTTGAGAGAGTAATTGGTGTAGAAAAAGTAAAAAATCTGACTAATGACTTAAAAAAAGGTCATCAACTTTTTTTGAAGATGAAATTAGGAAAAGTCTGAAACTTTGTCAAGATGGATGAAAAAAAATCTTGTGTAAATTCTTTGGTCCCACAGAAACCTTGTTTCCCCTCCCAGAAGAGGGGGACTAGATTAAACACTGCCTATCTGCCTGTTTGCCTGTCGGCCTAGCTATATGCAAAAACATGCAGATATGTTATTTTGCCAATCCCTCTGTGTATCTGTGGGTCTGCCTGTCGGTCCATCCGTCTGTGACTCAAGCAAAAATGTTATTTATGCAGCTGATGTAGACTGTAGTTGTTGCTGGTGTTTATCCGCATCTACAGGGTGGGCCAAAAAAGTAACCCCCCCATACAGATTTTCGCTAGTATTTCGCCCAAAAGTAAGAATTTTTAAATCAAGTTTAACTGGCTTAAAAGTAATTCATATTTACGTATAACAGGAAAATTTCACCAAATTATTTCGCACAGAACCAAAATTATATCACTTTTACTGAGTCCACCCACTGTTTTTTGATGGTCCAAAAATATGTGACGCAACAAAAAGTAACAAAAAACGATTTTATTAAGTCACGAAATACTAGCAAAAACCTGTATGGGTTACTTTTTTGGCCCCCTGTATATTTATGTTGAAATCTAGGTCAGTTCGTTCCAGCCATTCATCGCAAATCAGCCGAAGTTCCTGGTCATCCTGGCTTATCAGAGAACTGGGTCGACGTTCCTTGGAACGTTCCTCAGCAAACATCCGAATGTCTTCTACATGTTTGAGCCTATCGACTCGCTCTATGCTTCTCTCTACGGAACAACTCCAGGCTGGAACGTTCCTTCCGACATAACCAACTATCGAAATGGATCCTTGAGGTAGGCAGACTTACGCCTGTGCAAGAAAGGAATACAAAAGTGGGCGCAAGAAGAGAAAGTTATCAATCATAGCCTTTGAGAAGTTCTTACAAACATACATGCATACATACTTATATACATACACACCTACACACATACATATATACACATACATACATGCGTACATACATATATACGTATGACAATGATAAAAATGACAAAATCATTTATTGAAACCAAAGATCAGAAACAAAGCATAATAACGTCTCATAGCACAAAGTGGTGACAAAAGGATGTCCCTAAAGCGATGAACTCCCGCTTCGAGGGACACCTTATTGCCAAGATTATTAACATGGCGCAAGAACCAACCTAAAAAACTTAATTAATTCCTCTAAAGAAAAGAGACGGGAAAGTCCACTTATCTTAACTATACTGCCGACGCTTGGGCAGCAAGAAGGAGAAACCAAAAAAATAAAATAAAATAAAAAGAATACGGTAAACGGAAAGAGGAGAATACGGTAAACGGAAAGAGGAGTTCTGTCCTGTCCAGCACTACATAACCGTTTCATTCAATGTTCCGTGTTTGTCTAACAATACATAAGTGTTTCATTTAAAGTCTTTGTCTAACACTACATAACTGTTTCATTCAGAGCACTTCCGAGAGAGGAGCTGACGATGGTTTCCGAGTTCCTTCGGTCGTTGTTGACCTGCGACCTTTCGTCCCTTCCCACAGAAACGTTCGTCCATCCGTACATCTTGAAAGCCTTCGTCAAGGAGTTTTCCGTCGGCCAGGACTACATGAAGTGCCTTCGTGCTAAACGCAAAGAGATTCTCAAGTGCAGCTCATTCAAACCTTGGCGCTACTGCGGTGGCCGGTTCGGCGAGCAACCGGAGAAACGCCAGCTCGAGTGTCGTGCCCTACTAAGTGACGGTGAATTTCGAGGAAATCATCAGCACCGACGGAAAGTCAACGGTTATCTTAACTGCACTTCGCACTTGCGGGCGTTGATGGACACCGACTGTATTCCGCATCTGCTCGACACCTGTTTGAGTCGACCTATCAGAGTGACCAAGGTGGTTCGGGCTACGATGGACAGCATGGAACCGCTGCTCAGAGATTTACCCAACTTTCGCGTGATTCATCTTCTGAGGGACCCTCGAGGAGTCGCTCTTTCGAGGAAAAAGTTTGACGGCAGCGGACGAGGACTTTACAGCGGGACCAATCGAAATCTCTCGACTCTAAGAGAAGCCGGTCTGTACTGCCAGACGGTTGTTAGAGATTTGAAAGTGAGTTTCGAACTGGAGAGAAAATATCCTGGAAAGATTATGAGAATCGTTTACGAAGATCTCGTGAGAAACGTCGAGAAAACCATTCATGCTATATACAGATTTTTAGACCTTGAAATCCCGTCGATTGTGTCCAAGGGAATTTCCTCAGCAGCCAACAACGCCAGTGGTCTAGCCAGCGCCAACAAGTGGCAGACTGACTTAAGCTTTAAAACCTGCAAAGACATTTGGTCGACTTGTGACGAATTCTTTAGGACTGTTGACTACAGCTGGGAGGTCTAAGAAAGTCGACTGTTCAGACCTTGTTGCTCTGGTTCGGCTGAGTAGTTTTAGTGAAGGTGATCTTTTGTAATACTGATCAGCGTGCCCATGTTGCACATCGGAAGTTGAGGCCACTGAGTTGTAGGTCCTTGAGCCGAAAATGGACGAATCCAAACGTCCTGGAAGCGGTCCAGGACATCGCAAGTCTTGGTCGTTTCTTCCCAATTTTTTTAAGTTCGAGCATGAGTCGGATGCGGCGGAGGTCATGAGGAGGGCGAGAGGCTGGAGATGTGGTTAGAGATGGAGAGATGTGGATCAAGAGTAATACCAAGATTGCGGACAGGATAATGAATTCGGTTTTGGAAGGATTAAGGCAGAGGAGATTGGATGACATCCATTGAGTGAGCGAGCGAGTGAGTGAGTGAGTGAGTTAGTGAGTGAGTGAGTGAGTGAGTGAGTGAGTGAGTGAGTGAGTGAGTGAGTGAGTGAGTGAGTGAGTGAGTGAGTGAGTGAGTGAGTGAGTGAGTGAGTGAGTGAGTGAGTGAGTGAGTGAGTGAGTGAGTGAGTGAGTTGGGTTATTCTGTGATGGAGGTGGAAAAAGAGCTTGGTGAAGGATATGAATAGTTGGATGTCATTTACGTAGAGACGGTGGTCAACAGAGGAGGTTTGTATGAAATGGCTTAAAGGTGTGGTATATACAGGACGAAGAGGAGTGGACCCTGGACGGAGCGTTGAGGGAAACCATAGGAGGGAGGGAGCGGTTACGAACAGTGGCAAGAGGCTTTGACAGAGAAGGATCTGGAAGACAAGTAGAATTGGAACCAAAGTAGAGCAGTGTCAGAGACGTCAAACCAAGAGGATAGTCGTTTAAAAAGTAGGCTGTGATCGATGGTGTCCAGTGCCGTCTTAATAGCGTCGTAGGCCCTGGGGGACAAAGCAATGCACTGCCGCGCGTGGAGGTCAAGCACAAATTAATTGTTTGGGTCTTTTTCATTTGGGGGACCCCTATTATCGTTCGTCCCTGGCGACTGTCCAGTGTGCCCACACCTTAAAACGGTACTGACCAATGTGACCATTGGTGTCGAATACGAAAGATGGCAAGGAGGCAGAGGCATAAGACTTGCTGATGGCTGACGGTAGAGACCAGTTTATTGTAGAGAGATGCAAGTACAGTTTCTGTGGAGTGGAGTTTAGTGAAGCCAGATTGATGAGTGTTGAGTAGTGAATTAGAAGAGAGGTAGTCGTTGACAAAGAAGGATCGGGAAGACAATCATATCGGTTTTACTTCTCCACAACTGCCAAAATCAAGTCGAAGAGTGTAAATTTCTGCACTTATGACTTACATTTAAAGTTGCCTTTACAGTTTTGTGCTAAAGAAGAATATACGAAAAGTCGTACTTTACGACGAATTATTGTCTCGTATTTTAAGACAAAACTGGCCAATTATGCGATTACTGATGTGCTTTCAGAAACGAGCATGTTGCCAGTTAGTAAACGTAATGACTCCGTGGCGCCACGGTATCGATTCTGACTCCGGGTGAGAAGGTTGGGTGTTCAAATCACGTCGGGGTCAACATCGTTTTAGAAAGTAGCCTGCACATGAAACTCTTAAAAAGACTCACAACGAATCTTTCTAGTAGGAATCTGAGAAGCTTCCATATTCGTTTCGAAAATGACGTTATGATTCGAAAAATTATTAGCTTCGTGAATTAGTAAACATCAGTGGTGTAGTCCTAAAAAATGAAGTGGGGGAACGCCTGGAAATTGAAGTAGCAACTGTAGCAAAAAGTGCAATCTTGCAAGAATTTTGCATAGTGTGAGCGCTGCTATTTTTGAAACTGTTGAATGTAAAAAAATAACAAAAAAATTAATAAATGTAATTATGTAAATTTATACATAGGAATTTGTTATTTAGTATAAAGCCAACACATATATAAATATATCTGCGAAAGGCTCCAGTAAGTAAGCAGTTGAAACTGTGAGTCTTGAAGTCTTCTTTGTTCATTTATTTCAGCAGAAATGCTGCAAAATAGTGAGGGATCGCGTTCCCTCCCTGGAAAAAAGTGCGGGAACGGCGTTCCCCCGCGTTCCCGCCCCACTACACTACTGGTAAACATGTGCGTTAGGCATTAGAGTGTGGTACTAAATTTGACGAACATGGAACCAGAACAGAATGGTATAATTGATTTCAATGAAAAAATATTTGTTTTATTTTAATTCTGTTAATTAACAATTTTTAGTTCAATTGATTTCAAACTGCAGAAAAGTTATTAGCCCTTTGTTGATATTATTGATAGCTGTGCTACTGTGGTATTTCTTTGCTATCAAGTACACACTACACGAATATAAAACTGGTACTCGCTAATTCGATTCGATTCGAATTCGAACTTTTACCCCCGATTCGATTCGAAATTCATTTCGACTGAAAATTTGTGATTCGCAGGTCACTGCGTTGTAGCTTTTTTGCCCCGATCGTCTATGCTGGCAAGTTGCTCATATAAGATAATTGTTGACAAATTAATAATATTCAGCAACTAGCACTCGTCTAGCAGTAGCCAAACTTTTCATGTGATGAGTAGATATCGAATAGATACAGTCATCAACGTGTAAAACTCGTCGAGGGGGGGGCGACTGGGCCAGCCAGCAAGTAGGTGGGGCGCTGTGGGGTGTACCATGGGGCTGAAGTAAAAGATAGCTTCTATGGTGCAAGGGTGAAGTAAAACTTAGCTTCTATAACGCCAGACTGCGCTCAAGTCAACTTCTGAAGTGCCGGGCCGATGTGGAAGCCAGCTACTGTAGCGCCAGGCCGAAGGAAAAGCTAGCTTTTGTAGTGCCCACTCTTCCTAAAAGTATATTCGATATCTCCTTGATGGCTTATGTCGAAGCACTCGAAGCACGGAATGACAAGCACGTCTGGTGGTCATTTAGCTACAATACCTCTCCGATGTCAAGAAGTCTCCGAAGACTCTCCGAAGTCAAGACTACAGGGCAAATTGACAAGTTCTTACTATTCTTATTTTGTATGTATTTCACTCTACCTCGCAGACTGATCTTCTCACCGACATTGCAAAGTCAATATTCCCTTGTAGCTGCGAGTTCATAATAAATGTCTGAAATTTATGGCCAGCGGCTGATCAGGATTATGTACTAATAGGCCTATTTATGAATGCATTAATTTATGAATACTTAAAGTAGTTTTTTTAACTGCGCGGACTGCCGTGGCCGAAATAATGAAGGTGCACCTGAATTTAAGTTATGCAATCGTAAAAGTGCTAAATGTTTTTATTGTATTTGATCACACTACGCTACTGTAAAGAGAGGATGGGAAACAAGAAGTAAGGACTGCAGCGGCGCAAACCGTTGCCCTGGCGGCAACAATTGTAATGGCAGGCTACATTAAATTGGCAATTGCTACTAGTACCAGTCGCCCAATCTTTAATTCTCATTTATACTAGCAACTAATAATTTTTAAAGGATCATTCTAAAAACTATACATTACTAGGGCTATTAGGGCCTAAACATTGGAATACTACTACGCCTTCATCCGTTTAGCTCTTTATCAGTATTGATTACCGCTCTTCGTCATGCTAGGATCTTTCGACACGGCGGTCTGCCTGTATGCGCCCATCCACGCATGTCGACCGATACATGTCAACGTAAAACGTTGCATTCACTCAAGCGTGTCCTTCAGTCACTGAGACGGAAAAAAGCGCAAGACTTGCGACAGCTTTTCGTACGGTAAACTGTTGGGTAGAATTCAAGGTAAAGTTCGTTAACTTAAAGGTAAATCAAGCGACATATCACAGAACGTCAAGGTAAGTTGGCATAAGAAAATATATTTTAAATTACTTAATCATATTAAATAAGATGTAATTTATTAAAAATGTTGATCATATGAAATTTAATAAATTAAGCTTTAATTATTTAAAATTTAAATATTTAACATTTATTTAAATGTTAATTATTTAACATTTAGTTAAATTTTAATAAGTGATATTTATTTAATTAATGTATTCAAATTAATTAGTTTGAACTGAAACTAATGCATATAGCTAACGACTTAAAACCCCGCTACAAAGAATGGGATGATTTTGATGCCTTCTATCACGGACCGGACGTTAAGAAGAAATGTATTAATGTATGAACGTGAGCAATTACTAAATGAAATATGTATTATGTGAGTAAGCCTATGTATACACGTGCGTATGTACGTTAGTACGTAGGCACCTAGGTGCGCGTATACTGAATAGGCCTACATGTGTACGCATGTGTGTGCATGTGAACATACATATTTGTACATAAATCACTTTTATTGTAGGTTTTTGTAGATGTCATGATGGCAATATATCGAGGAATACGAGTTCGTAAAACTCTGTCCTTATTGCTCCTTGCTTTTTTCGTATTTGTGTTCATACAAGTAGCACGTGAGTATAACAATATATAGCCAGAACTGACATTGTTTAATTATGGTTCATAGCCAGAGACTTATTCAGTTTCAAGAATTCTGGAGCTTTGTTATAACATGCGAAGTATCATCCAGTGTCATTTAGAAGTGAATTTATGCCTTTTTGGCAGGCACTAATGCTATCACTCAAGTACTATTTAAGCAACAAACACGTGTTTTGAGTGACAATAAAGAAAGAGGGGTCAAGGATAGTATAAGCCATCAGCTTTTCTTGATTTCTGTTGCACAGTATACTTGCTGATCCATGACTGTAACCGTAGTATTTGTTTTGTGTAATAACAAACAAATTTCAGTATCCACCTCTTCAGAGTCTGACTAAATATGAAAGGTTGTCGAACTCATAACCTCTCCACTAGACAAGCATCACATTAAAATACCCACTTGATGTGGTAGGTTATGATGCAAAATTTGCACACTGTGCCTGTTTAACCCTTGGATTTTGACCTGGAACGATTTTGACCTCACCTGACTATAGATTTTGTTTTGACTGAGCGCATGCGAATATCTGTTCCCGTGGCTTCCCTTCTTGGCGCATTAGAAATCTCGAGATTACGATTACGATTACTATAAGCTCTGCTGTGGCTGTTAATGAGAACTGAGAACTTGAATGATCTAACAATGAATAGGAAGCATACGTGTTACTTCAGTAGAGTGATCATGTAGCGCCCGATCAGAACAATCTAAAATACGGGTCGTTTGGTTGAAGGTGAAAACTTGACGAGGAATAGCTTACGATGGATTTACGACATTGGTGACACCATTTCGTTTCATCAAAACACCTCAAGTGTTCAACATGTGAAGAATCCAATCGACGTAAGTAGGACACATCTGACTGCATGGATTGTCCTGTTAATAAACGGACAGCCCCGCATTTTGGGAAAACTGGTATTACTACAGAATTTAAATACCTGGACATTTAAATGGCGCTAATAATTCTGTTGTTACTCCGGTCTAAATGACATATGCATGTATTATTATTATTATTAAGGAACATTTATATAGCGCCCCTTCAAGGTTGCCTATACTCAGGAGCGCTCGTGTATGCCTAGATATGTATATGCCTTACAATTGCAATTACTTTTGAATGAAATAAGTATGGTTCAAGCTGTCTCATTGATTCTGCAAGGTAGAGCAAAGGAGACACGTGCTTTATTTCTTGTGAATCGCGCATAATTACGTAATAAATTTCGCCATCTGGTCATTAACATTCAAACGTGGGTTAAAAAAAAACAAATTGCTCATCGATCTTTCAGCAAACTGATAAACGAAACAAACGATCTTTCTTCCGACTTTTTCCAATAGAATAACAAAGGAATCACATTACACTATATAGTAAAATAATTGGTAGCCGGCCTTGTCTTTCTGTCTGTCCGTCCGTCCGTCTCTCGGTATGTCTGTTTGTCAGTCCATCTCTTCGTCTGTCCGTCCATCTGGCACACTGTCCGTCAGCCTATCTTTGTCTGCGTGTCTGCCTAACTACTGTCTGTCTATCCGTGTGTGACACATGCAGAAATATCATTCTGCAGCAGTTGCTGTTTTTGCTGGTATTTTTCCGTAGCTATTTTTCTGGTTAAATCTAGGTCAGTTCGTTCCAGTCATTCATCGCAGATCAGCCGAAGTTCCTGGTCATCCTGGCTTATCAGAGAACTGGGTCGACGTTCCTTGGAAGGTTCCTCAGCAAACATCCGAATGTGTTCTACATGTTTGAGCCCATAGACTCGCTCTATTCGTCTGTCTACGGAACGATTCCAGGCTGGAACGTTCCATCCGACATAACCAACTATCGAAATGGATCCCTCAGGTAGGCAGAACTACGCCTGGCCAAGAAATGAGTGAAATGGTGAAGGCTAGGAGATAAAGTTATCAATCAGCCTTTGAGAAGTTTTTACCTCATACATACATACATACATACATACATACATACATACATACATACATACATACATACATACATACATACATACATACATACATACATACATGCATACATACATACATACATACATGCATACATACATACATATGCACATATATATACTTACATAAATACATACGCACAAACAAGCGGAGCGCTTCTGAACGGTTCACCCTACTAGAGGCGCTTAATAAATGTTTAAATACAATTCAGCGCTGTGTCACGTACATCAAATCAAATCAAATCAAATCATTTTATTGCTTCCACCAAAGCAAAACGTGTTATGTAACAAACTATAAGGAGTAGTCGGTTTATAGTTCTGTCTCAGAGAGCAAAAGGTGGCCCTAAAGGGCGGTTACTCCCGCTAGTAATTTAAGTGACTGTCAAGTTATGGGGAGCCAGCAGGAGTAGATAGATGAGGTCTGGTGAGGAAGCATGAGAGAAAGCAAAATAAATCTTAGCTAAACTTATCTAATCATCAATATATGCTTAACTAAACGTCAACAAGAGAAACAAGGAAACTGAAAATAGTACTATCGCAAGACACTATGCTATCAGTCCTATAAAGAAAGTATGAGTAGGAGAAAAAGTGAATGGGGAGAAGAGCAGCCCGCGACCCGGCGCGGCGCGCCCACCGAGCAGCATTGGCCAAACCATGTGGTCGCTTCAAGGTCAGTTAACTACCATTCAAGATAAATGATTTCAAATGAGATTCAAATATGTTTATATTTGGAGAGTGACGGATATCGGGAGATATAGTTTCCCATACTTTGGGCCCATACGCCTTTATACTAAAATAAATAGTCGTGAGTTGGCACGAGATTTGACTTGTCTGAGGCAGTGGCATTCCTAGTGTGGTGGGTGTGGACATGAGATCCTGGGATAAAATAGTCACAGAATGAGGAGGGAAGGTTGTTATGTTCAAACCGATATATAAATTTACCAATTTGTGTTAGCCTAAGTTGACTTATATTTTGTAGTCTAAGTCTGCTGAAGATTGGGGAAGTATGGATCCCAAAAGGCACTCCTGCCACCGTCCGAACTGCCTTCTTTGAAGAATTATTAATTTAGTCAATCTAGATTCGTACGTGGAGGCCCAAATAATATTGCAATAATTTAGGTACGGTAAAATTAAAGAATTATATAAATTTAACCTAATCACTTCAAGAAGTAGGTGGGCGATCCTATTGATTATACCTATGTTTTTCGCTATTTTTTGTGCGACAAAGTTAATATGGTCTCTCCAGGAGAGATGTCTATCCACAACCACCCCCAGGAATTTGGTAGACTACATGCATACATACATCCATGCATACATACATAATTGCATGCATACATGCCCTTACGCTCAGACTCACACGCACGCACATACGCACACACGTATTCGTGGTTTCAGGCAATGCATATTCACGCATGCATGGATGTGTATACATAAATATAACTTGATTTTTAGCTCTAGTGCTCATCAGGTTATCGTCTGTCTTTAATACATAACTTGTCTAGCACTACATAAATGTTTCATTCACAGTTCCATCTTTGTCTAACACTACATACCTACTTTATTCGGAGTTTCGTCTTTGTCTAACACTACAAAACTGTTTCACTCAGAGTACTGCCGAGAGAGGAGCTGACGATGGTTTCTGAGTTCCTGCGGTCGTTGTTGACCTGCGACCTTTCGTCCATTCCCACAGAAACGTTCGTCCATCCGTACATCTCGGACTTCTTCACGAAGGAGTTTTCCATCGGTCAGGATTACGTCAAGTGCCTTCGTGTTAAACGGAAACAGATTGGCGAGTGCAACGCATTCAAGCCTTGGCTCTACTGCGGGCGGCGTTTCGCAGAGCATCCGGAGAAACGCATCCGCGAATGTCGTGCCCTACTAAGTGACCGTGAATTTCGTGCAAATCATAAGCACCAACGGAGATTCAACGGTTACCTTAACTGCACCTCTCACCTGCGAGCGTTGATAAACACCGACTGTATTCCCCGTCTGCTCAACACCTGCATGAGTCGACCTATCCGAGTGACTAAGGTGGTTCGCGCTACGATGGACAGCATGGAACCGCTGATAAGAGATTTACCCAACTTTCGTGTGATTCATCTGCTGAGGGACCCTCGTGCAGTCGCCCTATCGAGAGCAAACTTCCACAGTAGCGGACGCGGACTGTACAGCGGGACCAATCGAAACCTCACGACTCTTAGAGAAGCCGGTCTGTACTGCCATACGGCTGTAAGAGATTTGAAAGCCAGTTTCGAATTGGAGAGAAAATATCCTGGAAAGATACTGACGATCGTTTACGAAGATCTCATGAGAAATATCGAGAAAACCATTCATGCTATGTACAGATTTTTAGACCTTGAAATCCCGTCGACAGTATCGAAAAGAATTTCATCAGCAGCCAACAAGTCCAATGGTCTAACCAGCGTCAACAAGTGGCAGACTGACTTAAGCTTTAAAACCTGCACAGACATTCGGTCTACCTGTGACGAGTTCTTTACGACTGTTGACTACAATTGGGAGGGCTAAGAAAGTCGACTGTCCAGACCTTGTTGCTCTGGTTCGGCTGAGTAGTTTTAGTGAAGGTGATCTTTTGTAATACTGATCAGCGTACCCATGTTGCACATCGGAAGTTGAGGCCACTGAGTTGTAGGCTCTTGAGCCGAAAATGAACGAATCCAAGGCCCTAGACGCGGGCCAGAACATCGCAAGACTTGGTCGTAAACTTCGGGGTTTCCACCGGTGAATAATTATGTTGTTTGGTGACAGGGGCGCGCGCGCGCAAGAAACCTACCCAAGAGACGTTATACGCGGAGTTGAACCTGTAACCGCATGATCATTGGCCAACTGTGTTACCAATGGACCATCGCTCCATATAGTGAGTGTTACTAGCTTTTAAGCTATAAAACTGGCCATAAATTGAAAGAAATTTCTGTTTCAGCCAAATTAAATGACTGCTTTGAGATTGCCTCAAAATATAAAGCAGGCTGTAACACTCTGTACACTTTGAATATGTAGTCGTTATCAAAGGATAAGTGACAAACTTTTAGGCTGATTCGAAGGACTTGGTCGTTTACCTTCCAGTTTCCTCCGGTGAGAAACTATAGCCTACTGTTTGGTAACAATGTATGTTAAATGCATATAAATGCATATAAGATACAACATACGACAAACGAGCAATACATAGAAAACAAGAATAGCAACCATATTCTGTACTCCATGTTTTCTTAAAACTCCACTTAAATACAGGTTCGAATTGAAGCAAATTGAATATGTGAACCAAAATAATGACGATAGGAATTCCGGTGCAATACTCGGCTGTTGTAATCAATAAAACACTGTAAAGGGATGTGCAGAGCCACTGCTTGCATTTTCTTCACGAGTGTATCTCTGCAATTAAAAAGGCTATAAGTATGCACACGGTCTTGTAGTTTTCCATATCATATAATATACGGATATATATCTATAATTTCCTGTAGTTTATTGCCTTAAATATATGATACAAGACATTGAAAAGAACAATTATTCATAAGACGTCTGGCATTTGTGGTATAATTGCTGTCGATCCGGGTTCAGTTGGTTTTGATTACAGGATTCGCTTGTCGACAAGGACCTCGACCTACAGCTTGAACATTGGAACGTGTTCTGTTGAGAGAAACAGCGCAGATATTACCTCAGAGCTTTGCATTATAATATTATATTATACTAGCTGTAACCCGTGAAAAATCACGGTATATAAAAAACCATTATTATTGCAGTGATAACAATAACGTCATATTATAGGCCTATAGCCGTCGTCAAAACAACCGTCGCCAAGGGGGCAGTATAGCGACGTCACAATAGTGTTTGTTACGGGACGGACAGACAGACAGACAGACAGACAGACAGACAGACAGACAGACAGACAGACAGACAGACGTACAACGGTTATTATGTTGTTTAATAACTAGTGTATTTGCCCGTCATAATTATGACGGCAGTGTATATCGTTGGTTAAAATGCTCTGATCGCCGTCGTCAAGACTGACGTCACAAACGGTTTCTGTTTCACAATAGAACAGAAACCGTTTGTGACGTAGCGTTTTTCGTCGGACGGACACTATATGGATATTATATAAGAGACTAGTGTATTTTCCCGTCATAATTATGACGGCAGTATATAGTGTTAGAGTATTTGCCCGTCATATTATGACGTCATATTATAGGCCTATCGTTGGTTATCGCCGTCGTCAAGACCGCCGTCGTCAAGACAACCGGTTTATGTTTCATAATAGAACAGAAGCCGTTTGTGACGTAACGTCCTCCGACGGACAAATTTGCATATACGGAAACTATATCTATAGATAAGCGTCCTTGTCACACGTAATTTTATCGTCTGCTCCATATCCGCAGTTTACGCCGTCTTTTGTCAACCAAAGCTGCTTCTACCCTGATTGCATGTATTCTTATACACTGGGGTGGATTACGGTAACGCCATATATGCGAACCCCTCTCACGAAATAACTGACATTAATCCGTTTTAAACGTTATAGCAGGGCTGTATACTGGTAAAATTAGAGGTGAGTACACGCTACCGGTGAGAAGCGGCGTCACTAGGGCTGGTGTCACACTTTAAAAATTTGATGACCTTTTCTTAGGAATTCGTCTCAGAAAAATTGATGACCTTTTAGGAATTCTCAGAAAATTCTTGACCTTTTTTAGGAATTCGTCTCTTAAAAAAGTTGATGACTTTTTTTTAGTCATTCGCCCTCAGAACCTTTCGTTGCCTTTCTTTTTTTTTGAAAATTTCATTAGTCGATGGCTATACGGTCTCTAGAGAGGTAAGTATACGCTGTATGCCCGGAGTATACCCTAGCTACAGCCATGAGTATACGCTGTCTAGAGGTGAGTATACGCTGTATACCCGCGTATACCCTCGGCTACAGCCCTGCATTATAGATCTGCTAATTAGTTGGTTTCGATTTTTTGTATAGGCAAGGCAGACCTTTATTCGAAGCAAAAGCCTGTAACGCAATATGGTTACTATACACATTGTTTCATATGTATTGTTCGTCATGTGAAAAGTTAGGCTACTGCTAGTTGCTGAATATCATTAATTTTCAAAAATAATTATCTTAAATGAGCAACTTATCACCAGAAATGATTGGGACGAAAGACCTACAACGATAGATTCGTTGAGTGTCTTTCAAAGTTTCGTTTGTTGTCTGTTGCATCTTATATACATTTAAATACATTTTACGTAGGCCTACATTGTATCTCGTAGCTTATCTCTTATGCGCTGTATTGTGTAGCTTGTGCATTATCCATGTCACATTTTACTCATGATAAGATCGCAATAGCTTTCGAATCGGCCGAGGTTGAGAGAAAATCACCTTGAAGGCTAAACGAAAATGAAAAATAATTCAGAAGCATTCACTTTGAAAGCGTTTCAACTGAAGGCTGCCACAAACAGAACTCGACACAGATTTCGGTACCGGGTATTAAATCTTTACCCGAACAGGATCAAGATGTGCATCGGCCAGGAACATAGCACACAATCGAGTACTGACAATGTGGAACCAAACTCACAATTAGGCAGAAACTTGATGCGAACGACGGCTTGGTAGGTACGTTCAAAATGTGCATCGGCCGGGAATCGAACCCGGGCCGCCCGCGTGGCAGGCGAGCATTCTACCACTGAACCACCGATGCTTGTTGACATCGTGACCTACTCACCTTCTCAATACGATCGATCTCCAGCATACTTTCATACCTATCTGAGGCCATGTCAAACCATTTTCATATCGGTCTTACTTCTCCACAGTACTGTTGGCAGAAAGCGGTTGCAGAGTGTTAACTTCTGCTCTTGTGGTCTGCATTCAAAGTTGCCTGTTAAAGTTTTGTGTTGAAGAAGAATATACGAAAAGTGGTACTGTAGGCCTACAACGAACTATTGTAATCATTGTCAATGTGTCTCGTATTTAAAGGAAAACCTCGTCATTTGAACGATTACTGATATGCTTTCAGAAATGAGCATGTTCACATTTTGGCTAAAGTGACTCCGTGACGTAACGGTAGCGCGTCTGACTCCAGATCAGAAGGTTGCGTGTTCAAATCACGTCGGGGTCAACGTCGTTTTAGAAATTAGCCTTCAATTGAAACTTTGAAAGACACTCAACGAATCTATCGTTGTAGGTCTTTCGTCCCAATCATTTCTGGTGATAAGTTGCTCATTTAAGATAATTATTTTTGAAAATTAATGATATTCAGCAACTAGCAGTAGCCTAACTTTTCACATGACGCCTTTGTTCGAAGTACAGAAAGACAAACACGTGTGGCGGACATTTGACAACAATACCTTTCCGATGGCCACGTCAAGACAATAGGTCCAAATTGACAAACATTTCTTTCCTTATTTTGTATGTAGGCCTATTTTGCTTTGTAAAGAGGAACGTTACCTTGTGATAACGCTGGCCTAGATAGCTCAGTTGGGAGAGCGTTAGACTGAAGATCTAAAGGTCCCCGGTTCAATCCCGGGTCTGGGCAAAACACCCGACTAATTCCTGGGGGTCGGTAACAATTTTCCCCTCTCATATCGTATAGGTCCATTTTATAATTTTAGAGCCAAAATTCGTATTGGCCGAGGTTAACAGAAAATCATCATGAAACAAGGGAACTGCGAAGATTCGATAACGAATTGGACGGCGATATTAGATTCTATTCGAAAATGATGTCATGATTCGAAAAAATGTCGAGTCATTTTTCGGAAAATGACTAGTCCTTGACGCACTTTTGTTGTATAGGCCTACGAATTGTTTTAATTATTTACTGCACGTGGATTGGTTGTTGAATTTCTGCGTGCAACGTCGGCACGCCACAACAGCAAACCCTCTGGCAAGAAAAGGGTTTATAGCCTTATAGGCCTAATTAGAATGTTATACTCAGAGCTTCCCTTTTGAAAATAGTAGCCTACGCGTTTCAAAAATCGATCGCGCTGGATTGAGTAGGCAAGCGAGCGCGGTCGATATCTAGAGCTTTTGTGTACAGCGTATTTTGCGTATTGTATTCGTATAGCTGCATATAATTAGTGGCTTACGAATGATGTAACGCAGCGTGAGGTGTCGATCGTGTTGTTATGGCCAATTATATTGCACGAAATTAGAGTGATCACTCAGTAGTGATTGTGTCAAGGCATGCATTCACCGCTGCCGCAAGTAAGTAAATTAAAGTAAATTATGTAAATAAAATAAAGGTCTGGCTCCAGCTTCGTCTATCTTCTTGGAGTTTAACTTAAACTCTTTGAGCGACGACCGACGGTGCGACGCCTACGGCTAGGCGAGCGATTAACCGCTCGCACGCGTACCTTCGCACAGAGGCGTAACTTTGGTCTAAAAAGTGTGGGTACCAATTTTCTACATACAGGAATCAAGGCGGAGACTGCGATCGCTGGGAAGGCGCAATTATAAAACATTGATTGGCATTGTTAAAAAATGTGGGTACGGGTACCCCTCGTACCCCTACAAATTACGCCTATGCCTTTGCAAGACGATCGAACAAGGAGAGCGATCGATCGCTATCCTCAAACGAGAAGCTCTGGTAATACTCCACTTAGATGTATGTACGTGGTACAATAAGAATATACTTACTAGCTTACTTAACTCATAAATTATTTGTCTTATGTTTCATTCTGTTAATTAGCTTAATGTGTAGTTCTGGAGACGAACTTTTAGAGAAGATCTTGAGAGGATGGGATTGGGCTGGGATGATGCGGAGAATGCTGCTGGTGACCGCGTGGAATGGCGAAGACTTGTCGACCAATGCTCCGATCGGAACAGGAGGAACTAAGTCTAAGCAAGTAAGTAGTTTAATTGATTTTAAACTGCAGAAAAGACTAAAAGTTATTGATATATTGATGCCAGAGCCGTAGCAACAAAGAACGTGGCCCCCTCCGAAAGAACGTGGCCCCCTCCGAAAGAACGTGGCCCCCTCCGAAAGAACGTGGCCCCTCCGAACATAGCATTTCGTGATGTATCAAAACATTATCATAATGACTTCACGCCGTTCACGGTTATTTTTTGCCACTTTTAGGGGCCCCCTTCCTTGTGGGCCCCCCTCCGGTCGGAGGGTACGGAGGGCGGTCGCTACGCCTCTGATTGATGCTCTGGTATGCCTGTGCAATCAAGCTTCATGAACTGGTATCCGCTGATTGAATTCGAGATTCGATTCGAATTCGAACCTTACCCCCCCCCCGCCCCCTATTCGATTCGAGATTCAATTCGCAGGACCCAACATGAAGCCTAAACTAAAATGAAAAAAATCATGAAGACAGAGTCGAAAGTGTTTTAACTGAGGGCTGACTAAAAAAGACTCGACACACATACCCTACCGGTATTAAATCCTTAGACATGCACGAACAGGATCGTAATCGTAATCTCAAACTTCACAAGCGCCACATGAAAGCCAAGTGCAGGGCATAAGCTTAATCACGAGCGCTGCGCTATCCGGTTCTCTCAAGAGTAGTCCAAAGGAGGCATGAGAACGGTTTCAAAATGGTCCACATAAAAGAGGGGAGGCAGAGCAGCTGTAAACGCGGGCGTCGTTTAGGGCGAGAAGAATTGGAAGGCGGTGGATCAAATGAGTCAGGGTAGGAGTTCTTGAAAAGGTGAGGATCAAAATGTGCATCGGCCGGGAATCGAACCCGGGCCGCCCGCGTGGCAGGCGAGCATTCTACCACTGAACCACCGATGCCTGTAGATAGCGTGACCTACTCACCTTCTCAACACCGTCCTGTCACAGATCCATCAAAAACTTTCAAGACGTCAACGGCATATATGTAGCCATAAGATGTCGTTAAACATTGGAATAATAACCTACAGCTTACTTTCGTACCTAACTGAGACCATGTCTAGCGATTTTCATGCCGGTCTAATTTCTTCGCAACTGGCAGAAACCAGTTGCAATGTGTAAACTTGTGCTCCTGTGGCCTTCATTTAAAGTTGCTCGTAATGGTTTGTGTTGATGAAGACTTTAAGAAAAGTTCTACAGTACAACGAACTATTGTAATCATTATTAATTTGTCTGATATTTTAAGGCAAAACTGTTCATTTAAGGGACAAATTCCTCTCCGATGGCCATGTCAAGACAATAGGTCCAAATTGACAAGTTCTTCCTTTCCTTAATTTGTATGTATTTTGCTTTGTAAAGAGGAGCGTTGCTGGTAGATATCGCCGGCCTAGATAGCTCAGTTGGGAGAGCGTTAGACTGAAGATCTAAAGGTCCCCGGTTCAATCCCGGGTCTGGGCAAAATACCCGACTAATTCCCGGGGGTCGGTTACAATTTTCCTCTCTCAAATAATTTTTACGGAAATTGATAATTGGCATTGACCGGGGCGAAAATACTCGAGTTGGTCATATATATTTCTTCCACGTTTTCTTTGGACCTGGATGAGGTGTAAATTATTAAAGAAATCGAAAGAAACATCAGGGCAGAAAGTTTTCAGTGCAAGAGTTGTGAAGTCGTGGAATAGCTTGGATGATAGTACTTTCTCAGTGGACACAATCACAACTTTTAAGAGGAAGCCATGGCGGAAGATAGGCTATTAAGCATTGTAGGTTAACTTGCAGTGGTTCTAACACAGACTGCACGCTTCTTCTGAACCACTTAAAACCCTTGTTATGTTATGTTGAATCTGAAGTCGCCGCAGCAGCAGCATCTTACAAACAGGTTGTTTCTCTCCTTATCTTATATTACATCTTCTCCAGCCACTCCCTTGCTGGCTGGCTGTCTGCCGTTCAAACTGTCCTTGGACCTGACACATTTAAGCGTCCGAAATGCAATGTTGTGTATATGTATTAAGACAATTCTATAGTGTGATAGGCGATATGTGTGATGTTCTTGCATATATATATGTATATATATATGTGTGTGATGTTCTTGCATATATATATATATATGTATATATATATGATATGCATATATATATATATATACGCATCCATAGGCCTGGATGTAAACGCAAAACACATGCCGTTATAGCGTATGTATGTACAAAATACTGTACATCGTATGGAATGAATACAGTTCTTATAATATATATACACATATGAACCATGAACACACCGTGCATATATATATATATATATATATATATATATATATATATATATATATATATATATATATATATATATATATATATATATTCACGATGTGTGCCTGCAACTGTTATACGTAAATACCCATATATTCGTAGTTGTTTATATACCGAAACTCGGGCCAGAAGTCGTCTCTGAAATTGAGTTGTTCGGTGCAGTGCAGAGTATTGTTAGCTCTTTCCATCAGTTCCTCTCACTCGTCCAACATCTTCCTCTCAGGCTGCGAAGTATACACGAAGCAATAAACCCATCTCGATCTTTATTCCCCTTCCACCCGACGGTCGGTCGGCCGGCCTTCTTAGTCCCTCCCTATCCTTCTTAGTCCCTCCCTGTCTCTTTCTCCCTCCTTCTAAGTCTCTCTCTTGTCCGTCTGTCTAGCTGTGTCTGTCTGCTCGAAAGGCCGTGCCGCTCAGCGCGTTGTTCCGTGTATATGTTCAGTCGAACACATAAATTGTGCACGGATCCTGTCATGCACACATCATATGCATATAAATGTATTTTCACGAATATACATCAAATGGTCATCACCTCATATACCATCTCATATTTATATACAAAACAATTAAGTTGTATGCTATATGCACAGCAGTGATTCAGGCAAAAAAGCTGGTCTAGTATCGGGCAATGCCCGCATTAAAATATAGGTTTACTATAGCAAGAGTTAATTTAATTACAGGGAGGCAATTTTAGTCGCTTGGTATAATACCTTCTATCACAGCGATGTCTAATGCAAACATATCAACCGAAGGCGCACTAAAACCAGGACCAGTGGCGGCGCCACGATTTGAAAGGTAGTACGGCAAAGTAGGGTTACGGCAAAAAATTGGTACGGCAAAAGTATGCTGTTGCTGTACCATCTTAAAAAGTGGTACGGCAAAAGCCGTATCACAAGTAAAGGCGGCGCTGCCACTGACTAGGACAAAAAACACGTCAGGGAGTTCAGTTTAGTCACCGACGCTATATTTCAAATTAGGTCCTTAATAGCCAGGTTGTTTGGTTCGTTCTGGAGGCAGGTCTGAATCCAGGGAGGTTAACCCGAAGAAACAGCATGATGCTACGGTGGATATCGATGAGGGTGGTAGTTTTAAGGTGGAACAGAGGCAGACAGGGGCGTCTATCCCTCCCTAAATCATTGGAGCAACGTCCATTTTCTCCTCTTCTTCCCCCTCCACGTTCCTTCCCCCATAAAATGGTGGATTTACACACGCGGACAGATCCCCCTATTTCTTAGATGGAGCATTTGCTCCAAGGGTTCTATGGTGCACATGTAGACGCCCCTGGAGGCAGAACCAGAAGACGATATAGCTTCAAATCAAGTGAACAGCTTTCAACTGCTGATAGAACATAGGCCTAAGTACATGAACATGTTTTTCCATGGAGACTGAATGGCCTTACCCTGCTCATTTTACAATGAACTGATCGGGTGAGATTTTTCACCACCGCCACCCGGTTGAATGGGCGCCACCCCGTTTGAAGTCCCCGTGTACGAACCGCGCAGGTCCGAGTAAAAAATCTTACATAAGCCACCATTGGTATCATCATCATCATCATCATCATCATCATCATCATCATCATCATCATCATCATCATCATCGTCGTCGTCGTCGTCATCATCATCATCATCATCACCACCACCATCATAATCATCATCATCATCATCATCATCATCATCATCATCATCATCATCATCATCATCATCATCATCAGTTCCTCAAGCCAGCAATGGGTAAGAATAAATGATCTCCATTGTCCTAGGTCATTTGTCAAGTCCATTGCTCCCCTTAGTGTTAGTCCAAGTGATGATAATTATGTCCTCATTTATATTATCTATCCGGCGTAGTCTTGATCTGCCTTTGTTTCTCTTTCCTTCGAATCATGCAAAAATAATCATCCAATCTAATACAACATATACTTGACAGTCCAGAGGCGTCTCTAAACGCGCCTTCTAACCAACGTAGCTTAAACCGGGCCACTAAAGCATGACCGTGCAACACGATCGGAAAAAAGTGCCGACCAACTGCAACGTTGTACTGCGGAGTTCAGGATAAAGGAGAAACGAGGTTCACATTGCGCAGCAGTGGAATTGCAGCCGGTGTAGAACCTTTACGAGGTTATAAAAGGCAATATATGTAACGCACAGACACATACATACTACATAATTATATACAATTTTATACACGCATACATTATTGTAAACATACATGCCCACACCTGTATGTACTTGCGCACACCTCTATGTATATATGTATATCTACATACATGCATACATACATACAAACATACATGCATACATACATACGCCTTAGATACCTCTCCCTCGCTACCCACTTTTGAGGAACTCTGCAAGAAAGCTGATCGCGACCACTTTAGTATCATTCTAAAAACCAAATGACCTTCTACCAACCCTTCGACTAACCAGGCATGATTTGCGCTCGCGTTTACACAGTCGGGTACTCCCTAAATTCTACTCTCTTACTCGACCAGGGTTCCTGGCTAGGATGCTGCAAAGTTAGGTATCTGCAACAACTATTTCGCCTTGTATTCTTTATTTTTTCTAGCGCTATTATTACTTCATTGTTCTATTATGACTTCTCTGCGTAATCTTGTATGTAAAACGCTGTGCGTTTGCTAGCGTTCATCAAAGAATACACTTACTTATTTGACATGTATGCATAGATACATACATACATAGAAACATGCACACAAACATACATACATTGATACATACTTACATACATACATACCTACATACATACATATATACATACATACATACATACATACATACATACATACATACATACTTACATACATACATACATACATACATACATACATACATACATACATACATACATACATACATACATACATGCATACATGCATGCATGCATACATACATACATACATACATACATACATACATACATACATACATACATACATACATACATACATGCATACATACATACATACATACATGCATACATACATGCATGCATACAGTGAAACTCCCTAGCCCTCATCCTAGTTTGAGACCATGCATGCATCAAAACAAGTTTTACTATCAAATTTTGCTGTCATCACAAACAGAAGACAATTCAAGACTATAGAAGTATAATATTCGCAATCGTAATCGTAATCTCCAAACTTCTAAAGCGCCACTCGAAGGCCAAGCGCAGGACACCAGCCTATTCACGAGCGCTACGTATTTGATTACATTCTGCGCTACCGTATTTGCAATTATCAGTGCTTTTTCTGCCGAAACGCTCCAGAACGGCGTGTCGGCACCTTTTTCAGCTATTAAAAATAATTTAGTTTTTTTAAATAAAGGAATAATTTAGTTATTTTAAATTAATGTGACGTCAAAAGTTTTATATGGGAGGATCTTACCGAGAGCCCTCCCCAAACCGCACCCTCTGTTTTTTCTCGGGCTTCGCCTTCCAGTTAGCCCTTCCATAATTGTTCCCGTTCCGGTGGAGTTCTTACTTCATAATCAACATTGTGAAGCCAACACCAGTAATACCGATCAGAAACTGTATTCAATGATATTCGGTTCAAGTTCATTTGTTATGTTCTAGCAAACAACCCGGTATTATTGCCAGGCAATATGTTGTTGTCTTTGGCGAGAGTGTTTGTGTGTATCTTTAGAGAAACTTAAACCCCTGTAGAAGGTTAGAACTCAATCGCTCAAGGTCAAGGCCTGCCGACTTAGCTGCAGGCTGACAGTTCACGCGTTACGTTTTCGTCAAGGTTAATCCAAATGCTCCATCTCGAGTGGGGCAGACACAAAGGCACGGTTGGTTCTCACGGGTACTTTAGTTCCAGAAAACACCACGACGTTTGCGAGGCCAGGTCTATGTACACGAAAAGGCTATCTAGCCATCTCAACCTGAGCTTTATTAATTACTGGAACACTGGTCACTACTGTTCGCGGAATGTTCGTTGCAGGTTCGATAGAAACTGTATAGTAAGGCACACTTCACAGACCACGATGCCGGTAAGAGGATATCTCTCCGACGGATTCTTTTGAAGAACTCTTTCTCGGCCTTTGTGTCCAAGGTTCTGAACGAGAGAAATACCAGACGCGCATGCGTATACGATGAAAACAATATTCTCTTCTCAGCGTCCAACTCGAGCCGCGTCAGAAATTATTTCATCGCAACGGAAATTCGGTTCTTTCAATTACCTCAAACCCATTGTGCACGAATCGGTTTGCACATGACGTAGGCTTGGTTTTCGATCAACATCCCGTCAATTCAGACGACTAAGGGCTGTCGATTATTTTCTTTCTCCCAACTCGCAAACCGATTCGCCATCACACTTCCGTCGCCATTATTCGTTCGTGGCAGATGGCGCAGTGCGATGACGTAGAAGACGGGTGCGGTATCGTTCTGTCTTCTATCGACCAAACCTGATCGCAGCCTCTGTGGCCGCCGGAAAAGTCTGACCTCGAGTTTTCGTGAGCATCTGGGACCTTGAAGCTGGTACTATCAGGTGGTGAACTGTATTCCAAGTCCGTCACCTCTCGGCTGGTGGTTGGTCTTGCGCTGGTAAAACAAACATGGAAGACAAGTCAGAATGCGTAACATTTAAGGAATTACCGTAATCGTAAACTTTACATTTCTACAGAGGTATACTCTACACGTAAGCGAGGGTACCAGTTTGTTCACAGGCCCTGCGTCGCGTCTGAAGGGCCGTAAAGAGATGGTCAAGGGAGGTGAAGAGACAATCTGAGGATGGTTACCAGAGAGACCAGAGATGGGAGAGGACGAGGCAAAGCTCGAGGGTACGCGTACCCTAAAATAGAATACGTTAAAATACGTACGTACCTTTCAAAAAATACAATACGCGTATGGTACGTATCATACACGAAAATTTTATTTATGGTTTACTCGGCGACCCATAGCCTACGTATAATCTGACGTCAACATTAACCGTCATTGAAACCGGTACTTCCGGTAGCGTAGCAGTAAATTCTTGGAGTAGCAGTTCAGATTAGTGTACATTAAGTCAAGTAGCAGTTCAACTGTTCAACCTTTTGCTTGCAGTTGGACTTTGAAGTGCTGCAGCAGAATTGAGCCGACTGACTGACATTAGTGCATTAAGTGCAGTGTATGCTGGATAAACATAGACCTACAATATAGCATTGCAGCAATTTACTACGCTGTATACTGGGTTGTGATTGTTTGCTTAAATTAAATTGAACATTCTTATAATGAGCAATGACGTGGTTAGGGGCCATCCACATATTACGTACGCACTTGGGGGGGAGGGGGGTCGGATTTTGGCGATTTTGCGTACGGGTGCGAACGGGGGGGGAGGGGGGTAACAAAATGTGTACGTACCCAAAATAAATTTCTAATTATGACGTCCACATTAGCCTATTTATAACTCTGTATTATCCTATAGTCGTCCCATGGCATTTTATTACATTATATAAAAGCCATGTGCAGTTATTCTGTGCTGTGAACGACACCTATAATTTGTCTATATTGGCCCTTCAATAATCTGGCCTAAAGTGCAGACAGGCTGCCTGGAGACACTTTCTGCAGCTGGTCATCGGGGGGGGGGGTGCGTCAAACGTACGTACTCAGGGGGGGTGGTGGAAGAAAGTACGCTTGCGAACAGGGGGAGGGGGTCCAATTTTCCCGGATTTTTGTGTACGTAATATATGGATGGCCCCTTAACGTATTTTTGTATTGTTTACGTACCCTAAAATAGGGTACGTTAAAAAACGTACGTACCTTTAAAAAAATAGAATACGTATGGTACGTACCCTCGAGCTTTGGGCGCGGGTACACGGATAAAGAGAAAGAGAGAGGAGGTTGAGAATAATTGAAATGTAAACCGAGCGGTTTAACAATAGCCCAAACGGCCAAAATTTACGCATGGATTATAACTATTGTTACAACAGAAACCGGAGTCTACTAAAGTTTATGGTAACTGAGATTCCGTAGCACAGTGCAAGTTGGTCTAGTTTTGCGGTAACTGAACATCTCGGGCAAACCAGAAATAAACATCCAACACGGGAAGTTTTGTTGCTTTTTGCTCGAGTTGTTTTCTACTATCTTTGTCAAATCGACAGAGTCGCATTCCTCCACAGTTTACTCCCATTCTCTATCGACTGGAATGCGGTGCGACTTCAACACCACTTCCGATCGCTCCACAGCCATAAACATGACGAGTGTAAAGGCAAATATTTGATGTCTACCTCGCTGTATCGGCAAACTCTTTTGTGCACTGTGATATATCGTTGATCGGCGTATCCGCTCAGCTCTCTGTTTAGGCCGAATACTTGATTGATTTATGTATGGATTGACGGATGGATGGACGGATGGACTAACGGATGGATGGATGAAAATACAGATAGATAAAGTGATAGATCGACAGAATATTCATGATAAATAGGAGATGATAGAATGTTTCGACGGATGGAATGAACGTATGGATGGATAAATCACATCGTTTCTTGTGGGATCAATCGACCTGTCGTATTTTCGATTTATGAAGTATTTAGTAAAGGACGAGGCATACTAGTTTTAACTTTTCATCGCCTGCTCTCATCAGGAGCAGAGGAGACAAGACGTCTTCTTGGACTCGATAGAAAAAGAATCACCCTGTTGAATTCCACGAATTCAGAGAACCAAAAATCTGGCTATACCGAGCATGCAAATTTAAACAATGAGTGGAAATCCCTTTGACTCGACACAGCGCTCTTGTTGATGCTAAAAATAATAATGGACACGACACTTAACGAACTGCTCCCTGGTTGTAATGATTTATTGTAACTAGGGGAACCCTATTAGCGGAACGGTTCGTTCCTTTGGGTACTCGCTTTGTCACTGCCTGTAACATGTACTTGTTATTTTCATGCCTATATGTTTATGGTGAACAGTAAAAGCATTTTGATTGATTGAAGCCGAGCGCTTAGCTTTCAAATGACAAGTTCGACATTTGGAGTTTACTATTAGGATTACAAGTTTTGATCTGCTGCACAACTTGTGCATTTCTGCACCCTGGCATGGTTATATGAGCTTGTATTTGGTGACCAATAAAGCTTATGAATTGAATTGAATTGAATTGAATGACCCATGAAAGAACTGATAGATCACACAGGACCCTGGTGATTTCCAAGGCATGGACCAGACACAGAGAACGCCCCTAAAGACCAATAATCACTACCCAGTCGGTGGTGAGAGACACGACCTTGCAAAATTAATGCGTAGGCATATACACCAAAATAGGAAGCTGAGAAGAAGTAGAGTTTTAAAGCTAGCCACGAAAGGCAGTCATGGGTATGAAATGTTAGCGACTTCATTTTTCTTGCCCTCGGCGAATGATTGTGGGTGGACAAGCCTCGCCCTTCGCCGTCTGATACTCCCGCTGATAATATAGGTAAATGTGCTCATTATAGCTGAGTTTGGTTTTAGGATGGGGCATGAGTGGAGAATTCTCCAAAGATATCTCTGCCGGGGTGGCATTTGAACACAGACCTCTCGGTTGACATTCCAGCACTCTAACCACTAGGCTATTTGCGCTTTAAGAGAAGGCTATACATATTAAGCAGATTGCTTGTTGCATTTGCTAAATAGAAATCTCTTCGTTTACTCACATGACTTTTACTATTGGTTCTTAAACCTTAGAACGAGAAAACACATCTTCTACATATAGCATAAGAAGTTTGTACATCACTTGTTGGTTAATCGAAACGGCGACTGAACATGGAAATGATCGACTCACCTCCAGTCGAAAGCATTCTCTTCTTCCGCAACCCGACCTCCTTTCCTCAGTCCATTTAAGCCTCTGTCCCCTGCAACAGCAGCAGCAGCATCCCACTCGGACCCCCTTACTCCCCCTGCTAATCCTAACGGATTACGCAGACTGTTCAACGGCGGCTGTCGATGAGCCCCCCTTTGACTCGGGTAGCGCCTTAACGGCTCCCAGTCCGGATCGTCCACGCGATGAGCACAGTCCGGATCTGGCTCCGGACAAAAGTTTCCTTTCCCTCTGAATCCGTTGTACTCGCACGAGATCTGACAGTTTTCAGCGTCGTAGCTGACCACCGGGAGTCCGGCCATCTCGTCCGCCGCCCCCTCGGGTCTCGTCCTATTCGGACGCTGGTTGTTCAGAGCCGTTAAGTGCGCGCGCTGAACCGTCCGGCTGTGGCGCCGCTTTCGATAAATCCAGAAGAGAAAGACGGACGCGATTACGACTATCGGAATTCCGAATCCGAAGCAGACGATGAGAAGGACCTGCTGGACAGGTTTCACGGCGAGGGCGTCCTCTTCAAGGACTGACGTCTGACTCTGCGACGAATCCGTGACCATCAACACGCTTTCCAGCACCGGTGTGGGCGTGACTCTCGGCCCGATCCATTCGTTGCTAGCGTCGCTCTCGGCACTATCGTACACCCCGACCGGCGACGGCAGGTACCCGTCGCGATGTTCGCAAAAGCTACCGAGGAATCCGTCAACGCACCGACATTCGAACCCGTTGATGAGATCGTGACAGGTGCCGGCGTTCTGGCACGGGCCAGACGCGCACTCGTCGATGTTGTCCGTACAGTAGCGTCCGGCAAATCCCGGCGCGCAGAAGCAGACGAAGTCGTTGACCAGTTGACTGCAGACGGCTCCGTTGGCGCAGGGACGGTTGAGGCATTCGTCCACATCATCCTGGCAGAGGAATCCGACGAAGCCCGGGAGACAACGACACTCGAAGTCGTTGATCTTGTCGATGCACGACCCGCCGTTGAGGCACGGATTTATATCGCATTCGTTGGTATTCGTCTGGCAGTGGTGACCGTCGAAACCCGGTGGACACAGGCACTGGTATCCGTTGCGGCCGTCAATGCACGAACCACCTGTCAACAGAAGAGGATGGGTGTGTCAGCGAGTATACTTGCCTGCAAACAGGTGGTGAAGGGTACTGATTTGGCCGCTCTGGTTTGTTGCCTACGGCGGCGTTCCTCGGAGTTCGTTTCGTTCTACGGTAGCATCGTCGGCATCTCGTGTTTCCCTCGAAATGCGCGAATTGACAGCATCAGTCGATGACTTGTAACAAATGTGTACTTGTTCAACTTTGTAGGGAAGAGGGGTAAGGAACACTAAGAAACAGACAGAGGCAGAACCACAAAGACAGAGAGAGGGTGAGAGAGGGAAGGCGAGCAGAAGAATGACATGTGCAGAGTTGTGTGACCAAATTAGCAACACTGAAGAATCCACGTCTAATGCAATTAACTAACGGAATGATCTTCACGATGTTGACCTGATTACAGTTTTGCTTTGGTGCACCATCTGTCTTGTGTATATTATATATCAGAGCCGCTTCGTTTAGTGCACTTCTGGTTGCTCACAAAAACGCTGTACCAACGAATATCCAACACAGTCAAGCAAGTGCCCGTTAAGAGAGTTTTCAAATGTGTTTGCCTGGAACAGTCTCTCCTGCACTGACTTACTGTTGCAGTAAGTAAAAGTAGGAGATACTGTTCCAGGCGGAAGGCACAACCCACGAGGAGGCACGATGAGCTCCATACGAAATGCGACAGCGTGGCATCTGCATATCCTTCGTGTGCACTATATAAGTTGCTAATTAATAGTAATTAACATTGCCTAACACACCGAAAGAAAGTCATTGCATTGCTCTGGAATCATTGCATGCCTGTCTGTCTGTCTGCCGGTCTGTTTGTCTGTCTGTCTGTCTGTCTGTCTGTCTGTCTGTGTCTGTCTGTGCTGACAATCTGTCCGTCTGTCAGCTTATCTGTCTGTCTGTTTGTCTTTGAACAAACCATTCTGGCATGGGTTGGATAGACATTCCCGGATGTTAACGTCGCAGTTAGTTCCGGTGAATCCGGGGACGCAGACGCAGCGGTATGCACTTCCGGTTGCTGCGCCATCAACTTCCGGTCCTCCGATGAGCGGTGTTGAGACGCAAGTACCGCCGTTGGCACACGGATTCTGAGCGGAGGTACCGCAAGACAGTCCCACGGGCAGCTCGCACTGACGACCACGAAACCCTTTTCGACATTCGCATTTTGCAGAAGCTCCACTCATCTGGAACGATGTATGCAGATAACTCTGTTAGGCTGGTCATTCATGCATGGTTGAATCTGATGATTACACACTTTTTGGGATCACTGCTTCTCAAGCATATCCAGAAACCCCGTTGAGCTTATCAACTTGGATTACATCTATGATAGCAGGGACCCTAGGGACTCTTTAGATGGCGCTATATAAATTTGGAATTATCATTACCATTACCTGTCTTGACAGCACAACCTACCTGTAGGACAGGTGTATTTGTAATCGAGCTGAGGTCGAGCCAGTTGGGGAATTGGACCAGGCCCTATCGCGCTCAAAGACTTTAGATATTACCTAGCATATAATTGGATTAACTCTAAAATACAGTGCAATGACAGCGGATATTGTTTAAAATTCATGAGTAGCCTGGGTCTCTTAATTGTGTCTCTACGCGGTCAGAGGTATAAATAATCACCTCGTTTGATACCACCAAAAATATCTGTCGTTTCTACCAGCATACCGGCACTAAATCCAACAGAAACACTTCTGCTTATAGTGTCTACTCACCATCATTTCACGATGACTGTAATTGACTTAATAGACTACTGTCGTGGGGCTTGGTGGCTCAGTGGTTAGTTCGGCGCCTTGTGACCGGAGGGTTGCAGGTTCGAATCCCAATCTAGCCGCTGCGTATACGGACCTTGGGCAAGTCCTTCACTCGCAATTGCTCGTGGCGCTTCGGCGTGAAAATTCCGGCACAGTATCAAATGCTGTAGTCGGGAGCGCCTCTGAGTAGTAGTTGACTACAAGAGGCGCTATAGAAATATCCGGAATAAAAATAAAATAAATAATCACTATTTCTGAGAATTACCACCTTGCTCTGATCATCATGAAGGCATCATCAGTGCAGTGCCATCATCTCTTATAAAGATAATCACTGGATTAACATGCTATTTCTATCTTCGTCGTCGTCATCATCGTAATCATCATCATTATCATCGCAATCATCATCATCGCCATCACCATCATCATCATCATCATCATCATCATCATCATCATCATCATCATCATCATCATCATCATCATCATCTTCATCATCATCGCCATCATCATCATCATCATCGCTATCATCATCATCACCATCATCATCATCACCATTATCATCATCATGCTGTAGTCGTTGTTGCTTACGACGCAGGTGGCTCCGTTGAGGCAGGTGAACTGCTGACAAGAGTCGATTTCAACGTCACAGTTCTTGCCCGTGAAGCCCGGTTGGCAGGTACAAGTGTAGCTACCGAGTCCCGTGTTCAGGCAAGTGGAACCGTTCCGACACGGTCGATTGTGCGCGCAAAACATCAAATCTAAATGACCCGGAAGTGAATCAGTTGAGAAAATGAATAGGGAGACACACGCAATCACATAGTATTTATTTTTATTTGTTTTATTGTTTTATTTATTTGTTTATATGGAATTTAATGCTAATTTAATAGTAAATAATGGCACCAGTAATTGAGAGAAAAAAATAGCGAAGACTATTGTCATTGCTTTTATTGTTATTAACATCATTATTGGCACTGCTATTGTTTCAGTACTACTGTTGTTATGTGTCACCGATACTGTAACTATGACATTAATTGTTGTCTTATTTTTTATTATCATCATCGTTAATTTTGTGTTTTAGCTTTTTATGCAAAGATAGGAAGATAACTGAAGATGCTAAAAATTGAAATATTGAGGTGACGTAATGCGTGCTGGTTACCTTGGTTACAGAAAAGGCCTCCCCACCCTTCCTGGCAATTGCATTGCCATGCCTTCTCGCATGTTCCGTGTTGGCATCCAGGATACAGTATGCACTCGTTGCACAGTTTACCTTGCCATCCAATGCGGCATCTGAAACCGGTAAAGTTCAGCATAAGCGGGTCGTGTTAAACCCTCACAAATATTAAATAAAAAGCATCGAAACCCCTCACAGTTGGTGTCTCTTGCTGTTAAAACCCGTCCGATTGAAGCGAGCCAAAGGTTACATCTATACCCTCTGTTCAGTCTTTTTCAGTAGGCCTTACCCTCAGGAACGTCTACACCATGGACATCTTGGAGCAAATGCACCTTGCAAGAAATAGAGGGGAAGATCTGTCATTGTGTGTGCCATCATTAACGGGGGAGAAGAGAGGAAGGGGAGGGGAAGTTGCTCCAATGACTTCGGAGGAGATAGACGTCCCTGCCTACCTTTAGCTTCTGGCAACATTATTTCTTATTACTGTTAACTCCCACGTTCAGTCCTAGTCATATGATTGTAATGTTCAATCATAAAACGTATCTGTAGGCTATGCGTTATGGATTCTGCAAATTATAATTATAATTAGTAATTAGTAGACGTTAGTTGGTGTTTAACGACACCGTATCGTGTTCTTAACAAAGATGATTAGCGTAACCCTCCTCCTTTATCCCGTCTTGGGACTAGCACTACCAGAGCACAAGCAGTGGCGGAGTTTATGGCATAGGTGAAAGGCTTTACAATCGCTCGGGCACCTTGCCACTGTATATCAACGTATTAGCGCTAATTTGCCTCAGGTGCCTGGGCAGTCCAATTAGAATTCCTGCCGTTCTCTGCAGGCCCATCTTTATTATCCACTTTCCCTGTACAGGTAGACCTAAGACAAGGTCTGCACTGCACCAAGAAAGCAGTTTTAAACGTCAGAGTAACGGTCCTGTATGCGCAGTTAATTGTGGAAAATATTCCGGTTGTTCATAAATTATTGTGGGGAAGGGGATTCCACAGGCAGTCAGGTTAATCAGGTTGTCATTAGGTCAACATGGAACATTGGCCACCATTTGCCCATAATGTGTGCCAAAGGAGCACAAATTATGAGCCAACTGGTTCCACATTATGGATAGATGTGACCTACATTAGGAGCCAATTGGGCCCACATTAGGGAATAAAATAATGGGTCCAAATTAAAGGTCATATCTTACCTGCACTCATTTGGTTCGCTACAAAATCCATGTTTCTTTTCGCATCCTGGAAGACAGATCGCTGTTAACACAAGAAACAATATATGTATATGTGTGTATATATATATATTATATATTATATATATATTATTATATTATATATATATATTATTATATACAGTGCTTTTTTTCTGAAAAAAAAGGTTCCGGAACGGAACAATAGGTTTCGGAACGGAACAATTAGGCCCTAAAGGCGGGTTAAAATTCCGAAAAAATCGGGATTGGGGTTGGGAGGGGTCAAGATAAACACTGAAAACACTTCAAAACACTGAAATTAAATTAAAATAACTATATCATTGTTTTTACTTTAAAATAAAATAATTATTTTTTAGTAGCTGAAAAAAGGTGTCGGAACACCGTTCCGGCGCGTTCCGGCTGAAAAAAGCCCTGATTATATATTATATATATATATTATATATATATATATATATATATATATATATATATAATACAGATATGCCAGACGCATATTCTAGGTTAATGTTTCACGACCAAGGAATAATTGATTCTTTTCGTTACATCATCATTTAAGGAATACGTGGTCGATTAGCTTCAGTGCTCGCCTTGTAAAGCGGAGAGTACTCTATCGAGCCTTCTCTGAGACGGTTACTGGGTAAGGGACCTTGAGCAAGTTCTTCACTAACAAGTGCTCAGCCCCATCGATTGATGCTTGCTCAATAAATAGTGGCGCTAAATAAATGCATTTTAACAACAACAACAACAACAACAACAACAACAACAACAACAACAATAACAATAACAACAATAATAATAATAATAATAATAATAATAATAATAATAATAATAATAATAATAATAATAATAATAATAATAATAATAATAATAATAATAATAATAATAATAATAATAATTATTATTATTATTATTAATAATAATTCAGCGCCTTTCAGTGACAATTCAGCGCTTCAATGAGGTCGCCTTCCGGGGCACTATGTCGATGTTGCCCGGAGCCGAAGAGCGACCATCTCAACATTAATAAACCTTTCCAAACAATATAGAGTAATAAATAATAATGGTAATAATAATAATAATAATAATAATAATAATAATAATAATAATAATAATAATAATAATAATAATAATAATAATAATAATAATAAATAACAATGTAATTGGAAAGAAATAGATAAGGTAGTTCAACCTATGTCGCTATAGCTGCCTTTCCATTCTCTGAGGTGTTTACTGTGCAGGGACCTTGAGCAAGTCCTTCACTCGCAATTGCTCAGCGCCATCGATTGATGCTTGTTTATCAGACAAAGTCGCTTAATAACTGCGTAACAACAACAATAATAAATAATAAATAACAATGTAGGTGGAAAGAAATCCATAAGGTAGTTTTACCCGTGTCGCAGTAGCTGCCCTTCCATCCGCTCATACAGATTCGCGTGCCGTTCTCGCTGCAGAGGTAGTGACCGAACTTATCGTTCCTGACCTTGCACGAATCGGCGCATTTCGGACCGTAGTAGTTGTCGTCACAAATCGCACGATAGGCATAATGAAGCCAAAACAACGACGGTGAGACTGATGATGATGATGTCGTTGTTGACTGATTATAGTAGTTGTAATGAGTCCAATCGTTCCCAATTTCCAGAGTGTGGGAGGTTCTTAAACGAAAGACGTTCTCGTTGGAAGCTCTTCCTGTAACAGCATTGTTGCAATCGAAAGCGTGAGTTCCCTATTTTTTAAACAGCCCAAATTATATTCTGGTGAATTGTTCTTTTTTTTCTTCCCAGACAATTCTACTAATGTTTAGAATATTGTTAGCCATAACATTTCCTTTATTAGCCAGTCTCTACAAGCACGCGGTCAGTCTTATTATGTAATAATAATAATTCTTCCTCTTTTTCTTCTTTTTCTTTTTCTTCTTCTTCTTCTTCTTCTTCTTCTTCTTCTTCTTCTTCTTCTCCTCCTCCTCCTCCTCCTCCTCCTCCTTCTCCTCCTCATCATCATCATCATCGTCACACAGTACTTGCCACTCAACCTCAAGCTTCTTCTTCGTGTACTTCTTCTTCCTCTTCCTCTTCCTCTTCTTCTTTTTCTTCTTCTTCTTCTTCTTTTTCCTCTACTTCTTCTTCTACTACTTCTTCTTCTACTAATACTTATTCTTCTTCTATGTTTCTTCTTTTTCTTCTTCTACTACTACTTCTTCTTCTAATTCTTCTTTCTCTACTAATACTACTACTTTTGCTTCTACTTCTACTACTTCATCTTTTTCTTCTACTTTTGCTTCTTATTGAAATTAAACAACTAATGCTTCCTTAAGTTCAACCAAGCAAGTGTCTTCTGACTCTCCACTTCTCTGCGTTTCCTAAAATACCTCATTGACGTTCAAGTGATTTATCTTCACCCGGCTTCCACGACTTGAGATCGGCGCCTGTGAGGTCATTTGAGGTGTCGAGAACCTCGCCTTTCATCGCCTTCTTATTGTTTTGGGCGGAATAACCACTTAGGACATTCTCCAAAGTCTCGCGTATTGAGTGCCTGATAGACGGCAGCTTAGCGGACTTCGATTACTGATTTGCGCCTCAATATGAAACGGACAGGTTGAAGACAAGTGGAGGGAACAGCGGCTGTTATCATGACGATTTTACTTCGGACCAGAGGAAAGAAGGCATCGAAAGAAAACCCATTTGTGTCTGAAGCTCTTATCAACGACCAGCGGGAGCCGATTTCTTTGTTGTTGCCGCTATCTCTTGGCTGCGTTGTGAGTTATTGAATGTCAATGTGTGTGGCTTACTTCTTTATGATTGAACGAACGAACACATGATTGAATGAATGAACGTACGAAAGAACACATGATTGAATGATTGAACGAACGACATGTGTCTTTAATTCGTGAGCGTATGTTCAGTCTGTTCATAGCAAGTGAGCAATACTTGCTATTTCATCTTCATCATGTGTTCGTTTGTTCATTCGTTCAATCATGTGTTCCGTTGTCCATTCGTTCAGTCAAGTGTTCCGTTGTCCATTCGTTCAATCAAGTGTTCGTTCGTTTGTTCATTCAATCAATCAAGTGTTCGTTCGTTCATTCATTCAATCATGTGTTCGTTCGTTCGTTCATTCATTCAATCATGTGTTTGTTTGTTCAATCATTCAATCATGTGTTCTTCTTTCATTCATCAAATCATGTGTTCGTTCGTTGAATCATGTGTTCGTTTGTTCATTTATTCAATCATGTGTTTGTTCGCTCAATCATTGAATCATGTTTTCGTTCGTTCATTCATTCGTTCATTCAATCATTCATTCTGGCGGTCATTTATATTTAATTCTGCTTCTTTTTTCTTGATATCAGATCATCCATGGGTTTTATAGAAGATACAATGGCTCTAAACAAGCTTGCTTTTTCGGTAAGATAATTACATCTACCAACCGTTAATTAGTTTTGTTTATTAAGCCATCCTTCGCATGGTACGAATCGAGTTGTCTGTCCATTGCGAAGAATATGACCTCTCCTTCCTCCTCGCCTGATCCCTCCCTCGCTGACCTGGCCTTCTCCGTCCATTTTCCCTCCGTCTTATCATTACCTACCTCAATAAATCGAGCCAGACTCTCGCAGATTAACTGGAGCTAAGACATGACCCGTTGTTGTTATTACAGCCAGGTTTAGAACTGCCAAAACAATAATTTGGCGGAGAGGAAATAATGGCAGCCACGAGGAAAACAACGCGAACGATGGCATCGACTAGAGAGCATCCAGTAATGGAATCGGAGATGCGAAGTGGGATGTGATGTTGTGTATTGTAATGTAAGGCGACCAGTGTAAATATACAGCTCAGACTTAGTACAACACACTCAGCCTCTCTCTGCCTGTTTTCCTGAAAAGCCTGAAGACCATTCTGTTCCATCGTGGTTTCATTGTGTTAGGTCGGGAGTGCCTCTGATGAGTCTATCTTGAAGTGGTGCTATATAAATTTGCAATTACCATTGCCAAAGCTATTACACTATATAGTAACCTTTAGCACAGTACGATTATAATGAAGTACAGTTATGGAAAATACATGTAAAGCAAGAAATTTAACGTAAACAGATATTTATCATCTCTCTGTTTTTTCCTATCTTTTAGTTCAACTGTTCCCTCTCCCTGTCACCTTAATTTAGATATTGGCCTTTTCATTTAGGTCTTGTCCTTTATCTGCCTTTGTCATCCAGGGGTTTGCCTTTGTCATTTATGTCTTGACCTTCATATGCCTTTTTCATCCAGGTCTTGGCCTCCATCTGCCTTTTTGCACTGGAATTGGTTACAATTAAAGTATGAAACCTCTGACAAGTAGTCCTACAGTACTTCTTACAATCACTTTCGTTTCGTCGACTGCAAATATTAAACAATATTTATCAAAGAATTTTATCCCGAATTCTTTCGTCTATATCTCCCTCACCTTCACAATTTCAAACACTATCCACCGCAACCATCTGACCTTAGGTTTTCGCTTGGAACCGACCCTAACGACACCCAACATTATTTTTGACTGAGGGTCCTCCGACTTAGCTTCACTGAGCGCTAGACCTGGGAGTCGACCCCAATAAGTCGACTTGGGTCGACTTGGTCATCCCAAGTCGAGTCGAGTCGTTTCTGCTTAGCGCAACTGACCCCAAGTCGAATTTGTACTAGAAAAGTCACTTGAAGTTGTTTTTTCCACAAGTCGACTTAAACTGACTTGATACACAAACAAATCTAAATTTATCTCGCCAAAATAATGATCGTGAGGCCATGGCAGCATATAAGCAGTTTTGTAGTGTTTTGGCAAAAATGAATTAAGCATAGACCTACCAGTTCTAACTTCTACCGCATACTTAGGCTGCGATATTATTATGAACAATGTTACCAGCCATACGGTCATCATACGAATACCCAGTTAGTCTTCATACGATACATTGGGCCTTCATATGGAATAAAATACCATCACAAATAAGCAACTATACCCAGCCTACGATCGTTCAAGCAAAAGTTACGGTCTTCCGTGTTCGAGGAACACTAATTGACGGCCCGCAGCTTAATCAACTGAAATTCAGTGAGCGTGCACAGGTATAGCTTCAAGATGTGCTCTCGAGTCCTTTATATTTTTATGTTACTATTACATACCAGAGTCTTTAGTTAAGTATAATGTTTTCCATCAAACTGTATTACTACCCAGGTGGCCCTGGTAGCGGGGTCTACTGTCTACGACCCCTTTTGGGTCTCCTGTGTAGCCAGATTATGTTAAATGATTATAAGCATTATAAGAAAAGATGCTTGCCCATCATATATGACGGGGAGGGAGAGGGAAAGGTACGGAGGTCGTCGAACGCAGTGATAGAGGCAGAGGGATGGAAGGAGGAGTGAGAGGGAGGGAGAGGGAGGGCGGGAGGGCGGGAGGGAGGGTGACACAGACAGGCTTAGTAACCGCTGTTTGTCCATGTGTCAATCCGTCCGTCCGTCCGTGCAGGTGTGCGCCCGCACGTCCACCCGCCCAGCGTCGAGTGTCGGCGGGCCGGGCCAACTTCGCTCGCCCACGTGATATGCCGGTCTTAGGGAGGTCGTCGCAGTCACATTCCAGACATTCCAGAGCGTTTTTCGAAGGACACACGGATCTGGAAAACTATTATAGAGATTATCGACGCCGGTTGGGCTAGAGAGTTACTTACTCATTTTTTATCGGTTTCGTGACGATTTATTTATATAATTTGTGATTCTATATTAAAACGTCACACGTACGTTTCATAAAAAATGGCGAATCGAAATGTTAACAATTTTATTCATCAGGTGTTGAGGTCTCATTACTCATTAGTAGGCCCTATATGAAAGTAAAGCTTGCCACGCAAAACTGGCTTGACAGTTGTATTATTAGCCGTACGTAATCGTTATTACAATGTCAGAAGTCGACTTTAAGTCGGAAGTTGGTTGTTTTTCTGCCAAGTCGGATCAAGTCGTTTTGGCTCCAAGTCGTCGACTTCAAGTCGACTTCAAGTCACTTTGGGGTCAAGTGGGGTCAGATTGGCTGACCAAAGTCACTCCCAGGTCTACTGAGCGCTGAAGAAATTCAGAGGATTTATGTCATGGCGCTTGGAATGCCATCAGGTCTCGGGTCAAACAGAGACGTTCCTTACGAGTGGCGCTATATAAATGTCTGATTGCGTTACATGGTTCGTTTGCAGGTGGTCTCCGGGATTTAGGGTTAATTTCGGGGAAGTTGTCATCAGGAGCCAACACCTGTCGGAGCAGCAGGTGTTTCGAATAGCAACCTGTTCGGTGGTTTAGAGTCAGCTCATAGTGTGTACAGACTTACTGGCCTCGACCACGTGGCCACCTGCGTCAGAGAAGTAAAGGCTCACAGTCGAACCATCCCGCAGTCAAGCACCTTGGGGATCTAGGCATTGTTGTCTGTTTGCCTATGCGTGGTTATGTATGTGTTTGTGTCTGTGTATGTGCATTGTCTGCGTCAACCTCTCTGTGTGTGCCTGTCAGTAAATCTATCTGTCTTGTCTGGCTGGCTGTATATCTGTCTTTGACTGTTTGTCTCTGCTAGGGTATGCAATCAGCCTGGATATCAAGGGACGTAGAGACAGCGTGGTACTGCGCATCCAAATCCTTCGCCTTGCAGGTGTTCCAGCCTCAATCCTCAAAGGCCTGGGCATTCCAAGAAGTCCTAAAGAAAACTGCACACACCCTAAGTAGATGACATTTAACTTTTACAGTGACCAATGGTCCAATCAGCGTTAAAGACTCAAGAGAGAAGGAAGCCTTCCTTGGCAGAGTGCCTGGAGTAACAAGATGCTCTATTCCGTATCCAGGGGATGGAGACTGGAGAAGTGATGCAAGGGATGAATCCGATATGGCCTGCCTCCGCAACCACTGGCTCTTTTGCAATCGATCATCCGGTGAACTAGTGCACACACGCAGAAGCGTTCTGATGGATGGGTGCAGAGGAAACAGGAGCTCTGAGGTGGGGGGAGGGACCGATGCGTGCCGATACACCGATAAAACCCGCAGTGAAGTCTGGTCATTGGATTGAGTTAGATTGGAGGAGGTTTCCCCCAGGACGTGTACTGACGGGAACTACTTCTCGGTATGCGAAATGCGCCAGGTAGCTTCAAAGGCCTATGTCTTTCACTGTTGTTTCGTAATCCTATGTCTATCACTCACTAGTCTCTGTTCTGCGTCTATCTCTCTCTTTCCTCCGTTTCTCTCTGCGTCTCTCTGTCTCTGCCTCGCTCTCTCTCGTCCTCTCTCTCGTCCTTCTCTCTCTCTCTTTCTCTCTGTCTATTTCTTTTGTCTTCTCTCTCCTCCACACACAAATCATTTGAACTTTTTTTATAGCTTTCTTTCCTTTTTTCTTTTGTTTCTCCCCTCCCTCCCCTCTGCATCCCCACCCTCCTCGCTTCCTCACTCTATCACTCCCCACCTACCTTCCCTCTCATGCTCTCTCTTTCTCTCTCTCTCTTCTCTCTTTCTTTCTCTCCCTCTCTCTCCCTCCCTCACTCCCCTCTCTCTCTCCCTACCCATCTCCTCCTTCCCTCCCTCCCTCCTTCCATCCCCTCCGTCTGTCTGTCTGTCTGTCTGTCTGTCTGTCTGTCTGTCTGTCTCTCTCTCTCTCTCTGACTCAATCTCTGTTGCACACCTGCACATCACTCGAACTTCCATCTGTTTCTCTGTCTCTGTATCTCCCGGTATTTCTCCTCACTTTCCTGTGTCTCTTCATCTCTCTCCCGGTCCCATTTGCAACTGCCTTGACATTTGGACACTGCCTATACTTATCGACTTTCATGTTATTCTCCTTCGTCTACACCAGCGGTTTTCAAACGGTGGTACGCATATCACTAGTGGCACGCCGTGTTGTTTCTAAGTGGTACACGAAATTTTTTTAGTTTAAATTTGCGATGAATTTATGCCCATCTTTCTTTGATTAGCTATTGATTATTATGTCACTATTCTACGTCCACCATGCGCTTCTTTTTCTTTAAATTTTCTATGAGTGTATGCCCATCTTTCTTTGAATAGCTACATGCGCTTCTTTTTTCTTAAAAGTTTAAATTTTTCTATGAGTTATATATTAATTTTAAAGTTTTTCTAAATACGGTCCTACGCTAAATGCAAGGGGACTTCGCCTGTTGTTTTTGATCTGACTGCTGGTGGTACGCCAACATCCGATTTTGTTACCTGATGGTACTCAGAGGCACCTTAACAGAAAACGGGGTCATAGAGGCAACTAACCCTAACCTTAACCCTTGAACTGTCAACACGTAAACTGCAGCAGACGGCCGTTGCGGCCTGTTGCTAACAAGTTTGATGTTATTTTCTACAAAGTCAAAATGAATTATTAGCCCAAATGAAGAAAACAATAATAAATTACAATAGCATACATTTATGTGAATGATAAGCTGTAAAAATAGAAAATATGCAGGGCTGTAGTCGAGGATATATACGCGGGTATACTGCGTATATTCACCTCTTGAGACCGTATACTCACCTCACAAAATATTTATATTTATTTATATTAAAATACTATAGGGTATACTCACAAAGTACTGTAGCATATACTCACCTCTAATTTGCTTAGGAAAACTAACCGGTAGCGTGTACTCACCTCTAATTTTACCACTACAGCCCTGAAAATATGTTACATTTAAAATTCATGAATGTTATTTTTTATAATTGAAACAAAATATTTTCATTCACTTCTGGTCCTCCGAGATTTGAGGACCCTAAGGCTAGTACGCCTATGCGTTAACGCGCTTCTGGTGGTAGCCTACTATAAAAATAAGGTTTGAAAACCGCTGGTCTAGACCGTACATTCAAATCAGTGTACAGCATAGATGGAACGCTGTCACCGACAACTTCGGATATTCAAACTCTCAAAATCTCCATACGGGAGATATCTTTTCAAATCCTCAGAAACTTCACATTATTATTATTATTATCATCATCGTCATCATCATCATCGTCATCATCATCATCGTCATCATCATCATCATTATCATCATCATCATCAATTCATCATCATCATCATTATTACTACTACTACTACTACTACCAATATTACTACTACTGCTACTACTACTACTACTACTACTACTACTACTACTACTACTACTACTACTACTACTACTACTACTACTACTACTACTACTACTACTACTACTACTACTACTACTACTACTACTACTGCTGCTACTACTACTACTACTACTACATCACCATCGTCATCGATATCAATAATTAATATTTTGAGGCAGAATTGAACTGACCTGAGTGCGATGTCACGCTGACGTCATTTCCGCCGTATGAAACCTCAATCGTCACTGTGAACATACCCTGAACAAAGAAAGCTTCGTTTTGGAGTAAGAATGTGGAGTCCTGGTTTCATTATGATGTCTTAATTGCTCTCTAATTAGCCTATAATTATAAGCTTGTCGATGACTCTTTTCCAACAATTTTACAACCTTATAGAAAAAAGCTTTCTTTCTGCAACACCGCAGCCCAAAAACGCATAACAGTTTCAACCCTAGAATCGATCAGACCGTAAATCTGTTTTGGAGTGCCGTCGATGGAAACTTAGCGCATTATTATGATAGTGCTATAGAAGTTCTAAGGTTATGTAAGAGCTTAACAATATCGCATGCGAATACTTCTACAAAGTAACTCGCTTGCTACGGAATACTATTGTATCGTGTTAACTACACTCTTGTCGATGTGCATCAGGTCAAAACACTTCAGCAGATCCTAGGCCAAGCCTGAGTTTCGTTTTTTGTGTGTTGTGATGAGTTAGACCATTATGGATTTCTTAGAAGCGAAGATGAAAAGAGAAGGAGGGTGTGGTGGAGGGATGTGCTGAACGAGATATTGCCCGTGTGCAATTGTTTTCCAGGATAGCAGTGCCGACAAAGGGATGCCTGCGAAAACTCGTACCACAAGGAGCAGGCAATGGGACCTAGAAGAATGGTGGGAGGCCGGGATAAGGGGAGTAAATAGAAGCTTCAGCCTTTGTTTTTCTTGGCCGTGGCTAAATAACTAGCTTCGGCGGCTTTGCAATTATTCTTTCCAGAACCATCTACCACTGCTTCAGTGCCACGTGACCAAAATATAATCTGGAGAGAAGCACATCCTTGACGGAGAGGCTGGAAAAGAAAGTAAGGTGTGCGGAGAGCCAGGTCTCCTAACCATGGAAAGGAGCCTCTCATTGCTCGCAGTAATTTATCTGCTAAAATTAAGCTGAGATTGGTGAATTAGGCTAGATAAATTATCATTATTATTATTATTATTATTATTATTATTATTATTATTATTATTATTACTTTTTATTGTTTATACTGTATTATTATTATCATTATTATTAGGTCTATTTAGCCTTTCATGTTCTGAAGACCAAGACGAGTATCATATCGAGTAGCAACATACCAAGGGGTCTATCAATCTTTTTTAAAACTTCCAATGGGCCTGCCTTTTAGGATGAGCTTTCTCCGTCCGTTCGTTCTTCTATAATTCTCTCAGGTAACGTCTCTTCCTCTTTTACCTTTCTTAAAACTTGCTTTTCCTCTCGGGGTCTCTCGCATTACAAGGCTAGCGCTCTAACCAATCGGCTACCCTGTACACATAAAAGCGACTTTCGGACTATGCACCCATAGCGTAGGGACGAGCCAGTAGAATAACGTTGACTTGTAACGTGTTGTGGAAACGCTCCACGGAGGAAAGCGCCACGGATGTGGAATGTCGATCGCACGATTTGTGTTAGTGTCACTGGTAATCGCATCGTTACTGTGATTTATAATTATACTTAGTGGCAGTCACAGTCGGTACCAGCGTTCGCTCTAAATTTTTTCGCTATGTGAGTACTGTTCTACTACCTCAGCAGCATCTGGTTGGGTCCTGAGCCCCGTCTGTACAAGATCGCTGATCTGTTAGGCCTAAGATACTAAGAAGAAGGAAAAAGAACAGCCCCTAAAGCCAGCTTGAGAGGCAGCCATGGGTACGAAGTATTAGCGACTTCATTTTCTTAGCCTCGGCAGCCCAGAATATTATGTGGGCCGGATGAAGTGACTGAACTTCCAGCTGGACATTTACCAAACAAAGCAAGTCGTATACTTTGGAGAATGGTAGAAAGGTACCTTGTCTTGGTCTCTAGAACATGAAAGGCTAAATATGCCAACAGCTGTGACAAC
>OY744613.1:13074060-13079060 GCA_963556255.1 Allolobophora icterica
ACATACATACATACATACATACATACATACATACATACATACATACATACATACATACATACATATACACACATACATACATACATACATACATACATACATACATACATACATACATACATACATATTACATACATGAATACTTACATACATTCACACATACATACATACACAAACATACATACATACTTGCATAGTTGCATACATACATACATACAAACACACGTTCACACATGTATATTCACAAATGCGTAATGAGAGATGCCTTACTCACCGGCCAGGCGAAGTTGAAGGGAAAGCTGAACGTATTGGTCGAGGATTGTTTCTGGTTCGACTCCTCACTCGGTGGCTGAGGATAGGTGGCGCTGGAGCATTGCGTGTCATTGTCACTGACCTTGTGGCTGAGGCAGACACGCAACGATGCCTGGCAGATGGAGCGTGGACAGAGGAATGGACGGGATACAGAGGATGCCGTTGACGATTGGGAGGATAGGAAGGATGGAAATGAGGATGAGGATGAGGATGGGTTCTTAGAGGAATCGTTACATGTGCAACGCGTTCCTGTGATCCTCTGCAGTTGTTGATCGTTGTTGTAAGATAGCAGTTGCAACTGGAAAACCCCTTCGCTCGAGATCTGTTTAAAGACCGGAAGTAAACAACTGATCACGTGACAACACTGACTCGCTCTTGTTGCTCTTGTTGCTATTGTTGGCTTTATTGCTATTGATGCTATCATTGCTATTGTTGATATTTTTGATATTGTTGCCTTTGTTGCTATTGCTGCCTTTGTTGTTGTTGTTATTGTTGAGTTTGTTGCTTTTGTTGCTATTGTTGCCCTTTTGCTATTGTTGCTACTGCAGCCAGTGCTCGAAATGGAAAATTTTACGAAACGGAACGCTAGTCAAAGATATGGGAGCATTCACGTTAATTTCATAGTAGGCCTATTTTCCACAATAATTCATTTGACGAACCGGAACGGAACGCTGACGAACCGGAACGGCGTTCCGGTGCGTTCCGGTCCATTTCGAGCACTGACTGCAGCTTTTGTTGCTATTGTTTACTATTGTTTCTATTACTGTATCGTTATTGCTTTGTGTTCGCTAGTCCTACCTGTCTCATAGCAGGATAAATTGGAGTTAGTAATTTTTCTCGCGCAGGCGTCTAACTCGCAAAGCAGCAACCGATGCTTTGTGCATTGGAAACACAAAACACAAAACAATATACAAAACAGTATATATATATATATATATATATATATATATATATATATATATATATATATATACATAAACGTAGACGCTGTATTTTGGTAAGGTATCTGGGAATTTATAAAGCGCCTCTCACAATGCGAACTATTCAGAGGCGCTCTCAGCTTGTGAGCCTCGCGGAATTTTGCTATTACTGTATCATAATTGTTTTTTTTTGTTTCGCCCTTCCGATTAGAATTTCTGTGTGATTTGGCCGCGTTAAAAATGTTCATACTAAAAATAATAATAACAACGTTTATTACTTATCTGTATCTGTATCTTAGCTGTATTCGTTTCGTTATATTTGTTATTAATGGGATAGCAGAGCATAATGAAACGCCATAGGAATCTTAGAAACGCAGCTGTGAAGAAACTGGCGGACTGGTTTTATCGAACATCTGTATCTAAGACAAGGCCAGAATATAATTGCTCATCAATCTCGATTTTTCTTTGCGATAGATGACGCAACGGAGGGAGTCGAAGGCGAAGTGGTTCTTTATGGACGTACCTACTGTACACAAGTGGCGATTACTCGGAAACCTATTCCAGTGTGTGATGGGCCGTCGACCGCAGAACGAGGCTCTTCTCTCTCGACCCTCGTGCCGTTGTGTATAAGTTCGTAATGGATAGATTTGCGACCGGAGAGAGACGAGACGCATCGGATCTGTTCGCCATGTTTTTATTTATACGGCCGCTGCGCCGGTTGGTGGTGTTGCGAAGGACGGCTTGTTCTTGTTATTGTATTTTGTGCGTCTACTGCAGCTCACTTGCAGATTTCTTTTATGAATCCAATATCATTAGACAAAAGGCAACAACGACGTGCTGGTCATGTATACAAGATGAGATAAGATAAGCTAGCGTAAAGTTAGGTAAGTTAAGGTAAGGTTAAAGGTTAGGTAATGGTAGAGTCATAAGTTCCCTAATTAGCCACACGGAACATATCACACGTTTTGTTGCATTCAAAATAAGTATGAAGCGCCTATCGAGGGGTGTACGATTTCGGTGCTATGTTATGCAGGGGCGTCTACACCATAGAAACCTTGGAGCAAATGCTCAATCCAAAAAGTAGGGGGAAGATCTGTCAGTGTGTGTGTGCCACCATTTTAGAAGGGGAAGGAAAGGGGAGGGGAAAGCGGGGGAAAGGGACGTTGCTCCAATGACTTAGGGGGGATAGACGCCCCTGATGTTATGCAAGGTTTATGTTATGTTATGTTACGTTCATGCTGTGTTATGCTGTGTTAAATTATTTTGTGCTATATCAAGTTGTGTTATCTTTAGACTTTTGGCATCTCAGGTGGCTTGCAACAACACAGTTATTGGCTACCCCAAAGCGCAGAAGGATGTGAAGCGGAAACTTTAGAACCGCGAACCACTTCAGTCATGGTTCACATGCCAAGGTCAAGGTCCTCGTCTATGTCTCTAAGGCTCAACTTTTATGTGACTTAATTCTTCGCCCTCACACTGCTGTTTCTCTCCGTCCTCTTCGTTCATCTGACCGTTTGGACCTCCTCGTTCTCCGTGTCAGGACTTCTCTGGCTCAATCTAGGTCTTTTGTTTCCATTGGCCCTGCCCTTTCGAATGAGCTTTCTCCGTCCGTTCGTTCTTCTATTCTCTCAGGTAACGTCTCTTCCTCTTTCACCTTTTTTAAAACTTGCTTTTTCTCTCGGGGTCTCTCACACAGGGAGCGCTTCTGAATGGCTCTCCCCCTAGAAGCGCTTTATAAATGCACGATTACAATACAATACAATACAATATGCCATCCACAAAATTTGTCGTATTTCAAGACGTCGAGGCCTTTCTATCGACAACCATTAACAACCAACACACTGAATCATCTTGGCAGGTTTTGAACGTATCTGCGCAGATACGAACAAGTTCAGCAGTTAAGAACACAATTTAGAAGGTGTACTCAGGCAGCTTTCACTTATACTGCAAACAATAGCACTTACTGATATCATTCAAAATGCTGATGAGTCTCCTAGAGAGCATATTATGAGCAATGCACCTATCGAACACGTAGTTCTCCAGGAACGCCGCTAGAGAGTACGTATCGCATAAAGTCCACCAGATGGTGCCTGTACACGTCATAAATGGAAGCCATTTAATTGAAAAAATGCGCCGAGCTGAGTGTTACGGGAGTCTCGCCATACACGAATATTATTCCAACGAAGCATTCTAGCCAGCAGCGTCTCGATAGCGCTAATCTTCGACCGAGCCACCTTGCAAACCACCTATCGACTAAAAGCGTTGACGAGTCATTTCATGGTGCAATAAAGAGACTGCATGAACTATACATCAAGAGCTACGAATGTGATAACCCTAATTTATAACCACCATGCGGGTCACGTGATTACGCCACTTCAAAGCGTCGGCAAATCTTTCCGTCGTGGATCAAGTAACGCATTGCGCCTTGCAGCCACCATCTGCGAATGGAATCCCTGGATTTCATGTAGAGGAGCAACATAAATTTACGAATTTATTCAGGTGGTATCGTGTTAATGCTGAACAAATAAACGGCTCGAATTGCTCGGTGCACTCGATGAACCCTGGTATAACTCGTTTGTTTGCGCAACTCATTATACCTAATATATTCAGTATATCTTTATCACTAATAACACATTCGTATAGGCTATACATACATATTCATGTATACATACTTGGACACTTACTTACATTGAAATATGCGAACATATAAACATAATTCATATATTATACATATATTAGGCCTATACATATATGCCTTCATACATATATACAGTCATACAGGTACATAGCCTACATACACAATCAAAGATATATAGATACATACATACATATACAAACACATATATACAAACATATATAAATATATACATACATACATACCTTCCCATATACATACATACATACGCATACACACACATACATGCATGCATACATACATTATATACGTACATACACATATACACACATAAATATATACATATATACACATTTACATACACACATACATACATAGTACATACATATATGTGCACGGCATACATGCATACATACATACATAAGGACCTACATGCACACTAAATACATACATTACATACATGATCTTCTTGTACCACGAGCCAGGACCTCTATGGCCAAAACTCGAGCCTTTTCTTGCATTGGTCCTGCTCTATGGAATCAACTTCCTCCATTGACACGTGCCTCTTTATTAGCTGGTGGCCCAAGTGCCTCGTTCCGCTGTCTTAAAACCTCTTTCTATTCACTGGGTCTTTCGCACTGGGAGCGCCTCTGATTAGCGAATACTGTGAGAGGCGCTTTATAAATGTTTAGATACAATACAATACAATACAATACAATATATACACACTACATGCATACATTACATAACACTACATACATACATGCGTATACATACATACACACTACATAATGCATGCATATTTATACATATATACATATATCATTCTGATAACGTTTACTAGCTTCACGGTGTAATTTAGCGAGTTTTCTACTGAGGTTTCTTTTAAGACGTTTGAACGTGGAGTGAGGGCCAAGTCGCTCTAAGCAGTGCAACATTGATGTCGGCCGCGTCTTTGTAGACCAACTGTAACAACATAGACGAGTTACGCCTGTGGACGTAACGCCAGATAAGAATAGCGTTACAGGTCGATTACTGAGGAGCCGATTTAGATGTAACGCCTAGAGGAGACATTCGAAGAGATTCTCAGGAGTTTCGTGTATATACATGCATGCATAACTATGTGTGGTATT
>OY744613.1:13084060-13129060 GCA_963556255.1 Allolobophora icterica
ATTATATCAAACTAAATGTAGTAGGTCTAGACACCATGATGTACACTGTAGCAAACGCAGTCTAGATTTTCTATATAAATTAATAATTACATTGTTTTATTTTTACATTTAACATTTTGTGTGATTGTATCCTACATTTCAATGATACCAAATCTAGTCTGCAGGATATAAAAAAAAGCTAGAAGTAATTGGTGACAAGCCAGTTTTATGGATTTTAGTTAGGTAATAACATGCAGGAAAACATACTAAAACCTGCAAGATGTATCTTGCTGGCAAAATAAGATATAGCACAAAATAGCCCAAAAATAGCCCACTTGTGAAAATGACACATTTAAGGCTGTATCTCTGTGTAAAATTGGCATATTTTCATGATCTTGGTGTCTATTTCTATATTTATAGGGTCAGGTAACCGAATGGTAATGGAATTAGGGTGCTGGACCTCATGGCTTACAAAATCGACATGGTATGAACATAAAAAAATGGAAAATATTGGCGATTCCATGTCAAATCAACCAAATTTTCAACTAACATTGACATGACTGACTCAGATTTACATGAAATTTTGCCCACTTGTTGGGTCACATAAGACATGTATAAACCCTGAAAAAATTCTTTGGGGTCAGTTAAATTTCGAGATACAGGCCGGTGAACTTTGACCCGACCCGCTCGACCTCACACCTTTGGCGCCTGTATCTCAGCTTATATGAGAGCTAGGAAGGTGTTCTTGGTGTCATTCTTCAGCTCTTTTGATTAGCTATTTGGGTAGATTAAGCAAGACTGTTTAAAAGTTTAACACTGAAACCATATTCACAATTGAGTTCTTTAACCTTGACCTTGACCCTTTTCGAGTTTCTTTAAATCTGAAAAAATGCACACTTCTACACTGAACATTCTCAGCAGAAACCAGAATGGGATCTCTAATGGTTTTTTTTACTACAAAATTTAGTCTAGATGGGTATATGTCAATTTTTAGGAAATATGTTTTCTGCCAAATATGTATCTATAGCACCCCTTGAAGATATCTACTCTCTACATTACAGCGAAAAGTTCACATTTTCACTGTCCTTCCAAAGTGTGGACAGTCAAGAAGGTAATCTATGCCCTTAAACTGATGAAAAGCTTCTTCCAAATTACTGTGCATGCTGCCTTATAGTGCCCCTTCAAGATATCTACATACCTAGCACCCCTTCAAAATATAGTGTCCGGAGAATTTAAGTGTCCAATTATATGGCTCGAAAGGCAAAGACATTAGTACAAGACCAAGATATTCTGTCAACACTGAATCCCACAGCAGGAATGACAATACTAACGACAGGAAGTGATGTCAAAGAATTCTATTACGACAACTCAACAAGTAGGGTGATGCCAGGAATGAAACAATAATTACATATAAATTTAGGTTGATAGTGTAAGGCAACATGCACCAAAGCATCTACTTCTAGATATTTTCGTTTATTGCTAGATCAAACTGACACATTTGTCAGTGCTGTCTGTACAAATACATGTACTATCATATTAACATCTGTGTCATTTGAAGCTTTTCATCAGTTTACGGAAAAAACCTCTGACATGACACCATCATACAACTGTTTTAAGTTAACAATTGGCTTGACTCAAAGCACTGCGCTCGTCAGAATCACCATTGATCAAGCCGTGCATAAGCGTGACATGCAAAGCAGCATCCATCATCAAGTGCCCATGGACTGCACAATTATATGCTTTCCCTGCTAGCATGTGACCAACCATGTTAAGACCATAGCAACTTTCCAAAACCTCAGCAATGCCACAACCTGCCATGACTGAGCCTATGCTACCAAGATAGCTCATGATAATATGTAACCCACCAAGCCTGCAAACTATGTTCAGTTTGTGGGATTCAATGACCTCCACAGCCTTGATAAACAGCAGTTGATCAAAAGTAATACATGGTGTGACAACTCAGCTGCTTGATCAGCCACAAAAGACAAAGAAGACAGGATACAAGACTTGTTGCCTCGGTTCAGATCAACGATGAGCACCATACGAATAACTACTGGTGGCCCATGTTTAAATTTGCATGACGCCACCCAAATTAGGACTTGGTTTAGGTTTTTCATGAAAAAACCAACAACTGTGCCGAGCAAGATCATGGTCTGTTGACATTGGCAACGTGTGCAGGTGCTGCAGTTCAACAAATGGTTTGAAAACAAATTGAGACAATACCAATATATTTGGAGGGGTATGATGCAAAATCTTCATTCCCTGTCCAGCACAAGGTTCCCAACACTCACCCTAGGTATTCTTTTAATCAGAACCTCACTGAAAGCACCATCATTTGATTTGTCCAAACCAACTTCAATGGATTCGTCATACAGTGGACCTAAATCACCAGAGTCTACATTCATTGACCTGTCTCCCATTGACATCAGTATGATGCCCATATCATGAAACGTGTCAGTGCCATCCACCGTCACCACATCGCGACCAACACTGTCGCTGACCACTGCGTGAAAGTTCCTGGATCACAAGGTGGCAGATCATTTCCATCCGGAATCCACAGTTTAGCCAATCTTCTGTCATGTACAATGGCGTTAAGCGGGTAATTTTTTTGGTCAAACTGTGCCTCATGTATGCTACCTCGCAATAGTTTTGCAGCAGCTGCAACTATCCGCTCACTTTCCTTCTCAATGTCTGCATCCCTCTCACTGTCCCACTTGTCACTGATGATACGCGATGATAATACTTCTGAAGCATATCACATCCTTGTGAGCACAAATACCAGCAAACCATATCTCCTCACCATAATGCAGCTTCAGCAATTCCTTCAAATGCTTCACAGAATATACATCATGGTCCTTTTATTGTATATTGTGTTACTGCCTGATTTTCTTAATTTATTGCTTTTTTAACAATAACGTGAATGGAATGGAAATTGTGAAAGCATGTTAACGTGGATAGCCACCGACTGGCAGGTTTCATGAGCCTTAACGATGCCTAGATTGCAAGCCATGTATCGAGTCAAATTGCTATTACCCCTCCGAATGCTAGCATCTAAGAAGGCTTACCTTCCTCTTGACTGTCTAACAGTAGTCAGGTTCAAATCGCTAGTCGAAGGACTACCAACTGAACGGCAAATAATGCAATTATCTTCGCAGAACTCCGCCGAATCTGCCAGATTCGCCATTATCGCTCAACTAAATTTAATTGCAACGAAAATGTTACACGACGTTAAAAGGTTAAATTACCTGATAAAATCGAAGCAATCCCTAACAATAACATGAAATCCAACGCTTAATTAACTTCAAACTCGTTTGAAACAAGCAAATTTCACGAAATTCAGTAATAAAATTGCCCTACACATCCAACCAAAGACAGCGTATGTCAAAAAGTGAGTATGTAGCAAGGCATTTATTTCGCTAAAAGTTGACCACATTCAATTGCAAATTTTACAAATTGCCATTGTTAGGTTCACTGCAGGTTTTTATAGGAATGAGCCCAAAGCCTACTTAACATATTGCCATAAAAAGCGCTTTGTCACCAATTAGTTCTAGGTTTTGAATTTTCGGCTTTAATTCTGGCAGACTACGTGTCACAACCTCACTGTGTAATTTTTGAACGGTCCCCGAGTAAGCAACACGAGGCGGCCATGTTTGAATTTTTCCCATTCCGAAAATAGCGATGATTGTGTACGCGAAGTTAATAAATCTTTATCGATCTGATTGAAGTAAGTTGTAAGATTTGTTTAATGTTTCAGACATATTTAGGATACAAAGAAACATTATAATCGAAGAAGGTAGGACTATGTTGTGAAATAATTTGTGATTAGTGACTTATTCACGCCCCCACGTACTTGCGTAGAACTATGAAGCAGATGTTGAGTCAGACACTCTAGTTGTACAGGTGATCGAGCGACACCGGTTCTTCTGTTATCTACTTATTATGTTAAAGGTGCTTATTCTTGCTGTTTTTCTTTCGTGTAGTTCGAGTATTTTCTTTGATGCTGTTTACGTTATTGTAATTGTAATTGTAATTGTAATCGAGGATTTATATATATTAATATTATAGATCTGCCTTTGCTTATTGTTACGCCGATTAGTTTAACTCTTAATGCACATGAATATGTACGTGTAGCTATGAACATAGTTGTAAGCCAATTTATGGATGTGGGCCGTGGAATATGAGAACCTTAGTATGAAACCTTCAGGATCACCAACAAGAGTCAGTAGGATGTAATTCAATGTAGCGTAACAGAATTTATGTAGCATGTTTGTTGTAAAAATGCATTTAAGTCAAAATACTGTTCGGTTTGGGTGAATTGTTGGCATATAGAACTTTGTGCTCCCAAGTTTAGAGTAGCTTACACTCTTTACTGACACAATGCCAGTTCTTGCTTGAAGATTGTAATTGTAATTAGAACAGTTTATATAGCATTTCCAGGGTACATTACAATGTCAATTGTTAGTGTGATTACTATTGTTGAGGATTATCGTAAAGTAAGCCAGTTCTCAGTCCATTTGTGCTTTTGTTTGTACATTGGCTTTCAGGATGCACCCCTTTCAGGATGCATTTGTGGAGTAGAAATCTCGAACCAAATTCCTGCCCTGGTGGGAATTTGAACCCCCGACCTCTCGATTGATAGTCCAGCACGCTAACCACTACACTATGGAGCGCCCCTTCATGAGTACTAAACCATCCGTAATTGTTTGCTTCAAAGGTTTATTGCTTTTTGTATTGTATTTGCCTAAGGTACATTGATGGGTCTGTTTCCGACAGTTTTGTTGTGAGCTCATCCTGAAGGGGTATATGTCATTCACAGCGGAGGTTATGTAAGAAAAAGAGGAAGAGTGTGGCTATCAGTCATCATTTGGACAGTCTAGTCCCTTCATTCTAAATTTCTACTTGCACCTGTTAGTTGGTCAAATCACTTGTCTCAATACATGCCATGTGGAGCGCTTCTAAATAGACTGCATTGAAAAGGCACTATATAAATGTTCCTTAATAATTTAATAATAATGTCTGCTTGTCTTTCAGTCTCATCTGTTTTATAATATCAGATCTTTTAAACTGCTCATAAATTCAGCTTCATCATGTACTTATGCAGAACATAGCTAAATTAGCTTAGCTAAGAAGAAGAAGAGCAGTCCCTTAAGCTAGCCATGGGTATGAAGTGTTAGTGACTTTGAACACTTTCTTAGCCTCGGCATGTGAGTGCGGGGGGGGCCAGTCCTCTCCCTCGCCGTCTCATCTTCCCACCGACAGTGTACGGTCAGTGTACTCATTATAGCCGAATTGGCTAGTGGGTGCAGGTGGAGCAGAAATCTCAAACCAAATATGTCTGCCGTGGCAGAGAGTTAAAACCCCACTGACCTCTGGATTAACAGATTTGATTTTGTTCTTTGTCAGGATTGGGTCTTTGTTGTCTTACTCATCTTCAGGTTTAAACTTATGGGCCATAGCTTGAGGATGTAATATCTAAGAGCATGCTAGACCACACGGTTACATCTGTGCTATAGCTTCCTGCCATCCTATTAATCAGACTCTTATCAGTCCTGATCTTTTGGCCTGGGCAGGGTGATAAGTCATCTGGCACCAGCGGCTGGTATGCCTGTCTGTACAAAGATAGAATGTCTTGGCCCCATGTCTTGGCTAGCCACATTCTTGATGAGGTGGGTTGCTGTGTGGGGTGATCCGGCTGGCTGGCTGACCCAGGCAAGGCAGGGACCTCAAACTAATTAATGGGTTTTAGTGTCCTTAGGGCAGAGAGGCAGGCAGCCGGTCATACTCGTCATGCTCACAGACATAGGCAGACTGAGAAAGGGAGACAGCCTTTTGTAGAAGGAGATTAATAGTATGCCTACTAGCCTGCTTTGGTTCACCCGTGGAGTCCCCGGTTCACCTATCCCTCTTTTGCCCATGCATACAGGAAAGCTCTTTAAAAGCGGTTGGTCGTTTTTGCAGTCATTTTAGCTTAAAATTCTTATTTTTTGCTTCTGTTAAATTTGATAGAATAATGAATGCACGTGAGATTTAATGGGTTACTGTGCAGTGTAATCGATTGCTTCATAATGTAATTGGTTATTCTTTTACATGAGGAAACTTTCATATGACTATCATTGATTTTTGTAACTTATATACGGCGCCTTTTTCTTCGGCCTCAACTGTGCTATGGCGCTATATAAATCATATTATTATTATTATTATTGCTGTTATTATTATTAAATGTATTGGATTATTTAAAAGATGGTGGATTATTGAACATTTCAGTTGTAACACTGTGGATTACACCGAGATTTGTAACAATGTGGATTACACCGAGATTTGTAACACTGTGATTACACCGAGATTTGTAACACTGTGGATTACACCGAGATTTGTATACTTCGCCTTATTGAGTAATGGAATACGCTGCTTTTAAATGATGACAGTGATGAAGATGATAAAGACATGATAAAGACATGGAGGAGGAGGAGGTTGAAGATGGTAATATGGTGGTGGTTATAGTTATAATTGGTGATTGTGATTTTGAGGAACATTTGGGTAACTGTTGATAATCAGGGGCATGACAGCATTCTCTCCTTCGTGTCCATATGTGTGTGTGTGTGTGTGTGTGTGTGTGTGTAACTTGTCAAAGCATTTTATTTAACGTCTTTCGTGTACTTCAGGAGGAAAGTTGATGATGTTTCTGTTTGTTCTTCTCCAAAGGTACAGCTGTCTATTGGTTAATGCTTTGGAGTGGCAACCGAGAGGTTGGGGTCCAAATTCCAGCTAGAGTTCCCTGTTGGTGGGATGATCAGGCTTTGAGAGAAAGGATTGCCCACCAGCCCTTGTATGCCAAGGCCAAGAAAAATGAGGTCGCTAGCACTTCATGCCCATAGCTGCATCTTGGGCTGGCTTAAGGGACTGCTCTTCTTCGCTAAAGGTGTACAATGCTTCGGGTGGAGAGGCTTTGGAATTTTTCCAGAGAGGCTTGTCTGGGGACTAGGGCAGGTTGGCTAGTGGAGGAAAAGGCAATGGGGAATGTTAGGTTAGTTAACAACACTGTGTCATAACAAAGATGATTAGCGTCTCCCTCCTCGTATGCGGAGGCTTGAGGCTGGCACTGCCAGAGTAGGAGCAGTGGCAGAGTTGTTAGGAGGAATGTTCCAGCTTAAAGTTAGATTATGTTTCAGTAATGACTAAGACTGGCAGTCTTCGTGCTAAGGACTGTGAACTCAGCTGCAGAGGAAGAAGGGCCTGAGATGGGGTTGCTGAAACTGGAGGCGGAAAGAGGATGCTTTTCAGAGTGAATCACATGACCTTGTCTGGTTGGGCTGACGAACAGGGGTGGTTTTGGTGAGTCATAATGGGTTGCATGTCTTGGACATATTCCGCTGTTAGTCCTCTTGAGGGAGAAGGAGCAGGTTACTGTCCTTAGTTTTAGAATATATTATGTACTGGTATTCATAGGTAGGAAGTTTACATAGCCATGTTTAGAATGTAATTAGGTCATATGTAAAGAGGATACATAGTTTGTGTGGAATGTATGTGAACTTCTGAAGTCACATGTAGAGAGTATACATAGTTATTTGTAGAATGTATAGGAGGCCTGTATCAAGAGAGTTGCTTGGGATTGTTTTTGGGGTGACTTCGGTAAATGGGTTAAGTCTAGAAATGTTTGTTTATCTGCTTGAAAGGCAGTTCAAGTATTGCTGACAGTTCTTGAATTGTCTCAGGAGACGAATACTAATTACAACCATTTATGTATTGTGTATTCATTTAGGCTTGCTGATAAAACCAGCAAGTTACAGAGTGAAGAATTCTACTTGTGAATATGAATAATTTGACAACTAACAGTTTAATGTGGTTTGAAGTATAGCAGAATTTTGCAACAGCCCGCCTGAGGTGTCAATGTCCCACCTAGTGGGACCTTAAGAAGGTGTGACAACCATTCAAATGGGCAGCAGTGTTGAAGGATCTCACCTGATCAATTCATTGAAAAATTAGCATGGTCCAGGCCATATGTTCTCTATAGCAAAATGTTTACATTTAACATTATTATTATGCATTTATTCTGGATTTTCCTACATTCGCCTCAACTGGTGACTAACTTGTTATGGATGCATGCGAAAAGGTTCAATAGATGCCATGTTTTTAAATTGCTAATCCTGCCGGTGTTTCAATTCTCTGTTTATCCTAGGAACAAGGTCGACTTAATTTAATGTTTCTGCATATGTTATAAAACCCATGATTATTAGTTTCTTTCTGCAACAGGTGGATGATCATTCTGCTGCACACCTGCGTCGGATTCCAACTTGCTTAGGTGTTGACATTATTTATGATTATTAATAACCTACATTTGACAGGTGTTGACCTATTCTGTCTTGGTTTTCAGATGCTCTGTTCTTCAACACCATTGTTAGAAATACTTCGTTCAGTGAATGTTGAGAATTGATGAACATGTGATCCCACCAGAATCTACAGTGACTAGGTTATATAATTATTATGTGATTGAAAAATCATCGACACGACTTCAATAACTTCAACTTTTGTTGAGAGAAACTTCCACAGCGTTTCTTGCCTGTACAAGAAACTGCTTTTTTGTTTCTACTATTGAAATGGCGCAAACGAAAATGGAGATGTCAGTGTTAAATGGCTTTGGTGACAACAGTCACGATTACGACGATAAGCGAAGCATTAGCAGTAACAACGAAACACAGTTTGCCATGAAACAGGTGGATGCTAGGTTATCGACGTCACCAGCCACGCGGTTTGACGACAGAGGCCCTCATCGTGAAATGGCGATTGACTGCCCAGCAACATTTGTTGGCATGAAGAAAGAACCCCCGAGGTATCCTCGGCCGCTGTCCATCATCCAGAATTCTGTTGGTTCCGTTCCAAAGGGGAAGACCCCGCCGTCCACACTCCCACGATACCAAGACCAGAAGTCCGTGAAGTCGACGGAGGATGATCGCGAGAGGATGGAGAGGATAAAACGATACCAGGAGGATCTTGCTAAGCGTCGGGAGGCGGAGGAACGCATGAGGAGGGAACAGGAGTTCCTGAGGACGTCTCTAAGAGGATCAAAGAAGCTGCAGGAGTTGGAAGAGAGGAAGGCGAAGGGCATCACGAGCACCGGGTTCGTTAATCCTACGTACCTCGTCGAAGAAGAAGAGCTGATCCAGCAGAGGAATGCAAACAACCTGAAGCGAAGCAACATCAAACCTCAGTCAGTCGGTAAGTGGTCGTTTGTAGCATTCACAAATTCAGAACTCATTTCCATCTCAATTTTACTGTGTCCTGATTTGTTCAGGTTCTGGGTCTCACTTCTGAACTTCTGAGTAATAGTATTGACCTTCATCCCTTATATAATACAAACGAAATCTCATTATACCCCTTTTACGAAGTTCACAAATGCACATTAAAGCTAGGCTATCGAAAACGCTTCAGAAAACTGGGAAAGGTCAGTATTAAGGGCAGAGTGAAAGGTAGTCTCGGTAAGATGGTTGCAAATAATAATAATATAATTATGTATTCGTGTTTATTGACAAGCTCACTGACAAACTGCAGTAAATGACAGTACAATTATCAAGATCTTATAGAACATACGTCGTGGCAACCTATTAGGTGCCTGCTCATCTTACAGCTACCCCCTAAGGAATGAAAGACTGAGTCGACCTAGAGGGAACTTATGGACATTGAGCCTCATCTTTCAAGATCTTATATTCTTCGCTTACCTTTGGGTCAGTTCACTTCACAAGTTTTTAGACTTGTATCACTTCAGTGGTCATTTCTTACTTCAGTATTTCTGGGTCTGTGTTCTGCAGTTCTGCATATTTCCTCTGCAATTAGGTTTTCCCTGATGTGATTCAGCTGGAAAAGCTGCCCTATGAATTGCATGTAAATGTAATGTAAGAACTTTCTTATGACCCAACACTGGATCTGTAACCCAGGAACAGTGCATTGGAACTGTAACCCAGGAACAGTGCATTGGAACTGTAACCCAGGAACACTGCACTGGAACTGTAACCAGGAACACTGCACTGGAACTGTAACCCAGGAACACTGCACTGGAACTGTAACCCAGGAACACTGCACTGGAACTGTAACCCAGGAACACTGCACTGGAACTGTAACCCAGGAACACTGCACTGGAACTGTAACCCAGGAACACTGCACTGGAACTGTAACCCAGGAACACTGCACTGGAACTGTAACCCAGGAACACTGCACTGGAACTGTAACCCAGGAACACTGCACTGGAACTGTAACCCAGGAACACTGCACTGGAACTGTAACCCAGGAACACACCACTCCATGACAGCAGTTTAGCCCTGCCTCCTTGCCATCCTGGACTGTAAGCCTTTGTCTGTGCTATTCTGGACAATAGGTATTTGTTTCTGCTATTATGTTTTGTCTATTTGTTTCTGCTATTCCATTTTGTCTGTGGTGTTCTGGACTGTAAATATTTGTCTATGTCTTTTTAAGTTGTTGAGGATGCTGTGACGAGCGTTGAAGAAGCCAAGAAGTTTCTGCCACATTCAATCAGCCAAGAGGAACAAGACTTTTTGAATCGCTTTCTGCTTAGTGAGAGATTCAGGAAACTTCTTCAGGTGCATGACAAAATTGTGGAAGTGACCCTTAATGGCACCTCAGTGGCCCCAAAGTCTGCACCCTTCACATTGGCCGTGCACCAGGAAGCTCTGAATGACCTCGACGATCATCTGGACATGGCTGCGGCAAAAGAACTGTCGCAGTTGCTTAACAAACCTCACTTCAAGGTTTGGAAATCAGACACTCATGTTGATGACAGTAGCGGTAATCTTAATTGTAATTTCTCAATTTCTAAAGCACTACTCGAAAGCCCTAAGGGCAGCAGTTTATTCACGAGCGCTGCGTCGTGTCAGAAGGGTTTTCCAGAGGTATGATAATGATAATGATGATAGCATCAGGTTAAGACATGGTAGGTCAGCGGTTCTCAACCGCCACGACCCCCACGGGGTCACCTTACGATTTGCCGAGATCGGCTGGACCTTTCAGAAAATTATATTTGTAAAATACTTGTCAGCATAGTTTCTTAATATTTAATATTTATGTAATTATGATTACCACACTAATGGTAGAAAAACTACGGTGAAGGGGAGTAACCTAATCAGTTTCATTGTTGGGGTCGCCACAACTTTGTAAATATTATCAAGGGCTTGTAGCACTAAAAAAGTTGAGAACCGCTGTTGTAAGTGATAGGGATGGAAAGACAGTGATGATGGTGTGACAATGCTGATGTTGAAATGAAATTCAAAATGAACGGGGTACTATTATGAGTTCAGAACAAAGGTGAATACGATTCTGAATGATGGACATATGGAATTTAACAACTTTTTGCCTCACCTGCAAATGGTGTGCAAATTAAAGTCCTAAGAAAACAAATATAAAATTTGGAATTATCAGTCCCATTTCTTGCTTTCTATAATTTCCCTTAAAATCCATCTTTTTAAATGCTTCATTGAATTGTATTGCTTTTGTTTGTAGAACTTCTTGCTGGCACATGATGACTGTCTTCAGCTCCAACGGGATGCTAGGAGAGCAGCAGCAGCAGCTGCCATATCTGAATCCCTTGCACCGGTTGACCCAGAGAGAGTTTATGATGAATACCTTTGCGATCATGCCTCACAGTATGGCGAAGACAGCATCAAGATTGTACGAATACAGAAAACGGCAGAACCGCTGGTAATAGAAGTTCATGTTTGTTAAGCTCAAAACCAAGTGTAGTATAGTAAGCCATACTCTGTAGATGTTAGTTAATTTGTTATTATTATTTGTTTTATTATATCACTGTGTGATAAAAATTATCGATCAATTGTGCTGAGCGGTTGTGTGTTAAGGGTTTGTAAAAGGTCACAGAGGAGATGTGTAGTGACCCAGTGATTCTGTCAGAACAAGCTTTAGCCACCTACACTCTGCTTGCGCTTCACTAAGCGCCTGTGTGCTTAAACAGTTTCACTGTTTGTGCAGAATTATTTGAATGGTTGAGAGGTTCACATATATGGGCTATAATGGGATGATGAACCTTTTTAAGGGTGCGGGCCAAAAGTGCCGTTAGATCATCTTAAAAACTACCCTCGCATGCCCATCGGAATTTTGCACGGTTTATCATTTGTCCATTTTACTAGACAGAGTATAAAAATGAAATAAAAGACTTACGGACATTTGCAGGTCATGACTCAAAGTGGTTTCCTGGAGTGATTGTGTTTTTCAGAGATTGAAATTTTGAGGAAGCTCTGAAATCCTCGTGCTCAAAATTTTTTTATGTCTGCCGCATTGGGTAAGCGTGCCATGGGTTCGCCACACATGGGCTATATAGTGTACTGTTTTCCTTGCAGTCTTTCACAACGGAAGCATCTTAAACATGGGACTGTGTTGTGTTACATAGGATTTTATGCTACTGGAACTATATAAGTGTGCAACTGAGTTAGATTATTTATGTCTTTGCCAACAGGGTGCTACTGTGCGAAATGAGGGTGAGTCGTCCGTTGTGATTGGTCGGATTGTGAAGGGAGGCATTGCCGACAAAAGTGGCCTTTTGCACGAAGGTGACGAGATTCTGGAAATCAATGGTACAGATGTTCGTGGTAAATCCATCAACGAGATCAGCGATCTGATGGTAAGAACTTTGTTAGACTCTTGGATTTTGACCTTGTTTAGGCATCCAGACAAATTTTGCATTATTATTAAATCAGAGTCTTTTAATGATGATGATAATAATAATAAAAATAATAATAATAATAATAAGATTTGTATACCTTGCAGTGCCATAGCACGGCCAAGACCACAACATGGGCACTGTACACGAGTTACAAAAAGAAAAGACAGTTGTGTGATATTTTAAAAAGCAGAGAAGCTGGCATAAGAAAGCACCAAGTGGTTTTTAGAAGTGTAGACCCATCCTGACGTATCCTATGCTGATTGCATGGTGCCTGCCGTAGAATCCAGCAGTTGGCTCCTTGTCTTTTACTTTTGTCATCTTTGCCACCAGGAAATTTTGCATAAGCGATGCTGTAGGAATGGCTAAGGTCTACATACTTTATAGGAATCGCTGTGTAATTCTTGACACTTCTGTTACTTTGATTTTGTGAAGTTGAAATCTCTTGAGCCCTTAGCATAAACTTTCCAATTTTACCTAGGAGCAAGCTAGCTTGTCACAGCATCTATGTTGTATGTGTATAATATATACCTGGATTTTGTGTGACCCATATAGCATTGTATGCAACCATCAACTGGTTCCGTGTGCATTAATATAACGCCGGTGAGGCTTGGTATAGGAATAATGAGATCGGATAAGATGAAGAATCGTCAAATTATTGGTGAACTAGTTGTCAGTCAATCGAAATTTATATAGTGCCTCTTCAAGGTACTCAGAGGCGCTCCAATGTTGTCAATCCATGTACATGAAACTAGAAAGTTTATCCTGATGTTGGACTGATGTCGTCATGTGTGGATTTTAGCCAGATGATCCTTGAACCTGATGACCATGCATTGGAGAACTGTTGTAAATTGGGAGAGGCATGTAGTAATTCAGTGTTTAAGTATCAATGTTATTGTTTGTTGACAATGCATTTTGTTTGGTTTTCTTGTCTTCTAGTCTTGTTTGACTGGTGTTCTGACATTCCTCATTAATCCTAGTCCAGAGCAGAGGATTCAGCCAGTTGAACAACCTGTGGTATGTATAATACAATACAATATCACTGCATTTTGATATTGCCCTCCTTCCAAAGTTCAGAAGTGCACACGGCCATGCGACAGAACATCGATGGCGCTGGGTCGCTGCGCAGTTGCTTGAGGTAGATTCGAACCTGCGACCCTCCGGTTACAAGGCACAGAACATACCACTACACCACCGCGTTGTTTAGCAGTTGTAACAGTTAGATAGGTAAATTGGCATAGTTTCATGTGTTTGTGGGAACTTCTTATTAGAGTCGTCTTGAGATCGAAGGATAATTCTTCTGAGATGCAAGCTCAGCGCTGCAGTTCCTTGGTTTTTGGTGAAGCATGATACACAAATCAAAAAAGTGGTTTCAGATGGAGATCGTACCTCTTCTCTCTAGATTTTTAGAAACTATACTTGTGCAGGCTGTCTGTGGTTGACTAACTTACTTCATGATCCGTTCTGATGACAGAAAAACCGAATCAGGTAGAGGATGAGGATAATAGTGATTGTTGTTATTTATTAATTCTTTAATGCAGAACACGATGATGATGATGTTGTTGATGTTGATATGATAAAATGATGATGATAACAAAGAGTTTAGAGATTGAAATGATGATGAAGACTGCAGTGAAAACGATGATGACTATGATTATCAGAGGTAAGGAATAAGATGAAATTCTTGTTGATGTTCGTAGATGCACATTCGAGCGCATTTCTCCTACGATCCGGAGGAAGATCACTACATTCCATGTCGAGAGCTTGGAATGTCCTTTGTCAAGGGCGATATCCTTCACGTCCTGAATCAGGACGACCCAAACTGGTGGCAGGCGTACAGAGAAGGGGAAGATGACCAGTTCCTCGCTGGACTCATTCCAAGCAAATCCTTCCATGAAAAGTAAGCAAATCAATCAATCAATCAGTATCTGTTTCGGTTGATACGAATACAATGCCTCGTTTATAGATCGCCTCATGAGCACATTGCATGATATTGTTTAGTCTGAAGAAGGCATTGTCTCATCTAAGTGCTTCATATGGTCACTGTTGCATTGGTGGATGTTAGTGATGTCTAATGATACCAAGGGCTCCAAATGACATGCTTCGTTATAACACTAATTCTGATATAATTTGGTTGGTATCACGGATCCGAAATTAAATTCTGTGTATAAATGACCTCATAATTGACCTCATTGTAAGTTGGTTCTTGATATGGTTCCGAAAGACAGCGACATTACGAGTTTCCGCTATAATTAGTAATTTATTTGATTAATTAAATGCTCAAGGTTTGGCCTTGCCTGTGCACTCAAATTTCAGCTCCCTGACAATCGCAGATTTGGTCAAAAGGTTGTACAACCATCATAGCTAGAAGGTTTTCAGTTAGTTTTTGACAATTACCATTGTGTTATTTCGGGGAAACTGGCCAACTCCATTATAAAATGAATACTAGGCATTGGGATTACACTGGATGATGAATCAGATCATATTGGCCAACTGTCTTCCTGTAAGGATGCACATGTGACACTGCAAATACATCTTGTCGACATTGGTTGCAAGGACTGTTTCTTAAGTTAAACACTGGTTAACTGTTGTTTTTCTTTTCAGAAGAGAAACGTTGAAGCAAGCGATCGTTAAAACTGCAAAAGAAAACTCGAAAAACAAACGGCGATGTAACTGCGCACGGAAACGTAACACAAAGAAGAAGCAACAAAACTCGAATTGTGGTCAGTTTCTTTGTAAAAAAAAACCAGTCCAATATTGTTGAACTTACATGGAAAGAGAATTTCCTGATGGGTAGGTCTCCTTGCACACCATGATTTACATATACGGTATCGGCAGTGAATGATTCATGTATGCATCATTGGCTCGGGGAGCTCTGTGTTCCAGTCTCAAGTCAGCCTGGTCGGCGATTGTTGCGCTCTGCTAGCCATGGAGATATGCAGGTGCCGCAGTTCTACTCGAACTCATCGTGCCTTCTCGTGAATTGGACCATCCTTGGGGAACAGTGTTCCATTGCATTTACGTGCTGTAGCACTCAACCCTATGCAGCAAACATTCTCAAATTGTCTTAAAACACACCTGTTTAGATCAGTCATGTGTGCAGCGCTTTTGTGAAGTACTTAAGAGGTGCTATATTGAGCATCTAGATACATACATGTAATGTAATGTAATATAAACATTTATAAAGCGCTGCTCACAGCAGAGCTGTTCAGAAGCGCTCTCAACGTGAAAGGCTCATGCAAAAAGAAAAGGCGTTTGAAGCTGGTGAAAAGAAAGGCCTCAAGCATCTTGCTCCGAATCACCGGAGAAAGTTAATGAGGTTCGCGACCGAGGTTCAAACAAGTCAGTGTATGTGTGTGGACTTTTATAATGCTATACAATACAACTGTATTTGATATTGCTCTCCTTTCAAAGACGACCATGCAATGGAGCATCAATGGCCCTGAGCTATTCTGAGTTAAGGATTTGTTCAAAGTCCCTGCACAGTAAAAATTTAGTGGAGGCTTGAACCTGTACTCTCCATGTTACAGGCCAAGCGATGTAACCAGTCGGCTACCATTATTTAGGTAAGTTTGTGATTGGCAGTTCAAGAACTTGTTTGTATAAATTGCCTTTTCCTGTCCGAATTTCTCACTTTAAAGTAGATTATACAACAGGGAATCAATGTAGGATCATTCTTGTTTTGTTAAGGTATGCTTTTTAATTTTAAACTTCTTTCAGAAGGTGAAACAGAAGAGATCCTGTCTTACGAAGAAGTGACGCTCTACTACCCACAGCCAAATCGCAAGCGGCCGATCCTTCTGATCGGACCGCCAAACATCGGCCGACAAGATTTGCGCCAGCGTCTCATGGAGAGCCACCCAGACAGATTTGCAGCTGCAGTGCCTCGTATGTTCTTCAGGCTTATTATTAATATTATTAATTAATAACTTCGGTAGCACCGCTATCTAATGTAAATGGCATCAACTGGTGCTGCACCAAAGCCAAGCCGTTATCAGGTCAATATCCAGAAGATGAGTCCATTGAGACAGAGACATGGTGGCTAAGCAGTGCGAAACAGGTACGTTTGAACACTTCAATGACAAGCTTGTACTAAAATGTATGGAAAACTGATCCTTCTCGTCGTTAAAGGGTTAAGTCGGGCATTAAATGACACTTGATTGAGCAGGTACAGAAATGGAATTCCAAAATTCCCTCTCTAGTCCAGCAACCAACTAAGCTTGAAATTTCTTTCGTTAAGGCTATGTACTTCCGTTCTATCCTGTGTTCTAGAATCACAGGGTATTTTCAAGCTCTTGTAACTATACATACCTTGTTTTACATAACTTTTTGATGTTCTTGAGAGCGATTTGTAAATTGTCTGTTATAATTTAATCAGATTAGATAGACATATTTGGTTAATGTGCTCATTTTCATTTGCAGATACAAGCCGTCCAAAGAGAGATAACGAAATTGATGGACGGGAATATTATTTTGTGCCGAGAAATGTCTTTGAACAAGACATCTTGGAAAATAAATTCGTGGAGTATGGCGAATACGAAAAGCACTTTTTTGGAACGAGTATGGAATCAATACGACAGGTTGTTAACTCCGGAAAGATCTGCATTCTCAACTTCCATCCACAGGTATGGCGGATTAAAGTGAAGAGTTCGAGGATGTGTGTCTGTATGTATCTACATATACATATTTCTGTAGTGCCTTTAAGTATGTCACAAAGGCGCTGAAGTGAAGGAGGTTGGAAGATTTTGTATCTGTTAGTGATGGGCACAGGGTAGGTAAAACATATATGAGAATGAACTGCGAATTGGGATACATAACTTTGATGTTCCATGGTGGTGGAAGTAGAAGAGATTGTGACCGTAGTTATGAAACAAGTATTGAGAAAAGCAATACATAATACACTCTAATCGTTGGATATTTTCTGATTTTTGTTGCTACTATGCAGTGGAGAAGTACACCAGAAAAGATATATTCAAAACTGTTAAAACTCAATTAATAATACAACATGCAAAAGCAAGATGGTTGTTTTGATTAACCCCCAAGTTACTCAAATTTGCTATTAAGTTACATATGCTTACCTAAGTGCTGTCTTTTGGAGCCTTCTAAAGTATTGCATTATAACAGGGTTGCTGATTATGAGGTCCTGTTCTATCACTGAAAGAATGGGATCTGCATTGCTGTGTTATCAGAATCTTGAGTTGTAAGTTGTAACCATGTGTTTTGAGGAGATTCTGTTGCACTTGGATTTTTATAGGACATTTACAAAGTGCAGTGTCAACCAACAGGTCAGGGTGCAAAAGCCACTAGGACAGACATTTTTATCGAGATTTCAGCACCACTTGTGCCTTCTAGCCACCTGAGCCATAATTATTACACTGGCCATACACTGTTGGTGGGAAGATTGGGAGAGGGATGACCTCCCATCCTCATATGCCTAAAAAATATGAAGTTGCTAACACTTTTTAGCTATGGCTGTCTCTCAGGGGTAGCTCAAGAGGCTCTTTTCTACAGATTTATCGAGTCTTATATTTTCTTTGCTTTACTAAATTATGTCTTGTCTTTTTTAGTCATTGCGATTGTTAAAGGCTTCTGATGTGAAGCCATACTTTGTGTTCATTGCACCACCAAACATTGAAAAACTCAAACAGTTGAGACAGAAACAATGTGTGAAGGTCACAGTGAGTATCCATGTTTTTTAGTTTAATCTTCTGTTCCTCTATTTAGTTCTCATGTCCATCATCTGCTAGCCAGGAACTTGCTTGTATGTATGTATGTATGTATGTACTATGTATGTATGTGTGTATGTATGTATGTATGTATGTATGCATGACCATTGCATGTATGTAAGACATGTCATATCGTGGCTTTATCACATGAGCAAAATTCTGCAAATTCTGATTTAGAGTGAAGTGTTTCTTTAATGGTTGCAGTTATTTCTGGTATAGAGTTCCTCTTACGTTTTAAATGAGTTGGTACGTGCAGGAGTTTCAAAAGTAGAAAAAACAGATGAAATTCCCACATTCGTTAAAAGTGCTGGTGCTGAATTGCTATGCTGTTCTGCTGGAGCTTAAAGATAATTATCCAACCCAGGACCGATGCCTTTGAGAACTGTTACTAAGAAATTAATGAATAGCCTGCTTTATCTTGGTATTGGTGCTAAGTGTCTTTATTTTAGTATACGAGTAATTGGAAGATTTGAATAGTATTATTCAGAAACACTTTCGTCTTTGGCACTTACAGTTCTCATAATAAAGCACCCTAAATGAATGATGGACCATGATGTGACCATAACTCCATCTTGAAAAAGACATTAAGTTTCACAGGCTGTACAATGAGGGCTCTCATGGGCTCAGATGATGACAGAAGGTGGTTTTAGAAAGAGTTAATGTGCCAAATTTGTCTGGCTAATTTTCAATGTCTCCAGTAGTTTTAGTTTGGCGATTGTTCTCATGATATTTCAGGACGACGAGTTAAAGATGATCATAGAAAAAGCAAGAAAAATGGAAGAAGAGTTTGGCCATTATTTCGACATGATCATTGTCAACCAGGATGTTGATCGATCTTACGACGAACTTTTGGCAGAACTCAATCGCCTGGAACTGGAACCGCAGTGGGTTCCTCTCCAGTGGATGACGTGACATTTGTAAGATGACTCAATCGACTGGAACTGGAACCACAATGGGTTCCTATCCAGTGGATGACTTGACGTTCGTAAGATGATCTACATGAGTGGCTCTTGTTTCTTTTGATGGGTGACACGTTAAGCATGTATCTTTATTAGGAAGTACTAATCTAGTATTAATGATTCGGGTCCATTATTCTGCTGGCCTATAAGTTAGAGGTTAGGGTTAGAGTTAACCCTAACTTGTAGCCCTAAGCAGTTGACTGACTGATCTTGAAACTTTTGACTTTCAATGTAGCCTTATTTAATGTATTTGTTATGGAATAAAAAAACTGATTATATTTTTTGTAGCTTTTATGAATCAGCTTAGCCTAGTCTACAGATATCGTGCAGATTCTTGCGTAAGAAGGTTTGAGTCGGATGTCGTAGGTTGCCTGCATAATCCTTGTACAGACGCTAATTTATGTACTAAGAGGCCTTTTTCTCATAAGCTTTTGCGTCGTTTAATTTTAACGTCATTTGCAATTTTATTTTGATCTTTTAAACACAGTTTGTCTTTTAATGTTGATCAAATTTTAGAGCATAAGTGAATTGCTCGTCTCTGGCTTATTTATCAGAGGTACGTTTTAATTGAGTTCACGTATAGGGTTCAGTGTTTGACATCTTGTCTTCCATTCCTGAGTTATTCACAACAATCACCTCGCCTTGATGTGTTCTGTGCTTTTATCGAGTTTCAACATTGCATATCGAGTTTTTTCTGGTGTTATCTACCACCACCAAGAAACAGCAAAAATTATAAACATCTTTCAGTGGTTTGGTAATTTTGTCATGCTGGATAAGCTTTTGATGCAGTGCAGTTGGACATTTTGCATAGCCCTTGTTGCAGAAGATTTGTCACTTTAAGCACTTTTGACAAGTCTTTCATGGCTGATTTACAAATGGTTGCGTATATACATACTACATGTAGTTGTTTAAAGTTTTAAACCCATTTTTAAAAACAGGGAAGCGGGCAATTAAAATTTAAACAAGTTTTAGGCTTGTTTGGCCTAAGAAAATTGACCCATTTAAACCCGTTATGCTCATTCGTTTCAGCCTGTTCACTAAGCCCGTTTTGAGCTGTTAGTTAAGAGCAGCCCTTTACGGTATATTTAAATTTTCCTTGAATTAAGTGTGAAAATAGTCGTACTTTATGACGAACTATTGTAAAGTGACGTCGTTGGTCATTAATATTCATTAGTTGGAAGCGGCCAATGAGAGGAGCATAACATGGAAATGTTCACATATGACTGACATTTCTGTTTGTTTGTATTATTAATAACTTTGTTTATAAGCTGTTTTAATTCTTTAAGAAAGTTTACCAAGCAGATTTTATGGTGTTCTCCCAGGGGTGCTAAGTAGCCTTTCAGATGCATCTGTATGTACTAAAATCATGAAATTATGTGTCTGTGAACACAAAATGCTTGAACTTTTTGATGTTCTGTTGTCGGTCAGTCTTACAAGTAGTGTAAATGTACTATAATAGTTTTCAGTAGCGTGTATTAGACTCCATAACAGGGACACAGATGTGCCTTTAAGGTGATTTTATATTTTCAGATTTTACACTCGATATGTTTTTTGTTGTAATTTTACCAATGATTTGAGAGTTTTTAAACTTGTAATTGTCCTACAAAAATAGAATCAAAGTACTGTATTGTTCTTAAAAGGGTATGTGATGTTATGGGGTAGTTGATAATCTCTACACATATCAAACTGTTTTACTGTGTGTAATCATAAATGCCTTTGTTTTTTTTCATTGTTGATGTTTTTTATAAGAAATGTAGGGTTTCAAGATTATTGAGAGGTTACCATGCTGGATTGTCAACCCTTTGTACAACTCCTCCGACTCGACGCAGCGCTCGTGAATAAGCTTGTGCCCTGCGGAATTCAGAGGGGAGATCGTTTCAGAGGCGTGGTGCTGTGTCGGATATGGCTCAGTTGGAGAACTTGAGATGAGTAGTGACTGGGGGTCGAGAAAGGCTGAGATAGGAGGAGGATCGGGTGGGGCGGGTTGCCTGGATGGTGAAGAGATCACGGAGGTACTTGGGCTGGGAATATTGTAGGGAGTTGTAGGTTAGTGATAGGACTTTGAAGTGGATTCGCTCTGGGATTTTTAGCCAATTGAGTGATTTGAGGATGGGAGTTATACGAGGATGTTTGGGCGTTCTATAGTGACGGCTCTGGCTGGTGAGTTTTGGATAAGTTGCAAACTCTGTGATTTGGGTGGATTCAAAGTTGAGGAAGAGGGAATTTGCAGTAATCATGCTTTGAATGAACAATGGAGGTAGCAGTGGTGGAGGCAGTTTGAAGGTTGAGCATGGGCCGGATGCATCAGAGGTCACAAATGTGCATGAAGGAGGATCGCGAAAGGTTGGAGATGTGGTTAGAGCAGAGGCGTAACTTTGGTCTAAAAAGTGGGAGGTATCAAATTTCGCATCGTTTCCCCTTCAAGACTGTTAAATAAATGAAATGGCGCCCAATGAATCTATATTTGGCGCCAGTTATTCGCAATTCCGAATAATAACGATGATGATGATGATGATGATGATAAAAAATAAATATAATGGGCCATTAATAATGATATTAAGCATAATAATAAATATAAGTATAATAATAAAAAATATAAAAACAATAATAATGACAATAATAATAATTTAAAATTAATAACCATAGACGTTTTCCTTATTGAAGAGACGTGCTTCGAGTCCCTTCGACCATAGGCCTAATTGAAGTGACGTAACCATAGTTCGAGAATTCGCATTTTACGAATTTTAAGAATTTTAAAAATTCACAAATTTTAACGAATTTTAAAACTGCAGTCTTAAAATTCGTTAAAATTCGTGAAATAATAAAATAATAGAATTCTTTGCCACGGCAACGAATTTTATTAGTTGTTTCATTTTCATCTGCTTAGACAAGTTAATTAATGTCAATGTCATAGCCTAGGCTATCAATCAATAAGCCGTTAAAGACAGCTAACTAGCAACACAATAGTACTGATATTCAGTTACTGTTCTACTTGGAGTCTTGAACTTCGATTTCTATCATAGGCTAGTTGGGGTGTGTGACTTTGAGTGTCACTCAGCAGAAAGAAAAACCACTAGTGCCCCAGCTCCAGTGTGACAGTGAGTCACTAACACAGCTTGCAACCAAACATGGTTTAAAAGAGTTGGCAACGTTCACCGAGCTGTGTCTTCTACTTCATCGTCCTCTGATTCTGAATCAGGAACAGCCAGCCCACTGCTCCCACTCGACTCTGGTTTCTGTATTTTCGCCATGCAAATACAACCGAATTCGGGCAGAAAACCAGTAAATTCCTTGTCACAAAAACAACACTGTTATTTTTGGATTACCCTTTCCTTCTCCTCCAAAATTACTATAATTCCACTCCGGCCATGTTCTTCACGTTTACGAAATTGGATTTTAACTAAATTAACTCGTTACGTAATAAACTTATATACTGAATTTTACATTAAATTCTAAGTAGAAGCTTAACACAACAAATCAAGATGTAATCACATTTGTTGTTGCTGCTTAGGCCCTATGCTGTTTTTGCAAAACGCCATTGTCATTGTAAAAAAGGCCCAACAATGGCCCAACGAATTTTTACGAATTTTAAATTAGACCGAAAATTCGCGAATTTTTACGAATTTTAAAACCGAAAGTCACGAATTCTCGAACTATGGACGTAACAATAGGCCTTTATTCTCTAAATTTAAACTTAATAACATTTACAGACTTTTTCATAATTGAAGTGACGTAACAAAGGCCTTTATTGTCTAAATCTAAAAATTCCTATTATAGACGTGTTTTTCTAAATCGAATTATCGAAATGACGTAGGCCTACGTAACAATTGCTAACTTTAAACTTAACAACAATAGACTTTTTCGTAATTTAGGTAACGTAACCAAGGCCTTTATTATCTAAATTCGAGATTAAAAATAATAGACGTTTAACAATTAGAATGACGTAACAATAAACCTCTTTTCTAAATTTAAAGTTATAATAACAGTAGACTTTTTCATAGCTGAAGTGACGTAACAAAGGCCTTTATTCCCTAAATGCACGTATAATGACAATACACTTTCGATAATTGAAGTGACGTAACAAAGGCTTTTATTGAATAAATCTAAAAATTAGTGTATAGCTGAAGTGACGTAACAAAGGCCTTTATTCCCTAAATGCACGTATAATGACAATACACTTTCGATAATTGAAGTGACGTAACAAAGGCTTTTATTGAATAAATCTAAAAATTAGTGTATAGGCTAATGTGTTTCATAATTGAAGTGACGTAACAAAGGCTTTTGTTCCCTAAATGTAAAAAGGAAAGATTGGAGATGGGACGGTAGTTTGCAAGGTTTTCCTTGTGTTTAAATGCAATTGTGAAGTTGCCGCTAGAGAGTGAGAGACTGGTAATTTTGATGATTAAAGGAGCGCGGACAGATCCAGTCTGTTAGAAGAGAGATGGGGGATAGGATCAAGTTCGCACTGCTTGTTGGGAAGGGAGTTTAGGAGGAGTGACACTTCTGCTTCGGAGGTGGCAGAGAGAATTGGTAGCGATAACTGATAGGCAGTAGGAGTAGGGTTGAGAAAATGAAGTGAATCAATGCTGGAGGATCCAAGGGGGAGTGTGTGTCTAGAAGAGATTGAAATACTAGGTTGCTCCTTACACGCAGGGGCGGCGCTACACCAGGGCAAATGCCCTGGTAAAAAAGCCTTTGCCCTGGTCGATGCCCTGCCAGAATTTTTGCCCTGTCCAGAATTTGTTAGGGCATATTTGTTATATCCTGAGATATAAATTCACTTAATTCACTTAAATGTTAAATTTGCTTTACAAATGTCAAAAGCGTTCAGCTTCCGGGGCTTTGCCCATCTGACCTCGTGACTATGGACAAATGATAATAGTGCTGAGGGCGATTTATGGTAAGCGCGGTAGCGCGATCTTATATGGTTATCATGTAAGCTCGCGCAACCGCGCTGTCCATAAATCGCCCTCTGCACTGGCTACTTGTATGACTGCCCTGGCTATGCCCTGGTTACAAAAAATGTCTGGCGCCGCCACTGCTTACACGATATTTTAATTCTCATGTCCAGTGGCGTAGCTACTAGCTTTTCATGGGCCCGGGTGCAGAGGGTCCCGTTTGGCCCTGCAAGGCCTGAAGCCTTACGTTCTTACCAATACTGTGGCCCCTGGAGGTCGTGGGCCCGGGTGCCTTGCATCCCTGCACATATGATAGCTACGCCACTGCTCATGTCGAGAATTACGACGAGGCACTCGCCTCGTCTTGCTTCATACTGGCTACAGGCCTGCGTATGTAATGTTAACAATAATAATAATTATATTCATGTTTATTGACAAGGTCACTGACAAACCGCAGTAAGTTACATTGAAACATGACGGTACAATTGTCAAGATTTTAATTAAAACGTCTTGGCAGCCTGTAAGGCGCCCGCTGAATTACGCGCGCGCGTACACACACACACAATAAAAGCTCATTAAGTTTTTAATTACTATTCTCGCAATACCCCGATTATACCCGTCCAAAAAAGGAACGAGAAGTCGACAAATTTAGAGTTTGAGACGGCAGGGCATGGAGGCGTGGACAGCAAGAGAAAACGGGTGACAGTCAGAATCATGTGAAACCATGCAGGGACCATTAGCAGTGACACATGCGACAGCTGAAGAGAGTGAGAACCTCGGAAAGGCGACACCCGTCTGTTTTAATTCTTAGCAGTATCTGATAGGTCTGTAGTTTCTCGCTCTTCAACAGATAGAATAGTGAATACAGATGGTTTAGTCGTTTGAACCGAACTGCGTGTAACTTGCATCAAGATGGCTGTAGACGCCATAAACAATTCACTGCTTATGAGTGAACGCAATGTCGACGTCAACGGCCCTGGTAGCCGCAAGATGTCGTTAAACGCCGGATACCACTCGCGTAAACAATCGTCCATGACTGCCATTTCGCTTCTTCCCATCTGTTGACTGTAAAGGTCCTTGGCAAGCCAATAGGCTTATATAGCCTACAGTCTGTCTGGGAAATCGATAGTAAAGAAAGCCTTATTCTAGTGTTAACCTCTGCCACCTGTGTTAGAATCTGAGGTCCGTCGTGTATAACTGTCATGGACCGATTTCAGAATCGTGCGAAATCCTGCAGGCCATTATCTTAGATAAAATACATGTCACACGCAAACACACAACTGCTACTGTTAATTAATTACTAGGCCTACTGCTTGACTAGTCGTATGCGCCTTTGAGAGTTGATAAAAGCGCGATAAAGGCTAAATATTCACAATAATTAACATAGCCTACCTACAAACAGGCATGGCTACACATGTGCTAGACTGAAAACTTGCAGGTCGAGGCGAGGGTTCGAATCCCCGGTTGAAAATAACATGCAGTTCTGCTAGCAACCCTTAGTGTACGGAGTCTGATTTATCAACGTCGATGACAAATGAGATTGGCGGTCATGTGCCATCCTATGCCAAGACTCAGAAATTTAAGTCGCTTCAGTCTGCTCTCATATAATCGAGGTTTACAAATGAAGTTGCTAACACATCAAACTTGTAGACTCTACTCTGGACGATGAAAACGGATGTGACATCATCATCTTCTTTTGGGTACCGTATCCATCCATTTCTCTAAGCCTTTGAGCTCGATGAATTGGCCGACCAGAATTTCGTTATATTTGTTGTGACGTCCAACGATCCGATCGGCAGGGTGTACATCGCCAGACCGTTCCACATAAGTTTCCACCCCGAACGAATGCCTCTCCACATCGTCAGACCGGCCTAAGGTACAAACAGACATGGCAGTTAACTGCTGTCGCTGGTGGAACCAGATCAGACTAAATACTGGTTGGCATATTTTGTGGTTTGCATATCTTGTGGTTTGCATATTTTGTGGTTGGCAGATGTTGTGGCTGGCATCTGTGTGAGAAAACAGACCTGCCACATAATGGACTGCAGCAAAATATGTGATGGAAAAAGGCTACATATAGACCGCACCGAAATGTATGGGAAATCTATTTTCAGTTCCATGCAATGTACTGTAATTACAGATTTATATAGAGCCTCTCAAAGAAAACTCATCAGAGGCACTCACGAGCAGGGCCGGATTAACAAATGTGGTGGCCCTGTTCATTAAGACTGTGGGGGCCCAGCCCCACAGAATCACAAGAAAAGGACACATAAAACGTGTTATATTCAACGAATCAACATTCGTCTATAGGGGCCCAAACATGTGCGAAAGTTGTGTATTTGTGTGTATTAAAATGAGTAGTTTCGAATAATTTGTTCTGAGTGTTTTTGGCTCATTGTTACTATATTAGACTTAAACAAATTATAAGAATAAAATATTGAAAAAAATTCTTTGGCATGTGTGGGGGCCCCTAAAGTGTGGGGGCCCCTGTTCGGCCGAACATGTTGAACATGCCTTAATCCGCCTCTGCTCACGAGAGATAATGTTAATCGTTAGAGAGCACACCTATGGGGAAACGAATCTTCAATCATAGACAGTACGATAGACTGAGTGATCCAGTTTATACGTAAGACACGACAGAATGAAATGTAGGCCCTACCTATGGGAAATTGTATCTCCTAAGGGATACAGATCGAATGAGACGGTGGAGTAAGACACGGATGTATGGACAGAACCAAATGCGTGGGAGGGAATGCATCTTCAGCGGGTGATGTAGCATATATAATGTGAACCAGTGAAGGAAAGACCTGCGTACATGGGCAGTAGATAAATCAGTGCATATTTTAAGGAATTTTTACTACTGGGACAAAATCAGCCATGGGTCTAGTTCATGATCTTTCTTTGGAACTCGTCTCTGAGAGGTGGGTGGGAGAAAGTCGGCCATGATCTGGTCGAAGAACTTTTTTAAGGAATTAATCTCCACGAACTTACAACTTTCAGATTTTTGCTACAAATTCATCTCCAAAAAAAGTTGATGACATTTTTTTAGTCATCACCTTCTTTTACAACTTTTCTCGGGTCTCCCAACCAATGACAAGGGGTCATTCAACAGTAATGTCATACCTTTCTCATTTTACTACTGGGACAAATCTTTAAATTCTTCCAACATTTGTCCTACTAGTTGTACTTTATACATACATTGCCTGGGACAAATCAGTTTCACTACTGGGACAAATCCTAAGACTACTGGGACATTTGTCCCACTAGTTATACAGTTAAAATATGCCCTGAGATAAATGCATGGAAAAACGTATCTTCAATGCGAAAAAGTGAGGGACGGGAATAGACATACATAGGGGTAGCAGCAAAATGTAGGCCTAAGAGAAAATTGTATCTCAATTGGGCAGAGGCGTAACTTTGGTCAAGAAAGTGGGGATATCAAATTTCGCATGGTTTCGACTGTTAAATAACTTTAATGCCACCGTTTACGCGCAATGCATAATAATAATAGTAGTAATAATAATAATAGTAATAATAAAAATAGCAGTAATAATAGGCCTAATCAAAGCCGTATTTAGGGGGTGTTTTGGGTGTTTAAACACCCCCGAAATTATATAATGTAAAAATTAAATAATGCATTTACCAAACTCTTATTCGGTTGACTCGGCTTGCTCAAGGACGAGAAAATACCCCCCGAAAAAAAAGCCTGGCTGCGGTCTTGGGCCTAATAGTAATAATAATAAAAGAGTGTTAATAAAAATAACAGCAATAGTAATAATGATAGTAATAATAATAGAAATAATAGTAATAGTAGCAGTAGCAGTAATAATAATAATAACAACAATAGTAGGCCCTAATAACAATAATAACAGTGAAGGTGATGATCGTGATCACAATAGTGATGAACCTCTGTAAATGTTTTGAGTCTTGAGGGCTGAAGTGAAGGCCTTCCTTCGTGAAAAAAGGTTTGGGTATTGTTTCTTCTGGGTATGAAAAGTGGGGGTACGGTACCGCCAGTCCAAAAAATGGTAGCACAAGTACCCCTTGAAAATTACGCCTATGCAAATGGAGCATCATGTGTGAATCAAATAGGGTGGAGGTAAATTGCCCTGTCAACCCCTATAAATTTAAACCCACCAGACATGAAAACTGTTCTATTTGGCCGTGCTGGAGTCGGGAGCACCTCTGAGTAGCCCCCTTGAAGAGGTGCTATAGAAAATAATCGAATGATTGAATGAATGAGTGAATGAATGAATGCGCATTCATGTGTGGGTGTATATTTTGTCTTCAGTCAATGACCGCGGCAACGTTTTCTAGAAATAATTACTGTTTTCATTAAGCGTAACTTTAATTGTTGTATTGATAAAGCACAGCTGTTGGCGTCTTTGCGCTTCACGAAGAGTACGCCACCTAACTTATACCAGTCTCAGTATGCAGAATGATCGAAAGAGCTTGTTTTGTAAATACTTTCGACAATTTTTACCTAATTAGGTCTACGCTAAACTGTAGGCCTAACAGAAGAAGAAGAGGGAGAAGAAGGAAGAGAAAGAGAAAGGATGAGGAGAAGGAGGCGATAACAAAGACGAGGAGAAGGAGGAGGAAGAAAGACGAGGAGAAGAAGGAAGAGGAGGAGAAGGAGAATAAAGCAGTGAAGAAATAACAGGCCAAGGACAGGACTAAAAAGGAAGAAAAGAAGCATAGGAGGGAAGAAGCAGGAGGAGGAGAAGCATGAGGGGAAGATAAGGAGAGGAAAAGAAGGGGAACGAGAAGGAGAAACAAGAAAAGGAGCAAGGACAAAAGAAGGACAAAAGAAGAACAAAAGAAGAAGGGTGGGAGAAGGAAGAGGAGAAGAAGGCGAAGTAGAAGCAGGATAAGAAGAACAAGAACAAGAACAAGATGGAGGAAAAGGAGCAGAAGAATGATAACGATGAGACAAAGAACTGATGATATAATATAAATACTAGATATATCGTGGATCATTTCAGCTGCATGTACTTGAATCTTGATTCCTTCATGCACGGGACCTTTAATGAGGTGGCACCTATTCAAGTGGGCAGAGTTGGTGAAGGATCTCACCCAATAAATTCATTGAAAAATGTGCATGGTCGAGGCCTTGCGGTCGCTATAAAAAGTGTGTATAACCTACATTTAGTCTATGTTTTTTAACCCTCGAGTGCCCAAGCTATTTTTTGGTAGACGAATGCCCAACGGGGGGGGGTCCGACCGGACCCCAATGTTTTCATTGTGATATCTGGAGAACGGATTGGAATATTTTAACGGGATTTGGCTTGTTATAATCCAAATTCAATTTGCAATCGACTGATATATGGTATTTCACAGTAGCGCCACCTGGTGAAACTTTATTTGAACTTTAATACTCGTTTGTAATATTTTGCAATTTCGGGATTTTTCCCATGTATTCAATTGTACGCATGTAGTTGTTGCCTGGTTGTGGGTTACAGGATTGGAATATTTTAACGGGATTTGGCTTGTTATAATCCAAATTCAATTTGCATTCGACTGATATATGGTATTTCACAATAACTTGCGTTAAAAATTTATTTCTGGGCTGGTAAACCATATGCCAGTATGACCATCAGCCGCATATCCTGGGGTGTCCTTGGTATATATATGCTATGGTTGTGGGCTACAGGGTGGTAGCAAAATACACCATTCGAAGCCCAATTGAAGGCTTTAGGATGTCCTAAGACCATTTTTACAATTTCGCTGCCGTTCTAAAGTTATCCGTGGAAAAGCGGGTCTGGGGTCCGGTCGGACCCCCCCCTTGGGCATTCGAGGGTTAAATAGCAGCGAATATTATATTATACATATACTTGCATATCACTGTTTTTTTAAAATAGTAATGATTTTACCCTTGCGACCACTCGTTTTGCCCTCTTTCTTCGCTTCTTCTTTTTCTCTTTCTTTGCGTCGACATCTCTCGCCAGTATTTCAATCGGTTCCGGGTCTCTACTATCGGAAGAATGCACGTGAGAGGATGTTTCTTCATCCGAAATTGCGTCAAAGTTCTTCTTGTTCTTTCTATTCGACTTCTGCATCTTTTTTGTTTTCTTCTTCTTTCTTGGACTTTCTTCACCATGGTTTATGGAATGGGTATGTGTAGAAATGCATGGAGTAGTTTCAGACATCGGCGAATCTTCAACATTTTCAACGTTTATGGCGTTTTCTTTGGCACGTGACCTACGTGCTTGACTGTCCTCAGTTTTATATTCTGCGCCTGGAGAAATCTGAACTTCGCATACTTCGCCATTCACAACAGCTGGTGTCTCTGCGTGCGTTACAGATAGATTATCAAAATGACTCGTTATGATCGACTTCTCGTGTTGAAGGAGGCATTCCTCGCTGTTGTAGAACTCATTAGCCGTGACTAGAAAGTCAACCTCATTTTCTTCCAGAGGTCTCTCAGAGCCATTGTCGTTGTTGCTCTCGATTATAGCGTTTACTTTGACAACCGAGGTGTTTTCAGGAGTTACTGCTACAGTGATGACTTCCGATTCGCAAAGATCTAAATCAGTGAGTTGATCGCCACTGTGATATGTAGCATCCACTGAATCTCGCTGGATTGGTCTGGCTTCCCTTATTCCGGTTTCCAGCGTAGATCCTTCTTTAATCAGTCCGTCGTTTCCGTTGTGACGTTTTCGCGTAGTAGCGAAAACTTCCGCTTTGTCATTATTCTGTATTTTTACAGTCTTATAATTATCTGTTTCGCGTTTATCGTCACACATTAAGCTTTCCTCGTCGTCTAAACCCGATTTTTGGTAGCGTTTGTTTCCTTTGCTATGAAAAGAGAGTTTTCCAAATAAACCTTTCGATTTTTTAGACGATCGTAGCTCTAACTGCTCCGCCATATTGGTTACAAAAAATTCCACTTGGTCAGTCGGTACAATATTGACATCTACAACGTAAAATGGCAAACCTCTGTTGTGACAAATGTCGTAAACGACGGTAAATCAGCGACCTTCGAATTTAGATTTGAACTTCAGAATGCAGGTGAAATTTGTCGAAATACTGTGCATAGTTTTGCCGCAGTTTTTAAAGTTTGAACTATGCATAAACTGCGGGTAAGGTCCAGCAGTAGGAATTAGTGGTACAATGCTTATATCGGTCAATATCATGCCATGGCTGAATTTACTAACCTAGGCGTACTTGTTTCTAACTTATGAAATCAGAGGTCTTGCCAAGTTGATTTAATGAAAATAGACTCGTTAAAACTGCATCGGCCGGGAATCGAACCCGGGCCGCCCGCGTGGCAGGCGAGCATTCTACCACTGAACCACCGATGCGAACGAATTAACAACTTCTCAGGCTCTTGGTTTCTCTTGTTTCGAACGTAGTCCTATAATCCTACCTACCTCTTATCCCCGTAGGCTTACAAACTGGTCTTATAACACGTAGGCCAAGTAAATTCAACCATACGTCTTATAATTATGGCCGCTTCACAATGAACACTAGGTCTGTGGGGCTTACCATTGCCTTCTACCCGCATTGGCGTATTATAGGCCTACCTAAAGTAGCCCACACGCTACACAAGAGGACTTGGTTATTCCACGGGTCCTAACTTCCACGGTCCAGTATAGACGTTTTGCTGTGATCGGCCCATCCTGGAATAAGTTACCTAACAACCTGCGGCATGAACTCCTCAGCCTCTCCCTCTTTTTCGCAAACGCTTGAAGATCGTGGTTTCATTGTGTTAGATCTGGATCGCCTGTGATGAGTCAGTCTCTCTTGAAGTGGCGCTATATAAATTTACTATTAGCCTACGAAGGACGTGGTACCTACTTAACTTCAAGCTGCAGTATAATGTTGATAAAGTTGTCATAGGCGTAATTTGTGGGGTGTACGTACCCCACTTTCTGGACTGGAGGGTACCGTACCCCCTACTTTTTTGGACTGAGGGGTACCGTAGGGCCTACCCCACTTTTGAAACAATGCCAATCAATATTTTATTATTGAACTTTCCAAGAGATCGCAGTCTCTGCCTTGTTTCGTGTGTGCATGTAAGAAATTGGTACCCCTACTTTTTAGACCAAAGTTACGCCTCTGATTGTTGGCATTCTGGTGTTTTACAGAAGTCCTCGAGGCACAGGGTTGGAATTGTCGGGGGTTCAACCCCATAGTCTTTCTTAGGACCCTCAGTTAAGTCTTTATTGCACACCCCAGGGGGGTTGTTTCCAACCGTCTCAGTTGTGCTAGTGTGATTTAGCATTATTTGACTCTGAGTCACTGACAGAGAAGAAATTTCCATGGTGTTTCATGTATGCATTTTTAAATTTTCTGAACAAATCAATTAATTTTGATTCGAATCTGACTTCCAAAACTGCTGTAGCTTTCAAATCAGCTGCTTTCAAATTTCCTTGACATCAGTGTGCAAAATAGGCCTACGGATAAAATGTCCCCCACCCCCGTCTTTTTTCTACAATTCCCACACTGGCAATCCACACACGAATAACAATGATCAGACGCGTTGCTTATTTGTATCATTTTGCAACAACGCAAATGAATAGCCTGATAATAAAATAAGGAGATTATAGTCTAATTTAGTATAGCAATTCATTTCGCGCACTCGGCGGTATCGCTACCTATAGGCGTAGCTTACTTGCATGAATCAAAGTAAAGCTTACCTGAATTGCCTTCGCTATGAAACACCTGTAGTTACTAAGCCTTACTATAGACACTGTACACACGATGGCGCTACATCTGTGTCGTTTAAAGCCCCCAGGTCTATATGTAGGACTCTGTTGTGATACGATAGACCTATATACCATACAGCCTAACGCTTAAGCTGACCTGCAATGGCAGGCAGCCACTGTTCACGACGCATTTAACACCATAGGCTTGAGCAACATTAAACTTAGGCTGTGTGAGACGCCTAACTCGTTGTCCGAAGTCCTTCGCTTTCTGACGATTTATATATGGCCCACTGCGATGTTTACGTCCACGTAGAAAGCTCTATATAGGCCTATTGAATGAACCTGCGTACACATATATGCATACGCTGAAATAATATATATATATATATATCCTAATACTTAGCGCTCAACGTTGTGTTGACAGTGGTAAGAACAGCATGTAACAGCCAGTCATAGATATATGGGACTGCGATGTGAAGGCCTGTAGGCCTAGTAGGCCTAGGCTATAAGGTATAGTCTATCGACACTATGCTTGGTTTGAAGTTGTCTTAAAGTATGTATACAGCGATTCCAGATAACAGTGACAGAATAGTAGGCTATACTGTTGGCAACATGCGATGCCAATATCAATCTGGAATCACGGGTCACACCTACTATAGGTCACGCCTTGGAACACTGGTCGAATCTCCGTATTTTGCAGCTGCAGATGTAGGGCATGCAGGAGAGATCTCGGAGAACAGCAATAGGGACCTTCTAGTTTTTTTTATCATGTTAATAAAAACATATTCGGTTTTGCAACATCCCGTCGATTAAAGCGGAGATACCTTGACATAATTTGACGCCAGTTCAACAGCTGAATAGGCTAAACTCGACAAGATGAATATATTTGGAGGCTATCTGCTTACGCATAACTGCGCTGATAAAATGATGTTACATGTCGCGTATAAGGAAAAGCACAAGAGGCTGTCAGAAGCTCCACATAGTAGAAATAATTTGGGGTAAAGAATAGAAGAGAAATGTAAATAAACGTAAATGTAGGGCCTACACGTTTTTATATAATATAGGCCTATATAGCGGACGTTTGACTTCAATCCGATTCATTTTTCCTTCACCCCCGCCGTCCGTTTGAATGGTTGCCCCGTATGTGCCTATACGACATTTAAAGTTCCCGTCACTGGCGGCCATCTTGTTTGACCGGTGGGGGAACTCGAGACACTTGAACTGATCTGGTCAAAAAGAGGTGAAGAAGATTTTTTTGGTGTTTCTTCAAAATTTTGGGGAAAGGCAACTATATAGTGTGCCCCCACACTGTTTAAGATGCGGGGTCTTGTCCCCCTCAATCCCCCGGGATTGCCGCCCATGGTTCCCGTATTCGGAATATACCACAAGTGTATAGGGCGCCGGATAGAATATGCCACGGAACTTAACCTATGATCGACCTGATAGATAGGAATGGACTGTTATGATCAACCGTATTAACTGCACAACTGAGGTCAAGAAAGCTAACGACGCAGTTGCTAGTATCAGCAGCTGTTAGGTCAAACACGAAGGATGGTATAATTTTGTGAAATGTTACGACCGATAGGCAGACTGGTTACTTAGGTCATTAGGAGAAAGAAGACTGTCTCAAACTGGGAGTAGAGGTCACACAGCACACATAAGTAGGCCCTGTATGTCTGTACAATGTTTGTAAAGTAAGTGTGCGTGTGCATGCATGTATGTATGCATGTACGTACGCGTGTTACGGCGGGTACATATGCATGCATGACTCCTGTATGTATTTATGTATGTAACTGTCTATACGGCTATTTATATAGGCCACATCGCGATCCTTTTTAAACATCACAATGGCGTACACTTCAATACGTGCACCATCGCACCATTTCATTCACTAGGACCTAAAGCAGTGCACGCAGTTCACAGCTTTCCTACAATTAAAACCTGTTCACGTGACAACAACCATCTGGAGCATGTGTCGTTCAGTGGCAGGATGCTCGCCTGCCACACGGGCGGCAGAGGTTCGATTCCGGGTCGATGTACAATCGGAACCTCTTACGGTTGGGGGTTATAGTAGGAGCGTGCGGCGGTATTCTACTCGGGCAGCTGTCCACGCATTCAAGTGGAGTTAGAGAGAACATTGCTGGTAACTATAGGTTTTTCACCATAGTTCGAGAATTCGTGACTTTCGGTTTTAAAATTCGTAAAAATTCGCGAATTTTTGGTTTATTTTAAAATTCGTAAAAATTCGTAAAAATTCGTTGGGCCATTGCTGGGCCTTTTTTACATTGACAGTGGCGTTTTGCAGAAACAACGTAAGCAACAACAACAAATGTGATGACGTCATGATTTGTTGTGTTAAGCTTCTGCTTATAATTTAATGTAAAATTCAGTATAAAAGTTTATTAAGTAACGAGTCAATTTAGTCAAAATGTAATTTTTTCCAGATGAAAGAATATGGACTTGAGTGGATGTATGTAGTAATTTTGGAGGAGATGCAAAGGGTAATCCAAAACTACAGTGTTGTTTTTGTGACAAGGAATTTGTTGGTTGTTCTGCCGGAATTCGGAAGCATTTGCATTGCGAAAATACAGAAACCAGAGTCGAGTGGGAGCAGCGGACTGTTCCTGACTCAGAATCAGACGACGATGAAGTAGAAGACACAGCTCGGTGAACGTTGCCAACCCTTTTTAACCATGTTTGGTTACAAGCTGTGTTAGTGACTGACTGGTCACACTGGAGCTGGGGCACTGGTGGTTTTTCGTTCTGCTGACTAACACTCACGGTCACACACCTCAACTATGACAGAAATCGAAGTTGAAGACTCCAAGTAAAACAGTAACTGAATATCAGTAGGCGACTATAATTGTCAGTACTATAGTCAGCTATTTTATACGGCTGATTGATTGATTGCCTATGACATTACATTTACTTGCTTAAAAAGTTGAAAAGTAAACAAATACTAAAATTCGTTACCATGTCAAAGAATTCTATTATTTTATTATTTCACGAATTTTAACGAATTTTAAAACTTCAGTTTTAAAATTCGTTAAAATTCGTGAATTTTTCAAATTCTTAAAATTCGTAAAATGCGAATTCTCGAACTATGTTTTTCACCATGCGTCTCCATGGCAGAAGCACTGATGTAGGACTAACTACTAAGACAGTTCATTGCTACTTGAATGCAGACCCTACCATTTTAACTTAACTGCCTTCACACGCACATGCAGGCAAACGCATACGCACAATCACAGTGACACACGCACACACACACACACACACACAAACACACACACACACACACACACACTTATATAGGCCTACACTTACATTCATGTATTGTAGAATATAAGATAAAAGGGAAAACTGTTACCGACCCCCGGGAATTAGTCGGGTGTTTTGCCCAGACCCGGGATTGAACCGGGGACCTTTAGATCTTCAGTCTAACGCTCTCCCAACTGAGCTATCTAGGCCGGCGTTGTGTGTAGGCAACGTTCCTCTTAACAAACAACATACATACAAAATAAGGAAAGAAGCAACTAGTCAATTTGGCCCTATAGTCTTGACATGGCCAGTCTTGATAGAGGCATTGTTGGCAACCATAGGCGTAGACTTGTGGGGGGTGGGGGCGGGGCACGTGCCCCCAATAATTGAGATGGATTGTACACCCAATGTACACCCAATGCAACAAGTGTAGAATGAATAGCCAAATGCCCCCCACCCCCATATTTTGGACAAGCTTACGCCAGTGATTGTTGCCAAATGTCTTCCACACGTGCTTGTCCTGTGCTTCGAGTCCTTCGACCTACGCACTCATATGAAAACTTATGCTACTGCTAAATATTATTAACTTTTCAATAATTATCTTATACGAGCAACTTATCAACATAAACGATCGGGACGAAAGAGCTACAACGATTTGTTGAGCTTTTTTCAAAGTTTCAATTGCAGGCTAATTTCTAAAAGTAAGTTGACCCCGACGTGATTTGAACACGCAACCTTCTGATCTGGAGTCAGACGCGCTACCGTTGCGCCACGGAGTCATTACATTTGTCAATTGGCAACATGCTTATTTCATAAAGCATATCAGTAATCGATAAAATGACCAGTTTTGCCTTAATCGTAGGGCCTAATCGTAATCTCCAAACTTCTAAAGCGCTACTCGAAAGCCAAGCGCAGGACAGCAGCCTATTCACGAGCGCTGTGTCAAATCAGAGGGGTTTCGGTTTCCAAAGAATAGTCAAAAGGAGGTCTGAATCCGGTTACCATGGAGGCCATATCAAGAGAGGAGGCAGAACAGCTATTAAGGGTGGCGACGTTTAGGGCGAGGAGAATTAGAAGGCGGAGGATCGGTTGGCCTAATCAAGCTTGGAATGAACAATGGGGTTTGAATACGAAAACATTGATTACAATAGGTCCGATTAGTTCGTCATGAAGTAGGACTTCAGGACTTTAGTAGATTCTTCATCAGCACAAAACTATATGACGGGAAACTTTGAATGCAGGCCACAAGAGCCGAAGTGTACACTTTGCAACTGGTTTCTGCCAGTTCTGTGGGATCTGTGTCAAGTGTTGAGGTCAGTAGCTAAAGTTGTCAACAAGCATCGGTGGTTCAGTGGTAGAATGCTCGCCTGCCACGCGGGCGGCCCGGGTTCGATTCCCGGCCGATGCACATTTTGATCCTCTCCTTTTCAAGAACTCCTACCCGGACTCATTTAATCCACCGCCTACCAATTTTCCTCGCCCTAAACCACACCCGCCTTAACAGCTGCTCTGTCTCCTCTCTTGATCTGGACCCCCTGGAAACCGGACTCGAACCACCTTTGGACTAATTTTTTTCGAAAGCCTTCTGTGACAATGGGCGGCGATCCCGGAGGGTCGTGGGGACAAGACCCCCACCTTGAAGAGCGTGGAGGGGGCACGCCATACATTCGACCCCTCAAATTTTGAAAAAACACCAAAAAAGTCAGCAGTTTTTTTTCGCGCGTGAAAAATTTTGTGACTTTTTTTACCGGATCAGTTCAAAACTCTTTTTTTACCAGATCAGTTCTAAAGTGTACACCTGTCAAACAAAATTGCCGCCACTGTCTGTGACTACAAGCAGCGCTCGTGAATAAGCTGGTGCCCTGGCAGCCTGCGCTTGGCTTTGAAGTGGCGCCTTAGAAGTTTGGAGATTACGATCACGATCCTGTTCGTGTTTGCTTAAGGATTTAATACAGTTATGTGTGTCGAGGGCTTTTTTGTAGCAGGACTCGGCTAAAACACTTTTAAAATAATAAATAATTTTATATTTTTTTCTGTTTTGAAGTGAATTTGTGAATTTTGGTTTCAAAATTGTTGAACATACGATATGAGAGGGGAAAACTGTAACCGACCCCCGGGAATTAGTCGGGTGTTTTGCCCAGACCCGGGATTGAACCGGGGACCTATCTAGGCCGGCGTTGTCTTTATGTAATGTTCCTCTGTACAAGCAAAATAAAATATAATTTGGGCCTATATCAATCAATCAATCAATCAATCAATCAATCAATCAATTTTTTTATTGATCCACAAAGCAAACGTGACAATATACAAGAAAATATAATTTAAATAGCCACTATGATGATGAAAAGGTTTGAAACATTAAGATATTAATGGGTTTAGAAGGCTATATCAAGCTGTGAGTGGTCAATAGGAAGCCCTAAAATAGGGTGACCATTTCTTGGCCTTCAAAAACCGGGACACTTTTTGTAACGCTCTTTTCGACATCTCTTATCGGCTGGGCAAAAGAAAACAACTGATCAATACAAATGAGAACTTGCATACTAGCTAGATGCCATACCATATATTATATCTTAATATTATCTATCTATATTACTTATATTCTTAGAATTATTACCACGTTTCACATGTATGCATGTGAAACCCCGTATACCCTGGCAATTCCCACCCTGGGTCTACTGACTCTACACTCTAACAGTCTACCCTACTAAGCCTACGTTTCACATGTATGCATGTGAAACGTGGAACAGGAGGAAGGAAGAAATTGATAGAATTATATAGATAGATGAGAGACTGATAGAGTAGATTGAGATAGATTAGGCTATTATAAAGTATAGTAGTCCGTAGAGTCGAGTAGATTAGAGTTCTAAGTAGACTGAATGCGTTGAGATGTGGGTTAAATTAAGGGTTAAGTGTATGGTTCCAGTTATCGCTAGGTCCGTTAGGCCGTTAGAGTAGAGTAGGCTTAGTAGGGTAGACTGTTAGAGTGTAGAGTCAGTAGACCCAGGGTGGGAATTGCCAGGGTATACGGGGTTCAATCCCCAGTCATTCTTAGGACCCACAGTTAAGTCTTCATTGCACATTCCAGGGGGTCGTTTCCAGCCCCCTCAGTTGTGCTGGTGTGATTTAGCATTATATGATTCTAAGTATCTGACAAAGAGAAGACATTTCCTGATGTAGGCCCTATCAAGTATAGGCTATGCATTTTTTTCCAATGCGTTTTCTATACTTTCCACATTATCTGCACTTTACGCATTTTCAAAAATCATTCCCGTCGTAGCCTACTGAAATGAAATTGTAATATGAAAACTTTCACGTTATCCTTAAATATTTCATATAACATTTTAACTAAACTTACTAAAGATATAATATATAAATAACAAACTGTTCTTTCGTTACGATTTAGTTTTGGGTTACAGACTATTTACTAGTATTAACTATAGTTCTGTCATTTACAAAGAACTGAGTTTTCACGAAAGTTGACAATTTATTTACTTCTCAGAAACCGGGACAATTTTGCTCTTTCACACAAGTCGTCGGGACACCGGGACACACCACATAAAACGGGACATGTCTCGGAAAACCGGGACGTATGGTCACCCTACCCTAAAGGGACCAGGGTCCCGCTAGGAAGGGCCCCCATTTAGGCCTGCTTAACAAAACTCGACGACGGCCATGTACACATGAGCCTTTGAGTAGACCTATTTAGAAACAACGAATTGGCATAAGGTGGGCAACTAGTTAACGGAGTAGCAAGTGGCAAAAAAACAAAGTAAAATAAATCATATGGGAGGGGGGATCGCAGCAGGCTGTCACTGGGCGGTCTGTCTAGTCAGTTGGTGTGAACGAAGGCTTTTTTTAAAAACATAGTACTTTGGGATGTGTCGTAATTCAGAGGGGAGACTATTCCATAGTTTTGGTCCTAGATTGGTTATTGAGAATTCCCGCATGTTAGTACGTGCAAATTCAATATGGTAAGTGTTGGCTATAGGCTATAGGCTACTCTTGTCATGGCCATCGGAGAGGTATTATTGCCAAATGACCACCACACGTGCTTGTCCTTCTGTGCTTTGAGTCCTTCGACCTACGCCATCGTATGAAAAATAGGCTACTGCTAATTACTGAATATCATTAATTTTCAATAATTATCTTATACTAGCTGTAACCCGTGAAAAATTACGGTATGTGAATTTAGTTTAGAAACTGTAATGTGCTTGAGAGTAAAAACTAAAAATGTAAAAACAGTAAAAATACGCAAGCTAAATTGTTACCACTGCAAAAGGCAAGGAGGGAAGGAGGGCCTACCCTTGGAGGGCCTACCCTTGGAGAGAGAGACAGACAGACAGACAGACAGACAGACAGACACAGACAGACACAGACAGACAGACGCACACACACACACGCACAGACTCCTGTATCTCTCTGCTAGCTCTTTGGCCATCTTTACGTGCATACGCATTGTCCAGAGGTCGAACCCGTCTACCTGCCAGGCCTGCAGCCCGGCAGCGGGGAGCTGGCCTGTCCTGCAGGGCTACGCCGATTACGGGCCCTGGCGGGGAGGGGGCGGGCTTTTCCCGCTGAGGCCTATTGCCCTGCAGATACGCGAAGTACATTATATTATGTTGTTAGACGAGCAACTTAGCAGAAACGACCGGGACGAAAGACCTACAACCACTGGCGTAAACTTGTCCAAAATATTGGGGGGAATTTGGTCATTTATTCTACACTTGTTGCATTGAATGTACAGTCCATCTGAATTATTGGGGGGCACGTGCCCCGGCTGCCCCCCAGAGTCTATCCCTACAACGATTCCTTGTACTGTGTTTCAAAGTTTCAATTGCAGACTAATTTCTAAAACGACGTTGACTCCGACGTGATTTGAACACGCAACCTTCTGATCTGGAGTCAGACGCGCTACCGTTGCGCCACGGAGTCGGTACGTTTGCCAACTGGCAACATGCTCATTTCCGAAAGCATATCAGTAATCGATTAAATTAAGTTTTGCCTTAACTTATGACTCATAAGTTATGAGACAAATTAATAATGATTACAACAGTTCGTCGTAAGGTACAACTTTTCGTATTATTAAGATTTCTTCATCAAAACAAAACTATAACCGGCAGCTTTGAATGCTCTATCAATCACCCCCGGGCTTTCCATACAAATCTGTAGTAGGCCTACTCCTACCCTGACTCCTCTGATCCTCCGCCTTCCAGTTCTCTCCCTAAACGACACCCGCCTCAACAGCTGCTATGCCGCCTCTCATGGTGTGGCCCTCATGGTAACCGGACTCGGACCACCTTTTTGAAGTACTTTTTTTCGGGTAACCGAACTCGGACCACCTTTCATACTGAATTGAAGCAGCGCACGTGAATAAGCTGATTATTAGTAACCCTGCGCTTGGCTTTCAAGTGACTAACAACAATGTCACCATAAACTTTATTGCCTTTTATCTACTCATCCCCCAAATTTCATTACCTTTATGATGATGACATTTTTAAAAGAAATTCTTCTCCGACAAAAATTGTATGACCTTCTTCTTACTTTCTCACAATTTTCGGGGGGCACTTCTGCTCATCTCTTCAAAAAGGCAGTGAAAACCCTCACACGCAATTACATTTCTTGGTCTTTTCTCGCGTTTCTTCCAAATTGGGGGGGCCATGGGCGCCCGCACGTTGGGGCAAGGGGGGGCACTTGCCCCCCCCTGGATTTTGAATCAAAATATGTAAAATTAAGAATATTATTATTTTAAATAAATAAATATAGTTATTCTGACATTTTGTGTGCTTGCTTGGTGACTTATACAAAGGTGCTCTTATACATTGAAGTAAAGACATCGGATCATAAGTTAAACAACATGACATTGATTAATTACAGCGTGTAGTGACGGCCGGTTTACCACGGCCTTTTAGGTGGCTCTATTTAGAAGGCTGGGGTCTGACACTGCTGACCCGAGAAACCGGGGCATAAAGGCTGACCATATAGCGGGGAAAGCCAATTCGACATCTGGTCCTAATATCAGGGGTCCATAGGTTACGGGGAGTGACTGAGAGCATAAGGGTATGCGTGTTTAACCTGTTGGGAAGGAGAATATTTGCACATGTGTATACAAGATCCTACGTGGAGAAGTTCAAAAAAGACTTCGGAAAGATAAACAAGCAGATCTCGATGCACTATGTTGTGAACTTGAAGAAAACGCAAGAAGAGGAAACAATAGACCTGCATATCAGACAGTCAGAAATCTCACCAGATCGTTTCAGGCGCGCAAAATAGCTATTAAAGACATATCCGGGAAGAAGTTAGTTGACCCGAAGAAGGTCAATGAACGTTGGAAGGAATATTGTGAGGGACTTTATACAGGCAATGAAGACGAGATAACGTTCGAAATCCCGGAAAGGGAACCGCCACCACTACGAGAAGAAATCGAACGCGCTTTGCTCAAAGCTTCTTTGCACAAAGCCTCGGGGCCAGACGACGTTGCCACTGAGCTCCTCAGATTTGGTGGTGATATGACTCTTACCACGTTACATAAGATCTGTACTGATGTCTGGATAACGGGGGTTTGGCCCGACGACTGGACGCAATCGGTTTTTATCCCTTTACCAAAAAAAGGTGACCTACTTTGTTGCGAGAACTACAGAACCATCGCGCTGGTTTCTCATGCAAGCAAAATTCTCCTCAGAGTCATTCTAGAGCGTATTCAAACCAAGCTTGACAATGAATTGGCTCCTGAACAGGCCGGTTTCAGACCTAAGCGAGGCACTCGCGATCAGATCACGAATCTTCGGATCATCATGGAAAAAGCAAACGAGAGAAACCAACCTCTCTATTTTTGCTTCATCGATTTTACGAAAGCGTTCGATATGGTGCAACACGGTCAACTGTGGTTGACCATGCTAGATATGGGTTTTCCTCCACAGCTTGTCCAATTGTTGAGGAACCTCTACAAACAACAACGCGCAGCCGTCAGAACGGATAACATCACCTCTGACTGGTTCCGCGTTAAGAAAGGCGTTCGGCAGGGTTGTAACATCTCTCCTTGCCTATTTAACATCCTAGCGGAACAAGTGATGCGTAAGGCACTTGACGGGTTTATGGGTGGCTTCAGAATTGGCGGTAGGATCATCAGTAATCTTAGATATGCGGATGACATCCTCTTGATTGCTACATCACCAGAAGAACTTCAGGAGCTCGTCAGTAGAGTCGAAGTCGCTGCCGATGAGTACGGTTTAAAGATAAATGCTTCAAAGACGAAAGTTATGACCAACATCGATGAGGTCCTTGAGGTTTTCGTTACAGGCGTTGGGCTCAAACAAGTTGATAACTTTACATATCTGGGTAGCAAAATTTCAAGCGACGCAAAGAGTTCAGGAGATATTAAGTCCAGGCTGGCCATGGGTATGGCAGTCATGGTGAGACTCACGAAGGTCTGGAAAAACAAATCCATCAGCACCCAAACCAAGCTCCGCTTGATGAAATCCCTGGTGTGGTCAGTCGCAACCTATGGTTGCGAATCATGGACGCTAAAAAAAGCGGAAGAAGGGCAAATTCAAATTTTTGAGAATAAATGCATTCGAAAGCTTTTGCACATCTCCTGGACGCTCAAGCTTACTACAGAGCAAGTTTATCGGCTGGCTAGAACTTCCCCCGAACTCTTGGGTTCCATCAAGGCTCGCAAACTTTCCTATTTCGGTCATATCATCAGGCTCCCTCAGGATTCCTTGGAAAATGCCATCATGCTGGGTCACGTTGAGGGGTATCGACGCCGTGGAAGACCACGAATTAACTGGATAGACAACATTCTTTCCTGGTCCCATCTTTCTGGATCTTATCTTCTCGCTGCTGCACGCAATAGGCGTCAGTGGAGAACCCTAGTCCATGCATGTGACCAACCGTCGCGCAGCGACGTCGGTGTTTGACATGACATGACATACATGTATATATGGTACATCAATGACATACACATTTTGGGTTGAAATCCAGTTGGATATTTTGACACTTCAACAGACTTGGCATTAATATGCTGATAAGATAGGACAAGTGGGGAGGGAGACAGTGTGGTGGCTCCTTTCTTTGTTCTCCGTTCTTTCCAAGTGATTACACTGTGCCAATTACAACGTGAACACAGAACCATGGCACTTAGCGTGCCTGTAGTGACGTGCTATTGGAAGGACAGTTGAATGTAGGCGATACACTATATTCACCATACAGTTTAATGTAGGCGATACACTATATTCACCATGACTTGTTACATTTATTGTAAAAGTATTCTGTAACAGCGAAAGTCATTAATCTTTGCTGGAAGTCTCGACACCCGAACACCGGAGGGTTCATAGACATAATTTGTGGGCACCATGCTTTGTGATATTACCAATACATTTAGGCTACCTGCAACAGCAACGTTTTAATGGTGAGTTACAATTTTGAATAATGCACATCCTCTATTCACCACTGAAATTTAGTTTTTTAAAAACTCGAGTAAATTTTGTTTAGATTTATTCTTAGGTTTCATAGCTCTTTGTTTGTTTGACGAATTTGTGTTAGAAATTCAAAGAAAGAATTCAACTTTCCCGACAATTGCTTAAATTAATATCTCTAGAATGTCAAGAACTTAATTGCAATGGCCGAGATCAAAATACAGCCTAATTGGAAATGGATAAATCTACTGTCTGCGCAAATGTTGAGTAAGACAGGGGACTATCTAAATGAATTGATTTTTGAAACGAGCCTACACTCACGTTTACAGTTCTAACCTCTTCATGGTTGCAGTTATATATATATAGAACCAAGTACGGACTATGTGGGACCTAGGTTGTGTGTGACAAGTACATGTAATTGTCATTGTAAGTGCTC
>OY744613.1:13134060-13281560 GCA_963556255.1 Allolobophora icterica
AGAAATTTGGAAACACAACCCATCGATAATACACGCCTCGCTAACTAAATAAAGTCGCGTTGTTCAATCCATTAGTATGCTCATCCTTTGCCTTCAAGACAGCAGCGAGTCATTTGGACGAAGACTTCGAAGACAATAGCACTTATTTCGTTGGTTGTGTTCTCGCTAAGGTCAGCTGCAGCAGGTATTTCGTATTTTATTTTGCACAGGCTTTCAACTGATATCTGCACTGGCGGCGATCTTGTTTGACAGGTGGGGGTAGGGGAACGAAGACTTTTGAACTGATCTGTGGCAAAAAGAGGTGAAAAATTTGCTGACATTTTTTTATTTTTGGGGTGTTTCTTCAAAATTTGGCCAACAACTCTATGCTATGTCTCCCCACTCTTGAAGGTGGGGGGTGTCTTGTCCTCTCGACCCCTCCGGGATCGCCGCCCATGGATATCTGGCAGGTCAAAATACTATGAATGTAGACCTTGCTATAGCTCTCAGCAAATTGACAAATTCTAAGCGTTAAATTTCCATTGTGAGGGATTAGCAAAAGTAAGGAAGTCCGGTCAGTGAGCGCTACCGTTTTCGACATCAACTGATATCTGTTAATTACGTGGAAGGCTGAGTCGTCCTAAAAGGGGTTTACTCTTTTCGAACTGCGACTTTTCAAGATCTAATGCTCTTCAGGCCAGAGTGTTAGCCTACCGTTCATCTCTCCTCCACAAATGCACTCTTTGGAAAACAGTTGCGCATTCAAGGAGATTGATTGATAGTTACAGATTAATTGTCCAGCATCTCTGAATGAATGAGGGTCAAAGACAAGACATGTACCCGGAACAACATTATTTCAGCAGATGATGATCAAAAAGAAGATCAACCTTTCAGAGCGCTGCTGAGCGTTATAACCGCGGATAATTAAGAGGGCAGTTGATCTGAATATGCTTCACACATGGGGAGTGATAACTTCAAGCAGGAAGCCAGTGTAGAGAGAAAAACGCAGATACGATTTAGTCTCGGTACAACAGTCCAAGACACAATCTGTCAGTATAGGGTGCATTATTCTACCCAGAAAAGGCAATGTGGAAATCATAGAGTTGCAGTAGACGGGCTCTGTGGAATAAGAACGTTTATCAATGCTTTCAACGACACTGTATATAGTTATGGCGAAGCATGTATCATATGGTCCTTTTTAATTAAGTTAAAGCAACCATGTTCAATAAGTTGTACTAAATGTAGTTTATGATAGATTTGAGTCACGCATAAATCCAAATTCCGCATAGTATAGAGAAAGAGGAAGTAGAGAGGGATGTGTAGAGAGTAAGGATGCAGTGTTAGAAGCAAGCCACAACTCCAAGATTAAGGCACAGGCTTTGAGACCATGAACAGGACAAGACCAAGACCTAAAAATCCAGGCAGGACTGAGCATCCAAAACCAAGACCATAAACGTTAAGAAATTCACGTCAATTTACGGATTAATAATTTACGGAAACTATAAATAAAGTTATTCGAATCCCAAAAGAAGTTATAGGTTAATATAAATTGAAATAAAGTGCACAGTAATCAAGCACGTCATTCAAACGAATGTTTGCTATATTTTTTACTGATCACACAAGGTTCTTCTTCCGAGTTATGCCCTGCAAGGTTTCAAAAAGAGTCAACTGCGACTAAGCACTCGGCTGGCTAAGATGCACAAAATATTTCCAGTTAGAAAATGACCATAAAGTAACTGATCAGTGAAGTTTGTCCAACAGTTGATGCGACCTCGAGATACAATATCATATCGATATTAAAACTCATTAAGGCAGGAACAATCTTGGTTGATAGTGCCGTCGTATTGCCTTGTGGGTTCTCATATGAAGTTAACAGCGAAGTGCTTAGTCGTTTTGCACAAGCAAACACAAAACAACGAATACTCTACTCCCCGTGAAGATCATACGCTCTAGACCAAGGCCAAGACCAAATACGAAAGACCAAGATCAAAGGCTCAAGACCAAGACCACAGCATTAAGATCGAAAACAAGAAAAGGCCAGCACTTTCATACCAAGAACTCGATTTGTCTCGATACTCTATCAAAACCAAGACCAAGTCGGCGATATCGAGACGAAAAAAGTGGCTAAGTGCACCATATGAGCTTAGACGAATTATTACTGTCAAAACAGATGAAGTCGAACATGTCAGGGTTAAGTTTGAAGCGAATAAACAGAATTCATACCATGATGTGATCTGAGTGGGCGCGAAGTCTCTTTTTTAGCACTTACACCTCATTTAGCAGAAGATATCATCGTAGTTTTCATTTTCCAGAAAATTATTGAGTCACCAAGACTTTGCAGAACAGAAGGAAAATTGCTTATCCGTGTGCCTCCATGCCATAGCGGACTGGTCATGCGTTGGTATAGGATGCAGCGGTAATAGCACTCTGACCACATCTTACTTCCATCTTTAGAAGTCAGACTCAGCTGCTGGTGCAGTTGAGTTAACAACAGATATATGAAGTGGGGTGAAATGAAGCACCACTGTACAAAGCTACCACTTGGTCCCGTCAGCGTTTGAGACTCTTGTCACAATTAGCAATAATGTTCTACTTTTCATCGCAGAATTGGTGAAGTGTCATTCATTCATTCATTCATTAATAGATTTATATAGCGCATCTTCAAGAGAACTACTCAGAGGCGCTCACGACTCCAGCACGGCCAAAAAGAACAATTTCCAGGCGGTCATAGAAAGTGTCAGAGGAAGACCTATAGGAAGTAAGCGCAACTCAGGAGGGAGACCATTCAGTGGCGTACGGAGCTTAAATGCCGCCCGGGGCGAGGGCGCAAAATGCCGCCCTTGGCCACTTAATTTGCGAAATGCTATTTTCTCTAAGATATTGCACAACGATCATATTACATATTCAATTTTATTTTATGGAGTTTATAGGGCCTAGCCTTTCTGGATTTTTCACTTTTCGCTGTAGGCCCCTATTTATTTTTGAAATTATCCGTTTTAGCTTTAAAAAAATTCCACTAAATGGAATCTTTATTAGATAATTATTAGATAATTAGAATATTTATTAGATAATTAAAAACTTACCGAAATTTATTTTATTAGATAATTAAAAACATTTTATTGCATGACTTGCGACTGTCGCTGACTCATTGTGATGTGTACAGTACAGTAAAGTACATACATAATACATATCATATTATGTTATATTTGCCACAATACAAAGATTATTAATAACCGCTATTCTGCTATGCAGGTCTAAATTGCATTAGAAAATGCCAATGCATGTGGAAAGAATGATGACATAAAAAATAATTAAATACAAAGGGCTTCAAAGCACTTTGTATTTAATTATTTTTTATGTCATCATTTTTAGAATTTTATCGAACGCAATTATACTTTATTGGGGACATTCTGTACTAGACCCTACAATAATTTCAGGCTTAAAATGCTATTACTCACTTTGTAAATTAGGAAAAACCGTTAAAGGGGGCGTTTTGTCCCCCTCTCCCCTACATATGATATATGGAAGTATATATATTATGATTATGAAGGGCGGCATAACAAGAATATATGCTGTATGTGGTCTGTTACTTATAATGCAATTCCGCTTCCTTTACTGCAATTCTGTTTAGTGTTTAACGTAGACCTCCGAGAGTGATGCCGCCCCTAACGATCAACGGAAGCCAAACTGACTTAACTAAAGTGACAGTTTCTTTCTTTCCTTCTTTTTCTTTCTTTCTTTCTCTCCTACGTTTCCTTTTTTAATCCAAAATTCACTTTTTTATTTTTCTGTTACCCTATTTTGCCGCCCATGGAAAAGTGCCGCCCGGGGCGACTCGCCCCCTCTGCCCCCCCCTTCGGTACGCCACTGAGGCCATTCCATATGGTCGGGCCGACTACCGAGAAGGCGCGGGTTTGCATAACTGCAGTACGGGCAAACGGGACTGAGAGGCTGAGACGCGAGCAGTCCGAGAGGACGAGTCAGGCCGGAAGCGGTCCAACAAGTAAGATGGGGCGATACCGATTTGACACCGCCTATCCACAGGGAGGCGATCCTGTACTCTATACGCTGTCGGACCGAGAGCCAACGCAGGACCTCCAGCATATTATTTGAAACATGGCCAAAGTATGGCATTTCATCTTAATTATGATTAATTATTAATAAGCAATTTAGTCCATGAAACTTTTCAGCAGTGTAAAACTTTGACGTAAAACTTTAAAAAAGCAAAATAATTTGCATTTGAAACATGACTGTCATTTGTATAAATAAAACGTAAAACGTTCTGTATATTTTAGTCCTACTATCAAATTCTAATTCGCATACTATATTAAATTCGCTATATAATATGAATTATAATTGCGCCTTCAGATAGTAAATCTAAAATGATTTTTCGTTACGTATTACGCTGGGGATTGTGGGTGGGTGACCGTGGGTCTACGGAAACGTTACGAAGCGTTACATTTGGGTCAAAAACTGCCATTTTCTGCGTTACGTAATTATGCAATGACCCCTTAGTGTTATTTTCGTTATAGTTAATTATATTTTTAGTTCAAGTTATAGTTACCGTTAACGAAATCATTTTATTTTCGTCCACGAACATCTTCGTTACCGTTATCGTTAACGAGAATCGTACAAACCCAGTGTAAATGATATTAACCTCTAGGGCCTCCACATGACAGTCTGCACAGAGGGGTATTGGTTTCATATTAAGCCAATACTACACAGAGATAGGACTGAGATTTCTTGAAAAAATCCAAGATTAGGCCTATTATAATTATTAACACAAACGCATTCAATGTTTTCAGGATTCGAACATGGTCGAAACATGGCATCGTCTGACGTCACGGCTATTTGTGTTGCTAGCGCTCGTTTCACTGACGTCATCACGTCATGCGTGCAGAAACAGGGGCAAACCGTCGGCAAGACCGGTGACTTACAGCTACGAGATCCAACGGCCAGACTCATGCGCCGTTGACCAGACGATTTTCGAGGATTGCTACCTGTGCGGAAAAGTGGCCGACGACCTGAGAATCTATACTCTATGTTGTCGAGAAGATTTGCTCGTCAGCGATTACTGCAGACTCCTTCTGGCATAGCAGACACAGGCGTCTGATCGACCTGCCACCCTCTGCGCCTCTGGGAGGTTTTCAAAATGCGCTATAGAAGTGTTCCATTAGACTGTTAAATACAATGCAAGTGTACAATATACAATGCAGTACGTTTGACTGGGAATCTGATGTGTGTGAATCTCTCAATCCAGGGGCGTCTAATCCATGGAAACCTTGGAGCAAATGCTCCATCCATAAAATAGGGGAAAGATCTGTCAATGTATGTACCATCATTATTGGGGAACGGGAGAAGGGACGGGGAAGAGGAGGGAGTGGAGGGAAGCTGCTCCAATGACTTGGGGGGGGATAGACGCCTCTGTCTCAATCAATAAATCAGTTAGACAATCAACAATAAAATAACCAGCGGGGATTTGGGGCACTTAGTCACCCAGCGTGTCATCCAATGTACATTTGGGGCACACCCTTCGTTGCAGGTGGATCAGAATTCCCGCCATTCACAGTCCCTCATCTGTCACATCCGAGGTAAAGTGGGTTCATAAACTAAGCAGAACCGTTCAATCAGTTAAGCACTTGCCTCTCTCTTGATGCAATCAGTCAGTCAATCAACAAACACGTCAGCAAATCATTTTCAGAAATGTACGAAAATAGAGCACGGAAACGTGCTATAAGCAGTGTTGTAATGTGTACATTTATATAATCAAACATTTCAGTTGTGATTTAAACTCCATGGATGGCGCCCACGATTAGCCAAGGCTGATTACCAAATACATCCAACCTCAATGTAAGTAATGTAACTCCCTTTTAGTTTTCGCTCGCGACAACTCTTACAGCATGAAGCATCCTTTCTCTACAGCAAGACATTAAATGTAAAATCCGAACGAAAACCCTGTCATAGACTGAAATAAATTCGCAAAAATGTAATAAAAACAAACGATTTCAGTTGCTATTTTGTGCAGTCACGACTAAGTTTTATTAAGACTTTTAAATAGTTAGATCCTTAATTTAATAGTAATTAAATAGGTAGGTATTTAATTTGTTTAAAAAAGTTACGTAGTTAATTTAATAGTTATCAAATAGTTAGGTAGTTAATTCAATTGCTATTTTAAATGGTGACTTCGTTAATTTGGGATACGGAAATTTCGCCCCCGGAAGATTCGCCCCCGGAAGATTCACCCCCGACATTTGGCCCCCGGGAAGATTCGCCCCCCGGAAGTTTCGCCTCCGGGATCTATGATGAAAATGTAACTAAGACTAGAAGCTGGATTAGCGATGAAAATGTAACTAGAAGACTAGAAGCGGGATCTATGATGAAAATGTAACTTAGACTAGAAGCTGGATCGACGGGGGCGAATCTTCCGGGGGGCGAAATGTCGGGGGCAAATCTTCTGGGGGAGAATCTTCCGGGGGCGAAAAGTCCTAGAACCGTTAATTTAATAGTTATTAAATGGTTAGGCTACGTAGTTAATTTAATAGTTATTAAATGGTGAAGTTGTTAATTTACTAGTTATTAAATAGTTAGGTAGGCCTACTTAATTTACTAGTTATTACAAGGCCGTAGCTAGGGGGGGTGTTTTTGGTGTTTAAACACCCCCCGAAATGAAATAATGTAAAAATGAAATAATGCATTTACTAACTCCAAACCCCTTGGTCGGTTGACTTGGTTGCTTGTCAGCTTGCTCAAGGACGAGAAAACACCCCCGAAACAGAAAACACCCCCCGAAACAAAATCCTGGCTACGGCCTTGAGTTATTAAATGGTTATATTGTTAATTTAATGTTGATTCAATAGCTAGGTGGCTCATTTAACAATTATTAAATAGTTAGGTAGTTGATCTAATCAGTGCTTTTTTTCTGTGAAAAAAGGTTCCGGAACGGAATAAATATGGGAGGGCTAAAATCCCGATAAAAACTGGATTGAGGGTTAGGAGAGGTCTCAATAAACACTGAAATCAGTTGAAAACGCAGAAATTAGTTTAAAATAACTAAATGATTGTTTATATTATTAAAATAAATAAATTATTTTTTAGTAACTGAAAAAAGGTGCCGGAACGCCGTTCCGGCGCGTTCCGGCTGAAAAAAAGCACTGCAGACTACACTGGCTTGGTTCATTCTAGGGAACTTCTTTTTCATCGAAGCAGTCCCAAACACAAGTAACTTAATATTACTGTTGCTTTGCGGCTCCTGCATTCTTAACTACTGGTGTAGCACACTTTCAAGTAATAGGTGATCAGAAATATACTTCTTTAACTCTGGTTTATAAATTCTCAGCGACAGTGCGCTAACACATTCTAACGCAGTTATGAAAACTTACTTTTACTGGTCAACGTACAGTCGATATATATATATATATATATATATATATATATATATATATAATATATATATATATATATATATACATACATAGGCGCCGACTTCTTGGGGGCCTTGGGTGCCAATGCACCCAGAGAGAAAGTTCAGTGGGTGCCTGGCACCCAGAAGAATTCAGACCCAAAATTTATATTTTACAACGTGAGAAGTACAACTACAACACAAATACCCAACATTGCATGATCTCACAGTCAAACTCCGTACATAAATAAATAATTTATTTATTTATTATTTAAAACTAATGTATTTGCCCGTCATAATTATGACGGCAGTGTATATCGTTGGTTAAAATGCTCTTTTCGCCGTCGTCAAGACCGCCGTCGTCAAGACGGCAGTACTGACATCACAAATGGTTTCACAATAGAACCGAAACCGTTTGTGACGTAGCGTCCTACGACGGACAAATTTGCATTTAAGGAAACTATATGTATAGATAAATAAATAATAACGCTGGAACCCTTGACAAGAAAACACTTTTCTTTCTCCAAAAATTCGCTAAAACTCACCTACCTAATGGGAGGGGTATGGAAATGGAGGGAGGACCCATGCACCCAGTGGCACCCAGAGACAAAAGCAAAAGTCGGCGCCTATGTATATATATTAGGGTGTCCCAAAAATAATGTTTTTTGAATTTTTATATGCAGCCCCTCTGAAAAGTTTCTTTATGGTCCCATAATAACACCTTTAAAATTTTGTGACATTTAAAAAATATTTAGGGGTCCCCAAGACTCTCAAATTTTCCCCATATTGGCATAATTTGCGCCCGACGTGTCCATTTTCTAAACTCTTTTAGACATCAATCTTGGATCCCATGATAACATGTTAAACACCATCGGAAAGCACTTAAATAGTAGAATCTACAAGTATGTAACTTTATTGGATATTATATTATGGTTTTACGATCAAACAGTACAAAAATTAAACAAAACTTAAGATTTTTGGAGTTTTGCAATATCAGTTAAATATATTACCACTAATAGTTTTAGCAATCATCAGTACAAATCTTTGATATTGCAACAAGCCCTGGTTTCAGCTCCTCCATACCTTCATCTGCTTATTCTTCATCATTGATTACACCATCACCTGCTTAATTCTTCATTTCTACAATCTACATTCTACATATCTACATGATTGCACTTAGAAAAGTCTTGCCTATGTCAACAACTTCAACAACTTGTAGAAGAAACTGTTTCTGTTCTTCGTTATTGTTGAGCATACATATATATATATATATATATATATATATATATATATATATATATATATATATATATATATATATATATATATACCTCCAAGTATATATATATACCTCCAAGCATATATATATATATATACTTGGAGGTATATATATATATATATACTTGGAGGTATATATATATATATGTATGCTCAACGATTGCACTTAGAAAAGTCTTGCCTATGTCAACAACTTCAACAACTTGTAGAAGAAACTGTTTCTGTTCTTCGTTATTGTTGAGCATACATATATATATATATATATATATATATATATACCTCCAAGTATATATATATATATATATATATATATATACTCCAAGTATATATATATATATATATATATATACCTCCAAGTATATATATATATACCTCCAAGCATAAATATATATATACTTGGAGGTGTATATATATATATATATATATATATATATATACTTGGAGGTATATATATATATATGTATGCTCAACAATAACGAAGAACAGAAACAGTTTCTTCTACAAGTTGTTGATGTTGTTGACATAGGCAAGACTTTTCTAAGTGCAATCATGTAGATATGTAGAATGTAGATTGTAGAAATGAAGAATTAAGCAGGTGACGGTGTAATCAATGATGAAGAATAAGCAGATGAAGGTAGGGCAACCACAGGGACAGTATATATATCTATATATATATATATTAGGGTGGTCCAAAAAAATAAAGTTTAAGCTAGACACCAGGCCACCCTCTCAGTATTTTAGACCTGTCAATAGTATTATTGAGACAAAATTTCAGCTTCTTATTCCAACTGGAAGATGGTGCTCAATGACAAATAAATATTACCATATAGTAGTATTTGCTGTAAATCTCGATGCCGTATAACTTGGTCAACATTTATCATGGCGATGAGCTTGAAATAGTTTATGTTGTGTTATCAGACTTACTTACTTTCTGGTACTTTAAACAAAAAAGTGTACAGTTCTTGTTGAAGGTCATGGTGTCTACTTCCTGTGTTTTGGGCTGACATGTTTTCAGAAGTGAATTTTTACATTACAATTGCTGCAGCGCTAGGCTGTGATCCTTCTGCTCTGCCACTTTCGCGAAACAGAGTGCGTAAGAAAGCCAGGATAGAGCATCCTGAAGCTGTAAGATCTGAATTTGTACCAGATTAGCCACTGGTACTACGCTGGGTTGGGTAAACCCTGCCTAAGATCTTTGGAGCAGGAAATGTCGACCGCCTGCCAGTGCTGGTTTCAGGTGATGGTGTGAATAAGCTCCTCTTTGTGCCCAAATTAGCCTTTGGGACAGGATGCAATGAATTCATGGTCATTGGTCGTTCATATTCTTCTGAAGTTGTGAAAACTCACAGTTGACAAGGTTCAAGGCTTGAGCTTTGATACAATGTCTGTCAACACTGGGCATTTCAACGAAGTGTGTGTTCTGCTGGAAGACAAATAAGCTGAGAGCTCTTGTGGTTGCCCTGCCGTCATCATGTAATGGAATTGCTTTGAGCCAAAGTATTCACCTTGTGCTGCAATCCACCTGTTCTCCATAAATTCCAATCTTCAAGAGATTTAAAGCTGCTGGGAAGGTGTGACACGTGTCAACTTCCGAGGACTGGAAGTCATATCCGGCACTGCAGCCCCATGAAACAGCGTCAGTTTCCTCAAGGAGTTTGCTGAAAGAAAGTCAGATTCAGAGATCAGAGACAACTACCAAGAGCTCATTGAGCTCACAGTGGTTGTCCTTGGAAGTCAGTCTTCAATAATTCACTGGAGAGCATTGGGCCAATTCACCATGCACATTGGATGGCCAAGTTACTGTATGCAGTCAAAATCTACCTTTTTCGCGATCAGATTCATTGATTTTTGAAGTTTGTTGCCCTGTTTTACGCAAAGGTATGGACAAAGGACCCACTTGCTGCTGAAGCTCCCGAACAAGATCTGTCACTTTGGTTTGGTCTAGGACAATATGAGTCTATTGACTGTGAGGTTAGCGTTGCTGCCAGGAAGGTCCTAGAAAACCACTTGTGGTACCTTTCAGACGAGGCTGTAGGTCTGGCACTGTTCTCAGAACAACTTCCTGTAACAGATAAAGTGAAGATTGTCGACAGAATGACTGCAAGACCAACTTCCTGTAACAGATAAAGTGAAGATTGTCGACAGAATGACTGCAAAGCCTGGTGAAAGGAGGTGAGAAGTGGTGCCACGGTACTGAAGTGATTTTACAACCCAGTGAGCACTGACACTACTGTCAAACCTGAAGACTGTAGCGCCTACCCCACCCCTGCAACTGTTTTTTTTTGTTATACTTCAACCAGAGAAATGGATCAAGAATTAGGATTATAAGCAAGGTAGAGAGATACCGTAATTCAGCAGTTGAGAGTGGTGAACGACACGGCTGAGAGGGTGTGAAGTTGTTCGAGGAATTCTACTGACTCATCACCAATAATGAAGAAGAAAAGCAATTTCTTCTCCAAGTTGTCGAGGCAAATCTGAAACCTGTTCTCACTCACACAACAAAGAAGTCTGCTGTTGACGCAGTGCTTGCAAAGCCTTGCAGTTTCTAGAGTCAAATACTGTAACGGGTGTTGAAATATATTTTAAAATTAACTTAGATTTAATTATATTTTTAAAAAATACGTCGCGAAAGAGTACAACTTTTAATATACCTTAGATAATAACATAATATATTTAAAATATCCTACCAAATAGGCTAAACCAATACCATATTCAAATAAGCCTCGCTGACCTAGGGCGCTATACAAATTGGTAAAGTTCAAAATACTTTAAATATGTGCTCTACTTAAACTTGCTACAAGAAATAAGTTTATTCAACATCTGAAATGTTTCAATAAGATAATTAAATCGTGTAAGAGTACAAATTAGGGTTCAAATATAATTAAAATATATTAAATATAAAAGAATTAATTTCGCTAGAAACAATACTCTGTCTGAAGGGGCTGTTCTAATAACTGTAGTCGGACGCTAGAACTTGCATAAATGAGTATTGTCCACTGTGTCAAGTCTGGAGAAGAACCGAACATGAAAATTTTGCATTTTAATTACTGCTTCTCTATCACCCCCGGGCTTTCCACTCAAAACTGAAGTCTCACCTTTTCAAATGCTCCTACCCTGACTCATCTGATACTCCGCCTTTCAATTATTCTCGCCGCAAACGACACCAGCCTTGACAGCTGCTCTGCCTCTCCTGATCGGACACCGTGGAAATCGGACTTGGACCTCTTTTAGACTATACTCTCTGGAAACCCCCTCAGATCTGATGTAGCGCTCATGAATAGGCTGGTGCCCTGCGCTTGGCCATCGAGTGGCGCTTTAGAAGTTTGGAGATTACGATTACGATTACGTATAGGGCGTAAATACTGGAAGGCTTTAAACAAATATTCTTTGATGTTGCATGCAAACGATAAAATCAGTTTCAAATTTTGTTTTGTTTAAATCAATGAAACCATATGTAAGTAGTAAGAAAGTGAATTTTCTGGCGCATTTGTCATGATTATAGGGTAATTACATGTACTGGAATAGCGTATTGATCATGAAATTGTTCATTATCATCCGTCTATAAACCTGCCATAGGAAATTCAAGGCAATGCCGTGCCAGTCCCAAGCCTGGTTAGCAGTTCGGTTGAGCCTACTAACATCATATATGCTGACAGAGCCAAACATCAAATTTTCCATAGCCTCTCAATTCCATCGGATGCCTCATGAGCCATACGACATGCATCACATGTCGTATGGCATGTAACATGTTTTATCGCATGTCTTTAGTAACCCTAACCCATATTAAAACTTAGGCTACTGCTAATTGCTGAATATTATTACCTTTCAATAATTTTCTTATACTGGCTGTGACCCGTGAGAGACAGAGAAAGAGACAGACAGACAGACAGACAGACAGACAGGCAGACAGACAGACAGACAGACAGACAGACAGACAGACAGACAGACAGACAGACAGACAGACAGACAGACAGACAGACAGACAGACAGACAGACAGACACCCGTGTATCTCTCTGCTAGCTCTTTGGCCCTCTTTACGTACATACGCATTGTCCAGAGGGCGATAGGTCAGCTGGACCCGTCTACCTGCCTGGCCTACCGCCCGGCAGAGGGGAGCTGGCCTGGCTACGCGGCAACGGGCCCTATTGCCCAGTTACGCTACGTACATTGGAAAAGGACTAAAGACCTACAACGATTCCTTGTGCTGTGTTTCAAAGTTTGAATTGCAGACTAATTTCTAAAACGACGTTGACCCCGACGTGATTTGAACACGCAACCTTCTGATCTGGGGCCATATTCATGAGACAAGATTAAGCTAGTCTGAGCGTAGCGCCTACGCCGAGAGTAACTATTCCCCGAATAGCACTTAGTCGTGGTTCATATTCATGAGACCGGAGTATCCAAGGGATTAGTTATTCCGGGCGTAAATGCTGGGTTTTCCCCGCGCAAAAGTACACTCGTCATAATTTGAGTGGTTATGGTCCATATGGATTATTTTAGCATGCTTACAAGGTATTTATATGCCGTCAGTCCCGACAGCTGAAGTAAACAAAGATTAATCGACGGCCGTTAATCAAAACGAATCATATTTAACATAGGCCTAAACGTAAAATCAAAACAGGCGTGGGTTAGAGTAAGTCTGGATGATTTTATGGTTAAATAATAACAACTAAATTATAACACAAGATAAATTAATGAGGGTAAATTGATATTCTCTGCATTATTATGAAAGATTGCATTACAGCTAGGTTACTATAAAATAATGTGTATAATGTTTGTAATGTCTATGCTAATCAATTGCTTAAGAATGAGAAATCAACATTTTCACCATTACTTACGGGATCCAATTAATTATTGGAAATAAAAAACGCAATCGATTTAATAATAATGCCTTCAGAACAAACCTAAGCTTATACAAAATTCTCGAATGCACCAGTCAACTCATTAGTTAAACTCTTTCCTTGACAACAATATTCCAGCATAGGCCTAGCTTTTTGGTATCCGTTGCATTCTACAGTTAAATTACGTGAAAATAAACTAATTGCAAGGATTGGTTGAAATCTATGGTACCGGCCCACAGTACTGTAAGGAACCCATGCGCGGCACTTCGAATGCATCATCGTCACACATCTCATCAAATTTTAGCAGTTTGTGACAGCCAGAACGAAAAGCAATATAAAGTTCGTTGTCGGTGAACAATACCAGCTAATTACGGCACCTCTGAAAGACTTTTTGACATCTACAACCTCATCGAATGCGACGAATTATGACGGCCGCCATCTTTGTTTATAGCCGCTACGCTGGGAATAGCGGTCTTACACCTAGGGTCGACTCGGAGTAGCGTTACACCCAGAGTAAGGCGGTACGCGTGTCTCATGAATAGCGATTTAACCCACTACTCCGGCGTAGGCCAGATTTAAGCTGGGAGTAAGAGTTACACCTGTCTCATGAATATGGCCCCAGGGAGTCAGACCATCGATATCTATATTTAGACCTGGATTGCGCTAAGGGGGCTGAGAAATGAGGTCAGCGACCTACCATCTTGCTCCTCTGAGTGTTGTCGAATGTTGACTGAAGATGCCTTGTTGCGCGGCTATAAACTGTTCTAATCAGCAGTTTAAAGGAGCACCACAGTCGTTTCATGTGTGAGTATGCCTATTTACTGATTATTTTAGTACTGAGTGAGCGGAGTTCTGATGAAAATGTAAATAAATTCAAGTTAATACGGACTTCAATCACGCGAAATACCCATATCGCTAACACGGGTTCGCGGCTAATTCCCGAAACAGAACTTCGCCGGAAAGCTATTTTTACCCTATTCAGGATATTGGCCGGCTAATCCATAGTAGTTTTCAGTATTCGAACAAATGGCAGACAATTGTTTTCAGGAATTCAAACAGTTTTGCTTATCCACCACTTTCGGGAATCGGGGATTCGGGAAGACCCCCACTTACACGTCCCAAACATCATCCCAAACCATTGCATCATGCACCTTTAAAGTTGCAAGTTTCGCATCTTAATCACAATTCCTCACCCAAAATTCTTATATAGATGTATAATAAATATTTGCAATTTGTACTAACGCATATTTACTAATTGAAATTTGTGAATATGCTGAATATATCAACAGATTTCCACATTCCCAGCCGGAACTGCTGAAACAGTGGGTGAACAATATGCATCAAGAAAGTTTTGCACCATCAAAGAAATCGGTCGTTTGCTCTGATCACTTTCAGCCAAGCTGCTTTGATCGAACTGGACAGACAGTCAGACTTCATCCTGGATCTGTGCCAACCATCTTTACCTTATCTGATCACCTTGTTAAGGTTTCTTTCCATACTGATTTTTCCTGCAACAACTTTTTACTTCATACCCATCTGTCAGCTATTATTTATTTAAACTGGTGAACTGAGGATAATTTAATTAATTAATTAAAAAGTGACTGCAGCAAGTTGAGGCCACCATGAATAGACAGATGTCAGAATTGTGCACACCGTTAGTTAATATATTTATTGTTTTGTAAAGCTGTTGTTGATTTATGCTGCTATTATGAAATATAGACAATTATAAACATGGTAACATCGTTTTAGACCATGATAGTAGTTTGTATAAGTCAGCAAAGCACAGGACACCACTTAGACATCCCTTGATCCAAGTCCAGAGCCAGTCAAATATGTCAAATATGTACTTTTACAAGGAACATTGGATTTATATAGTGCATAAATTCAGTCCCAGCCCATACCTGGCACCTGACATGTTTACAGAGATGTGTCAAAAGCACAAGCACATTCATTTCATTTTTTTGGTAACCATCCAGAGAAAAACGCAAGGATACAATAATACATAGCACAATAGTATGTTCTGGGTTAGGGCTACCTCTGAACAGCCTATCAACCACATGTATGTTTTCCATTATCAGCTGTATTCTTGATTTTATGTTGCTTGTTGCTGTGTTAGGTTGTGAAGTCTCGGAAACCCCCGAAAGAGCGATTGCAGCAAGTTGAGGCTGCCATGAATACACAGATGTCAGAACCGTGTGCACCGTTAACATCGCCTACAGTTGTACTGCCTGAGAAGGATCACTCCTATTCGATAAAAGATAGTCCAAGATCTCTGAAAAGGAAAATGGATGTTGTTGTTGATCGTGCTGTTGCAGTACAGAAGCGCTTAAAGTGCAGCAATGCCAAAGTTCAACGTCTCAGGCGCAGAGTCAAGTCGCTGTCAGAAATTGTGTCAGAATTGAGGAAGAATGACATGATCTCTTCTGGTTGTGAGAAATTACTTGAAAGCACTTTCACTGGAGTATCTCAGCTACTAATGAAACGGATCATGAATCAGAAGTCTGCTAGACCAACACGTTCATCCTATCCCGATGGTCTTAGATCTTTTGCATTGACACTAGCCTTCTACTCTCTGAAGGCATACAACTATGTGCGCCGTACATTTCACCTTGCACTCCCTCATCCAGCAACTCTTCGTCAATGGTACCAAGGGGTAAATGGTACCCCCACTTTTTAGACCAAAGTTACGCCCATGAGTTTAGTAAATATACATCAAAACAGAAATTATTGTGTATATTTTATATGTAGCTTCATGGGCTAGAGAACTGGGTGTCTGTCTTGCAAAAGGTCCAGGAGGCAGGAGAGAGGTTGTTGCAGGAGGTAAGTAAGGTCTGAAAGGGGAATGACAAAGTGTCCTTGGCTCTGACGGTGATCTCGACTATGATGGGCTGTAGAGTAGTTAGGATGCGTGTAGCTGGAGCGTCTGATATAGGAGTCCAAAGTTGCCAAATGACTTGTCACTGCCGTGATGTGATGTAATGGTAGGTGGTGGTGGTCATACCAGTCATCATTGCGCGGGAATGAGGAGGTGTAGGTCGTCGTCTGAGGTGGTGCTGACGGTCTGGAAGGATACGAAGTATTCGGCCTGGTCTGTGTCCTAGGGCAGGGAGAAAGACTTTTCTCCAGTGGCGCCATCTGTGGGGAGGGTGAAGTCAGACCCTTCGGAGGGAGGTGGATTATGTGCCTTTAAGAGATATCCCGAAGCAAACGAGGCATTATTTTAAATCATTCCATATATTACGTACGCAAAAATTCAGGAAAATTGGACTCTCCCTGTTCGCACACGTATTTTTTTCTACCACCCCACCTGGGTACGTACGGTTGACGCACCCCCCCCCCACCAAGACAGCTGCAGAATGTGTCAGTACCACAGGTCCAGGCTGCAGCGACTGTCTGCACTTTAGGCCAGATTGAAGGATGAGTAATCCATGTACTCACTGCTGAGTTGTGTGATAGTTTAGTAATAGCGTTCAGAGGTAAGGTGGCATACAAATGACACCTCTCCCACAATCCTACTTCCTCTGGTAGTACCGGATAGCTGGAAAGACTGAACTATAGCTCATTTGAAGGCCAATCAACTCGAAGGCCCCGTTTCCTATGCGTACGTACATTATCAGTAGACCCCAACCCCTTCCCCCCCCCATTCGCAAGCGTACGCAACACATGCATTTCGGTTACCCCTCTCCCTCCATGCGTACGTAATATATGGACATAACCCCGCATAATGCGTACGTACATTTTCCGCTGACCCCACGCTTGCATACCTGACCCCTCTACCTCTATGCGTTATGCTGTGCGTAGGCTACGTACTATATGGACGCCCCTTGGTCCTTTACTAAAGAATTGTTGCTAAACAACACATACTAATTTGTACTAGTCGTAGTAAGACGACTGAACATCAATTAACGGTTGGTTAGCTTGCATTGAGTGTGGAAATGCTCTTTACTTGAAGGTCTTAGTCGAAACTTATTACAGGTATGAAACGCACAGCTAATAGAATAAGAGTAGGAAGATGGCGGAAAGGCCTGTTCGCCGACCGCGCCGATTCGTGCAGAACGAATAGGCTAAGCTCAATCCAGGTCTAAATATAGATATCGATGAGTCAGACGCGCTACCGTTGCGCCACGGAGTCTGTACGTTTGCCAATTATCAACATGCCCATTTCGGAAATAAAACTACGAATAAATTTAATTGCATAGCCTACAGCTCTTGTCTAATATTGACAAATAAACACTGCTTTCCCAAGCTCGTCGAAATTAAGGCCTAAGCAGGGTGAGAATTGTCGGGAAGGTTATGGAGGGTTCAACCGTTTCCAACCACATCAGTTGTGCTAGTGTGATTTAGCATTATTTGACTCTGAGTCTGTCACTCTCTGACAAAGAGAAGAAATTTCCATGATGCATCATGTATGAAGCTTTGAATTTTATCAACGAAGGAATTGATTTTGATTCGAGTCTGGCTAGCAAAACTGCTATCGTTGAAATCAGCTGCTATCAAATTTCGTTGACATCAGTAAAAAACCGATAAAAATATATTCACATGGATCACAGTCTAGCCTAATCCCCCCAGTGTTTTTGTACAGTTTTCACACTAGGCCTAAACCTACGCTGTTTCTATTGATACTCGATCGGTAGCCTACATCAGGCCTACTGCATATGTGATATTTTATCACAGTATCCAAGTGCATATGTTAACGACTGGTTCCTACCAGAATTGGGATCCATATGAAAACTGATGGATCATAGCAACAGATGATGAACTCCGTCGCTGCCAGCATAGGCGTAATTTGTGGGAGGTACGAGGGGTACCCGTGCCCCCCACTTGTAGACTGGGGGTACGGTACCCGGGTACCGTACTCCCCACGTTTTGAACAATGCCAATCAATATTTTATCATTGTGCCTTCCCACAGACCGCAGTCTCCGCCTTGCTTCCTGTATGTACGAAATTGGTACCCCCCCCCACTTTTTAGACCAAGTTTACGCCCCTGGCTGCCAGTCTCAATCCTGGATAAAGGAGGATGGCGACGAGGTCGTCCTTTTTTATGGCACAGCGTCGTTAAAGAGAAACCAACTAGGGCCTAACATATGATTGGGGAACTGAGCAACATCCGTTACATCTGTCAATTCTCAGAGGATGGATAACAACCCGTGACAAGCATCGGTGGTTCAGTGGTAGAATGCTCGCCTGCCACGCGGGCGGCCCGGGTTCGATTCCCGGCCGATGCACATTTTGAACATTTATAGGCTACCATGGCGTATTTTAGTCAGCTCAAGCTCCCGCATACCGTTTCATACCGTCCCACTTCGAGCCCTGACTAAAAGCGACTCGGAAACTAATGTAGCTTGTCGTTAAAATGTTAAAACTGTTGATTAGGCTAACCCAACTTGTCAACAGAAACGATCGGGACGAAAGCCCTACAACAATTCGTTGTGCTTCTTTCCAACGTAATGATTGCAGACTAATTGCCAACAACGACGTTGATCCCGGCGTGATTCGAACAAGCAAACCTTCTGATCTTGAGTCACACTGGCTACCGTTGCGCCACGGAGTCAGTACGTATTCCAAATTTCCAATTAGCAATTCACTTGCTCATTTCTGAAGAAAAAAACTACGATTCAATTTAATTACAACTCTTGTCTAATATTGACAAATAAACACATGCTTTCACAAGTTCGTCGAAGTGAAGGCCTAAGGCTACGTTGTTTTCTATTGATGCTCGATTGGTACAACAGGCCTACTGCATTGGTCATATTGTAACAAAGCATCCAAGTGCATCTTTTTATACTTGGCGACTAGGCCTAGTTCCTACCAGTTATAGAGCATTGGGATCGATATGAAACATGAAGGGTCATTGTAACAGATGATGAACTCCGTCGCTGCCACCATGGCCGTCTACAAAATGGAAACCTTGGAGCAAATGCTCCTTCCAAGAAATGGGGGGGGGAGGGAATCTGTCAGGGTGCATGCGTGCCTTGATGCCATCGTTAACTTGGTTCTTTCTATGATTCTTCCTTGAATAATATATGTTCGTCTGTCCGTCAAAATTGCTTACAGTGGCTGCAGACAGTGAGTTTGATGACTATGGACTATACCTCACTGCACTGATTAAGATTGAATTCTTTGTTGCAAGTAACTGTGTTGGTTTGTTAAGTTACACTGTAAATAAACAAACACTGTAAATAAAAATTCAATGAATGAGTGTTTTTTCAATTAACTGCTTTGGAATTTGCAGTCCAGTGGCCGGGTTAGGGAAGGCAGGCCCGCCGAGATGTGGTAAATTCCCAGGGGCCGACGATTTTTAGAGGCCGGGGCCAGGCCCGCAATCAACTTATGAAAAATATCATACTCAGTTATACAAAGTTTATAATTTATGCCTTTTAAATATGATATTACTGACACTTAACTACAATGAGGTTGAACTTCAAGCATCTGAATATTACCTTAACTTTCTTCTGCTACATTGTATTTGGGGCCCGTGACTGCTCTGCCTAGGGGCTCGGTGGCCCTGAGTGAAGGGAGGGGAGGCGGAAGGGGAGGGGAGGGGAAATTGCTCCAATGACTTCGGGGGAATAGACTCCTCTGTGTATAGGCTACCTATAGCCTATCAGTCGTCTAAGTCTTACGCTAAGCAGGCGGCTTATAATTAGGCTATAGACATAATTATAACCATAATAGGCGATCATGTGCAATCGGGGTGCATGAATTTAAAAATCCAGCTTCCACTCGCAGGTATAGCTGTTTTAGTCGCACAAATACATAGGCTACACTGAGCCTAACCCTAAGCCCTAACCGACCCTCACGACGCTAAGTACGTCGCTTACCCTGACCCTAACCGACCCTCAAGATGCAAAGACACCCACCCAGATAGTACATAGGCACCCCGATTGTACATGTTCGCCCCATAATAACCTTAGAGCCTTCATGGGGAGTACTTTGACCAATCGGTATAGCCAGCTGGATTATACAGTATAGTGTAGGTCATACCAAGGACATATAATCCACAGACTGGAAAGTCCTTATCTAAAGTGACTATTTATTTTGGAGTGCGGCCCTCTGGCGGATAGGAAAGTATCAGTTGTTATACTCGTGAAGGAAAACGGACGAATAAATATATTTGCAGAATAAAAACTGGGTATAGTATTTAATATCATTTATACACAGGGGCGCCGCCAGGCTTTAAAAAATTGGACGCACACCCCTCCCGTCTCCTCCCAGCCACACCCGTCCTCTGGCTGCTACTCGTAGTCATACACTGAAAATGACTCAGAGTGACTCATAAAAGTACATTATAACACATGCAAATGATATCATATTATATTATTTATACATAGTATTTACATACTGTATGTTAAACAAAAATTACACATTGAAATTGTGAAAAATATCGATGCGATGCCTAATCCTTGTGTGGATTTGATTTGGTGGGTGGACGCACGTGCGTCCAGTGCGTCACGCTGGCGGCGCCCCTGTTTATACATGTACGGTAATATCATTGAAAACATTTAATATCAGGCATAAAAATTGGAATGGGGCGACATCTGTGGTTAAGGATGCAAACGGACATAGAATTATTTTTAGGAGTTTCCACAACTCATTATACAGATTCTTTGTAGGTATATACAGAGCCTTCAATTCTATAATTGTATAGGGCTATGTATATAAATATAAAGAAGGCCTACGGCTATGTAAGAGGCTGTTGCCTGCAACGGATCATCACGCGCTTTCCTACTAGTGCAACAGATTCGGCTGCCGAGCTAATTATTTACGTATTCATGAACCAGAGCAAAGTTGCACGGTATCATGTATAATAAGTGTGTAGGCCCATATATTTATGTGTATGGATCAGCGATAACTTAGTTAAGAGCGTATGTGGGTCATCTGAGGCAAGTCTCCGTGACAAAATAACGATTGTGAGACTTCTGTTTGACATTTCGAGGATGCAGTTTAGCGCTCGTGCACGATCTGGTGCCCTGCGCTTAGCCTTCAAGCGACGCTTTAGACATTTTCCAGCTTACGATTACAATGCAAGGACTAGACGAGTAGCCCCGCCTACTACAAGACGTATTCAGTTGGTCTGCTCAGAATATCGCCGAAGAATAAACAACTAAAGGATGTATGTACCAATCCTGCTGCTGTATCTTCTGAATCCGGTCTGTTCCTCGCGGCTACTCTTCATTCCCATGCAGCAGCGTAGCCACGTCATGGAGCAACTAGGCGCAGCAGCTGGACTCGTATCACGTGGCCACCAAGTTTACATCGCACTCAGCTCTACGTACCCGGCAACAGAAGCAATTGAACGGGATACGGGCGTACACGTTATTTCTTACAGCGTACCCGGCACGGGTATGGAGATCTTTTCCGAAGAGTTCGAACGATTCATTGCTCACAATGTTTTTGTGTCGCGCGACAAGTTCGCAGAACTCGATATGGAAGTAAAGATTGTCAACGAGGACTGCACCTACATGATGCAAGACGAAAGGTTTATAAGTCACGTAAAAGCGCTCAGGTTTGATTTGTCTATCGTCGACGGCTTTGGTCTTTATCCCTGCCAGCAAATCCTTCCCCACAACCTGAGCATCCCCTACATCTCCATGTCGGCCGTTTTCCATCCTTGGACCATAAGGTCACCCGCGTTGCCAAGTTTCGTACCGATACCTAGCCTCTTCAAGTTCTCTTATCCGATGAACTTCTGGGACCGAATGAAGAGCTTACTAAGTCACGTAATGGGCTCTAAAGTGTCACTGTTTTTACCAGCTGCTCGTAACCGAACTCTGCTGGACACATACACGCAGGGCCCCGTTGCAAATTGGAATGAACTATCGAAGAAATCACTTCTTTTCCTTTGGGAGCATGATCATCATCTGGACTTCCCTAGTCCTATTCTTCCGCACACAATTCTCGTTCCGGGGCTAACAGCAACGCCCGCCAAACTGATTGGAGGTGACTTAGGGCGCATATTAGACGCGGCAGAAGGTCGAAATGGGATTGCACTAGTGGCATTTGGAACTACTGCTCACTATATGCCCGCGGAAATCGTGATGAAATTCCTCCAAGCCTTCGATGGCCTTCCATGGATATTTGTAGTCAAATTTGCGATACCAGAGGGCGTTTTAGTGCCGGAAAATGTGATGGTCAGATCGTGGCTGCCTCAAAACGATATACTTGGGCATAAAAAGACGAAGCTCTTTATTACGCACTGTGGTAACAATGGTCAGTACGAGGCACTCTACCACGCCGTGCCGATGATTGGTATGCCGTTCTTTGCCGAACAAGACCACAACTGCTTTCGAGCGGCGGTGAAGGGACTCAGTCTTTCAATGAGCGTGCAGGATTTTACTGCCGATCACCTGCGTCGAAACATCATTGAAGTGATAGAAAATCCGAAATATCGAGACGCCATTAGGAAGGCGTCTCAAATATGGCGAGATGAACCGATGACGCCACGACAGAAGGTAGCGTTTTGGGTCGAACATGTTATCAAATTCGGCGGCGGCCATCTGCGTTCGCATGCCACGGATATGTCGTTGTTTGAGTATTGGATGATAGATCTGCTGTGTTTTCTTACAGTTACAGTTATTATAGGATTTTTGGTTAGTAAGTGGATGTTCAACTGGATAGCAAGACGATTTCGTTAAAAGCTGTGAGCAGGCTATCAAATGATGACCTCCTTGTGTTTTGTTGTGACTCTAGTATAGGTTAGGCCTACCCAAAACTGATTAGACCGAGGGTTGTCAGTATTTGTAGCCTATATATATATAAAAGATCGCGGACGGGGGGGGGGAGGAGTCAGAGGTGAAGGTAAGAGACGACGAGTAAGACGTAGTCGAAAGGTTTGTAGAAGGGTCAGAGATTTTCTTGATTTGATCAGGAAGGCCTAGGATGATGAATTCAGTTTTGGAAGGGTTAAGGCAGAGGAGCTTGGATGACATCCACTGTGAAATCAGGTTAACCACGTTGAGTAATTGTGTGATGGAGGTGGAAATTAAAAGAGCTTGGGGAGAAGGATATGTAAGTTGGGTGTTGTCTGCGTAGAGATAGAGATCAACACAGGAGGATTTTATTAGATGCATGGCTTAAAGGTGTGGTAATACAGGATGAAAAGGAGTGGACCTATAGGACGTTAACTTGAGTAACACCAAAGGAGAGAGGGAGGGGTTGTGAACAATGGCTTAAGGCTTTAACAGAGAAGTATCGGGAAGACAAGTAGGATTGGAACCAGAGTAGAGCAGTGCCAGAGACGCCAAACCAAGAAGATAGTCGTTGAAGAAGGCTGTGATCAATGGTGTTAAATGCGGCTGAGTTGTCGATCTGTTATGTCAATCCTCAGAGGATGGATAACAACCGGCCGTGACAAGCATCGGTGGTTCAGTGGTAGAATGCTCGCCTGCCACGCGGGCGGCCCGGGTTCGATTCCCGGCCGATGCACATTTTAAACAGTCATACCATGGCGTAGGGCCTATGATAGTCTATCTAGCTATCTATAATAGTCAACTGAAGCTCCCGCCTAATTGTGATGGTTCCTTATCGAGTGTAGTCGGTTGTGTGCTGTTTCTTGACCGCCTCCCCACCCCATAAAAGCCAACAAACGATGTAATGAACAGAATAGCTAGTCAATTTTCATTACGACATGCTCGTCATTATGGGATGGGTAAGACAAAATCCGTTGGCCATCATACCGTCCCGTCTTGCATCGGTGGTTCAGTGGTAGAATGCTCGCCTGCCACGCGGGCGGCCCGGGTTCGATTCCCGGCCGATGCACATTTTGAACATTGATACCAAGGCGTTCATCATTTAGCTCAAGCACCTGCCTAGAGACAAAGCGGCTAGCCTCAACTTTAGGCATTTCTTTCACTTACGTACTTTCATAATATTTCATACTAACTTGATCACTTATAAAACTTTAGACTACGTCTTCTTATTGTTGACACTGTAATTTCACTTTTCAACCGCATAAACTAAACACAGCAAGTTCTGATACTGGAGTAAAATTAGTTACAAGATTACAGCCAGAAACCTTTCAAGTATCACAAGATGTCCCAAAGATTTATCCCAAACCAGTGTTCATAAACTGGGGATTGCAAGGACTTAGAATATCTTTAAGTAACCACTTTATTAGCCACAACAACACCAGCCATTCACTGCAGAGGTTAAAAAAAGTTGGGTTTCTTCAGTTTGTGGGTTCTTTTTAAAATGACAAGAAACAAGAAAACACAAAATTTGTTTTTGTATATCTTATTCTTATAAAAGTTATTTTGATTAAATTAACTTCTATATCAATAATTTCGTGTTTATCAGTCAGAAATTACAACTGAATTGAATGGACTTCTAGCTCTTATTCATGCCATTTTAATGTTTATGAACCTAAATCTGAAAATCTTAAAAACAAAAACAACAGAAAACCAGAAAAACCAGAGAAAAAAAACTTTTCGTCTTGAAAAACTTGGTGTTTTGCACCCCTGATCCACCACACAGCATTAGACCTAATTCACCACTGCCTATTGTCAATTCCGACATCTACACCGATTCACTCCAGCGTCGTTTATATCGAATCACTGGATTATCTGGAGTGTGAATCATTGTCGTGACGTTCACATCCGGAAATCGGCCATCGACCAAATCGAACTCGAACAAGCGCAACAGCGTCGAGAAGATCGTTTTGATCTGAATGTAAGCAAATGATTCACCGATGCAGCGATGGCGACCGGCTCCAAAAGGAACGTAGCTAAACTTCTCATCGCTACAGACTCCTTTGCTGTCGAGAAATCTTTCAAAAATAACAATAGATTGTTATTCACTTTAAGTAAATTTTTAAAATGTGGCATAATTCAATATCAAAATTTATCTGTTATCTAGCTTCAATCCTTCAATTGCTAGTGTTGTTACGGTTGGAGTTCTCCTGTAGCCACCCTGTAAGTAAGTAAGTAAGTAAGCAGCTAAGTTGGTTATCAAGTAAGGTTAAGCCAATAATTACATCCTGGCGCTATGTAAATTTGCAATTACAATTACAGAGGTTGTAACAAATGGGTTATTGGCAGTCCTGTCAATAGGAGTAGAAGGTAGGGAAACTGCATCCAAGCATTAAGAATGTCTAAACCAGTGAGATCACCTCTCTTTTTCTCCCATTTCCACTTTCTCTGTTTTCCATTTTCCTGTTTAAAGTCTGCCATACCCGTACACTGATGGTACTAGTCCAAAGTCTGGATAATGAGGAGGGCGATGCTAATCATCTTTGTTATGACACAGCGTCGCTAGAAAGAAATACTTCCCCTTTCTCAACAAATAACACAATGCCTGACACTAGGGTGTCCCAAATAAATGTTTTTATAGAAAATCTTAGGTCTCACCAGTCAAAATGTTTCTTTGTGAGATAATTTTTGTGTAAAATTTTAAATTTTTTTAGATAATGTTTAGGGGTCCCCCAAGGGGTCCTAAATTTTGATTTTAGGGTAATTCTGCCTCAAATCAACAAATTCTTTGCAAGTTTCCCACTCGACCATCTCAGATTTTGATTATATTTGCACAGAATGTGTACTGATGTATTACAATATGCTGTGCAAAATTTCACAGTAATATTCGTAGTATTTAATTTTTGAAGGAATTTTAAGTACATCTAGGATGACCCCGTTTTTCGCGATTTGGAAATCGTGTCTTAATTTGGTGCCATATTCAGAAGGTCATAAGTCCACTATTATTGCAGATAAATGAATCAAATTTTGAGGACACCTAGTTTATGTGGTGCTAATCAAGGGAAGCTGGAAGAACTTGATGCTTGATGGATACTTTTTTTCTAGCTGTAGATTGAAAATGAGAAAAAAATGACCCTCTCTGGCGCCAGTACTTTACTGCTCCACAATGACCAAATGGGTTGACTAGCAGAGAAATTGTGAACCACATGCAGTAATAGTCCACAAAGTGTGTAAAAATATGCTCAAAAAGGAGGTCAAAAAATATTTTGACCTTTCTGGTGTTTCTTAAAAATTTGGGGGACAAATATATTGTGTGTCCTCCCACTGTTAAAGGTGGGGTCTTGTACCCCTCGATCCCCCGGGATTGCTGCCCATGTATCTGCATGGCCCTGTAGATGGTCCAAGACATGTAGAAAAGTCATCAGAAAGCATCACCTCAAAGACATGATGCCTAACCTGCTCACTTTCTTTTGGCAAAAGGAACTTCATCTGTTACTAACCCATGTGGGTTTTATAGGTGAGACACATTCAAGCTGCCTTCTTCTCTTCAGGTATGAAGTCCATATCCTCTTCCTGTGAGTCAGTAATTGTCTCCTTTGGGTTGGCTTTTTTTACTGTTTCTGATATGTTGGGCATAACTTCCATCCTGGCTTGACACAAATTTTAAAACATCTTTGGAACTTTGTGTTGTAATTGACGCTTATACGGTTCAAGCCAAGTTTTCACTGGTTGCTTGTGAGTGAGGAATGGGTTGAAGCAATATTTCTGCAAAAAATTCATATTTGTTCAAGAGAACTTGCTTCTGATGGGAACAGATGGTTCTTGTTTCACTCAGGGAAGATAATTTTGCCCATATCACCAACAGACTTCTTTAACTTTCATCCAGTTCACTGTGGTTGTGTGCACTCTTGCCTAGAGAAGTAAAGTTCTGGTACTTTATTTTATGACAAAGTTTGTAATAAAATGCACAAATTATCCTACATGCTGGAAAATTTATAATTGATTAAAAATGATCATTTAGGCCAAATGTTGATAACATTAAAACAGTTGGAGAAAATCCAAATGTTAAAAATACTACTGGTCAGCAAATATATTAAAATTAAATTGGTCATACAATATATACATTTGCCTTGTATATATTGTTGTACGACATTCTTCTTTCAGTGATATTCCAATACATATAACGAGGTGAGAAACCAGGTGCAGCCACTAATTGCATATTTTTGCACACTTTGTGAACTTTTACTGCATGTGGTTCACAATCTCTCTGCTAGTCAACCCATTTGGTCATTGTAGAGCAGTAAAGTACTGGCGCCAGAGAGGGTCATTTTTTCTCATTTTCAATCTTCAGCTAGAAAAAAAGTATCCATCAAGCATCAAGTTCTTCCAGCTTCCCTTGATTAGCACCACATAAACTAGGTGTCCTCAAAATTTGATTCATTTATCTGCAATAATAGTGGACTTATGACCTTCTGAATATGGCACCAAATTAAGACACGATTTCCATATCGCGAAAAACGGGGTCATCCTAGATGTACTTAAAATTCCTTCAAAAATTAAATACTAAGAATATTACTGTGAAATTTTGCACAGCATATTGTAATACATCAGTACACATTCTGTGCAAATATAATCAAAATCTGAGATGGTCGAGTGGGAAACTTGCAAAGAATTTGTTGATTTGAGGCAGAATTACCCTAAAATCAAAATTTAGGACCCCTTGGGGGACCCCTAAACATTATCTAAAAAAATTGAAAATTTTACACAAACATTATCAGCTCACAAAGAAACTTTTTGACTGGTGAGACCTAAGATTTTCAAAAAAAAATTTATTCGGGACACCCTATCTGACACCCTAGCCTTACGCTTATGCATGGAGTTACCTGTCAGGCTTGAAAGCTTCTGGTTCATCCCAAGTGTCTGGCAGACGATGGTTTGTGGTTGGAGAGACACAGACCTGGTGTCCAACCGGTATAACATAACCAAGAACCGTCTGCAGAATAAACATCCAAGCAAATCATACAAAGATGAGACCTTTACAAAAGTACAAAAACAAAACAGGTGCCACGCTATTGCACTTCAACTCGAGCCCATTGCGCTTTCTCGATGTGTTTGACCATCCTCCTGGAAGTCTGCTGCCACTGTGCCTAAGAACATTACCTTTGACTCTGTGCAGCACACATTTGCTAACTTGTAATGTTGGCTTTGACTCTGTGCAGCACACATTTGCTGTCTTAAAACACATTTGTTTAGGTCTGTTAGATAGTCATAGGTACAGCGTCTTTGTAAGTTACTAAAATGCGATGTATTAAGTTTTCTCATACATACATACATTCAGTGCTCGAAATGGAAAATTTTACGAAACGGAACGCTAGTCAAAGATATGGGAGCATTCACGTTAATTTCATAGTATTTTCCACAATAATTCATTTGACGAACCGGAACGCTAATTCATTTTGACGAACCGGAACGGCGTTCCGGTCCATTTTGAGCACTGCATACATTTAGTCAACCCAGAGTTCAGATTCAACTTGACATTTTGTAAACATATATACAGAGACAAATTTCCATTTGGAATACAAATTAACATTGCTTCAGGGTATATTACTACATAGTGAAGTGTACACTGAAGAAAATCGAATAAAAACAAAGGTGGGGTCATCATATTTGAAAAAATACACCTACATTATGTAAGTGAAAAACACAATTTGATAACCCTCATAATAACTGGGAACGGTACACAAGTCAATTCTGCCCAGTTCAAATGAGAATCACATTTTCTACACAGCACAACAATGTTTGTTCTTAAGAAATTAAACCAACTTAAAATTCTCACTAGCACCAGAGTAAAGACAAATTGATGCAAAGCAAAAATATTTCAGCTTAACCTAAGTCAATAAAAGTCACCAGACAGTCCAATAATCCAAAAGAAATCTTTATTCTTTTATATGACCTATCATAAATGACCATCGTGATTGACATTCACTTGGAATGTCTTATTACCTGAGGTGTCTTACACTGGCGCATCATTGTAACAATCGGAGGACGAAGTCTCAGCGTTTCCTTCAAACATCGTTCTAGCAAGAGGCATTCCTTCAGCCCATCATAGTCGACTGATTGCAACTCGTTACCAAACACCTTCACCTGTTCATCGTAGCAGGCAGCCTACAGCAAAACATCATAGATGGTCAGATGTGCTTGTTATTAGAGACTTAAATTATTACTCTTGGTACATTATGTAATTGTAATTAGTAACTTCTTTTGAACCGGTATCTAATGCACAAGGCATCAACCAATAGCATAACAAAACCAAGCCGTAATTAGGTCAATATTCAGAAGATCAGTCCGTAATTATAAGTATACACAGCATATTACTGAGCATAAGTAAGTATATACAGCAGATAACCCTATGAGTATAATAATATTTATTTTTAAGTTCAAGGTAGCATATCCCATGTGTATGGTTAAAAAATTAAACCAAGGTAACAGAACCATAAGACAAGGTTAAACAATTAGGTATGAGCGAACTCTGACATGACACGGCTTGTCATTTGTGCTGCGCATCACAAGATGAAAGTGTCACGAAACTGCACAGCACTGATGAAGTGCTTGACAGCTGTAGATAGACCTTCAGTACACTGCAGTACACTAAGTACATAAATTGGAATAAATGGAGAAACCTGAATTTCTTTGTGCTTTGCGAGAAAGAACGCGAGCCAAGAAGTTGTCGTGGATGATGTGTGCTGTCCAGCCAAGAGCAAGCCAATGAGCATACCAGCGACTTCATCGTCCGTCAAATGTCGGCCTTCTCTGAAACATTAAAACACAAAGCAGGGTTTTTCTTCAGGAAAATTCTTTAAAATAAATAATGCAGAACTGGATCCCCTAAAGCAGCGGTTCTCAACCTTTTAACTGCCGCGACCCCTTTACAATATTTACAAAGTTGTGGCGACCTCCCCAAAAAAATTGATTGGGTTACTCCCCTTCACCGCAGTTTTGCTACCATTATGATGCATTTCACTTCTCACCATTTGTTAATCCATACGCATCGTGCTTAATAGCATAATAAATCATTAATCAACAAAACAATTTATAATTTTTTGTTGGTTATAATTTTGAAAATTTTAAAAGTAAAATTTAGTATATGAAATGTTTACTTTAATTGAAGTTTAATATTTATATTGTATTGTACTGTGACTGTACAATTAAGAGTTACAAATTTCAATGACAGCTGCTAAATTTAAAGTTTAAACCTTACTTTAGATTTAAGAAAACAAAGCTACAGAAAGCCAACAATAATATTTCAATTAAAACTAGAAAAATGATGGAGTTTCGCAATCCAAAGAAGAGCGTCACTGTAATGGTAGTTGTTTCTCTCTGACTAGATCAGAAATTCTCTGGGCAGTCTTTGCAAGAGCACAATGCAGAAATCATAATTACATAAAATATTAAATATTAAGAAACTACACTGACAACTTTTTATATTTTATGTTTTACACATTTCTGAAGGTTCCAGCCGACCTCTGGCAAATCGTAAGGCGACCCCCGTGGGGGTCGCGACCCACAGGTTGAGAACCGCTGCCCTAAAGATTTACAATATTTGGTTCAGCATTTTGTTCTATTGGTATTTCAGTAGTTTCAATTGAAATCACTGCTACGCAGGTGTGTAACAAATTAGATTACATAATATAATGATCACAATCATAAATATAATATATATATATATACATAAATTTACATAATTATATATATATACATAAATTTACATAATTATATATATATCAAATTAAACTACAATACAAATGAGCAAAGATCTCACAAAGCAAAATACAGTTCATTTATAGTGAAATTTCCGTTACAATAGCATAGTTATCTACTTACTTGTACGTGGAATCTATAAGCGTCTGAAGCATATCTTCCTCTGTACGACCAGATTCTCGTCTTGCTTGTATCGCTTTACAGAAAATCTCCTTCACCTTCTTGTGTGCTTCGTCTCGTTTCCTAATAAACAAGCATCAAGAAAAATTACTATAGCGTGAACAAACAAACAGAAACTAGTATTCAGAAAATTCTTGTTCTGTACAATGTATCTTTAATTATAGTTACCCGAGCATGTGTGACTTTATAATCTGCTCCTGTTATAGTTTATTTTCAAAATGTATGTAATCATTGTATACAAGTAATGCATATGCACTTGTCAGATACAAAATAAAAGCTACTTACTTACTTACATGTATTTTAATCAGAAGATAGTGACATAAATAACACCAGTACCACTAATGTTATTTCAAATAGAGCATCTTTTACATTTATTGGGTAATGGGGTATTTTAATCAGGATATTGACAGAAATTAGAAGCAATTCCACTACTGTTATTCCAAATTTAGAATCTTGTGCATTAATTGGGTAAGTGGCATACATGTGAAAGTACGCATTGTACTGACTTCCATTCTGCTTCAATTGTGGCAAGTAACCAGCAATAGATTAACATGAAAATAATTATGCAATATTTCTGCCAATATTTTTGCCAATTGTCGGTGTAACAAACCACTGGAAGTAGTACTACGGTACGTTAATTTTGAATCCAGCTTCAGGACGCCATATACCCCTATGAAGCTCTGCAGTGGCTTCGATGTTTACCTGAAACTGGGAAGTGGAAGCCAGTGTGGTAGAAGCCAAGCCATCTGAGTGAATCCACCATCCAAGTCCCAGTACAACTGAGCAACATTTTCATCAAGTATGCTTCGGATTTCTTTTCCTTAAAATGCATGTCAGAAAAGAAAAAATGTACCACAAATGATGAACATCCTGCAATGCTCACACAACCTCAAATCCAATTCACAAATGCCACTCAAATCAAGTGCTAAATAAGAAGAGAAGAAAACGAGCAGTCCCTTAATCTAGCAATGAGGCAGCCATAAGTATGAAGTGTTAGCGACTTCATTTTCCTAGCCTTGGCTTATGAGGGTGGGTGGCCAGTCCTCTCCCTTGCCGTCTCATTTTCCCACCAACAGTATGCGGTCAATGTACTCATTATAGCCGAGTTGGCTATGGGGTGCAGATGGAGCAGAATTCTCGAACCAAATTTGTGCATTGGCGGGGATTTGAACCCCAGACCTCTCGATTGACAGTCTAGCACACTAACCACGACACTACATCAAACCAACATAGAAATGCTATCTCTCTCTAAAATATTAATATACTTGCAATCAGTACAGCTGAGAGGTTCTTGAAAGATGCTGTCCTTACAGCCAAATTCATTGTACCCACATTGTACCTTTACCTGGCCATCAATTACCATTGCTATCAACCAGTGAACAAAGCTTTCTAGTGTGAGTCCTTGTCCATTCTACATTACACAAGTAAATATTACAGAAACTATTCAGGTGTGAAGTCACACAAATCACTTGGCTTTTAAACAGGAATAAAAATTAACAGATATTATCAAAGCTTTACTTTTAACACTTTATTTTACTGTTAGCACTTTAACGACGAGCTGCATTGGTTTCCCAGTCACTTCTAGTACATGCTCGTCGTTAAAGTGTTAAAGAATGCCATAAACCCTGCTTTATCATCTGAGCAACAGCAATGGCAACATCAGCATCTTATTAAATTCCACTAAATTGGTCTTTTAAAAATAAACCATTAACAGTAAAACCAACATGAAAAGCAACTGACCATGAAGACATCTGCTTGCTGTGAGTATAATCAACTCTGACAAAGCCAAAAATAGATCTACAAAGCAATCACGAAACTTTAAGTGTGTGTATCTTCTAAGGCATAAAACAAATAGTGCATTAAAAGCAACAGCTGACTGTCTGCTACTTCTTGCCTAAACTTAATTAAATAATTTAGAAGAAATTCACCTTCAACATAACGGATTTCTTGGCTGATTCTACAAGCTAGCTCTTAAGTGTTCAATTATAATGAGCTCTGTTGATTTCTTGCCAAAAAAATAATTTACTGTCAGCGAGTCATAAACTGAAGACAATGCTTAAGTCAAACATTTATACCACATTGGTTGCAGTGCTGAACCTTGCACACATAGTCCTTCACATTAACCTTGTGCTTGCAAAGCTGATCACATCAGTATGACTTGATGAACAGTTGCACTGGACACTACGATAATGAAGGCTGCTTTAACAAATTTCCAAAACGAACACCATAATTGTCTAGACATTTTATAAAAAGATAGACAACCATGTATACACAGGTTTATATTTCTGCACAAACATTTACATTAATACATACGAACATACCATGTTGGCCAGCATTTCCCCAACGCTTAAAGTATTCGATTGTCTCTTCTTCAATCAGAGGGATGTGCTGACGAAATCGTGCTATGTTTAGCCCTGTCTTAAATATCTTCTTCTGTTCCATGAAGACCTGTATCAATAGAATGAAAAAACCAAGAAGACCTTATTCACATAAAATGAAGACCACTTGACCTTATTCACATAGAATGAAGAAGACCAAGAAGACATATATCGCATACACATAGAATAGTCTCTGATTTTATGTTCTACTGCAACTGTGTCCTTAGGTTGATGTAGAAAGTCTATAAAAATCTTAAAGAATTTGCCTAGGAGTTGCACATAGTTGTGAAGCCTTCTTATGCAGTCACATAACACATGTGGTGCCTCCTTGTGCAGACACAAACACACATGCTGCCTCCTTGTGTAGACACATAACACATATGGTGCCTACTTTGTGCAGACACATAACACAAATGGTGCTTCGTTGAGCAGATTCATAACACAAGTGGTGCCTTGGTGAAAACTGATTCACTCTTTTAGATCTATGAAATACGCTTTGTTTCAATGCATTTCTGAAGTTCTTAATAAATGCTATGTAAAAAAATGTTGAGATACAGACATACAGAGATGCAGTGACGCACACACACAAACACACATACACACACAAAGACACACAGACACACACAGAGACACACATATACACACACACACACCACAAGGACATACTAACACTGTGCGGTGCATCATACGCAACGCCTTTCCCAAACACGGGTGTCGTCAGTTTGCTGTAGACTTCTTCCGCATTCAGATCTTCATTTTTACTGTTGAAGAAAAGTGCAGTCGCATCTGAACCAACGAGATAAGTGAACGTCTTGCCAACCATCGTGAAACTGAACACAGGACCGTACTGCAAGGAAGAGGAAAAGAAACAAAGGTCAAATTTGAATTGCTGAACTTGTCTATGATATTCAACGATAGCATACATGTGTGGGCAGCCGGAGTGACAAGTCCCACGAGACTTCACCACAGCCTGCCACAGAATCTATCAGTATTGTTGATTTGCAGTTGTACTGATACTTGCAACAGATACTGTAATTGTTCAGTGGCTTAAGTTTAACATGATATTGAGCTGACTTAAAGGTCCTTTGGAGAGCTGTAAAAGGTCTTGGCAAAGCTGTGAAGAATGTTGGAACAGCCATGGAGAGCTTAAGGACCAGCCTTAATTTGGATTATCACAAGATGTTTCTTGCTTTTTAGTAGTATCACAACTATGCGCCCACAGGGCACACAACTGAAGGGCCTCGACCAAACATGAAAAACAAGGGCCCACTCAGAGCCTGATAACAGGATGGGAATAGGTGCAAAACGGCTAATTTGAGTGGGGTCTGAAATGTGAAGTTATTGCACTGATTCTAAACTTTTTCAGCATGGCCTAGTAGGCCATATGGAAAAATTTTCATCAACATTGAAATGAAAATTATACGTGTCTGATCAATTAAACTGAAACACCTTTTATAACAAAAACACTTGTTGCTTGTGTCATGTGGTCATATTGTAACTTTGCAAACATTGCTAAATAAAGAAGCATTAGTTTTAGTTCACCTTTTCATATGCAGCCAGTAAAAACTCAACTGGTGACTTTCCGAAGCTCACAGCATGGCCAAGGAATGGTATCGTGGATGGAATATGAGGAGGTGGTACCTTCTACAAACAAAACAAAAAGTACCCCGGTACTGTAACATTTCTCCTAAGCATCAAGTTCCAATCAAATGCTGTTTCCGAGCACCTCTTTTAAACGCTGCATGGTGTCTAACAATTGATTGTTTCTTTGAGATGCCTCTATGCTGATTACGATATATGACAGGCAAGCAGTCTTGTTTAGGGGTGCATTTAGCATCATTCGTGGTAAAACAGAAACACATAGGCCTATGATGTTGATTTGAACTAGAAGCTAATGAGTACAGCTAGTCCCAAGCCTCGATGAAGGAGGGTGATGCTAATGATCTGTTATCACACAGTGTCGTTAAACTGAGTGAGAGTACATTGAACAGTATGGCTGTGAAAATGCAAATAAACAACGTAAAAATAAATGCCAGCCTCTTTTAAACACAGGTCTTGAATTGCAGCTTGATGGCGTAGCGACTTGTACACAAACAAATACCTGAGGTGGTTATAAGAAGTTTTACGGTACCGGTAAGCATGAAGACATAATTATACTGAATCTCAGGTACTGTCACTTGAGAACGACAAAGTCATACCTGTCCTTCACCTGCCTCCGCAGCTCTGATGAGGCGCCTGGCGACGAGAGTTAGCGTCAGAATTAGGGTCGTTGTCAGCAGTACAACGGTACTAGGACTGTTCAGATACATCTTTCCAACGACATCCGTCAAAATATTCTCAGAACCCATTCTCATCAGACAAGATTCGAAACCTCAAATTCGAATGAAGATGACAAACCGCGTTCGAAAACGAAACCACAGTATTATTTATACTGTGACGAAACCAAGTCCCATCTGGCGAATAACCTCTTCTAAGTCGGACTAAATCAAATGATAAGAAACCCTTTATCCGGCAATCAATAAATTAAATAATTAAACGCCGCCTGATCAGAATAAAATAAACTATCAAATAATAAGAAAACAGATTATCAAATAAATTCTTAATTCGTTTGCGTTGCCTTTCTATCGCACACTTTCGATCTGCGGCTGCCTTGAAATGTATGCATCCGCAATAAATATAGTTCTCGCTTCTTCGAAGGCAGAAATGCGAATAAATATTTGTTGCAAGAAATTGCAGGTTTTCTGCCTTAAAATGCCGCAATAAATGCACACATATTGTTAGTGTTATTATGGGCATAGCAAGAGGGCTTGGTTGCAGCATGTGCTGAGCTCCGTGTGATACACTGCTTCCTTCAGCGATTGGTCTACGGCAGTCATCTGCTTATCTCACGACCACCAGTCCTGTCAGTCAGATGCACACCAGGACGTCAACCAATGCCAACAGCCATAGGTCTATGAACAGCATAGAGCACAGACCTTGCATAAGTGGTCTGCATATATGCACAGACCTTTACTGTTTGCTTTGAAGAAAATGAGACAACCTTTGAATGCCTTAATTAAGTTGTAATCCCTGGAGTCTTCTACATTTCTCAGCGCCACCTAAAGCTTTTCCACCGGCCGGCTCTATCTTTAGCTACCTTTCTCTCTCATATTAGACTTACCCTTGGAATTGACCAGATTGCGGATCTGTTTAAATTGCCTATTTCAAATGGCGCTATATATAGACGTTCTACGGTTCTACGATTAAATTAGATTGAGCCACTCACCCGCGGAGATCTTGTTTGACAGGTGGGGGAGGGGGGATGGGACATGAACTGAAAAAATGTCGACCTTTTTGGCGTTTCTTCAAAATTGGGGGTGGGGGAACTGTATCCCCCACTGTTAAAGGTGAGGGTCTTGTTCCCCCTAGACTCCCGGGATCGCCGCCCATGGCCAAACTTCATAATCTTCAGGGTCCAAAAGCTAGGGTAAGTCGTGGGAAACGGAGTATCCATGAGCACTTAAGTCAAGCAATACTAGTAAAGCATAAACAGTAGAGTAACGATGGGTCCACAACTGCACAGGCCGGGCCCCAGTCAGAAACAGTGGGTACACGGGAGCTCATTTCAGTAATTTGTGGGTGGACCCTAATTCTGAGGTTACCCACTGGGCAGGTCAGATCCGGTTGATTTCAAATCCAGATTTAAAAATCATGCAGAATTAGACTGGTAGGCGGATATAACGAATGTCGTTTGGATTTGGAGTGGTGAGAAAAAGGTAAGGAACGGAGGAAAAAGGATATTTTAGAACACCTTTACATTTAATGCACATGTGCAACCACATCCCATACCCTGCAGTGCTCTGTCAGCATGCACATGAACATTTCATGGGTACCCATATGTGACCTCAGCCGAGAGAAGGGACCACTTGTCGCTTTCTAGATTAGCCGGTGAACGCGTTTTTCGGCTAGATTATATTGATTTTTGCGTCTAATTAATCAATCTGTAGCTCGGACTCACTGTACTACAACGAATCTTATGCTACTTGATGCGTTAAGGCTAAATTTAGGCATTACTGCATTTGGTAGAGACACATTACATTTTTTATGCGATTTCCCGCCAAATGATATTTTATATTTTTGTGAAAAATTACATAAATTATGGGCCAAATGCTCTGAAATTTTTTTCAAATTTTACCTAAGGTGTAAGCTTGTGGAAACTGCTAATAAGTCCATTTGCGACAAGTGGTCCCTTCTCTCGGCCGAGGTCACATATGGATCCTGTAAGGGACCATGTATGAATATCCTTTACGGACAACCACTAATCAACATCGATATAAAAATGTAAGAACCACAAGTGCCAAGCACCACTTTTAAAGAATATTTGTTGATGCTCATGATGTCTTCAGGATTTGTGGTTAAGCATAGAGAGAGATACCAAGAATGCATCTTGCAACAACTTTAAAAGCAGTCTGACATACCTATAAAATTATCCTTGTCTCAGGGTCTGTGGTCTAAAAAGCATGAACTAAACTGAAACACCAGTAATAATTTTGTAATCTGTACTACTTCTGAGAAAAAATGAACTTCTAAAACATAATCTAAAACTAAAGCTTTAACACAACATAGAGCCTGAACCTTTCAGACATAGCTATCTAATACAGACATTTAAAAAACCATATACTGGCAATTAAAATCTCTTAAAAACCCAGTGCACACTGAACACATTCCACTAAACCGTGCAACAGGATGCTGTTATTCTATGGTGAAATTATAGCAGCATATTAGGAAAATTTAATGATGAAATCGTAGCAAAATCCAACCAATCAGAGCACGAAAAGCAACGACGTTTACAAAAATCACTTTATTCATACATTTCTTTTGCATGTGCATCTATAATTTTTTCTTTTTTCTTACTCTGTCGGTTCAGTAAATTTATATGGTAACTGTCAAATAGCACAGCTCACCTACACCAAGGACTCACGATTTGACAACTAAAAGGAGCTCTTGCATGAAATGATACATATCGTATATTGCAAATGAAGATGGAGACCAACACTATTGTAATCTGCATTTAATAAGTGCCACTATCTACCGACTAAGTATCAGTCAATGGCACTGGGCAATTGTGAGTGAAGGACTTGCTCAAGGTCCCTACACAGTAACTACTTTAAGGGAGACTCAAACCCATACTCTTCGTGTTACAGGTGAATCACTCGAACCGATTGGGTACCGTGCTCCACAAATATTAATCGTTGAGTTTTAGAACTCTTCATGAAATACCAATCACATGATTCGAACTCTAGAGTTGAATACACCATGATGCCTGCTAGGCCCTGCTTGCAACTTAACTTGTTTCATGCCACCCTCTTTGTATCAGATTTAAGGAATTTTCGGAACCATAACTACTCTGACTGTTCCCAGTATTTTGCTCTGACACACACAACAGTTATCGAGTCTTTCCGCGCAGTGTTCGCAGACGGCAAGATGTCGGCATGGAAGAAACAGCGTCTGCACTTTCTCCACCTTACATTCCTTACACGTGATTTTTTCTCGTAATTTCTTATTTTCAGTTTGTATATCAATCAAATGGGTTGATGCACCTAAAATGAAAGAAAACAATTCTTATGCTATAGGTTGTTGATGCTAATATATTAAACACTTAAAAATGGTTTTGACCACAGTGGATAGATTTTTTCATTTTGTACCATGAACTGCCAGTACTGCATAATAATAATAATCTGTTCTTTACTTAAGCGCCTGCAAACGCACTGTGCTGTACAGTAAACATACATATAGTAGAAACGGCAGCCACACTTACATGTATACAGTAGAAGCACATGATAACAGTTTTACAGGAGTCGAATATATATGTTTATGCGGCAGCTACAATCACGGCCTACTATTCATTTAACCACCGCTGCCACCTAGCGAGTGGAAGGCTGAATAAACCTTACGGGGTCTACGGGAAGGCTGAATAAACCTTACGGGGTCTACGGGGTTCGATCTTGGTACCTACAGCTCTTCACGCCCATAGGCGTAATTTGTGGGGGGTACGAGGGGTACCCGTACCCCCACTTTTTGGACTGGGGGGTACTGTACCCCCCACTTTTTAAACAATGTCAATCAATATTTTTTTATTGTGCCTTCCCAGAGAATGCAGTCTCCGCCAAAGTGCGAAAGTTCTTAGATACACAGGTAAATCGAGAGCCAAAATTAATGAGAATATTGACAGGGAATATGTTCAAGATGGCCACCATTCGAAAAGCGAAAGTGGAGAAGAAATTGGAACCCCACTTTTTAGACCAAAGTATTGGTACCCCCCACTTTTTAGACTAAAGTTACGCCTCTGTTCACGCCAGTGTGTTATCCAGGACTCTACGGGCCCATGTAAAATAATTTTAGTTGTTAATAGCTATTTTCATATCAACAGTTAAGCTTAAACTGCTTCGTGCATCTGCAGACTTTAGTTCATACATGAAGCATATACTGGCATAATCCTGTCTCAATTCTACAAGAGCCAAACAGACCTGCTCCCTTTTTACACCACACTATCCAACTCTAGAGGAAAATAAGTCTGCTGGGAGCTGTTTGGTAACTCATCTCAATGGCTCAGATCAATTCACTTTACAAGTATAGGTTGTCAAATCAAGGCACACCTACTGCTTTGATTATATTTATTGGGTCCTGAAGTCTAGTCATCCTTCAGTAAGTTACACCTGTAGGAAATAAATTCAGTTTACATTAAATTCATAAAACTACACGAAACCTAGGTATGCAATTACAGTCAAAACCCATTCATGTCTACAAGTAAAACATCAGTAGCTAGACTTTTGCATACACATGATAATATGCCTTTGAAAGCACGTGGCAAAAACCAACCCATGATCATCCATAAATACATACCACCTGTTGCTGCTGACGCCATTTCCTGTGAGTCTGTTAACAACGAGGTACTACCAGATGCTTCACCACTGTGTTCATGATCGCCACTAGAATCACTATTCATAAAATTCTCTTGAACGAATCTACAATTCCTTGACCTGTTCCTGTGAACCTCAACCGGTTCATCACCCTCCTTCCAGTCTCTAATTTCAACCCCACAGCAATTGCACCTAACCAGATCATCCCTCTGTATGTACTCAAACCCTGCGGCTGCCAAGTCGGCCGGCTTAACGTGGATGAACACGTCCGCTGGGCATTTCGCGAAAGTCTCTAATCTAGCTAAGCATGCCATTCGAGCATCATTTTCGTTTGTTGCTGAAATGAATATTCCCTTGGTTCTTGTGACATTTTCAGAATGCTCAGGACTTGCCATCCTAAACTTAGATGTGTTTGTTGAGTACACCATTAATCTATCTTTCTTGACGACTTTACAACTGTTGGAGCAAACCCTACAAACATTGAAAAAGTGAACATTAGTTTAGTAACTTTGTTTCATTCCCAACAGATGTAATATAATGTAACTAAATATTTTATATAGCGCCTCTACATCTTACTTCCAGCCACCCGCTCTCCATGATCATCCTAACTCACTCTCTCCTGTCCCCCAGTCACTACTCACCTCAAGTTCTCAAACCGTTCCATATCCCAAACTGCACCTCGACTCTGGAACGAACTTCCCTCTGAACTCTGCATGTTCTCAGTTCCTCCACCGATACTGCCACTCACTCACCATCATCTCCTCCAGGTGCCTCTACTAATCACCCCACAGGCTTTACATTTCGAACTGAAGTCCATGGGAACAAGGGAGATACCCCTGGATTTTGCAAATATTTTACAAAACTAAAATCTTTTGATTATTATGGTTATTACAATAGTCCCAACACGATTTTCAATGCGAAAAAACAATTATTTAGGTAAGTCCTTGACCATTATTATTTTATAAGTTGTCACGTGTTCTGTGTTCATGAATAGCGCTCTAATCTATGCAGAAACGTCGTTTTGCTCCCCCGCCTACAAACATTTTGCTCCCCTACAAAAATTCCTGCGGACGCCCAGGCTGAAACCTCACCTCTTCAAGAATTGCTGCCCCAATCCATCCGATCCTCCACCTTCAATGCTTTCTCATCCTCAATGAAACCCGCCTTAGCAGCTGCTCTGCCTCCTATCTCTGGCAATGGGACTCTGACCTCCCCTGGACATCAATCTCTTAACAACCCCTCTGATACGATGCATTACTTGTGAATTAGCTGATGCCCTGCACTTAATTTTATAACAGAGCTTGAGAAATTTAGGGTTTACAATTACAATCATGAGGAACAGTTGTATGGTTTACCATGGATACCAATTTATACAGCATGTTTTAATAGCCTGTGCGACATGGTGGTCTATCGGTGGTACACTTGTTCACAGATCATGTGGTTATATGTCGACTCCATGCAGTGACCTTGGGCAAGTTGTTTGTGCACACGTGCCTCTGTTGCCAAGCCGTATAATTTGGTACCAGCGTTAACTGGGAAGTAAACAGCAAGGTGAGCAAGTCCTGCGATGCACTGGCCCCCATGTCCAAAACCTTGGCATTCGTCTATTGCTAGCTCAAGAGCCCATGAAAAACAAACGAGTGTCTCCCTTATGTTCCATATGGAATATGGAAGTTTTACTTTACTTACTTTTAATAGCCTGGCATGATTTTTGTGTACAGTCATATCGATTGAAAGATATGCATGCAGATCCATAAAACGACCAGTTTGTCAAGCTCAACGGCTATAGAAGTCTCTCATCCCATAACTTGGCCATAGCAGGTGATCATAAAAGAATTTAGCCTTCTATATATTTCTACCATTTTCTATTTATTTACATGTGCCTGTGGTTATCAGCACATTATCAGCTGAACTGGCCTACTTGTGATTACCCATCTCAAATGTACAGAATCCAGAGGGTGTTTAGCGAATCCCCGAAACCCAAACTCCCGAACACGTATTTCTGCCAGATCCCCGAAACTATTTTTATAAAGGAAAACCATATCCCCGAAAATGTTGTGCATAGCATAACCCCAAAACCAAAATCCCCGAATGGGTATTTCCACCAGATTCCCAAACTATTTTGTAAAGAAAAGCCGGATTCCAGAAAATGCTGCTGTGTGCAAGATCCCCGAAATTCCAATATCAAGTAAGTAAGCAATGAGAATGGACTAAAGTCGAACAATTACATCCTCAGAATATGTTATTTCTTGCAAACAAAATTATTACGAGACGCATTGTTGCACACTGCAAAACTTTGCAAAATTAGCTCTAAAATTCAATCAAATGTCTTAGGCTACTCTATACAGAATAATTGTTTACTCTGTAAATATAATTATTCGTCGATTTTCTTCATAGAAACCGCAACGCATTTGTTGTGTAAACAAGACGTTGTACACCCTTGCCGCTAGGTGCCCTGTGCTCTATGGGCATTCAAATATTTAATTGATGTAATTCACCAGCCTCTTTCTGTCTCCTCGCATCGTCCACTTCGCTCCTCTGACAGATTTGATCTTGCAGTTCCTCATACTAGAACAGCTAAGGCAAAGTCCCGATCTTTTGCCTCAATTGGTCCATCTCTCTGGAATACACTGTCTCCTCCTCGCTCTCAAATTTTAATAGGTAACCCCTCGTCTTCTTTTGCTGTCCTCAAGACTTATTTCTTTTCTCTTGGCCTTGCGCACTGGGAGCGCCTCTGAATGGTTCACCCTACTAGAGGCGCTTTATAAATGTTTAAATACAATACAATACAATTCAAACCAGTCACACGACATTACACACGGATTTTCCAGTCCAATAAAATAATAGGTCCTCTTACATAAATAACCAGAGTATGTGTATTTGCAAACGTAATTTTTCTGGATATATTCCTGAAATAGATGCCTACTTTTCTTCTGGAGTCTTCTAGTCCGTATTCGGGGATTTCCCACAAAATTATTAACTGCCGTTTACCCTAAGCCATATCACCACACATAGTCTAAGTAATCACTAATAAGTAATAACATATGGATAGTTGTTAACATGTTGCGTTTATGACAACCTGTACTGAAGAATAAACGAACATGAATAGAAATTATTCGGGTCCGACATAGTGGGTTCGGCTATTTGTCTATTTAATCGCTTTAGCCGAATCCCCGAAACCCCGAAACCCCGAAAACGCTGAAAATACACAAAAGCCCGATTTCCCGAAAAAAGTTTTATAGAAAGCGGAAACTATTCAAAGTTAAATTGTAAACTCTTATACATGACAGAGACCTAGCGTGGCCATGATGTATCTGGATATACTGCCTATTCACCTGTTTATTTGTAATTTTAGTATAAAATCGATTACGGGGATCCGGCCGAAATTCGTTTCGGGAATTCGGGTTTCGGGGATTCGGGCCAGACCCGCATACGGTACCTCTAATGAAATCATCTTATCCTTAATAATTATGCTTCTTGCCCGCTAAAATGGAGGATAAACTTTCCTAAACGCCAAACAAAATCTTATGTGACTAACTTACCTCTGTTTTACTGCGCAAAACGTATCGAAAAATTTGTTCTTAAAATCTTTTTGTTTGTATATAACCACAAAAAAACCCACCATAGACTCGATCATGGACTCGTTAAATACTACGGAAGCCCATATGTGACGTAAATACTTGAACAAGCGATGAGAATATATTAAATCGAGTTAATAATAATTCTGCAGAAGGTCGACGGGAAGGGCGGCGCGACACGCTGCATTAAATGACATTATCTGGAGAGCCTTGTCGAAGGCGGATATTCCTAGTTCTAAAGAACCGTCAGGACTAAGCCGCACCGATGGAAAGAGACCAGACGGAGCCACACTGGTCCCATGGACAAGAGGCAGGTTCATTGCATGGGATGCAACAGCAGTCCATACGTGCGCGTCGTCGTATCTTCATCTGACGTCGACAGTAACGGGTGGAGCGGCTGAGCAAGCTGCTGAACGAAAAGCATGAAATATACATCTCTCCCCGCCACGCACGAATTCATCCCCGTGGCATTTGAATCACTAGGCCCCATCAATCGGACAGGACTAGAGTTTCTCCAGGAGTTGGGCCGCCGCATGACAGAGGCAACGGGAGACCCTAGAGAAAGCATGCACCTGTTCCAGCGTTTGTCAGTTTGCACGCAACGGTTCAATGGCGTTGCATTCAGAGGCACTTTTGGGCACGAAGTCGGAGACGAGAACCAATAAACTGTTTTTAATCTTCTTTTACAGCCCGAGGGATCTTTACTACCTCGGGAATAATTTAAAAAAAAAAAAAAATAATAATAATAATAATAATAATAATAATAATAACAATAATAAAAAATTGATAACAATAATAATAATAATAATAATAATAATAATAATAATAATAATAATAATAATAATAATAATAATAATAATAATAATAATAATAATAATAATAATAATAAATTCACCCTAGTAGAGGCGCTTTATAAATGTTTAAATACAATACAATACAATTCAAACCAGTCACACGACATTACACACGGATTTTCCAGTCCAATAAAATAATAGGTCCTCTTACATAAATAACCAGAGTATGTGTAGGCTATTTGCAAACGTAATTTTTCTGGATATATTCCTGAAATAGATGCCTATATATTCCTGAAAAAGATGTAAAACAGAGGTAAGTTAGTCACATAAGATTTTGTTTGGCGTTTATTAATAATAATAATAATAATAGTAATAATAATAATAGTAATAATAATAATAATAATAATAATAATAATAATAATAATAATAATAATAATAATAATAATAATAATAATAATAATAATAATAATAATAATAATAATAATAATAATAATAACCGGGAGACGAGCTTCTTCTTCCAGCGGCTGTCGGTGGCGATCCAACGCTTTAACGAGGTTGCCTTCCGGGGCACCATGTCGATGCTGCCCGGTGCCAAGGAGCGACCACCTCTATCACACTAGACCATACTAGTTCATTTCGCAAAGCATAACATAAGAGATAATAATAATAATAATAATAATAATAATAATAATAATAATAATAATAATAATAATAATAATAATAATAATAATAATAATAATAATAATAATAATAATAATAATAATAATAATAATAATAATAATAATAATAATAATAATAATAATAATAATAATAATAATAATAGCAGAGATTTAAGTGCCATAGTTCGTAAACAGTCGAAAGGAAATCGATGCAACTATTCAGAAGCACTGAAACGATTCAGAAGCACGATGTAAGGATACACCATGAGAGTGACTTAAAATCTTTGTAGCATGGATACGGTGCGCACTTACGCATGCTGATTAATGCGTTTATGTTGGGCCATGTCTCTCCACGTCCCTGCGCGGCGTGAGATTCAATTAATTACCATTGTTTATTGGCAATTATGTTTTGTAGGCCTATTCTCCGTGGTTTATTAAACATCGCGAAGCTGAATAGACAATTCACACATTTCAAGACGTTTGTGATCGAAGGTTGAACATCGTCTCGAATATAGAGTAAATGCACACGTGTTATATTATTGCGACAGTCGGGCCTTCGACCCTGCTAATTTTTTTTATTGAATTGATCGGGTGAGATCCTTCATCACCGATGCGCCCGTTTGGATGAGCGCACGCCATTTAGGCTAAGGTCCTCGTGTCCACGCTCCGGAGTGGGCTTCCCACTGATGACGTGTCCAGACCAGTGGCGGCGATCTTGTTTGAGAGGTGGGGGGGGGACATTTGGGAACTGACCTGGTCAAAAAAGAGTTTTGAACTGATCTGGTCAAAAAAGAGGTCTAAAAAATTTTATAACCTGAGTACGAAAAAATTTGATGCCCGTTTTTCGGTGTTTCTTCAAAATTGGGGGGTTCCGATGTATGGCGTGTCCCCCCCACTGTTAAAGGTGGGGGGTCTTGTCCCCTCGACTCCCCGGGATCGCCGCCCATGGTCCAGACCGTGCTAACCGACATTTAAATCTTTTAAATCAGGTGTATCGGCGAGCGACAGCGTAAAACTAGCAGCTACTGTGAACGCTTCTGACGCTCGCTTCATGATAGTAGGCTAAACTGTTAGAAGAATGGCGAGTTCATTGGTTGCGATGCTGCAAAGTTTGCGTATTCGAAGTATAGGGGCCTAAGTCTTAATACATACTCAATAAGGAAACTACATCCACGATATTCTTCGCTACAGATGTTGTTTTACTGAAAACTTTATTGTCCAGTTCTGATTGCTCAGGAGAAGCAAGTGGAAATAGTCGTGGATCTCACCGGATCCATAAATTAAAAATGAACAGGGCCGAAGCTATGGAAAAAGCGTACTTAGTCTTTTACATTAGGCTACAGAATGGCCTGTTAGACTGCAGAGCGCGACGATGTCTTAATAAATGAGAAAATAAACCGAAACGTCATGGTGGTGTGGCCGCCAAGTGAATTAAAAGTTTTACTCCTCTACTTTATTGGCTGATAGGACCACCTAGCGACTAACTGAAATCTAAACGCGGCCGTTGCAAATAATAAAGTAACCAAATTTGTTATTTTATACGTATTTGTGTATTCTTTATTACCTTATTGTAGTGTATTATAATGCTAAATGTGTGATAAATTCAATATGTCAGGTATCAATATTGTAACGAATGAACTTAAAGCACAGTTCTAGCTGAATTGGAAGTATGAATTAGAAGAATTGGCGTTCACTTAAACACCCCTTTAAAGGGTTAAAGGGTTTAATAAATAATTTTCGCAGCAACCGATTCTTAAGATCATACTTTTAGGGATCATTTCTATAGTATGTATCGCCAGGACGTCAGGTAAAACTGATTACTGGACCGCAAACCAGGATGATGAGACGGAGCGTTTCTTCCTGAGCGTGAGAACGACTCTGCCGTGGAATGTTCTCGGTCCACAAGGCAGAGATCAGCGATGATCGTTCCCTTGGACTTCTCTCGAAGACCAAGTGGAGGGAGGAAGCGCAGTCTGACTGGTTTGCACTTTTTTTAAATCAAACAAAATTAAGAAAATGAGCGATAAACCGGTAGTGGTAGGTAGTAGCGCTGCTAACAACACCTTTTGCTGTTGGGCTATTGACGTCAACTTACTACATATGCAAAAATAAAAATGTTATATGTTTTAAAGCACGGATTTTCAAACGGTGGTACGCGTACCACTAGTGGTACGACAGGTGTCGGTAAGTGGTACGCGAAGTTGTCTTTCAACCTATTCGAGCAAACCATTCGCATGCCCACGAGCTAACCATCGTTCTTGGCATGTCAAGCGCTCTTGTGAAGTTCTTACAAGGCTCTTTTCAGATCATAATCGTAAACTCTACATTTCTAAAGCGCTCCTCTAAAGCCAACCGCAGGGCACCAGCTTATTCACGAGCGTTGGCTAAACATAACCACATGCATATATATATGCATATATATATGCATATACACGGTGATTCAATGAAAAGTAAGCCAAACTTTATAGATAAATTTATTATAACTTGAGCTATATATTATTAATAATATTTTCAAAATAAAAATATGCACATACTTACTTTTTTATTTTAATGACTTCCGGTTTTTACTTCCTACTAAAAAAAGGCAGGTTACTGCAAACAGACTGTTGCGTACGCGTACCCATTTCAGCAAGTCTGTTATGGTGTCCGTTGCGGTTTCGACGCTTGGTCGTTCCCATTTGGTCTTCATTGATCCTGGAGTAAAAATTGACGGAGCCTATTATCGCGACGTTCTGCTGTCACAACATCTTCTACCTGTTATCAGTAATCTAGCCCCAGAAGGCAATCCATGATGTCAGCGATCTGAAGCAACGCTTGCTGGAAGTTTGGGATGGTCTGGATCAGAGGATAATCGACGATGCTGTTGCCCAATGGCGCCAGCGCCTCCAGGCTTGCGTGCAAGCAGAAGGAGGACATTTTGAACATCTTCTTTAATTAAATAATCAAACCAACATACTACTGAGAGTTTTTCAAAAAATATTAAATGCTGTTTTCATGTTAGAAGTACTTATATGAAATAAAAAGTTTGGCTTACTTTTTATTGAATCACCGTGTATATATATATATATATATATATATATATATATATATATATATATATATTTGTTTGTGCTGTCGGCTCTAGGAGCCCTAGCGATCGCCATGAAACACCGTCTCCATTGCCGTCTTGCTACTTCCCCAGTACTAGTAGCCCTTGAGTCGCGTGTCGGCCTGGGAGTCCCATCAGCGCTCCGGCCTGGGAGTCCAACCATCAGCGACGATCGGCGCGGTTTGAAGTGTCGCATGACGATTTTCTTGGCATGTTAACAGGGGTGGTTTGCCATTGCCTTCCCCTGGTTTTGCCTGCCGTGCCCGTTCGTCCCCCCTCCATTGGAAGGGTACTTCCATTGGAAGGGTACCAACAGTCCGCACCACGTGAAGGTGGGCACGGAGGACTTTGGTTCACCAGCCCAGGTCGGATCCGAGTCTACGCTCGTGAGAGACGTCGGTCAGGTCGCCTCCCTGCTTTACTCTGTGATAGAGTGACTGGTGAACCTTTGCGGACCTTACTAGTTATATATATATATATATATATATATATATATATATATATATATATATATATATATATATATATATATATATATATATATATATATAGTATAACTAGTATAACTAGTAATTTTACAAAAGAAAGCAGTCAGACTAATTCAGGGAGCCCGAAGACGCGAACATACCTCCCCTATATTCAAGACCTGGAACCTGCTAGATTTAAAGCAGATAGGTTTCGCACAAATAGGAGACTTCCTTTACCGTTATGAGCACAATCTACTACCTGCCTCATTCATGGGATACTTCACTCTCGCCTCCCAAATCCATGACCATTTTACTAGGAAAGCCACTTCGTATCGACCAGAAAAAGCGCGCACTAACACGCGAGAATTTTGCATTAAAACAGCTGGACCACTACTTTGGGATACCATTCCAATAGAAATCCGCTCCTCTTCTACTCGATATCAGTTTAAAAAACGTTTACGGTCATTTATTATGCAATCCTAGAATTCGCCTTGACTAGACTCCTCCTCATATAAGTTCTGTTATAATCTGGGAGCGCAGGCTCCGCGCACTGGCCCTTGAGTTCCTTAGTTAAGGTTTAGATAAGATTAGTTAAGCTTTGTTTCATTTTTTTCTACTGCACTGAGCATCCCTATCCCGTTTAACGCCCAGACTATTCTTGTCTTTTTCTACTCGCGTCGGGAAGGATTACTTATATATGCCATACACTGAATTATGTTACTTGATCTGTCGGGTGTCCCCGCATAGCGGGATAATTATCCCTTTGGGGCCACCCATTGCTTCCATCACCGACTGTTCTCTCTCACCTTATTTAATGAAACAGTATTAAATGTACCTGAATTGTTATTCTTATGTAATTGTTATTTACTGATTGGTTGCAATAAAAAAAAAAAAAAAAGATAAAAAAAAGATATTGATTGATTGATATAAACGTTTTTAGCTGACCTAGAAGGTAGCCAAGGGTTTGAAGTATTCACAACTTAACTCAGCGCTCGTGAAAGCGTTTAGTGCTCTGCGCTTAGCAATAAAATAACGCTTTAAAAACTTAGAATTTACAATTAAGACTTTTCGCTTTTTAGTCTCAGCACACGACGGCGGGTGGACAGTTTCTGGCTCTCTCCCTCACCCCCTGATCTTCCTCCGACAATGTGTAGTCGACGTACTCGTTTTCTAGCTGAGGTCGCTAGGGGCGCACGTGGAGTGGAATTCTCAAAATGTCTTTATGGTTGGCAGGTATTTAAACCCCAATTGTCCAACACGCTATAGACTATCTCACATGTAAAGAAAAGTCTCGAAGTAAGCAGGCTAGTGGATTTGGCACAGAAAAGTAGGCCGTGTGTAACACCCACCCACCCACACACATAAACACACACATAAACACACATACACACACAAACACACAAACCTAAACAAACACAAACACACACGTACACACGCACACACACAAACACGCACGCACACACACACACACACACACACACACACACACACACACACACACACACACACACACACACACACACACACTGTAAATGGCCTAAGACTGTCAGTGGAGGAATAGAATGCTTTACATTCTGAACACGTAGAACTTACTCGCCACATGGATAGAATGTTTTGCACTGACTTTCGTTGAAGAGCATTCCTCTAGAAATCTCTTAATTGTGGCCTGCAGTAATTTACAGTACGACAACGCCTGTTGGTGAACGGCCGACAAAGCATGGTCCGGTTTGAAGTGCTCATCTCTCCGTTGGTCTTGACCGTGAACTGATCTTTAACGTAGGCTACTTCTAGGCTTAAGCTTTTATCTCTTAATTTGGTTAGGCCCTATATAATAATTATGGACTCAACTGTCCGTCATATATATATATATATATATATATATATATATATATATATATATATATGCACCAGTGACAGACTATATATATATATATTCTATATATATATTCCATATATATAAATATATATATATATAATTATAGTCTGTCACTGGTGCATATAATATATTTATTTATTTATTTAGGATTATAGCCTATGTACATGCTTTATTTATACTATAGTAGTGAGCTCGTCCAACACAAGCGTTGGTTAATTACAGATCGCGAAAGGTTGACCCATATTGTAATTAATCGATCGAATATAGGCCTAGCTAGTCAGGTAGGTCTAAATCGTTGGCAGTAAACCTACCCTGTTGATTATAGCTATAGCGCGGCAATGATTGTTCGTTTGCTGAGTATATTCGATACGGTAAGCGCTAAAGGTTTCTTCGCGACCTGTCTGTTTCGCTATATCTGTGTGTCTGTCTGTGTGTCTGTCTGTGTGTCTGTGTGTCTGTCTGTCTGTCTGCCTGTCTGTCAGTCTGTATAGGTGTATCCGCACGCTGCGTGCTGTGTTTCTATCTAAACGTTTAAAGAAGCTCCTTTGCGTTGGCGTGTTATTGCACGGCGGTTATTATGCAGACCGATACCTGTGTAGGTCGATTGGGAAATGTGACATTTGGCATTCAGTATGGTTGGATTATCATCGTAGACTGCGATCCTGCCATTAGGTGAGGAGGCTCCGTAGTGCAGGTCCACCTGGCTAATGTACTCTGGAACCATTCTAAGCTTCATGGTACAGATATATCTCGCAAGCGCACTTTGGAGCCATTTACTATGAGCTGTTGACCCGAGCACCCGTCAGAGAGGAGAGCTAATAGTATTAATCTGAAATCGACCAACTCTTAAGCGGAAAGCAGGTCTGCCTGCGAACCAGGAGATTCAAACATCCGCCGCAATCGCCAAATCAGAAGGTAAGACATTTTTACGACCGATCATTTTCGGTTTAGTTGTTTCTACCTTAGATTGATTACTTCCGGATCATCTGGTTCTGTGGACTTTCATTTACATGCATCTCATTTGGACTTAGAGGATTTCATGTGGTGTACGCAAAAGACGGCCCATGCCTATTACGTGCTTATCCGTGGACTCAGTATCACAGTAAACCAGCCAGCAATCCATCCAATGAAGTAGTCAGTCAGATAATCAGCCTGTAATCCAACCAACCAGCCAGTCGGTCAGTCAGTCAGTCAGTCAGTCAATCAGTTAGTCAGTCAATCGGTAAGTCAGTCAGTCAGTAGTCAGTAAATTCGTTCATCGAGGAGCGCTCAACTTCAGTGGGCTGTAACATCTAAATGGTAACATTTGCAGGGAATCAGGATCGACTTCTGTTAACACTAATATCACACATCAATAATTCACTCTTCATCAGGTGAAATGGGGTCGTGATCATCGTGATGTGTGGGTAATGGGTATAGAAGACAGCACACGGAAGACTAACAGAGCCAAGTGAGGAAGCCTTTAAGAATTAGGCCTAAATCTCTGATGGATTTTGGCATAGAGCTATGCATGGAATACAGACGTCGGAGTTTAAAATGTACACACGACGGAGTATTTTGAAAAGAGTTAGTCGTCTACTTATACACTGCATGATTTATTAAATTTCGCAGCAAGATGAATGAATGAACACACATGTGAATGAAAGCTGGAATAATGAATGAAGAAATGAACGAACGAGTGAATGAACGAACGCATGCATGAATGCAGGAATGATCGAATGATGAACGAATGAATGAATGGACGCTTGATAGACTGAATGAAGGAATGAATGATGATAGAATGAATGAATGAATAAATGAATGAAGGAATGTTTGACTGAACGAATAAATGAACAGATGAAAGAAGATTGAGTGAATGAATGAAGGAATGAATGAACGCACGAATATTTGGATGAATGAATGAATGAATGGACAAATTAATGGACGAGTTAATGAATGAACGCAGGAATGAATGAGTCACGGAATATATGAACGAACGAATGAAAAACTAATTGTTTACAAATTAAATTTAGAACCAAATGAGTTTCGATTTGGTTCAATCAAGATTAGATATTTGAGAAAAATTAGTAAAAAATTATGCCCGTTCGTTAATTGCAAGGCAGTCCGAGTTGGGGCAATTAATCAACCACCGAAAGGCGCCCAGTTTAGTTGCCACTGGAAATCTGAAACGTCAGTGTTTCAATAAAGCGCCTCAAGATTTAACGCTGGTGATATAACTTCCAGCCTACTTGGTTACATAAGCTTATGGCCACCGACCAATTTAGTTTCATAAGCTACTAAGCTATTGACCACCAGCCTACTATGTTACATAAGTTACTACTAAGCAACTGACCACGATTGCTATATAAGGTACCGTAGCGGGTATCATACATACAAATATACATACATACATACAAACATTTTACGTAAATATTTACATACATAAATACATACATACATGCATACATACATATATAGATAAATAAATAAATACATACATACATACATACATGCATACATACATACATACATACATACATTCAATTCAATTCAATAATTTTTTATTGCAACCGGTAACAACTCACAAGGATACATAAATGACAATCAATAACAGCAACGCAATTATGAGTAGAAAAAAAGAGACTAGAGATTCTTAATGCAAGTAATGAAGGAAAAGTTTTCAACGGCAATGACACTAGGTAGTCATATTGCAAGTGGTGGTGTATGAGTTATTAACGGAAGCAATGGGTGGCTCCTAAGGGATTGGCATCCCGCTAGGTGGAGACACCCAACTGAGTCAAGTATCATGGGTGCAATGAATGGCACAGGAAGCTATGCTTTTTCGAAGTGGCTAAATGCTAGTGGGAGTAGCCTAAACAATAAACAGGTTATAGAGGAGTACGCAATAAGGAGGCACAAATTAGTACAGTTAGATAGCTTAACTAAACTTATCTAATATGTCTTAACTAAATGGCTCGAGGACCAGTGCGTCGTGCAACCAGGCATAAGTTGATGTACTTAGATCATAAATGAGGCAATTTATTACTTTTAATTTTATATTTTAAGCTGGGAATTGTTATACTCAAAGGAGAAAGGTGCGTAGCTTTTTTTTAAATTCATGTCGGGTTTTGGATAGTCGAATTTCCAGTGGAATGGAGTTCCAGAGTAATGGTCCGGCAGTTCTAATACTGAATTCTCTAGTGTTAGTTCTCGCTTTCGCTGGGCGGTACGATGTGGCGCTCCTAGTGAAATGATCATGAATCTGGGAACCAAGGGTGAAGTACCCCGCAAATGAGGCTGGTAACAGATTGTGTTCGTATCGATAAATGAATTCACCTGTTTGCAAAATTCTTATTTGTTTTAGGTTTAGCAATTCCAGGTTCCTGAAGATGGGGGAGGTATGGGCGTCTCTGCTAACTCCCTCAATTATCCTAATGGCCTTCTTTTGGAGGATTATTAATTTATGGAGTCGGGATTCATAGTTCGAGGACCAAATTAGGTTACAATAGTTTAGATATGGGAAAATTAGAGAGTAGTATAAGTTTAGCCTAATCGATTTTGGAAGCAGATACGAGATTCTTGAGATTATTCCTATGTTTTTAGCTATTTTTAGAGAAATGTAGTTAATGTGGGTTTTCCACGTCAAATGTTGGTCGAGAAACACCCCCAGGAACTTGGTCGAGTCAACTTGGAAGATGGGTTTTCCTTCCAGATTTAAGGCCCAGTTAACTGGTTTAATTTTTCTATGTGATCTAAAGTTTATAAAATTGGTTTTGTCTACATTTAATGTAAGTCTATTGGCTAGAAACCAGTTACTGATTAGGTTTAGTTCACGGTTGACAATTTCTGTAAGGGAGGTGTGGGAGCGGTTGGAGTAGAAAATATTGGTGTCGTCCGCGAATAGAATAAGGTGCAGAGTCGTTGAGACATTGGCTAGGTCGTTTATATACAGCAGAAATAGGAGTGGTCCGAGATTCGAGCCCTGAGGGACTCCGTATGTTATGTGGCCTAAGGCCGATAATGACCCATTACATGAGACTCTTTGTGTGCGATTTGAAAAGTAGCTTTGGAACCATTTTTGTTGTAGGCCTCTAATACCATAATTTGACATTTTTTTAAGGAGGATGGAGTGGTCGACCGTGTCGAAGGCTTTCGCTAAATCTATAAAGATTCCAATAGAATATTCGTTCTTATCAATAGCTTTTGAGATTTTATCCTCCATATCAAGTAAGGCCATGAATGTGGAGTGACCAGGCTGAAATCCGTATTGAGACGGGTGTATTATATTAGCTTTATTAATGTAGGAACTAAGCCTATCATACATTATTTTTTCTAGGAATTTTGCAAAATAAGGCAGGATGGAGATCGGCCGATAGTTGACAAGGGATTCTTTTTCTCCTTTTTTAAATATTGGGACCACTTTTGCAATTTTGAGTTGATCGGGGACAGTTCCATGCATTAGAGAGCAATTAATGATTTCTGTTAGGGGTTGGATTACACGAGAGAGATTAGCAGTTGCTATATAGGGGTCAATGTCGTCAATACCTCTAGTATGAGTTTTCTTTAAGTTCCTCCCTATGTTCAAGAGTTCCTCTGGTGAGGTAAGGGTTAGTCCCATTGAGTTCAAGTTAGAGGGGGGCAAATAGTCTTCAAATGGGCAAAGTGGGGTTTGGAGCTTATTAGCTAGGTCATTGGCTATGTTAATAAAATAATTATTAAAACTGTTAGCTATTAGATCAGCATTTTTAATTTCTGTTCCATTAATTAACAAATGTTCTACTTTTGGGCGCTTATTGTCTAGGTGCATTGCAGAACGAATTAATTTCCAGGTCATCTTTAGGTCATTATGGTGTTTACAGAATTCTTTCGCATAGTAATTTCGTTCAGCATTAATTCTAATCGACTTAAATTTATTTCTATAAGTATTAAATTTTATTTTATTATCAGCGGTAGGGTTTTTTAGGTATTTAACATATAGTTTGTTTTTTTTCCGGCAGGATTTAAGCAGTGCGGGCGACATCCAAGGTTGGGTATAGTTAGCCTTTGGTTTTCTAGAAGCTAGTTTTAAAGGGAATGCACAATTATACGCCTCGGTATATTTGGCAATAAAGCAGTCATATGCTTCATTAACTTGACCCGTCGCACAGTGAGCTACGACCAAATCCCAGTTCATATCTGCAAGTGCCTTTTCAAATTGCTTCATACCTCTGTCAGTTATAGGTCTGGTTTCATCGTTATGGAATTCTTGCTTAGTCGAGGCCTCAAGTGAAAATTGCGCGTAGATAGGTAGGTGGTCAGATAGATCCGAGATTATGATGAACGCAGACAGCAACTTGGACCACGCAGTGCAAAAGATATTGTCAATTAATGTTTTGGTGTTAGGAGTGATTCTGGTTGGTTTAGTGATAACCGGGAGGTACTGGTGGGAGATTAAGCTATTATAAAAGATATTAGTTTCTTTATGCTCATTAACTTTCAATAAATCGACGTTGAAGTCTCCAAGAAGTATAATCTCCGTAGAGTTTTTTTTAAGGCGTGATAATAATTCCTCAACTTCCCCATTAAAATCATTTAATCCTTGTCCTGGAGGTCTATAAATTATACCGACAATTGGTGTTGATTTTTTTAGATTTACTCTAATAAATTGACTCTCAAAAGTTTTCGGTTCGTTTATTCCTTCAAACGGATTATATGTTTGGAATCTGAGATTGTCTTTGATTAGCAGACCAACTCCGCCTCCCCCTCCCCCGGACCTGGCTCTACCAATGAAGTCATATCCCGGGAGACTAACAGTTTCAGCAAAGTCATTATTGAGCCAGGTCTCTGAGAGAGCCAGGATGGAAATCTGTAATTTTTCAATAAGTTCTCTAATTTCCGTTATCTTGGGAGAGACACTCCTACAGTTTATATGTAGGACTGAGAAATTCCTGTCACCAGAGGGTTCTTCGTTTTGTATCTTTTTTTCAATTACCGCTGGGGAAATATAATCACTAGACCAATTATTACGTTTAAAGTAATTTTGATCCGGGTCTAAATTTGGGTCATTAAGGATAGATTCGGACTCTAAATCATCAGGGAAAACCTCTAGTTCAATTTCTTGCATTGGATCATTGATATCGTCGCTGTTCCTAGCAGGTAGTGAGGCTTCAGCCCCAAGGTCCCCATCATCATCAGTTGAAGAGGAGAAGTTGTTATAGCAGGTAGCGCAGTACCCGGGAGCGGAATCGTTTATATTATCGTTTAAATTAGTTGCACACTGCCTATGAATTGTTCTATTACATGAGAAGCACCGTGTTATTTCATCATTTGCCTGACTAGGTAGAAAGCACCTGTTGCATCGCGCATCTGGCCCCCGAGTAGGCGCCGAAAGAATGGATAGATAGTTTCCGCCGCCGCTCCTTTTTCCTAAGACAGGAGTAATTAACTCTGATCGAATTGATACCATATATATACACACATATATACACACACATATATATATATATATACACACATACATATACATACACATATACAGACGGGCGTAAAGAGTAATTGAAGAATGGAACGGGGTTAGACCTAAGATGGGTTCAAATATAAAGAACGTGCCCTGTGCTAAAGTATGGCGATGAACTTGGAGGGCTTGAACCAAAAATAGGTCTACCTACTCATTAGTATGAGTGCTAGGATATATGACCAAGAAGAGAATTGTCACATTATAGAAGAGCGGGAGGGGCAGAAGGGAGGTGAGGTTGTAGCAGGGTAGCTTCCTAGTAACAATATTTTCTAAATATAGGAGTAACATCCTACTTACAATCTATATAAGGACTGTTCAAAATACACCAAAGAATCTGTTCAAAAGTAAGCCAAGGGAAGAAAACAAATTGCATAACAGTTGGGGTAAAAGGCGAGAGAGGGGGTAGAGCAGGGATAGGAAAAGAGGAGAAGAGGAGATTGGGTGATAGGAAGGTAAGAACCTAGGAGCAGACAATTCAAAAATGGTAAACAAGCAGACTAAATTCAGCAGGAAGCCCCTGCAGAAAGAACGTGATAACATATTGATTCTTAACTATGTAACGCAATAACAAATTAATTCTTAACTAAGTGAAGTCAATTATTCGAGAACAAGCCAAGATATCAAGCCATATGCTGATGAAACCTCAGTACGACATGATATCATATAACTTCTTAACTAAGCAGAGTCGCATTGTCCACAAGTCTGAAGGCGACTAGTTATCGAGACAAGTTAGGGAAACTACAAACTCAGTCTGACACCCAAGTATGGAATTCCCCTTGCTGACATTTAAATGAACTATGTACACTAGATTAATAGTTCATAATGTCAGATCGCGTCATCAAGGTATCAATTATATAATTGGTTCGTATACTAAATCGATATCATTCTGAGTTCGAGGCAATAGTGGAACGGTATTTCCCCTAATGATAACCTAAATGAAGAAATGTACAGGTAAGTGAATTTACTTGTGTGACGCAGTCCGTGCAGTGAAAATTCAATCCAAAGATATTCCAATATGATGTCAGCGATCAAAGGTAAGAACGTCTACGAGAGTAAGAACTCACGCTGTTAGGCGGAGCCCTTAACGACGTGGTGAGATTGTAGACAACGCGGCAACGCCGAGAATGTATGAGGGAGCTTGTTCTGGACGGTTATCGATCTCCTGCCTTCTCCTTGGTGATCGGGGGGCCAGGGAGAGGTTGATCATAGGTGGGTATCAGTGTCTGGAGTTCCCTCAGGCTTACATACATACATACATACATACATACATACATGCATGCATACATACATACATACATACATACATGCATACATACATACGTACGTACAATGTACATATATACATAGATACATACATACATACATGCATACGTACGTACATATACATACGCATATGCATACATACATGAATGCATACATACATACATACAAACATGCATACATACATGCATACATACATACATACAGACAGACAGACAGACAGACAGACAGACAGACAAACAGACTCGCGCTGAAATCCTAGACAGTTTTGGTAAACAGAGCGTGGCACTTAGATTCCCAACTGAACGCTCGGAGTGTTAGTTCCTGGCAAAATGGCACTCGAGAGCATACATTAGCGTCTGTGTCTTAGATGAATATATATATATATATATATATATATATATATATATACAGTTATACACGTCAACTCATATGCATGCATGTATTTATGTATGTATGCATGCATATATATATATATGTATCTATGCATGTATGCCTATGTATGTATACGTGTGTATGTGTATGTGTGTATGTATGTATGTACATATGTGTGTATGTGTATTTGTGTATGTATGTGTGTATGTATTTGTGATTCTTTCACACCAAGTGCTTGTGCTTATGATTTGCGTTATTTCTCTTTTCAGTCGATAACGATTCCTGACAACGACCTCCTCACCTGAAGTGACCACGACTGATGCCTTGTACATTTATGAAAAGGGCGCTGTAGAAGTCAATGTATTAGATTAGCTTTCCATTTTGAACATGGAGATAAAGAGAGCAATTTCTCAGATCGATCCGGGAGTTTGAAACGATTCACTGTGAGATGGAATAATGAATTATGCAATACCAAAAGCGGAGACGAGTTTGAGAGTAGGCATGCATCTGTGATAACTACTGCACTGGAAATTGCAAGGACGACGAATGGGTCTAAACAAGATGGACTATCCATAGGCTCTCCTGGCCTAAGCACGTATATGTAGGCTATCTGTTTTTGTATATATCTGTTGAGATATAGCGCCTTTCCCTGTGACATTCAGATTATATAAACTCTGCTTTTGCGAAAATGTCAAATTCTGAACCTTCACCGGAGTCGGTTGACGTTTCAAATCCCGATGGTGATAGCCATGACAACGCTGCCAGTCACGATTCCAGTCACCACGGTGATCACCATGACAACGCTGACAGTCACCACGGTGATCACCATGACAACGCTGCCAGTCACGGTTCCGGTCACCATGGTGATCGCCGTGGAAGCGGTTTGCTGCACTTCGTGTGCGGTGATGACGAAAGCAATCGGACTTCGAGGACTGACGTCAGCTTCTCGTCGAAGAAGCGGGAAGAGGAGACGAGGGAGACGGAGGAGCTGGAAGACATCCGTGTCGCTGTGAAGGTAAGGAAGAGTGAGGCAGGTGACTGTACATCAATGAACACCTGTCTTGCAGGACCTGGTATACTGAGGCAGGTAAACAATTGGATTTATACGCAAGATGTTGTGGTTTATCCGTCAGTTAGAACTTAGAGCACCAGCAACAAATAACTGTAATTATAATGGCTAAGTTATATAGCGCCTCTCAAATAATTCTCATCGAGCATAATGGTTTTCAACCGCTTTCGAAATAGAGGCATTGAAAGCAGAAGAAGCCCATGTCGCAGAATGCATGGAAACCTATCCCAGAATAAGAGATCGACAACTTCAAAGTTTCCATGTTGCATTTTGGCAGTACGCGACGGGGGAAGAAACAGGTCAATTGGATCGTTTTGAGCTCGATAACTTAGTCCTACTCATTTGTATACTAATAAGCCTGCGAGTGCCGAGATTTTAATTGTGAGAGATTGTGAACTTTACCTTTCTGTTCGACCGTCGTTTTGATAGTGAGGTCGGGGCACCTCTGAGGAGTTTCTTGAAGATGTGCTGCATAAAATAAGCCCTTACAATTACAAGTGTGATTAGGCCCTATACATACATTATATATATATATATATATATATATATATATATATATATGACCTAATATATAGGACCTAATGACACTTGTAATTGTAATGGATATATGAATGTGTGTGTGTGCTCATGGGGGGAGTTTATCAGAGGTTTGGGGGGGGTGTGGGGTTAAGCCCCCTTCTCCATGAACCCAAAGACTTGACCGTGCGTCATTAAAGTATAGTGATGACTGATGAATGCTTTAGCCCCCGAATATCTGGTTCTCGTGTATGCAAACAGTGGAACTCGACGGTTGGACCTACAGCTGCATTAGCGTAGTCGACTAGTCGCAGTCTTTGATGTAAGGCCATAGCGTTAGTTTGTTAGTGCGACTGGGATGGACCAGCGCAGGATGGCAAAACAATGGCACGCCCCTTGTGCACTGTACATGTCCATTCAGTGCATGTTTTAAGGAATTTAGACTACTGGGACAAAATCAGCCATGGGTCTAGTTCGTGACCTTTGTTTGGAACTCGTCTGTGAAAAAGCTGTATGACCTTTTTTCAGAAATTCGCCTACAAAAAACTTGATGACCTTTTTCAGGAATTCATCTCCCGAAAAAGTTGATGACCTTTTTTTGGGGGGGTGGGGGGGATTTCATGACAATGCGTTTTACTAATTCTCATTTTACTACTGGGGCCAATCTTAAAACTCCTGCAACATTTGTCCCACTAGTTATACTTTCAACATACAACTACTTGGACAAATCCTAAGCCTAGGCTACTACTAGGACATTTTGTCCCACTACTTGTACAGTTAAAATATGCCCTGCCATATGTATCTCCAATATCAAATCTGAACGCTGTAGCTCAAACCGTTCACGAGATATTCAATATTGACTTTATGTCACATATATAACATTGCCGCCGATCTTCAGAGATCATCTCAACGTCAAATCTGACAGATGCCTCTGATGGCCCCATGGTATAGTCTCGGCTTACTATGTGCGCTGGTCCAAAAATATTTTACATCCTAACTACAGTTGGTTTATAAAAAGTTCTTACAATAAATGCAACGTGAATACAGCCAGTCTGCTGCACGGCCCATGAAAGGCCATGATTGTGCTGCAAATGCGCTTTCTTTCGTTCACATTATGTATTTTTTAAGCAATAAAATCCTTCCAAATCTTCTCACCAGAAGGTCGAAAGTAGTCCCAAGTATGCTCAAAATGCATTTGGCGGCTGGGTCAGACCTCGACTGGGGGTCTCAAATCGCCCCCAAGCCTCTCAGTTTTAAAGGGAGCCGATTTGCGGCGGGGGAGGTGGGAGGTCAAGGTTTGCTTTAGCCCCCACATGAACTAAAACCAAACTCCGCCCGTGCGTGTGCGTGTGCGTGTGCGTGTGCGTGTGTGTGTGTGTGCCTTCCTGTTTTTGTTTTGACCGAGCGTCTGTGCATAACCTGGCTGCCGTGACTTAGGGCCTACAGCTGCTTGAGAGCTATTTAAATCTGGAGATTACGATTACGATGAGTGTTACATTTGAGTTGAGTTGATTATGAGTGTTTTTGGTGTTTTTCTATGTGCACCGCAGTGTGAAATCTCATCGGTGTACAGTCGATTCGGAATCAAGGCACTCACTGAACTCATCGATAAAACCAACGTAAGAGCTGCTTTGTAAACCGTAACAAACCTTTTAACACGGTTACATTACATTAGGTGATACTTAGGATGAAGAATGTTAAACGAAGGATAAGAAAGACGAGCATATATGCCCTAACGTTACTCCAAAAATGAGGGGGAGAATGTAATAACCACAGGCCCGGTTCGTCTGTTAGGCAAACTAGGCAGCCGCCTAGGGCCGCCGATTTTTAGGGGCCGCCCATTTTCCATTTTTTCAAAATAAACATTAAAAAAATAATTTCTGAAAATTCATAAATGAAACGTTAGAGTATTTTAAAATTATTATTCGCTATATGGAAGTATTATAGTGTTGGTGTAATAAATTATGTTATATTAAGGTAGGGTTCACCGTTACGTTTTAATCATAAGTTTTTCCGGAAGTATTGAATCAGCAGTTCAGTTTACTCTAGTCTAGACGGTTAGACCATTTCAATAATTTAAATTTTTATTTTATTTTAATGAATGTTTGAAAATAAATAACGCAAATTTCAGTAAATCATGTCAACTATAAAAGGAACTAAAAGCGATTGACTTCATTTTAATCGCAAGTATAATATTATACCCCATATATATATATATGATGATGATGAGTTCTCTGCCCGAAGGCAGGTCCATTGGCTTTATGCCACCTGGGGATGAGATGAGTGAGGTGGTTTCCCGTTGCCTTCCTCACAGACAATTGTGGGTGAGCAACTTGTCCAAGGTCGCTACGCAGTGGCTTGAGATAGATTCGATCCTGCTACCCTCCGGTTACAAGGCACAGAACATACCGCTACACCACCGCGTCCCTGGTGGTGTGTGGACCTATATATACACATATATATATATATATATAAATTTTTATAATATATATATATATATAAATTTTTATAATATATATATATATATATATGTGTGTGTATATATATAGGTCCACACACCACCAGGGACGCGGTGGTGTAGCGGTATGTTCTGTGCCTTGTAACCGGAGGGTAGCAGGATCGAATCTATCTCAAGCCACTGCGTATATATATATATATATATATATATATATATATATATATATATATATATATATATATATATATATATATATATATATATATATATATATATATATATATATAGGTCCACACACACGCACGCACGCACACACACACACGCACGCACGCACACACACACACACACATACACAAAACTTTCATGTACACCAAACCAAAGTGCAGTTAGCAGTTGCATGGTTCAATAAAGGATATACTTACTTAATTACTTATATACATATATATACTTAGGATGTTACTTGCGGATTTTGTTTTCTATAGAAAGAGATGATCCACGAAAGCATTGAACGCCTCAAAGAGTTGAACACAGAACTCGGAGAAGCTTTCAGCGAACAAGTGGAAAAACTGAAGACCCATTACGAAGGTCATTATACAGTACACCTCCCCAAGTTTCTCTACGGAGTGACGTTTGTGAGTGGCGCGGTCTGTTGTCATAAGTGGATGGAGTAGAGGGTAATACCTATAGCAGAACCGAAACACATGAGGTCATGAGGCAAATATATCTTAAAATGGGAGTCAGTCTTGACCTGTGGGAGAAGGCCTATGGGAAGTATAGATATGTATCTTCAGTGCGAGGTAGTCTGACTCTGCAAGCATATCCATGGAAATTAGAAGGGGCCCATATGGCTCTATACATGTCGCTTACGAGAATATGGGTCCCGCAGTAGTTCCATGTGGGCGTGCTGGCAGTGGACCAATGTATGCCGTGGGGAAGCAGGAGTTCCCCATATCTCCTTACAGAATGCACACTGGCATACTTTGTATTTTGTGGGGTTCAAATCCCTTATCTCCTATAGTCTTCATTATATTATATCTTTCCCTTTTCCCTCTTCCCTCACGACTCCTTTCTTGACCCTTCTTCCTTCCCTTCAATCCCACTACCTTTCTTCCCCTTCGAGGTTGGGGCAGAGTGTAGAGGAATATCTAAGGACAAGAGGGAAGTGAAGGGGGTAGGTTTGGACCACAGTGTGGGTTAGTTTCTGCCGACCCCATACAAACGGCTACTTTGGGTATGGGATCTGGTTTATTGATTTCTTTTCCAGTACGTCACTCTCAATAACTGACAGTTTAAACTTGGCACGGTTCAGCGCTCGAGAATATACTGGGGCCCAGCTCTTAGCTTTAAAGCTGTGCTTTGGAAATGTGGTGTGATTACGAGATATTTGGCTGAAACAGAGTGGGATGTAAAGCTAGACAAACCAGATAGCAGTTTATCAATGTGTATTTTAAGTGATCCCCGCCAGAGCAGAATTTTTTTAAAGATTTCTGCCCCGCCTGACCCCTAGCCAACTCAGCTAAAATGAGTACGTTGACCGTACACTGTCGGTGGGAAGATGAGACAGCGAAGGAGAGGACCGGCCACCTGACCTCATACGCCGAGGTTAAAAAAATGAAGTCGCCAACATGTGATTCCCATGGCTGCCTCTCGAGGCTAAGCTTAAGGGAAAGCTCTTTTTGTTACGTAAGCGTTATCTAGCGAACTAATGAGTACATAATCACAGTCGTTTTCCAAAGGTACGTGGGGTAACCGTACCCCCACTTTTTGGACTGGAGGGTACCGTACCCCCACTTTTCATACGCATTGTTTTTGCCCATTATTATTTTATCTGAGGAAGCCTTCAAGATTCAAAACAATAACCAAGCATTATCATCAGTGTGATCACCATCATCTTCAGTCTCATTGTTATTATTATTTGTTTACAAACGAGGTGGCAATATATTATCTGTGAAATCACAATACAATTATTACAAAAATGTTATTAGATGTTGCTATGGAAATAAATCCTGTATGAAATCACAATGCGATTATTGCAAGAAGTTGCTATGACAATAAAGGCCTATCCTGTATGAAATCAGAAAGCAGTTGTTACAAGAGGCTGCTACTGCAATACATCCTCTGTGAAATGCAATCACATATGCAATTGTTATCAGAAGTTAGAAGAGGTGGCTACGACAACATGCTCTCTATGAAACCACAATACAATTATTACAAGATATTGCTATGGAAATATAGCTTGTATGAAATCACAATGCAATTATTATAAGACGTTGCTACGGCAATATATCCTCTATGAAATCACAATGCAATTATTATAAGACGTTGCTACGGATATATAGCGTGTATTAAATCACAATGCAATTATTATAAGACGTTGCTACGGCAATATATCCTCTATGAAATCACAATGCAATTATTATAAGACGTTGCTACGGCAATATATCCTCTTTGAAATCACAATGCAATTATTATAAGACGTTGCTACGGAAATATAGCTTGTATGAAATCACAATGCAATTATTATACGACGTTGCTATACGGCAATATATCCTCTATGAAATCACAATGCAATTATTATAAGACGTTGCTACGGAAATATAGCTTGTATGAAATCACAATGCAATTATTATAAGACGTTGCTACGGAAATATAGCTTGTATGAAATCACAATGCAATTTTTGCACGAGGTTGCTAAGACAAATTATCCTCTACGAAATCACAGTGCAATTATTCCCAGAGGTTAGACAATCGTTGCTATGGCAACATGTTCTCTACGAAATGACAATGCAATTATTACAAGACGTTGCTAAGGAAATAGCTTGTAGCTCAAATTATTCCCAGAGGTTAGGCAATCGTTGCCGTAGCAACGATTGTCTAACCTCTGGGAATAATTGCAGTTTGCTAAGGAAACATAATAATGCGTGAAATCACAATGCAACACGTCCTCTGTGAAATCACAATGTGCACTGTTTTTGTATGCTTATGAATACCTCTGTTTAATCACTTAGTTAAGCTTATCACTGTGTCTCTTAATCGAACCTCTATCTTCAACGTAATTAACTGACAAAACTGGGTGTCCCTATTAGCGAGATTTCCATCCCTTCTGGGCCTTCCCTTTGTCACCGTTTTCTTGTAACATACGGTACATACCAATGTTGAACTGATGTATGTTATATCGTTGCAATAAAAAAAATTGATTGATTGATTGATTGATTATTCCGAGAAGTTAGAAGAGGATGCTAAGGCAATATATCCTCTGTGAAACCACAATGCAATTACTTATTCCTACCGGTAGCAATCGTATTGTAGGCCCTATTGTATTTCTAGTTCGGTACCTGGTAACCAAACATTGCAAGGATAAACAAAACATATAATGCTTATAATCAATTAACATAATCTGGCTACACAGGAAACCCAAAAGGGGTCATAGAGCCCGCTACCAGGGCCACCTGGGTAGTAATAGTGCTTACAAGTTGATGAAAAGCAGTCGATCTAACATCATTAGACATGTAATGGTAACAGTATACTTAACTAAAGACTCAATAGCACATCTTGAGGGCATAGGCTTACTGTGTACTCCCATTGTATTTCAGTTGATTAAACTGTGGGGGTGTTAACTAGTGTCCCTCGAACATGGAAGACTAAAGCTCTTGCTTAGCGATAGTAGGTTGGGTAGTTTCATCATCATCATCATCATCATCATCATCATCATCATCATCATCATCATCATCATCATCATCATCATCATCATCATCATCATCATCATCATCATCATCATCATCATCTTCTTCTTCTTCTTCTTCTTCATCATCATCATCATCATCATCATCATCATCATCATCACCACCAACACCACCACCACCACCACCACCACCATCATCATCATCTTCTTCTTCTTCATCATCATCATCATCATCATCATCATCATCATCACTAAGCCTATAATTATTATTATGCTTGCAAAACAAACGATGGCGTTATCATTATTTAACAGTCGCGAAGCAGAAACAATGCGAAATTTGTTACCCCCACTTTAGATCTAGACCAAAGTTACGCCTCTGTCTAAATTTGTCGCTATTGTTTAATTATATCGATTTCTCTTAGTACAACGTAGGGCCTACATGTCTCGACGAAACAGGAAGCTAATGCCAAGAGGCTGAATGGAAACAGTGCTCGGCCTGTAACGTGCAAGGTATGGGTTCGAGCCTCAACTCAGGCGATCAATGTGTATAGGGACCATGAGTAAGTCCTTCACGCTCAACTGCTCAGCGGCATCGATGTTCTGTTACGCGTTCTGCACTTCTGAACTTTGGAAGGAGGAGGGCGATATCAAAATAGTTGTACGGTATTGCATAGGATTGGACTTAAAGTGTTAGCGACTTCATTTTTCTTTGCCTCGGCAGTCGGCATACAAGGGCGGCTGGTCATTGGTCAACCCTTTCCTTCCCATCGACAATGTATGGTCAGCGTGCATTCACTTAACAGCTTAGTTCGCTAAGGCAAGTGTAGAACAACAATTTCGTTACCAAGGGCACTCGGGGGCGGGGGGGGGAGGGAGGCATTCCCAAATTTTGCAAATATTTATATTTTACAAAAATAACATATTTGATTGTTATGATATTACAACAGTTCCAACATGATTTTCAATGCGAAAAACACTTAAGCTTAATTATTGAAGTATAAAGTCCTTGACCATTATTTATTTCTAAAGTTATCACGCGTTCTGTATTTATGAACAGCTATTCTATGCAATATCGTCATTTTGCCCCCCCCTCTACAAATTTCCCCCTCACAAAAATCTCGTCCCTTCCTGCAAAAATTCCTGCGGACGTCCATGCTCGTTACAGCTTTCATGCCCTTTCAAGTGTACCGATATGTTTATGTGACGCAATTAACAGACTTATGTAAATGTAAATGTAAATGTAAATCTCAGAAATATTTTAGCGCCATAAACCCCGCGCCAAAGAGTTCCGTTCATCCGCCAGTCCTGAATTCCCAAAACAAAAACCTACTTATCCTCATGCAGCCAGCGCGTTCTGTCACTGCTTCTCGTACAGCGAATGTTTACCCGACTCGGGAATTAATGCAACGAAGGGGCGGGCTTCCTGGACTGCATGACTGCCCAACTCATGGGTTGGCGCATTGATTGGGTGTCAGATGTGGCTGAGAAGGTCCATTGTGTCGATGTAGACCCTGTCACTGTGGATTCTGTTTTCAGATGACATGTTTAAACTTGACGAGAACCGAGGCCACTTGTCGATAATATTCCGCAGGCCTACAAGCATTTTGTTGACAATCCGTGTTACAATTCACTCTAAGGCTGAAAACCACGCGCTCACACATAGGCCCTACGCTCCGGTACTCCGATACAGACAGACAGACAGACAGACAGACAGACAGACAGACAGACAGACAGACAGACAGACAGACAGACAGACAGACAGACAGACAGACAGACAGACAGACAGACAGACAGACAGACAGACAGACAGACAGACAGACAGACAGACAGACAGACAGACAGACAGACAGACAGACAATGAGGGGACAAAGACACACACAGGTTACAGCCTGTCTCTTGACAGACCTCCGATTTTTATGACCCATCGAAACTTTATCGATTCATCGCTAATGCATTATTATTGTTTCTAAGGCTAATAAAGCTTCGTTTCGATGTAAATAAATGAATTATAAGATATAGCAGACACCTACACAACTATATATATATATATACACACACACACACACGCACACACACACACACACACACACACACACACACACGCACACGCACACGCACACGCACACGCACACGCACACGCACACGCACACGCACACGCACACGCACACGCACGCACGCACGCACGCACACACACACACACACACACACACACACACACACACACACACCTACACACACACACGCACACACACGCACACCTACACACGCACACACATATGCACACACATACGCGCGCGCGCACACACACACACACACACACACGCACGCACACACACACCTACACACACGTACACACACACGCGCGCGCACACATACGCACACACTCACAAACACATGCACACACATACACACACATGCACGCATACTAAATCTATAGGGTTAATGCTATAAAACGTTTAAAAAATAAGTCGCACCTTTTAAGATCTAATATAATAGCACAACAATCTCCAGCGATATTGATCACACTCTGTATGTCGGTTGTCAATAATATTTTACTACTTGTGCACATGCTTGTATCCTCGCCTCTCCATTTTCACTCCTCACGCTTATATCTGTCTCCAGTGTGAGAATTGTAGTAAAAAAACTGGGTGGGTAGACTTTGATGAGTTTGATCCACCTAGAGTTGAATATGTTATCCGTATTTTCGAAACTGAGAAATTTCAAAAATTCAATAGAAAGCTTAAACTCCTTAATGTGATGACATCACCAAATTTATTAGTTTACAATTCATATGGTCACAAATCTCACAATAAACCAGAATATTACTTTATTAGTAAACCACAAAGCGATTTGTGAAAGAAAATGCTAAAATATATGCACTATATATCACACTAGCAGAACTAAGGGGGTTGGAAACGAGCCCCCTGGGGTGTGCAATGAAGACTGGGGGTCCTAAGAAAGACTAGGGGGTTGAATCCCCCGACAATTCTCATCCTGTCTGTCTCTCTGTCTCTCTCCTCTCTGTCTGTGTTATATAATTAATATAAATCCTTCTCGGTCACTCTCTCTATCTTCCTATCTTCCCGTCTGCCTGGATATATATATATATATATATATATATATATATATCTCTCTCTCTCTCTCTCTCTCTCTCTCTCTCTCTCTCTCTTGGGCGTCTGTAGGAATTTTTCTGGGGGAGGCAACATTTTTCAGAGGGGCAAAATAATGCTTTTGCATAGAACACAGAACATAAGCACAGAAAAAACGAGACAATTTTCTAAATGAGGGGTGGGGTGGGGTGGGAACTGGGGAGTGCCCGCTGTCCCCTCTCCGGACACCTATGTACGTGGTGTGTGGTGTGTGCGTGCGTGTGTTTGTGTGTGAGACGACTGCCGTAGGATTATCTGCAAGGCTATATTTTAATACTGTTTTAAACGAATACCTTGATCTAGGTTCTACGGGTCAACATGAAGAGACTCTAGTTGCTCTTAACGCTTGAACAACATGCACGTATGCATAAACACTTGCAATGGACGTCTAGGCGTCTAGGCTACTCCTAATGCATGAACCGGCATGCAGTGCAGCATATGTGTCCTCATGACTTCTTTTCGATTTTCTTAATGGCTGGCGTTCATAAAAGTTACTCGCAGCTTTTTGGTCTTTCTCATCGGTTTGTTTTCGTTTATTTAATTTCGTCTAGAATCGGATTTAATTGCTGACGAAGCAGTTCAATTGGCTTCTGGACAGTAGGCCTACACGACAAGATATTTTGTATCATATAAAGGGATGCGCCAGCAGGCTGCATAGGCCTATATAGAATGACGATGTCGACAACGATGATGATGATAATAATTACAATAATGACGACGACAACAATTGACGACAATTGAAATTTGTTGTCTAGTCGGGTTCGATTGATTTTTCGTAATTACTTTCATAGACAGAGGTGATTCAGTCTTGCAGATTAGTCATGTTTGATTAAGTAAGAAAGTGGTGCTTTCTGGGAAATACTAATAACCTATACACCAGATTCAGTGGCGGCGATCTTGTCTGAGAGGTGGGGGGGGGGGACAAAGTTGGCCATGGTCTGGTCGATGACCTTTTTTAGGAATTCATGTCCCCCAAATTTTTTTACTCATTCGCCTCTTTTTCATCCTTTTTTTGTCGGGTCTCCCAACAACGCTGTGATTACCTGTTCTATGAATTCGTCTAGAAAATTTATAACTTTTTTTTACTGATTCATCCCCCGTAAATTTCATGACTTTTACGAATTTCTTCTTCCTTTCTGAGAATTTTCGGGGGACACTTCTGCTCAAAAATTTTCTTTTTACCTCATCTGGTCAAAAAACCAGTGAAAATCTTCACGCGCAATGACAATTTTTTGCCTTTTTTGGTGTTTCTTCAAAATTTGGGGGGGGGGACAAATGTATGGCGTGTCCCCCATCCTTAAAGGTGGGAGGACATGTCCCCCTCCGCCCCCATTATCGCCGCCCATGACCAGATCATTATTATTATTATTTTTAAAATTATTATTATTATTATTATTATTATTATTATTATTATTATTATTATTATTATTATTATTATTATTATTATTATTATTATTATTAGTAGTAGTAGTAGTAGTAGTTGTAGTAGTAGTAGTAGTAGTAGTAGTAGTAGTAGTAGTAGTAGTAGTAGCAGTAGTAGTAGTAGTAGTAGTAGTATGTGAAGAATAATCAAGCGCAAGTCAAATAACCACAAATAAATGCGCTAAAGTAAAAATAATCAAGCAACTTTTGACAACTTTTGTGGACCGCCTCAGTGGAGTTCTGTGGCTGAGACGCTCATACACCTATGGAACAGGTTGTTTATCCACCCAACATGGCCGGCGATCCCTGGCAGGTCGAGGGGACGTACAAGGCCCCACCTTTAACAGTGGGGGAACACGCTGTAAGTTGTCCCCCAAATTTTGAAGTAACACGAAAAAATTGAACACAACTTCGCGCGAAAATTTTCTTCACCTCTTTTGTTGACCAGGTCAGTTCAAAAGTGTCCAGTCCCCCCAACCAGTCAAACAAGGTCGCCGCCACTGCCACCCAGGCAGTGGATAAAGTGGTTTGGGTGAGCAGTGGGAACGCCAAAGAAGAGCTTCATTGGAACGCATGCGCGAGCAGTGGGAACGCAAGCAAAGATTTTCGAGAGCAGTGGGAACGCGTTCCCACCCACTTTAACCTCTGCACCCAGGATTATTTCACCATTCGTGAAGTTTTATTTCTCGCTATAGGGAGTTGGAAAAGTTGTCCAAATCTTCGTCTTGGGCTGTGATGTAGATGCGCTATATAAATTCGATTTTACGTTTACACTCGTGGTTATAGTCTCCATCTCTGGTCGTAAATTTCTGCGCTTTGCTGCACAAGGCGGGTTATATGCCAACCGAAGTAACACGGTTCAACATTAGAAGTTTTGCTGTGTTGGCCCAACATTCTGGAATGAGTTGGCGTACAACCTGGGACAACATGCCTTCAACCTCTGTTTTCCGCTTTGTCCAAGCGCTTGAAGACAGTTTTGTTCGAAGGCGGTTTCTTTTCGTTAGGTCGGTATCGTCGCTGATGAGTTTTTCTTTAAGTGGCGCTATATAAATTTGCAGTTGCGATTAAAATTACAGTTGCGTTTTTTAATTTTAGGGAAGATATCACTATACGAACAAAAGTTGATGCAGACTAAACAAGAAATGGATGCTGTGCGACAAACAGATGAACATTTATCAGAAGGTGGTTTTGAAAATAATTTTTTTTTAAATTAGAATATAGTCAAGGATGCTGGCACGATTTTGAGAGTGGGGAGAAGTTAAACAAAAGGCAAGTAAGGACAATGGTACTTTTGACAGTTCTTTTGACAGTTCAGGACTGTTTGTCAAACTCTTCGTGTCCACATTTGATGTCTTGCAAATCAAAGACAATAACACATTCTCATCTAGAAGAGCGATTCACAGTCACCCTAATTTCCTTAATTGCTTATACTATGCAGTTTCATTGTGTGTGGTCCAAGTTTGAGCCCCCACTGTAAAAAACATGGAAATACTTGAGGAAATGTCTATATCTATAAAACCACTTCTACAGTGCTACTGCAGATACACAAAGGGGAACTGTTACTCTTCAGCTGTTCTCAATCACTGTTTTCAATCAGCGCACAATGAAAATAGGGGTGGGGTAATGTTTAACATGTTAAGCCAAACAGTAAAGCCTTTTCAATTCAATTCAATTCAACTTTATTGATCCGAATTCAATACAAAAGTACAGTAGGCACCAATCGGAATGCAAAAACATTCGGGATACAATAGGGAAAGCCCAAAAGGGACAGAGGTCCCGCTTAATTAGGGCTGTCTATTTGTTACGTAGTAATAAGATGGCACCAAAAAAGAACAGGAAAATGATGGGGACAAAACCAGGCCCTGAAAATAATGTCCTTGAGGTATAGTATGAATGAAAAGTAAAGGACTAGTTGAAAATACAAGAAAAATGCATTACATGCTTTACATTAAAAGATTAGATTAATTGCTAGCTTAATTAGTTAATGATATAATCTTCTAATCAATTAATTAAAGTAATTAATTAAAGATTAATTACTAACTTTAGTAGTTTATAATCTAATCTTTTAATGTAAATATTTAATTGTTATGCTTTCAAAGTTTGAGTGTTGTTGATGGTGTGTTTGATGCATTACATTACATGCATTACATTGCATTACATTACATTACAATGTAAATTTTTAATTGTTATGCTTTCAAAGTTTGAGTGGTTGTTGATGGTGTGTTTGATGACAGTGCTTAACTCGTTGTTTCTCGTTGTTAACTCGTTGTGATGCAGACAACAGCCAAATGGCAAAGGACTTGGAGCTAGATGAAGCGAGGAAGCTGCTGGAAAAGGCACGGGACGAGGAGCGCCGGGCGAAACTGAATCTGGAAAAGGTTCTCCAGGACAACTACTTGCGAGAGGAGGAGATTCTGAGGTTGAATCGACTGTTGCTGCAACAGAAGGAAAGCGAGGAAACAGAAATCTGGAAGACAAAGGAACGTTTTGATGAATGCCTTGTCCAAACGCTTGAGGAACGCGATGCTGAGATAACAGGGGTACATTAACAACATTATTATTTTTTTATTATATTGTATTTTATTGTTTATTATTCTGCATTATTTAATTATTTATTAATACTGTATAATTATTTATTGGCTGTTAATATTTTGATTATTTATTGTCCATTATTTTCCATTTATTAGCTATTTTTGGTTATTATTGTTCAATTTCTATTATTATTTATTATTTTTCACTTTAAATTATAATTTTTTGATTTATGTTTGTTATCATGACGAACAGTGCTCACATTTCAGCCTGTATTCGTGACTGTCTCCACTGGATACCCGTTCAGCAGCGAATTCTGTTCAAAACCCTGACCCTGTTGTGCAACTGCCTTCCTGGGTCTGCCCCGTCCTACCTATTGTACCTTTGCATGGGTCTGGTTTATTCCTTAGCTGCGAGGGCCTCCCTAAGATCCTCAGTTCGTGGCCCTATGGTTTCCCTCGCATGGTTCTGCTATGGCCCAATCCAGGAGCTTTGCCTGTATGGGTTCCTCCACTTGGAACCTTCTTCCCTTGTCCTGCCTTGTCCTAGCCCTCTCTCCTCCCCAATTCCGTAGACACCTGCTGGCACTGATGCGGGTTGAGAGCGCTGCTGAGCTTGAGCGGTGCTATATAAATATTCAGTTACAATTTCAATAAGTTAATAAAGGTTGCTATGAAATGTAGTTACATTACTGAAACCTGCTTTAAGCAAATGAAAAGTGCTATGAAATGTAGTTACGTTACTGAACCTGCTTAAGCCATAAGCTGTCAGTCATATGGCATATGAACTTTCTTATAAACTTTCTTATCCATTTGTAGTATAAGAAGAAAGTCGAGGAACTGGAGCTGAAGATAGCTGAGCTGCAAACACATGTGAACGACACAAAGTCACTGGATAACGTTTTCCAGGATGATCTTGAAACCCTGCAGCTGGAAAGGTTAGAAAATGAATGCAAAGAAGAAGTATAAAAGCCTACTTAGCAGTTTAGCTGAAGTTTTCAAGATCCAGGTGGAAATCTCACTTCTGGTGGTTATAGAACACATTCGTGTTTATTGACAAGCTCACTGACAAACTGCAATACTTAAGTAACATTGAAATATATGACAGTACAATTAACAAGATCTTACAGAACACACACACCTTGGCAGCCTGTTAGGCGCCCGCTTATTTTACAGCTGCCCCTTAGGAGTGGATGGCTGAGTCGACCTATAGGGTATCGAACCACGTCTTTCAAGATCTTATGTTGTTCGAGCAAGAGTGTTACCATTCATCTATCCCCCTCTCCACAATGTCGCAAGGTGTCGTGTTTCGCACATGGTACTTTCTACATGACGTGGTGGTCTGTTCGATATTTGTGCTGTGTTTATAATCTAATCTATTCAAATCTAATCTAATCTGTTGACTTCTCTAATCATAATGCAGAAGGCTTCAATCGATGGTTGCTTTGTGTGAATTCATAGTTGTGAATGGTGATTCGTTGGAGAAGCACAGTTGGTCAGGAAGCCAGAGAGAATTCAGTCTGTGGTAGGTGTAATCGAAAGATGATGGGTCCAAACCTGCTGAGCAGTGTGTGTAATGACCATGGGCAAGATGTTCACACTTGTGTGCCTCTGTCACTGAGAAACTTAGTAATTTGATTCCAATGTAAGTGGGGACGTTAAGTGGCAAGTCCTGTTTTGCATTGACCTCGTGGGCAAGAGCTTTGGATTCATCCATTGCTGGTTCAGGGGCCATGGAATCGAGTGCTTCCTTTATGTTCCACTATGGGATGTGGAAACTTTAATAGCAGGATTCAATCTAGTTGTATAAAACTACAATTGCAGAAACCCTGTGCTTTACTTTAGAATGTCAAAGTGTAATATTAGGAACGCTTAAACTGCAGGTTATTAAAGTTCTGTTGTTTTGAACTAGAAGAAGAAGAAGAGCAGTTCCTTAAGCTAGTCCTGAGGCAGCCATGGGTATGCAGTGTTAACGACTTCATTTTCTTAACCTTGGCATATGAGGGCGGGTGGCCAGCCCTCTCCCTCCTCTTCCCACCGACAGTGTATGGTCAGTGTACTCATTATAGCTGAGTTGGTTGGGGGGGGGGGGAAGGTTGAGCAGCATCTCGAACCAAATTTTTGCCCTGGCAGAAATTTTAACCCCAACCTCTCGATTGACAGTCCATCATGCTAACCACTACACATCGAATACCCTCTGAACGGATTAAAAGAATATGTCTTTGAAGAGACAAATCAGTGGTAGACTGCTCGTCTTTCGTTGAACTTCGACTTGAGACTTAACGAGACTTGGCTCTTCGTTAACTAGGTTGATATCAGAGACATTAAAATCATCTGATTAGATTATGCATGTATGTAGGACCTTAATAAAACACTTTAAATCAGTCCTAGATATCTTCTAAACAGTAATCAATGTAGCACTTAGGTTGTGTATGTGTGATGTTACATTCTCGAAGAATGTGGACTTGGTGCTTGTTGAGGTTGAGCAAGAAGCTCCTGTTGCTTAACAAATACAAGTCTACAGATTGCTATATAGTACTACTTGTAATCACTGCCTGCCTAAAGAGGCTCCAGCATGTCTGGCAGCTTGCCAATTTATAACTATGCATGCGATTAGGATATTATAAATTCGTAAAAAAGAATTGTGGACATTTAATAGGTATTCATAGAGTTCTGATATCCCTGTGCCTGTGCTTCTTAGCAAGAAACTGGAAGTTAGCTAGCATAACTGCGTGGCTGTAATGTATACTCTACAATGCAGCCAATTAAAGTTCTCTAGCCTCTACTATTTCGTGATAGGACGAGTGGAGTGATTTGAGAACCTGTAGCACAGCATAAGTTAGAAAGTATACCTACATGCATTGCCTATTATATAATGCCTTTGGTCACAGGTATTTTGTATATGCATAAGCTATTCTTGTATGAAGCCTTTATGATAGCAGATAGATTGTAATTAATTTTATCGCTGGCTTGTTGGCAAAGCTGCTGTTTTATTTGTATATATTAAAGTTAATATATGTTGTTAAGAAGCCATACCCAGCCATATGAAGCCATACCCAGCAAAAATTCCTGTATGGCACAATTTCGGTTCTAAACTCTGCTGTTGTCTCGATAAATGGGTTGACTATATCCTCAGATTCTGTAGCTGTTGTAACTAATCCTGTTAAACATTGCATGAGGAGCGAGAAAATTTAGAATGGAGTTGAATTGAAACAAGCGTTTAAAATTGAGAATCCTGTTCAAGAATTACAAATAAGCAAACTGCATGATTTCAGTGTCAAGCGAAAATTCAGACGAAACCATTTGTAACTAGATCCTGTCATTTGAAGTCACCCAAGTTTACTATCGTGATTGTTTTACTGAGATTTATAATACAGTGCCCAAAATAGTAAAGTCAAGGGAACCAGCTTATTTAGAGGCACTCAATCAAACAAAATTGATAGACAGTTAGGGTCAAAATCAGTTCCAGGTCAAGATGCGAAGGGTCCGGCAGGCAGACAGTCTGACGGCTATGGTGGAGGGTATTTAGAATTGAAGTAGTGAGAGAGGTGTGTGAGAGCAGGAATCAGGATAGGATTTATGAAAGAGCAGTGTTTACAGTTTCAAGTGGAAGACCTGTGGAGAGATAGCAAGAGGATTGGCAAAAACAAAGGTATCCGTCTTAAAAGTAAAATTGCTATCATCCAGTTTAACAAAAATGCATATGAATTCATTACTTTAGTTTCACAGAGGAGTACAATAAACAAAACTTTAGTGTAAAACTGTGGCTTCATACCAACTGGTATGAAATGAATATTAATTTTTGTACAGGGATGCATTAAAGCAGGCCAACGAGAAATACGTCCGACTCATATCCGACTACGTAAGAATGAGCGTCCTTCTGGAGCAGAGAACGAATTCTCAGTTTTTGTCTTCTGCTTCTTCCTCTCAGACGAGCAGTGGATTCCATCAGTCACCGGTTTCTGGCCAGCACAACAGAGGGCAACTCTCGGACGTTTCTGGTGATTGAAATTTATTAGTTTCTGCATTTTATTCAGTTTTTAAGCTTTCTTTCATCTGTTGCATTGAATGCATAAGTCTCTCTTATAGATGCATGATTCAGGCCGACTTTGCCTTTGTATGTTTATGTATGTATGTATATGTATATGTGTACATATATATGTGTGTATGACATTGTATGTACATGTACGTGTGTATGTATGTAAGTGTGGACTTGTTTATGCCAAGTCATCAAGGGATATGCATTTTAATTAAATGTGTATTTTGGGCTGCACATAGAAAGGGATAATGCTGAAAAGCGAGTATTTGACGTTACACTGCAGTTCTTGTACGGAGCATTGACCAATACTGTATATATGTATGTATGTATGTATGTATGTATGTATGTATGTATGTATGTATGTATGTATGTATGTATGTATGTATGTATGTATGTATGTATGTATGTATGTATGTATGTTTATTTTTGTGTGTATATGTATGTATGTATGTATGTATATGTATGTATGTATATTTGTATGTATGTATGTATATGTATTTGTGTGTATGTATGTATGTATATGTATGTATGTATGTATCTGTTTAGCTTAGGTGCTTATTCACTTGGTTGCCAACCTCTGCAAGGTTGACGTATTTTTCAATTGTACGTGAAACCATTGTCTGTAAGGGTCATGCTGCTAATTATAATGACTGATTGATGTGTTTTGTGATTGCTTTTGTCATATCAGGTAAATATCACACCTCTCTATTGTTGCAAGAGTCATGTCAAATGAGTTATTGTCTTAGCTTACTGATAAGATAAGTCAGTTAGAGAGATGTTTCTAGTTCTCTAGTTAGGTTAATTATGAAGTGTTTACTCTTAATTAGCTGTAACACCACTTACGCTAGCATATGCAAGGGTTTCTGTTAATTACTTAAGAGTCACTGTAATAAGTACCTAGATACATACTTACATTCATAAATGCATGCATACATATCCACATACATGCGTACAAACACAAATACTTACACACCTACATGTACATATGCACGTGCAGACATACATTATATACATAATACTCGCATACACTCATACATGCACATACACATTCATAAATGCTTAAGTACATGCACACATAGATACACATGCAGACATACATGCATACATACGTAAATACACGCACTCGTACATGCATACACACATTCATAGATCCTGACCTTGTTCATTCTTGAATTGAATTTACTTAATTTTTCTGCTATCTCTGTGTGAACAATGAACAAGTATTGAACATATTGCAAAAAGTATAGTGAAAGGTTTCCTCTAATGCCATAAGTAGATTAGTGACACTTGCATTTGGGGGGCCCGATAGCGCATTGGATAACATCTGGCGTAGAGTGCGAGAGGTACAGAGATCGAGTCCCATAGGCGGACATGCTTTGTAGGCTGCAATTTGCACCATGTATTGCAGGCTGTCTGTTCTGTTAGTAGTTAAGATTTATCGCATAACATGTACATGTACTGAGCAGTGCGTTTGCAGGCGCTTAATTAAAGAATAAATATTATTATTATTATTATTATAGATTTATTGAGATGTACCACTGTGGCATTATATTTATGCTCAAAAAGGAATATTTCATGTATTTATTAGCGTTTTGAGGTCTTAATCTGTATGAATCCTTTGTGTTTTGCTATCAGCTGATGAAAGAGCCAGCAGTGTAGCGTCTACAGCTGACGAAGGTCTAGAAGTCTCTCGGTGCTTTGCTGATGGTTTATTTTCTGGATCAGATTTTGACATAGAGTGTGAAGAGGCAGCTAAAGGTTTTAAAGGCATTTCTAATAAAATGTGTCGTTGAAGATTTAGAGGCATTTTGAATTGATCTGTCAAAGGTTTTAAAGGCATTTTTAATTAATTTGTCAAAGGTTAAAGGTATTTTAAATGAATTTGCCAAAGATTTAGAGGCATTTTTAATTAATTTGTCAATGGTTTTAAAGGCATTTTAAATGAATTTTTCAAAGGTTTTAAAGGCATTTCTATTTAATTTGTCAAAGGTTAAAGGTATTTTAAATGAATTTGTCAAAGATTTTAAAGGCATTTTTAATTAATTTGTCAAATGTCTGTCATCCTGCTTGTCATTGCCTTTGGTCAGCCTATGGTTGTCTGCTAGATTTTTCTACATGCTTATTAAGAACTTGTTAAGGGCACTGAAACCTGGCTGTCTTTGTAAGACTCCTATACGTCTGTTCCTACCATGTGACATTTGGCATTTTGTTTTTACAAATAGTTTTGGTGATAGTTTTATTAATTGACTTGTGGCTTGTTAGCAGCTTGATTGTGAAGCTCATTTCGTTTGGTTACTACTGATTGATTGATTGAGTGATTGATTGTTTGACTGACCAACTGATTGGTTGACTAACCAACTGATTCATTTGTTGACTGACAGACAGTGACCAATCAATTGATTGATTGACTGACTGACCGCCAACTGATTGATTATATAGACTGACTGATTCATTTCTTCGTTAATTCATTTATTGATTGACAGATTGATTGGTTGGTTTTTCAAACAGAAGCCAGTATTTCAATACAGAGATCTTTCGATCGGTTGATCGATGCTGTGGGTCAGTCGACCAACCATTCTGACGAGTCACTGAAGTTGAAGGACTTGCTCCAGTCGACCGAAAACACGAATAAAGATCTGATGGAGGTGTGCGAAGAATTCCAGGAGAAATTGCAAACGGAATCCTCTGTTGTTGCCAAGCTCACCAAAGTGCGTATCCAAGGGAAGTAGCTGACTTTGACTGATTTTGAAAGTGGCATGGTGGCCAATTGGTTAGAGTGGTCAGCATGTAACGTGAAGAGTTCGGGTTCGAACCTTGAGCAGGTCCTTCATGCACAGTTGCTCAGCACCAGAGTGCGCTCTCGTTTGGTCTGGAAGGACCACGTACAGATTGATTGAATTGTTTATTGAAACGCCACACAACAGACAAATCAAGTTATGACATTTCAAGTGCTGGCGTCAAAAGGGCAATCCAATAGGGTCAAAAGTCCTGCTACAACCTGGATTACCCTCTCACATAAACATTTTACAGGCGGCCAGTTCAATATACAACTTGACGATCATTTCAAACATTTCAAATCATACAGTTGTATTGTATTATAAAGGATGGGTTAACCTTTCTCAGCTAAGTGCTTACTGAAAGCCATGCACATCCTAATTATACACAGCAGTAACAATTAACTATGTATTTTCACATTTTGGGTTGCTTCTGTAACATCACTTGTGGTTTAGCTGTGGCAACTTCTTACCAAATTATGTGGAACAGCACACTGAGCCTCGCCATATTCAGTCTCCAAGGGAAGCATAATCTTGAAATTTCTACAGCGCCAAATAAGCAAAGTCGCACGAACTAGCTTATTCACAGGCGCTTAGTCAAAGCATAATTAATAGGCCGGAAGGAGGTGAAATTGGTTCCAGGTCAAGATACAAAGGGATCAGGCAGAGACGGCTAAGGTGGATGGTGTTTAGAGTTGAAATGGCAAGGGAGTTGAGGGGAAGAGGAGAAATCAAGATAGGATTTGTGAAAGTAGTTAAACATACCATATATCTAGCTGTGATGCAATGTTCCTGCTCAAAGCAATGTGGGTATGCATGTTTTTGTGTATGCACCAGTATGTACATGCATCTATGTGTGTAGGTATGTTTGTACATATGTTTCTGGACATTTATTTAGCACCTTTCAAAGATTTTCTCAATGATGCTAACATAGACTCTGGTTTCTTGTGTCAGCAACTGCGTCTCAAAGAGGAAGAACTGCACCTCGTGAAGAAGGCGAGGAGTGAACTGAGCGGAGAGCCTAAGAAAAGAGATGACGAGAGTGAGCTCATATCCAGCCTCTATTGTACGGTGGAGGATCTCGAGCACAAACTGAACGCAACGAAGCAGAGAGAGACTGATCTGCACAAAAAGAACCAAGAGTTGAAACAAATAATTAACGACTTTGAGGTAAGAGTGCTTGCATTGTTGTATTGCAATCGTCATCATCATCTGTCGTCATTGTTATATTACCTTCCATTATCTTACTGACCTTACGTTACCAGAACTTGCCGTGATGAAGCTTGCCATTCCAAAAACTTGCCTTAGTTTACCTAACCTTACTTGTAACTTGCGATACTATATAGTACTTTGTCTTAAGTAACTGACCTGAGACCACGATATACTGCTATACATTAAATTTGACTAAGCACACCATATAAAATCTTATCTTACTTTACCTTACATTCCTGGCTTTACATGGCTTTATGTTGTCATACCTTTTTGTGCATATGTGTCTTACCTTGGATGTCTTACCTTTTTGTACATTTGTATCTTACCTTTTTGTGCATTTGTGTCTTAACTTTGATATCTTACCTTTTTATGCATTTCTGTCTTACGGTACCTTTGATGTCTCACCTTTTTGTGCAATTGTGTGTTACCTTTTCATTCATTTGTGTCTTACCTTTGATGTCTTAACTTTTTTTGTTCATTTGCGTGATAAATCAGGAGGTGAGAGAAGATGGGGAATCCATGCAGACGAAATTCCATGAGCAGCTGATCCTAATTTCGTCGCTGAAGTCGCAGTTGGATGAACAGAAGCTGACGACGAACGAGTACATGAAAGATGCGAAGAACGTCGCTCGCTGGAAGGAAACCATGGAACAGGAGAAGGAGTTGAGTGAAGCCAAAGACAAAGAGGTATTTAAGACATCTATAGTGCCGGTAGTGTAGCGGAATGTTCTGTGCCTTGTAACCGAAGGGTTGTAGTTCGAAACTACGTCAAGCCACTGCACAGCGACCTTGGACAAGTTGCTCACCCTCAGTTGTCTGTGAGGAGGGCAATAGGAATCACCTCACTCTTCTCATCCCCGTTTGGTTTAAAGCCAATGGACCTGCCTTTGGGCAGAGAACTCATCATCATCATCATGATCATAGCACCGGTGTCTAATGCGTAAGGCATCAACCGATGGCACACCAAAGCCAAACAGGAATCTGGTTAAAGTTGGTTGGTGTACAGTGTGCTTATCTTCATCAACATCATCACCATTGTTGTCATCATCGTTAATATCATTGTTATCATCGTCATCTAGCTTTACCATACCTTAGCTTGCTCTGTGTTGTCTAACCTTGCATTACCTTACCTTATCATATATATGCTGAAAGCCATGGACAAAATTTGGAAAGGCAAGGCAATTAGTATGAGGACTAAACTGAGTGTATTAAAGACATGTGTGTTCAGTTGCATATGATGTATGGATGCGAGACATGGGTGCTTACAAAGGCTTCACAAAAGAGAGTGTTGGCATTCGAACGAAAATGCTATCGTAAGATTCTCAGAATAGGATGGACTCAAAAGATCAGCAATGAAGAAGTATACAGAAGAATTAATCTGACTGAAAATCTCATGCAAACAATTATTCAGAGAAAGTTAAGACTTTTCGGACATATCTGCAGAATGAAGGAGGACAGAAAAATTAAAACTTTGATTTTTGGAATAGTGGATGGCACAAACAAAAGAGGAAGACCTCACAGGGAATGGACAGATGACATTGAAGAATGGTGTGGAGCAAGTCTCCAGAAACTGAGCCACTCGGCACTGGACAGAACGGAGTGGAAAGACATTGTAAAGAAGGCATCAGACACTTACGGGCGCTGAGCCCATGGTTATTGAATGAATGAATGAATGAATGAAATCATATGTTACCCTACCTGTTTCGATTTGGACTGGGCTTCTCCAACTGCTTATGACTTTTGACTAGGGTTTCTCTTAAAGCGATCATCGAGACTGATGCTTGTGAATAGTGTTAATGGCACTATAGATAATGGCACTATAGATAATGGCACTATAGATAATGGCACTATAGATAATGGCACTATAGATAATGGCACTATAGATAATGGCACTATAGATAATGGCACTATGGATAATGGCACTATAGATAATGGCACTATGGATAATGGCACTATGGATAATGGCACTATGGATAATGGCACTATAGATAATGGCACTATGGATAATGGCACTATGGAAAATGGCACTATAGATAATGGCACTATAGATAATGGCACTATAGATAATGGCACTATGGAAAATGGCACTATAGATAATGGCACTATGGATAATGGCACTATGGATAATGGCACTATAGATAATGGCACTATAGATAATGGCACTATAGATAATGGCACTATAGATAATGGCACTATGGAAAATGGCACTATAGATAATGGCACTATGGATAATGGCACTATGGATAATGGCACTATGGAAAATGGCACTATAGATAATGGCACTATGGATAATGGCACTATGGATAATGGCACTATGGATAATGGCACTATAGATAATGGCACTATGGATAATGGCACTATGGAAAATGGCACTATAGATAATGGCACTATAGATAATGGCACTATAGATAATGGCACTATAGATAATGGCACTATAGATAATGGCACTATGGATAATGGCACTATGGAAAATGGCACTATAGATAATGGCACTATGGATAATGGCACTATGGATAATGGCACTATGGATAATGGCACTATAGATAATGGCACTATGGATAATGGCACTATGGAAAATGGCACTATAGATAATGGCACTATAGATAATGGCACTATAGATAATGGCACTATGGAAAATGGCACTATAGATAATGGCACTATGGATAATGGCACTATGGATAATGGCACTATAGATAATGGCACTATAGATAATGGCACTATAGATAATGGCACTATAGATAATGGCACTATGGAAAATGGCACTATAGATAATGGCACTATGGATAATGGCACTATAGATAATGGCACTATAGATAATGGCACTATAGATAATGGCACTATAGATAATGGCACTATAGATAATGGCACTATAGATAATGGCACTATGGATAATGGCACTATGGATAATGGCACTATGGATAATGGCACTATGGAAAATGGCACTATAGATAATGGCACTATAGATAATGGCACTATAGATAATGGCACTATAGATAATGGCACTATAGATAATGGCACTATGGATAATGGCACTATGGATAATGGCACTATGGATAATGGCACTATGGAAAATGGCACTATAGATAATGGCACTATGGATAATGGCACTATGGATAATGGCACTATAGATAATGGCACTATAGATAATGGCACTATGGATAATGGCACTATAGATAATGGCACTATAGATAATGGCACTATGGATAATGGCACTATGGAAAATGGCACTATAGATAATGGCACTATGGATAATGGCACTATGGATAATGGCACTATGGAAAATGGCACTATAGATAATGGCACTATAGATAATGGCACTATAGATAATGGCACTATGGATAATGGCACTATGGATAATGGCACTATGGAAAATGGCACTATAGATAATGGCACTATGGATAATGGCACTATGGATAATGGCACTATGGAAAATGGCACTATAGATAATGGCACTATGGATAATGGCACTATGGATAATGGCACTATGGAAAATGGCACTATAGATAATGGCACTATAGATAATGGCACTATAGATAATGGCACTATGGATAATGGCACTATAGATAATGGCACTATAGATAATGGCACTATAGATAATGGCACTATGGATAATGGCACTATAGATAATGGCACTATAGATAATGGCACTATAGATAATGGCACTATAGATAATGGCACTATGGATAATGGCACTATAGATAATGGCACTATGGATAATGGCACTATGGATAATGGCACTATGGATAATGGCACTATGGATAATGGCACTATAGATAATGGCACTATAGATAATGGCACTATAGATAATGGCACTATAGATAATGGCACTATGGATAATGGCACTATGGATAATGGCACTATGGAAAATGGCACTATAGATAATGGCACTATGGATAATGGCACTATGGATAATGGCACTATGGATAATGGCACTATGGATAATGGCACTATAGATAATGGCACTATGGAAAATGGCACTATAGATAATGGCACTATGGATAATGGCACTATGGATAATGGCACTATGGATAATGGCACTATAGATAATGGCACTATAGATAATGGCACTATAGATAATGGCACTATAGATAATGGCACTATGGATAATGGCACTATGGATAATGGCACTATGGAAAATGGCACTATAGATAATGGCACTATGGATAATGGCACTATGGATAATGGCACTATGGATAATGGCACTATGGATAATGGCACTATAGATAATGGCACTATAGATAATGGCACTATAGATAATGGCACTATAGATAATGGCACTATGGATAATGGCACTATAGATAATGGCACTATAGATAATGGCACTATGGATAATGGCACTATGGATAATGGCACTATGGAAAATGGCACTATAGATAATGGCACTATGGATAATGGCACTATGGATAATGGCACTATGGAAAATGGCACTATAGATAATGGCACTATGGATAATGGCACTATAGATAATGGCACTATAGATAATGGCACTATGGATAATGGCACTATGGATAATGGCACTATAGATAATGGCACTATAGATAATGGCACTATAGATAATGGCACTATGGAAAATGGCACTATAGATAATGGCACTATAGATAATGGCACTATAGATAATGGCACTATAGATAATGGCACTATGGATAATGGCACTATAGATAATGGCACTATAGATAATGGCACTATAGATAATGGCACTATGGATAATGGCACTATGGAAAATGGCACTATAGATAATGGCACTATAGATAATGGCACTATAGATAATGGCACTATAGATAATGGCACTATGGAAAATGGCACTATAGATAATGGCACTATAGATAATGGCACTATGGATAATGGCACTATGGATAATGGCACTATAGATAATGGCACTATAGATAATGGCACTATAGATAATGGCACTATGGATAATGGCACTATAGATAATGGCACTATGGATAATGGCACTATAGATAATGGCACTATAGATAATGGCACTATGGATAATGGCACTATAGATAATGGCACTATAGATAATGGCACTATAGATAATGGCACTATGGAAAATGGCACTATAGATAATGGCACTATAGATAATGGCACTATAGATAATGGCACTATAGATAATGGCACTATGGATAATGGCACTATAGATAATGGCACTATAGATAATGGCACTATAGATAATGGCACTATGGATAATGGCACTATGGAAAATGGCACTATAGATAATGGCACTATAGATAATGGCACTATAGATAATGGCACTATAGATAATGGCACTATGGAAAATGGCACTATAGATAATGGCACTATAGATAATGGCACTATGGATAATGGCACTATGGATAATGGCACTATAGATAATGGCACTATAGATAATGGCACTATAGATAATGGCACTATGGATAATGGCACTATGGATAATGGCACTATAGATAATGGCACTATAGATAATGGCACTATAGATAATGGCACTATGGATAATGGCACTATGGAAAATGGCACTATAGATAATGGCACTATGGATAATGGCACTATGGATAATGGCACTATGGAAAATGGCACTATAGATAATGGCACTATAGATAATGGCACTATAGATAATGGCACTATAGATAATGGTACTATGGATAATGGCACTATGGATAATGGCACTATGGATAATGGCACTATAGATAATGGCACTATAGATAATGGCACTATGGATAATGGCACTATGGATAATGGCACTATAGATAATGGCACTATAGATAATGGCACTATGGATAATGGCACTATGGATAATGGCACTATGGAAAATGGCACTATAGATAATGGCACTATAGATAATGGCACTATAGATAATGGCACTATGGATAATGGCACTATGGATAATGGCACTATAGATAATGGCACTATAGATAATGGCACTATGGATAATGGCACTATGGAAAATGGCACTATAGATAATGGCACTATAGATAATGGCACTATAGATAATGGCACTATGGATAATGGCACTATGGATAATGGCACTATGGAAAATGGCACTATAGATAATGGCACTATGGATAATGGCACTATGGATAATGGCACTATGGAAAATGGCACTATAGATAATGGCACTATAGATAATGGCACTATGGATAATGGCACTATGGATAATGGCACTATGGATAATGGCACTATAGATAATGGCACTATAGATAATGGCACTATGGATAATGGCACTATGGATAATGGCACTATAGATAATGGCACTATAGATAATGGCACTATAGATAATGGCACTATGGATAATGGCACTATGGATAATGGCACTATGGATAATGGCACTATAGATAATGGCACTATAGATAATGGCACTATGGAAAATGGCACTATAGATAATGGCACTATAGATAATGGCACTATAGATAATGGCACTATAGATAATGGCACTATGGATAATGGCACTATAGATAATGGCACTATAGATAATGGCACTATAGATAATGGCACTATGGATAATGGCACTATGGAAAATGGCACTATAGATAATGGCACTATAGATAATGGCACTATAGATAATGGCACTATAGATAATGGCACTATGGAAAATGGCACTATAGATAATGGCACTATAGATAATGGCACTATGGATAATGGCACTATGGATAATGGCACTATAGATAATGGCACTATAGATAATGGCACTATAGATAATGGCACTATGGATAATGGCACTATGGAAAATGGCACTATAGATAATGGCACTATAGATAATGGCACTATAGATAATGGCACTATAGATAATGGCACTATGGATAATGGCACTATAGATAATGGCACTATAGATAATGGCACTATAGATAATGGCACTATGGATAATGGCACTATGGATAATGGCACTATGGATAATGGCACTATGGATAATGGCACTATGGATAATGGCACTATGGAAAATGGCACTATAGATAATGGCACTATAGATAATGGCACTATAGATAATGGCACTATAGATAATGGCACTATGGATAATGGCACTATAGATAATGGCACTATAGATAATGGCACTATAGATAATGGCACTATGGATAATGGCACTATGGATAATGGCACTATGGATAATGGCACTATGGATAATGGCACTATGGATAATGGCACTATGGAAAATGGCACTATAGATAATGGCACTATAGATAATGGCACTATAGATAATGGCACTATGGAAAATGGCACTATGCATAATTGCATGCACACGCATGTACACTTGCATGCATACAAGGATAAATACATACATACGTGTAAATACATATGCATACATACAATGGCACTATGCATAATGGCACTATAGAACTCATTAGATTAGATTAGATTAGATCTTATGACGCCATACAGTGCTCACTGTGTAATGCGGAAGTGTGAAGTGTGGAACCTTCTCTAAGGAAGTCACCATGTAGGGGCCTTGAGCAAGTTTTTAAAATACAGCTGGACCATGGCACCTGCTGGTGACTCTTGGTCAAACACTGGCTCTATATAAATGCCAGAAGTAAACGAATAAATAAAGAACTGACCTGTAGTCTTTAACAATTTTTTTTACTATGCATCAATTGGATCCAGTGTTCTTCAGTATAGTATGATTGTCATTATAGTGTTGTCACTGTCATTGCCATCCATAATGTGTGATGACATTAGTTGTTCTTGTTATTATCATTAGTGACTTCCATAATTTCTAGGACTTCTGATGAACCTTACAGGTGAGCTACCTTTTGATTTACCTGTTGAGTTACCTATTGAGTTACGTTGAGTTACTGTTGAATTTGATCAATCACATTCTGTGTTATTGCTATCGATCGATTCTGCATTTTGTAGATTAACGATCTGAAGAAGGAGGTGGCTGAGGTGGAGCAAGAGATCATCAATAACCACGTTGAACTCAATAAATTCAGAACCGAAATTGAAATTTGCAAGAAGCAGCGAATAGAAATTGAACTGCAGCTGACCGAGGTTTGTCAGGGTCAGAGTTAGATGTGTAGACTCGAAGAATGGTCCTCACCACAAAGGCGATGCAGCAGGAGTGGTGACTTTATCTGAGCGCTTGTTGCATACTGATGACCTTTTTGTTCTTTGTGAACTTAAAAACTCTTTATTGGGACATGGTAGCTGATTGGGTGGAGCGCTTGGCCTGTAACACAGAAGGTACGGGTTCGACAGTTCATGCATCCTCTGAGATGGTTACTGTGCAGTGTTTAATCTAGACGTCATTTGGGGGGGAAATTCACCCCCCCCCCCGGATTTGTTTTCCCCCAGAGGTCAGCTATATTATAATTATTATAATGTATAGACTGTTTTGGGGAAGAAATTCCCCCCAGGATACCAGGGTACATGTTGTGCTCCCCCCGAGACGAGTAAAGGAACGAGTAATAGAGATGAATTGCTAAAAAAGTCGTCAAAGTTTTAAGTTATAAAGAAATGGGACGAATACCTAAAAAAAAAATTTTTTTTGGCGTTTGAACTCTAATGAAATTTCTCCAAAAAAGGTCGCCATTGTTGATCCCCCCCAACAAACCTTGTTTCCCCCCTCAGAAGAGGGGGACTAGATTAAACACTGGTTACTGTGCTGTGCCGGGACCTTGAGCAAGTCCCTCACACACAGTTGCTGAGCACAGTCGATTGATGGTGCGGCAGGTAAGGTAATGGAGGGTAATGTAACACTGCCATTAGATGATGATAAATGTGTAACTGCAATAGTAAAAATAATAATAGTAGTAGTAGTAGCAGTGCCTTTTTCTAGAAAAAAAAGGTTCCGGAACGGAACAATAGGTTTCGGAACGCAACAATTATGGGCTGGCTAAAATCATGAGAAAAACGGGATTGGGGGTTGGGAGGGGTCTCAATAAACACTGTAAACAGTTCAAAAACACTTAAATTAAATTAAAATAACTAAATTATTGTTTTAATTATTAAAATAAATAAATTATTTTTATTAGCTGAAAAAAGGTGAAAAAACACTGAGTAGTAGTAGTAGTAGTAGTAGTAGTAGTAGTAGTAGTAGTAGTAGTAGTAGTAGTAGTAGTAGTAGTAGTAGTAGTAGTAGTAGTAGTAGTAGTAGTAGTAGTAGTAGTAGTAGTAGTAGTAGTAGTAGTAGTAGTAGTAGTAGTAGTAGTAGTAGTAGTAGTAGTAGTAGTAGTAGGAGCAGCAGCAGCAGCAGCAGTAGTAGTAATAGTTATAATAATAGTAATAATATTGAGGATGATAGTAATAATATTAGTAATAATAATAATTATAATAAGCTAGCATAGGTAGTGCTTTTGTGCTAAAAGTGCCACATCGATCATACAACCTTGGTGCCAAAAGTTAGGATTATGGGTCTTGTGGATCTCAAATTTGTTGATAATATCTGCTTCTGGAGAATGTATTTTCTGCTTGTCATTTGAGTCTTTATTTAATCTGATTTGAATTTTCATTGTTTGAGTTTGTATTTTAGAGACATCAGAAAGAAGTTTCGGAGTTGAACGGTATTTGGAGAGAGAAAGAAACTGTCATTCAGAATCTGACGACTCAGCTGCAGAGTAAACAGAATGAACTTGACACTCTAACGAATGCCAACAACCAACTTAAGGTGAGTTGACTTAGGGTGAGTCAACTTAAGCTGAGTCAACTTAAGGCGAGTCAATTTGAGGCAAGTCAGCTTAAGGCGAGTCAACTTAAGGGGAGTCAGCTTAAGGTGAGTCAACTTAAGGTGAATCAACTTAAGGTGAGTCAGCTTGACACTAACAATTACCAGCAGCCAACTTCAGTTGACTTAAGGTGAGTCAACTTAAGGTGAGTCAACTTTAAGTTGAAGTTCAAGTTCAACTTTTTACACTGTAACGAATGAGACAGCCAACTTAAGGTGAGTCAACATCTAGCAAAGATCAGTTAAAATTGAATATAGAGTATGAACACAGGAAATGTATATTACGGGTAAGACTTAAAACAGAGATAGTTTATTTTCTGTGTTTATATATTTATTATTATTATTATTTATTATTATTTTTTTAACCAGAAGTATCAATGAACCCTTAGGATTTGGAAAAAATTATATTTCTTTAGGAGCAGAGATAGTGTCTGGAGGGTCAGGCCTTTTCTTTGGGGTTCGTGGGAAAGGTACCTTTAAATGCAACCAAATTATAGCGTTATTATTATTATTGTAAAATTTATAAAGCATGGTGACACGGTTTTGAGACAGTATGTTCTGTGCCTTGTAACCGGAGGGTCGCAGGTTCGAATCTACCTCAATCCACTGTGTAGTGATCTTTGACAGGTTGTTCACCCATAATTGTCCAGCACTCGTGTATAGGCTGGTGCCTTGCGCTTGGCCTTCGAGTGTCACGTAAGAATTTTGGCGATTACGATTATTTATCTTGTGAGAATCATGTCCATATAGGTTGGGTCAGAAGTATGTCTCATTTAAGGGAATCATTTGCTATTGATTTCTAATTCTTGTCTAGCACCACTACGAGACCGAGACCAACCGCTTGCATCAGCAACTGGAGGAGAAGCAGAGTCTGCTGGAAATCCAGATTGATGAGATGTCATCCTTGCAGAGCCAACTCGACCGAAAAGATGTCAAGATTTCTCAGTTGACTGATGAGCTCGATTCGAGCGAAGAGGACTTGGCCAAATTGAGGCGGTCATTTGAAACAGAGAGAAAGAAATTTGCGGATTCGACATCGAAAATGGAAGACGAGTTTCTGTCGCTGACCAGCCAGCTGGACAGAGAGAAAGGAACCAATATGGAGAAGACAAGTGAGCTGGAAAATCTGGAAAGAGCCCTTGAAGGTAGGGATAAGGAGCTGGAAGAGCTGTGGAAAGAGAAACAGCAGTTGTTGCGCCGTATTGATGAACTTGAGACAGACGTGGCAAAGCTAAAGGAAAAACTTGATGACAGTGAATCAGAAATTGAACAGACTAAAGAGGTAGGAAGCTAGAAGTATGAGTACACTAGAATCATGTTATAATGCTTGATATTTCGGAAGTTTCTACACTATGTAACAATGTTGCTTTATAAGGAGCATAATTATTGATAGGCTGGCTGTCTTGGGAGCCTCACAGGTCTCAAACAGTTCTAGTCAATGGATTATGTTTTTGGAATGAGGTTTTGTTAATCTTCAATAATTTCAACTGGTATAGGAATTTCCAGACTATGTTAGATAGGACTATGTTAGCGCCAGTGCTTTTACCATATATTCTGATAGGAGGCCTTTGAATGAAACAGAAGCCCACACAGAAGATTGAATAGCTGCCTATTGATGTGGGTTTGATTTGTGGTAATTACTGTGTGAAATTGACAGGTTGGCAAGTTCTCCTTGTGGACTTAAATGAAAGGTTGTTAGAATACTGTATTATGGATAAGGATTGGCTGAAAATTCCGTAAGTCCAGGATGATCTGTGTGCCGCCTGGCTGATTTTGGTAAATCCATGTAATAATAAGCCTTAGGAGTCAGGCACTTGCCTTGCAACGTGGAATTTGTTTGTATACAATTGTTTAGTGCTTTCGATTGATGTTTTCTCATTAATTAATTATCATTTAATAATGGAGCCATTAGCTAACCTATTCTACTTTTTTATGGGTTTGCATATTCTGAAGTTACAAGGTATTGAAGGTGTTTGCTATCATGTTGGTTACAGACGCTGGAAGACAACCAGGTGCAGATGAAAATCCAGCTGCAGAAGATCGAGGAGATGAAGAGACACCACAAGAAGGAGGTTCAGGATTTACTTGAAGACAAAGAAAAGGAACTGGAGTCAGTTCACAAGGCAGAACTCGACGAGCTGAAGAGAAAGAAGCAAATGGAATTGGAAGAACTAAGAAAACGCAGTGAAAAGGATTTAGAGGAATTGAAGTCACACCATGCAAAGGAACTGGAGGCTCTTCTCAAAGAAAAGGAGAAGGAAGTAAAAGAGTTGAAGGCAAGTCATAAGAAAAAACTCGATAACCTAAGCCAGGAAAAGGAAAAGGAACTGGATGTTGCTCAGTCGAAGCATTTGGATGAGATGGATGAGGTGGAGAAATCGTTAGAATCACAGCGACAACGGCAGCTTCAGAAACTGAAGGAAAAGCACAGGGAAGAGCTGAACGAAATGGAAGACGAGTTAAAGAGCAGTCAAGAGACGATTCAACGGTTTGAAAAGCAGATGGCTGAGTTGGCAAAACAGAGGGAAGTGGAGAGTATCGAACTGAATGCGAGGCATGCTAAAGAACTGAATGAATTTCAGAAGATGAAAGAAATCCGCGAGAAAGAGATTCTAGCGATGCAGAGCCAGTTGAGCAAAAGCCAGAAGTCTGTTGAAGAACTCAAACAGAGGATCGCAGAGATCGAGATTGAAAGATCGGAGGAGATTAGGAGTTTATCTGATAAACACAGTCGAACTGTTGGTGAGCTGAAGTCGGCTGTTGAAATTCGGAGTGATGAAAAACTTCAGAAAGTCACAGAGAAACACGAGAGGGCATTGAACGAGATGAATCAAGAGGTCACAAAGCTTCACGTAGCCAGCACAGAACTGAAAAGAAAGATCTCGGATGGCGAGAACCGCAGGGACAAGGAGCACAGCGAGGCCGAGATTAGACGAACCCAGGAATTAAAGGAAATGCGGTTAACGTTTGAAAGGCAAAACGACGAGCAGCTTAAGATTATCAGTAAAAAGCACGAACAGACAGTCTGTGAAATGAACGACAAGCTGAAGAAATACCAGAAGCAGATTGAGGAACTCAGGCAGACAATTACAGAGACAGAAAGACAGAGAGACCGGGTTGTTAGGGAAGCCAGCGTGACACATGAACGGGAAAAAGACATGCTGAGGTCTACCCTGGCTAAGGAGAATGAACGTCACTTAGATGAATTCTCATTTAGACATCGACAAGAGATTGAACATCTTCAGGAAGAGCTGGCTAGGAGTGAGAACTCTGCAAAGGAATTGGAAAACAGGTACAGGAGGGAATTAAGAGAGAAGATCAAGGAAATGAATGAGGCCGGTGCAAAACATGACCAAGAAATTGAAGCCCTAAGGGCATTACTGCAGTCCGAAAACGAAGAGCAGTTCAACAAACTGTCAGAAAAGTATGAGCAGAAATTTTATGAGCTGCGGCAAGAGCTGGAAAAAAGTAACAGCTTAATGCGAGAAACGGGAGAAAAACAACCGAGAAAGACGGAGGAGATGAAAAATTTGTTGAACGACGTGACGCTAAGAAATTCTCATCAGCTCGATGAAGTGATCAATGACATGAAAAAACAGCAGAGGCAAGAACTTCAGGAGAGACTAAATCAGTACCAGGACGACATTAGAAAACTACGGGAAGAACTGCATAGACAGCAGCAGGCTGCAATGAAGGAAAAGGAACGTGGTGAAGAGCGGTTAAGGGAACTGACTTCAAAGCATTCGGGTGAAGTCCGGGAACTGAAGGCGATACACCAGGGCTACCTTGACGAAGTAGGGGATAACTACCATGGAGAGATGGGCGATCTTCGCAAGGAGCTGTGCAAGAGCCGAGACATTCTCAAAGACCTGAATGCTGAACATTCCCGGGAACTTGCTCAGCTCAGAGAGGAACTTAAGAACCACAACGAAGCTGTCCATGACAATTTCCCAGTATCTGTGAAGCTTGAAACGCAGAACCACGCAGTTCCTTCACAGGAGTCTTGGAAGCTTGAGAGGAAGTGCTTGCTGGCTGAAATTGCAGTCTTCCAGAACCTGCTGAAAGAAATCGGAAATGAAGATGACTCCAAGGTAAAGGATATTATTTGTTTTGTTTTTGCTTTCTCCAAAATTTCAAAATATTGCAATAACTATTTACATGAAGAAAAGTCCTCAGAAACAAACTTATTTATGTATCTACCATTTATGTATGTTATGTATGTTTTTATATGGGTAATTATGTATTTTTTATGTATTCCTGACAGCAATAAGCTGCCTTGCGACCTGCGACTAGCTTTTTGGTCTTTCATGGCCTTATTTTTGCTTAAGCACTTTCAAACCATTCTGTTCAATTGTGGTTTTGTACTGTTGGATCTGGATCAAGATCGCCCCTGTGGGGCTTAATTTGTTTAATGACATTTGTCTAACTAGTGAGGTTTAGTCTCATTTGTCTGCTATTTGAGTGTCGTAATAAACTTGACAACTATATTTCTATTTATAGCTTGTGTTGATTTCTCTTCATCTCTCATGTTGTTGTTTTCTTGCTGTTCCTGGTTGTGGTGGTGGTGGTGACAGCGGTGGTGATGTGGTGTTGGCAGTAGTGGTGGCAGTGTGTGGTTAGTGTACTTATTATAGCTGAGTTGGCCAAGGGTCGCAGGTGGAGCTGAAATCTCTGGACAAATTTCTGTCAGGACTGGCAGGGATTTTGACCCTGGTTGACAGTCCAGTACGCTAACCCCTACATTATCATTCATCCCCTACTTAACCAAACGAATTTAGTTTTTTTATTGGGTTAAATTTTCAAACATTATACCGAATCAGGTGATTATGGTAGAACCATTATTAAGGGGCTTATTGGTTGTAAAAATATTGTCCTTAACTTGCACAAGAATACGTTGGTTTAATTTGTCTTAATAAGGATTCTGAGAGTATGGACTGGAGAACTGACATTCTGAAGGCAATTCACGATGTCCTGACAAGGCAGATCAATCGAGCAACTGTGTCAGAATTTTACCTTCCTGTTATCTCTAAGAACTCCAGCCAAGAACTCAACACCTTGCTTCAAAGAAATATGGCCGAAATGGTATATGTTCTTATTGTGTAGCCATTTGATGATGAGAGGTATTAGTTTTTCATACATTTTAGTGGACACTTGCGTTAAAGTGTTAATTCTGAACTAGGGCCAGTTACAGAGAATTTTGTTTTGTAAGCATATGCCTGCAATAGAATAACATAAAATGTCGATGTTAATTATGTTAGCATCATTTATGTTAGTATACACAGTGCTTTTGTGAAGCAATTTTAATTGATTAAATTAAGGGTCTGGGTGCCAGCTAATTAACTTACTAATTTACTAAGGAACAAACTTACTAACCCCCACAGGAAGTTTAGAGGGGAGGATGCCATGGTTCACAAATTGCTTGCTGTGCCATTGTGGTCTAAAGTTTGGTTAACAACAAAATAAAATTTCTAGCATTGGGTTGCTAATTGTGGTCTGTTGGTGTCAGTTTAGTTGAGCCTGTATGGAGCTTGCCACCAGAGGCATCTAATCCCCCATAAGTCATTGGAGCAACTTCCAATTCCCCCTTTTCTTCCGCTCCCCCCATTCCTTCCCCCCCCATAAATGGTGGCACACACACTGACAGATCCCCCTATTTCTTGGATGGAGCATTTGCTCCAAGGTTTCTATGGTGTAAACACCCCCTGCTTGCCACATTACTAATTGACTACAAAACAGTGCTACACAAATTCTTGATTATCATTGCAAAATTAAAATTAACGATAGGTGCTGCAAATTTATAAGGTCATTTGAACTGTGGTTTTTTGGATTTCAGGAGCAGTTCTACAGTCAAGGCCTTGATCAGATCTTGGCCGTCGATCGCAAATCAATGTTAGATGAAATTGACGATCTTCGTCACCAGATTGCATCGCTTCAGCGGGAACTCCTTGATGACAACAAAACCCTCACAGACAAAGTGAATGGCCTCGAATCTCGCTACAAGAAACGACAGAAGCGCCTTAAAATCCAGCGTCAGTTTCTGTATAGCAGCTTCTAGCAGTTATAAAAGATAGCATGTGCACCTCTTCAGATTAGTTAGATAGCCATATTAGCCTTCTTGGTTGTGCCCCATCTTACTTACGTGATCTCTGTCTCCCAGTGTCTGACGTTGTAGCCCGTGGGCCGCTTCGCTCTTCAGCCAGAGTGGAGCTCTTGGTTCCATGGGCTTGTTCCTCTACCAGGCAGTGCCGGAACTTTTCAGCTGTGGGTCCATCCACCTGGAATGGCCATCCACTGGAGCTGCGTTTATTGCCTCAGAACAATCTACCGGAGTTCTACAAGTTACTTTAATCTTTTTTCTTTAGCTGTGGCTGGGCTGGGAGTGCCCCTGAGTAGGTATCTCGAAGGGGTGCTATACAAATTCTGAGAACGAACGAATGAATGAATGAATTTAACAGTGCTTAAAAGGGATTATATAAGGGGTTTACTTTACCTGATATCACGTAGTAGCTGGATGAAGATTGTTACCCAGGTGTTGTATGAGATTTTAGTAGCAGCTCTGTACTGCTTTGCAGGGCCGTAGCCAGGATTTTGTTTCGGGGGGTGTTTTCTGTTTCAGGGGGTGTTTTCTGTTTCGGGGGGTGTTTTCTGTTTCTGGAGGTGTTTTTCGTCCTTAAGCAAGTCGACAAGTAACAGAGTTAACTGATCAAGGGGTTTGTTGTTAGTAAATGCATTATTTCATTTTTACATTATTTAATTTCGGGGGGCGTTTAACTACCAAACCCCCCCCCCTAGCTACGGCCTTGCTGCTTTGTATCGCAAAAAGCCCAGTAGTAAGATATCTGATGTGGTAAAATATATCTGATATGGTAATACAATACAGGTTCATTTCAAGGCAATCGAAATCAGTCCATTTCAGTTAGCACGTACATTTTTAAAGTACTTCTCAAGTAGATTTTCGAACAAAGTTTTGTTTATCCTGTTAGGATGTTTAAAAACTGGTATTAAATGGCAGAACTGAAAGACATTGTGTAATTAACGCCTCGGCCTCTCTTTGTCTCTTTTCCACAAGCACTTGAAGACCATTCTGTTTGAACAGGGTTTCATTGTGTTAGGCCGGGAGCATCTCTGATGAGTCTATCTGAAGTGGTGCTATATAAATTTTCAATTGCAATTACATTTGTTTTCTCCAGTGAATGCGGCCGAGGCACAGCTCAGTCAAGAGCGCGAGATGCGAAGTGAGCTTCAGTCAACAACTGACGTTGAAAGGCTTTATGTTGAACAACTGAAAGATGAGCTGAATCGAGAGAAGGATTCAGTGGAACGGCTGAAGGACAAAATATCCCAGCTGCACATGGAACTCAACGGTTCGGAGAATGCATTGAAAGAAGAACGAATAAAACTGTAAGTCGCCATGAACATTGAACACTTTATTATAGACACTCAGGGTATTACTATTATTATTATTATTATTTGCATTTATTTATTGCCGTTATCCAATGACCAAGCACTGAGTAATTGTGAGTGAAGGTCTCTACACACTTATTATTATTGCATGAAGATTTATAAAGCGCAAGTTAAAATAACTAAAAACACCATATATGCGCTAAATTTAAATCATCTTAGGGAAGGATTGAACCCATACTCTCGTCTGTGTCACAAGGTGAGCGCTCTAACCATTTAGATACCTTGTCCCACAAAATAGTTGATAAGTCGCCTTTTCTCAGGCACAGTTAGACAGCAGTAGAAACGATGCCATATCTTTAAATAGTACACATACTAAATCAGAGTCATAATCTTCAGATTGCTAAATCATGATTGTAACCTTCAGTTTGCATGATCATAATCTTAAGATTGATAAATCATGATCATAATCTTTCACATTGCTAACTCATAATCAGTCTTTAGATTGCTACATCATAATCGTAGTCTTCAGATTGCTAAATCATAATCATGATCGTCAGATTGCTACATAATCGTAATCTTCAGATTGCTAAATCATAATCATGATCGTCAGATTGCTACATAATCGTAATCTTCACATTGCTAAATCATAATCATGATCGTCAGATTGCTACATAATCGTAATCTTCAGATTGATCAATTATAATCGTTGTCTTCAGATTGCTAAATCATAATCTTCAGATTGCTAAATCATAATCATAGTCTTCAGATTGCTAAATCATAATCATAGTCTTCAGATTGCTAAATCATAATCATAGTCTTCAGATTGCTAAATCATAATCATAGTCTTCAGATTGCTAAATCATAATCATAGTCTTCAGATTGCTAAATCATAATCATAGTCTTCAGATTGCTAAATCATAATTGTAGTCTTCAGATTGCTAAATCATAATCATAGTCTTCAGATTGCTAAATCATAATCATAGTCTTCAGATTGCTAAATCATAATCATAGTCTTCAGATTGCTAAATCATAATCATAGTCTTCAGATTGCTAAATCATAATCATAGTCTTCAGATTGCTAAATCATAATTGTAGTCTTCAGATTGCTAAATCATAATCGTAGTCTTCAGATTGCTAAATCATAATCGTAGTCTTCTGATTGCTAAATCATAATCATAGTCTTCAGATTGCTAAATCATAATCGTAGTCTTCAGATTGCTAAATCATAATCTTAGCCTTCAGATTGCTAAATCATAATCGTAGTCTTCAGATTGCTAAATCATAATCATAGTCTTCAGATTGCTAAATCATAATCGTAGTCTTCAGATTGCTAAATCATAATCATAGTCTTCAGATTGCTAAATCATAATTGTAGTCTTCAGATTGCTAAATCATAATCGTAGTCTTCAGATTGCTAAATCATAATCGTAGTCTTCAGATTGCTAAATCATAATCATAGTCTTCAGATTGCTAAATCATAATCGTAGTCTTCAGATTGCTAAATCATAATCTTAGCCTTCAGATTGCTAAATCATAATCGTAGTCTTCAGATTGCTAAATCATAATCATAGTCTTCAGATTGCTAAATCATAATTGTAGTCTTCAGATTGCTAAATCATAATCATAGTCTTCAGATTGCTAAATCATAATTGTAGTCTTCAGATTGCTAAATCATATCATGATCTTCAGATTGCTAAATCATAATCATAATCTTCATATTGCTAAATCATAATCATGATCTTCAGAGTGCTAAATCATATTCTTCAGATTACTAAATCATAATCATATTGCTAAGTCATAATCATAATCTTCGGATTATTTGAAACGCTCAAACAAGCTAATCCGTAGTAAACAGAAACTCAGATGAGAATCAATGGAATGCCTACTTTCAGAATCAAAGAACAGTTCCTATCTGAACAAACTGCTGCAAAACCAACACGTGAACAGTTCTCAAACGGACTTGGCTACGGTCATACATCTAACATCATCGAGGTTCGTGTTGCTATTCTTTTAGGAGATGCTACTTAATATAAAATTAAGATAGTAAGATATTGTATTTTGTACAGTGTTAGTAATAAATATAAATTTTTTTGCTTATTATTGCTTATGCTTTACCTCGACTTAGAAAGTTTGTTCATTGTACAACATAAAATTAACATAGTTATATGTGGCTCAATCGTAATCTTAAGATTGATTGTGGCTCAACACACCAAAACCAATATTAAGGTGATTTTGCAACATATTGCGTTTGATATATCGTTTCACAGGCCTTACATCAGGCTTCAAAATGACACAATAATTATTGCTCTAGCATTATTCTAACTCAAGATATCAGGCAAAAGTGATCCAATGGTGCTTGTTTTTTTCTGAGAAAAAGCCAGTTAACTGAAACAAAATATAAAATGGAAAACTCCATAGCAACCATACACAGAATGTGATAAATTTGGCTTATTTAATAATGATACCATGGGTAATATTTCCTGAAAATACCATGCTTCTCACTTAATTACTCAAATAAGATATATAAAAATCATCAAAAAATGGTTGGAAAGTATTTTTTAAAGTCAATAAAACTTAATTAAAACGAAACAGTAGGTGTCTCAAAAACATTTTTAAAATGGCTTTAAAACTCGTTTTTTTACAAAATAACAAATGAGCATTTTAAACATATTTTTATATTAGATTGTGCAAAAAACCGAAAAACACAAAAATAATATTTTCTTAAGTTTCTGGCCTATTACTCTGATGTGTGGTTCCGACATAATACCGATTTCGGTCTGGACTGCCACATATATTGGTAATGTATTTTAGACAGACTGTTATTATACAACGTGAACATAACATTGTGATGTGTGTGTAATGTTTTTTGCACAGTCAGCTGATGTGCTGTGATCACATGTGCAGTGCAACATGTGCCCTGGCACATGTTAAAAGTAAGCTGTTCAAACCCATTTTCCTGTGGCCTTCTTGGATTGTCTTTTAGCTGATGCAAAAACATTCCACGCACGTCGCGAAGTTCATGTTGTATAGCGACAATGTGTGTAAAATACATTACTCTTATATAACTATGTTAATTTTATGTTTTATAATGAACAAACTTCCTAATTCGATTGTCTTTCGGTTGATGTGTGTTTCGATTGTCTTTCGGTTGATGTGTGTTTCGATTGTCTGTCGGTTGATGTATGTTTCGATTGTCTTTCGGTTGATGTTTGTTTCGATTGTCTTTCGGTTGATGTGTGTTTCGATTGTCTTTCGGTTGATATATGTTTCGATTGTCTTTCGGTTGATGTTTGTTTCGATTATCTTTCGGTTGATGTGTGTTTCGATTGTCTTTCGGTTGATGTATGTTTCGATTGTCTTTTGGTTGATGTGTGTTTCGATTGTCTTTCGGTTGATGTGTGTTTCGATTGTCTTTCGGTTGATGTGTGTTTCTGTTGTCTTTCGGTTGATGTATGTTTCGATTGTCTTTTGGTTGATGTGTGTTTCGATTGTCTTTCGGTTGATGTGTGTTTCGATTGTCTTTCGGTTGATGTATGTTTCGATTGTCTTTTGGTTGATGTGTGTTTCGATTGTCTTTCGGTTGATGTTTGTTTCGATTGTCTTTCGGTTGATGTGTGTTTCGATTGTCTTTCGGTTGATGTATGTTTCGATTGTCTTTTGGTTGATGTGTGTTTCGATTGTCTTTCGGTTGATGTGTGTTTCGATTGTCTTTCGGTTGATGTGTGTTTCTGTTGTCTTTTGGTTGATGTGTGTTTCTATTGTCTTTCGGTTGATGTGTGTTTCGATTGTCTTTCGGTTGATGTGTGTTTCGATTGTCTTTCGGTTGATGTGTGTTTCGATTGTCTTTCGGTTGATGTCTGTTTCGATTGTCTTTTGGTTGATGTTTGTTTCGATTGTCTTTCGGTTGATGTGTGTTTCGATTGTCTTTCGGTTGATGTGTGTTTCGATTGTCTTTCGGTTGATGTGTGTTTCGATTGTCTTTCGGTTGATGTGTGTTTCGATTGTCTTTCGGTTGATGTGTGTTTCGATTGTCTTTCGGTTGATGTGTGTTTCTATTACTCTGAGTATTGTAATATTTAACACCATCATTGAAGTCAGTTTACAATTCCAGTCATTCAGGCAAGACACTGTTTAATTAAGTTAAATGTTTGCTTATTATTGGTCATGCTTTACCTATAATTAGGAAGTTGACTAAGCATATTGGTTAACCTGTGTTTTTAGCGTCTGAAGTTGGAGTTGCTGCAAGAGAAGGAAGGGCATCTGCAGACGAAATGCGACCTGGCATGGGAACGCAACCAGCGTAATAGTCTGGAGAAGAAAATCAAGAGTCTTTGGGAGAAGATCGGATCCTTGGATGTTGACGGTCGCCTGAGACTGATTCTGGAAACTGATCTTCACATGGAAAGTCCAGTGTATGCATCTGGAATTTTATAAAGCACATTTTAGGAACCCCTCAGATTCTGAATTCAAATATAGTTTTGTTAGCAGATTTGTGATATATGGGTCATTATCCGAAATGTTACAAATTCCGTCTCCGAAAAACAAAAACAAATTTTTTCCCCAAAATTGGTTGTAAGTCTTTTTTTTAGTCACGTACATAGTTAAATTTAACTAATTTGAAAGAAATCCACTATATTTGTAATCATAAGTTGATTTTTTTTCAGAATTTATAAAGCCAAAACGCCTCTTTTTTCATTAAAGTCCGACCTTTTTGTGTAATCATATTTAATCACAGGGACCTGAAATATTCCTCTGGTGCTTATAAAATGGCAATTTCCTAAAAGTAGAAGATGCCAGCATTAAGTAGGAATACAACAGGCCTTTCCTTCACATAAAATATTAGTCTGGTGTGAAGAAATTAAGACATTTTTCGAAATTATTCAAAAAAGAAATATTATTTTTGACTGCAGAAAAAAATCTGTGCAGCATTAGCTAAAACTGTATGTTACATGCATTAGATACAAGTTGAACAACATTTTAAGAGTCGCTAGTAAATTCTAATTTATTTTTATATCAAATAATTCAAAAAAAATACATGTAATTCACTCTTAGCAATGCGTCATTACCATCCGTGGCAAGATGCGACTGCCATGAGAAAATGGCAGAAATCTGATGTATTTGGATGGTAATGATGAAAAACAACCGCTGGATGGTAATGACAAAATGATGAAATTTATGACAGCCGTCAAATATTTTCACTTGAATTACTCTATCAGATAAGTAATTTAAATCAGTTCAACAAGAGCGGTAAATAAAATAAGTTATCAAGGTTATAATCCACCTAAACCAGGAAATACAACACGAGATGGTAATGAAACAGAAATTTACTTTTTTGTAATTTGGAACACACAAACTTAAATTAAAAATAAAACATTATGAATTTCAACTCAAATCTGTGTGATTCCATTAATAGTTGACAATATCTTGTTCCTGATGTTTTTCTTTAAGTAAGTAAGCACGTTCTCTAAAAGTTATAGGCTTCCCAAAAATTGAGATGGCTATGATGCTTACTTGTATGGACAAGTATAAATAGGCCCAAAAAGAAATAAATCTTACGAAAATGAGTCTAAATGTTTAATTATTGCATATGCTAGCTACTAATTAATCAAAATAATATACCTTTGTTACAGGTTGTAATGGAATAAATTTGCGTAAAAGCTGAATTTAAAGCATTGTACACCGTCTCGGACAGAGGATGGTAATGATATTTTGTATACATTTAGTAATTTATTTCTAAATTTCCAAAATCTAGCAGCTAAAACAATGATGGGAAATGTTAATCTGCTCATTCTTTGATGGATAGGCAAAAAATTTGAAGAAATTATCGAAAAAATTCAAATAACCAGCATGGACATCGATTCTGCACTTTTCGGATAATGACCCATATAGTCCAAAACCCCCATGTTCTTGGTGTTCCTGGGTCGATTCTTGGCGTTCCTGGGTCGATTAGTTCTACCATATTTGCCATTCTCTACTTCAGGCATCAGTTGATGGTCACTTAAAATTTGGTTCCAGATTTCTGCTCCATCTGTGCCCCCAAGCCAGCTCATCTATAATGAGTACACTGACCGTACACTGTCGGTGGGAAGATGAGGCGGCGAGAGAGAGGACTGGCCACTCACCCTTATAAGCCGAGGCTAAGAAAATGAAGTTGTTAGCACTTTATACCCATGGCTGCCTTTAGGGCTAGCTTAAATATAAAAAATATTTAAAAATTAAATTAAAATTTAAGTAATATTAAACTATTGCTGTCTACCATTTGTTGCAAAACAATGCTGCTGTGCATTTAGTTTTCTGGATGACTCCTACTACTCGACGAGAAGAGAAGAGTTGCTGCTACAGTGTGAACAACTTCAGCGCTTGGTTGCGAAATATTGGGATGATCTTTCCAAGTGCAGCATACTCAGGTCAGAGTCATGTATGGCTGAGAAAATGCGGGTGGACATGAGTTGATTTATACACTGGAGTCTCGTTTATAACATGTTTTGTGGTAATGCAATGTCTGATACAATGCAATACTGTTGGGCCGTGAATCCAGGTTAAATTCTGCTATAGAAATTGACCTCATTATAAATTGACCTCATTATAAATTGACCTCATCATAAATTGACCTCATTATAAATTGACCTCATCATAAATTGACCTCATCATAAATTGACCTCATTATAAATTGACCTCATTATAAATTGACCTCATTATAAATTGAACCTAAATTATAACCTAATTATAAATTGACCTCATTATAAATTGACCTCATTATAAATTGACCTCATAAATTGACCTTGTCATAAATTGAGCTCATCATAAATTGACCTCATTATAAATTGGCCTCATTATAAATTGACCTCATCATAAATTGACCTCATCATAAATTGACCTCATTATAAATTGACCTCATTATAAATTGACCTAATTATAAATTGACCTCATCATAAATTGACCTCATAAATTGACCTAATTATAAATTGACCTCATCATAAATTGACCTCATTATAAACACAGTCTTGATATAAGGCGGTTCTTGTTATGTCTCCCAATTATTTCTTCATCAATACTGGTTCTATCTAATCTAGTAGGCCTATGTGTGTATGATGTATGTACGAGGTCACTTAATATAAGCCTCTTTCAAGTACCCATTCACACGTGGCTATCTAAACTAGTGATTATCTGAACGTACCTTATCTTCTGTCAAGGTCCAGTGTATAATCTAGTCCCCCTCTTCTGGGAGGGGAAACAAGGTTTCTGGGGGGACCAAAGAATTTACAGAAGATTTTTTAATGTCATTTCATCCATCTTTAAAAAGTTTCTGACTTTTCCTAATTTCATCTTCAAAAAAAGTTGATGACCTTTTTTTAGTCCTTCGTCCGATTTCTTTAACTTTTTCTACAGCAATTACTCTCTCAAAAAAGGTTGATGACCTTTTTTTAGGAATTCATCTCTCTCGGGGGGAACCATATATCCACATGTATCCTGGGGGGTTTTCCTCCCCTAAAGGTCTCTACATTGTAATATTGCTGGCCTCTGGGGGGAACATAAATCCTGGGGGGACATTTCCCCCCAAAGGCGTCTAGATTAAACACTGGTCAAGGTCGTGATATAGCCTTGGATGTGTTTTGAACAGCCGCAAACACCTTAGGCACCACTGATGAGTTCTTTCGTGAAGTGGCGCTTGAAGTGGCACTTTGTAAATGTCCGATTACAATTAGGATTATAACTGCAGTTGGCACAATGTTGTCCATCTGTGGGCCTAATGAATGCATGTTTGTCTAGTATGTGATGTGCGTGTATTTCTGTTTTGTGCATGTAATGTTCGTTTTATGCCTATATATTTGGGAAGAAGGGAGAACGTTTGGAATTTTTACACTTTGCATAATCTGCAAATGATTGCAGAAAACTATTGATTTTTATCTGAAAGTGCTGTTGGACAAGGCTGTCTTTAGATTTTAACTGTTGTCTTAAATTTCGTTATTGTAATCATAAACTCCAGATTTCTAAAGTGCTATTCTAAAGCTAAGCACAGGGCACCAGCTTACTCATGAGCACTCCGTCATGTCAGAGGGGTTGTGAGCTTTTGTATCTGTAGACTCTGGCAACTCCATTACTTTTCATTTACAGATAAATCAATATTATTCAATATTATGCTTAAATGTGTTTTAAGTTATTTAACTGTTTGGTCTGGACTGTGTTGTAGCAGAGACACTAGTGCCTTGAACAAGAAACTGATGTCTGTCTATGACTCCTTAGACAGTTTAATCAGAAATGAAGATCGGATTGGGAACGTTGGAATTAATCTTTCACCTAGAGTATGTCGAATCTAAGCTAAACCGTTCTAATATCATCTTATAGTTTTTTTTAACACTTTAACGACGAGCTTGTATGAAAAGTGACTGGGAAACCAATGCAGCTCATCGTTGAACTGTGTTAAAAGTACATTCGTAACAATGCACTTTTCATCAGCTGATGGTCACTGGTTGGTGAAACTGGTCGACTTACTCCAGTCTGGTGTATTCCGCTAGAAATCCAGAACAACCTCTGGAATGTTGAAATGACCTTTGGGGAAATGACCTATGGGGTAAATAACCTATGGGGGAAATAACCTATGGGGGAAATTCAGTCACCCAAGCAGTCTACAGATTATTTATTTGATTTTATTGAAACATTCAACAGTACAGTTATGCAGTAGAAAAGGAAATAAAGGTAACTGGTACGTTCCAAGGGACATGGAGTACGATCAGTTTGTTTAAGTAATGTTTATAATAGTAAATTCTTCAGATAATTTACCTAAGAGATGCACAAACCCTAACAGAAGAAGAAAATGATCAGTCCCTTGAGCTAGATCTGAGGGGCATCCATGGGTATAAGTGTCTGCAGCTTCATTTTCTTTAGCCTTGGTATATGAGGCCAGATGGTTTGTCCTCTGCCTTTCCGGTGCAAGGGCAGAATCTGGAAAAGGTCAAGCTGAGGAGACAATAAGGTGCTACGGTGGAAATCGTTAGTGGTGGGAGTCATGGGGTGGTGTAGATTTAGAATCAAGATAGGTTAGCTTGACAAGTTCGGTTTACAGTCATGAGTGGAAAGAACAAAACAACCTGGCCATAGCAGACTTGAATTAATATAGCGCTGATGAATAAGCTGCTGGTCTCCCAGACGTGGCTTTTGTGTAGCGCTGAGAAATTTCAAAGATTTACATTACAGTACATTACTTTACTCTTGTCATCCAATGTTGCAGCTCATGGCACTGAGCAGGCGGTGTCGGAAGGCAGAGGAGCATCTCACAGCACTCGTGTACCAAAAGAGGTATCTGCTGCTCCTTATCGGAGGATTCCAAGACAGTGAGCAAGATACTCTTGCCGCCATTGCTCGATTGGGTGTCTACTCTACACCTGCCGTTAGGACTCGTTACTCCAGACTGCCAACGCCTTTGACGAGGTTTCGAAAAGTGGTGCTAGCAGCCATTGCAGTTATTCGGTTTGTTAATTTTTTGGCTTAAGCATTTGCTGCTAACTAAATAATTACTTAATTATTTACTAATGACTGGAGCTTTACTTTACTACTGTTGCAGTCACCAGTACTGGTAATTAATTACAAACGAGTAAAATCCACTTAAATGGTAATAATTTTATATGTTATAAATTAAAAAAATATTTGTGCTGCCGCTGTTTATAGTTAAATTTAATAGTCTTAATAATTAAGTTCATTGGAATGATTAGAAACTTCTGGGCATCCATGCCATCTGTCAGCTGCCGACAGGAGTCCATTGGGTGATTCTACATGTGTGCATGGGCCATCCACTGGCGACTCTTCCAGTTTATTGTTCATTGTTTTGCTAACTGGTGTAATATTTTCGTTCGTAATTATGTTTAACTTTTAGGCTAATGCAGAGAGCGCCTCTGTTTGGTTAGCCCTTTGAGTGGTGCTATATAAATGTGCAATTAGAATTACAGTTACAACCATACAGGGTCAGTGAGTGTAAAGTGTCGTGTGTCCATAGGTCGAGCGATTATCTGTATATGAGTAATTGTCTCTCTTGTTGCTGTTTCGTACGATAAATAAGTATATTCAGCTATTACTAAACTGGTTTATTTTAAAAATTCATTACTTGATTACTCGTTATATTCTTGTTTAACTTTAGGCTTCAAGGTCTGGCAAAGCGCTGGGACAGTTTCCATGGTGATATGCCGACACAGATAAATTCAGTTTCAACGTGGAGGACTCTGAGTTCTGGTAAATAAATTTTTAAAAAATGTGACTTCTGGTAAATAAGTAAACAAAAATGTTCTTAATTCCTTAGAAGTATGATGAATTTGTAAAGTTATTCTACAATACTTCTGCTTCCACGGTTTTTGAATAGATTTCTAAAAGATGACTCTCCTCTTAACAGTGAAATAAACTGTAAACAGCAGTAAATGTAAATAAACTAAGTTTGTCATCACCATACAAAAACCGTATCTGGAGACCAGCTTCTATATTGGTGCTTTATCAACTCAAGTTCACAGCAAGAGTCTGGTTGCTTGGTCAGTTTCGGTGGCAGGGCAGAACCTGGTATTAAGCTGAGGAAATATATTCAGGTGTTTTGCCTCAAGTGCAATACATAATGCGATGGGATTACGGCATTCATTACAACTAGCAAGACGGTCCATTATATCTGTGACTTATATTTGTGTAGCACTAGTACCTTGTTAATTGGTGTGAATCTATTGAGCAGTCGACATTGAGGACTTTGTTGCAGTCCCTGCTTGTGGTTGTATCAAGGAAATTGCAGACTGTGTAACAGAATGAGTGGTAAAGAGATTCAATGGTAACTTGGTAAGAGGCTCGTGCCTTATAATTAGTTAATAATATGAGCTATTTATAGTTAAATCTAATACCCCAATGGATTAATTTCATTGGGCTCATACACGTCCGCAAAGTGCGCACAAAAACCTCTCACTTTTAAGGAAGTTTTGAGATTATTATGATGCCGCTTTGTTTAGGGATTGGAACGTGGAGAGGGGATCGAAGTTACGACATGTCTTCTGTCAGTTCTTCGCCTTTCATGAGTAAAGAGAATCTTCTTTCCAGTCACCGTCACAGGAGCAGCTCTCCAACCTGCAGATCGCGAGCAGTTTCGCGTACAACACCACGTGCCTTTGACGACGACATCATGTCACGCAGCTGCGACTTCGGCTCAGAGAGACTCTCTCTGGTTTACTCGCATTATCCGCGGTCACCTTCCAGAGGTTCGACTAAAAGGTGAGTGCCTCGTTTGAAACTTCTCCAATCTGGCTTCTTTGCTCTGCCATCCTATGCAGTAGTGTGATTTATTGTTTGCATTTCTTCAATTCCTTCTTCCATCACTCACTGAAGCAGTTCTCAAAGGGAAAGATTGGTAGCAGGCCCGCCGAGAGGGGGCCTGGGAGGAAAATGCCCAGGGGCCCGGCGATTTTTTGGGGCCCAGGCCGGGGCCGCAATCAACTGATGAAAAATATTATAATCAGTTATGCAAAGTTTATGATTTATGCCTTTTTAAATAAAATAAAAATTTTAAAATTAACAACTGAATAAAATTTTAGTTGTATATATAAATATAATTATGTACGGTCATACCGCACTTTTATTGCTTCAATTTTTTATTTTCTCATAAAGCCTAACGATAGTTTAGAGGCTCGTGACAGCTCTGCCTAGGGGCCCGGAATTTCTGTTTTGAGGGCCTGATTGGTAAAGTAAAACCTGAAAAATGTTGCATGTGTGTTGTCGTTTGGATAGGTGTTGTTGGGACGAATTCGAAGACGTCCGAAGGCAACGACTCTCAAAGAGGCCGCAGTCCGTTGACTTTACTAGAAGTCCGAAACTTCCAGTTCGACCAGCTTCCACTTACCCCTGGTAGATGGTCGTGTATCTGCTGAACTCTAAACTCTGGGCATATTATTTATTTTACCATTTTAAATTTTATTTATTTATGTGCAGAAGCTTGAACGTTTTGACCGATATGCCGTTAATGTGCCCTCTTGGATTATTATATCTTTCCTTTCTGCATTCTTTCAGGGTGCATGTGTACATGGTTAGGTATATGTATGTACACTGTATACAGTATCTTCATATTTATGTAGCTCCTTTCTGAAAGGTGCTGAAACATTCCAACAGATCTAAGGTGTTAATCAAGCTGAAAATAGGATTTAATTGGGCCACATCTTTCTCCAAAGACATGCATAATTGAACGTATTTAGTGAACTTATTTAATTGGTGCAGGCCAGCATTGGCATCGTGATCTTTTTGTTCTAATCTTTAGAATTGTAGTAATTTAATTGTAATCACCAATTTATGTAGCACCATTTCAAGAGAAGCTCGTCAGAGGCGCTCAATTTTAGTACCCGGTAGTAATTTGTCTGCATCCTAATATCCATTATTCTGTGATAATAGTCTGCAAACTTTTGCATTGAAGAGGCAAAAATATATATATATATGCATAAGTGTATTTGTTTTTGTTTTTTCCTTCTCTGTATTTTTTGTATTTGTTTTTGCCTTCTGTGGAGTAATGTTGATGTTGAATAGAATTCAGTTTAGAGTGACACAGTGGCCGATAGCGATACGCTGTCCGCTGTGATCTAGATTCGAATCATGGTTTTGTCCTATGGTTGAACCAAGTACCGGTAAAGCTTCAATGTGTGTATGTAAGTAACTCGCAAAGGCGCTTTACCTATGGCTATCTATCATGCCTAAACAAGTGCGTTTTAAGACAGTTAGCAAATGTATGCTGCGCTGAGTCAAAGGCAGTAGTACAAAAGTGCAGTGGAGTCCAAGGAGGGTCCAACACATGAGGAGTTACGATGGACTAGAGTTGAAGTGTGACAGTGTGGCACCTGCGTATCTCCATGGGCTGCTGAGCGCAACGATCATCGACCCAGCTGACTCGAGACTAGAACACAGAGCTATCTGTTGTACCTCTGGTGAAACGTAGGGAAGGCACTCATTTACCGCTTTTCGGCCCTTTAGCCAGCAGTGGACGAATTCAAAGGTGCCTGACTTAGGCCAGTATCAAATTACACTGCTTGATGATGACAGAGGCATGTTTTGTCAAACAACTTGCTTAGGGTCTTTAAGCAAAATCATTTTTCAGGAGCAAATCTGTAATTGATCATTTATTTTGAAAGGTTCAAAGATATTAAGCACATGATTTCAGATAAGTAAAACTACACAATGAATCTGCTGAATAAACGTTGAACACTGGAAGTTTATAAGATTTCAAGTATTGCGTTTGATCTCTGTAGGGATTTAGAAGTTGACCTGTTAACTGTCAACATTGTTATGCATGTAGACAAGCAGTCTGTTAAATGTCAACAGTGACTGAATTGCCATCTATAGATTAATACAATAATGTGCTTTAGTTCAAGAATTCTATGAACTAGAATATTAGAACATTCCTTAGTTAAGAAAAACAGTGTGTGTAGAATTTTGGTTACGTACTTGCAAATGTGCTATCATTAGCATGAGTAAATTATTCAATTTCACTTTATACGACATTTTCACTTTATACGACATTTTCATGCTGAAATATCTTGTACACGTTTGTGTAAATTTTTTAAAGCTGTGTGAATAATAATTATATCGTCTAATTTATTCTAAGAGTGCTATTTTGTAAGGTTTCAGTATTGACATTTCGTTGCCAATGTACAACAAACGAAGATTTTTTCAATTAAATCTTTCACAGCAATAGCAATTAAATTCTCTGGAAACTGTTCAGAGTGGTTCTTATGCAGCTGGTGCTATATAAATTAACCAATGCATTTCATCACCAGAGATTTTTACACCAATGCCTAGAAATTATGACAACAAAACAATGAAATAAACTGACACATCACTTTATTTACACTAGGAAGACAAACCTCATTCCAACTACAAAACTCAACATTTATGTATTCGGTTCTGAAGTACGAAGCAGACTCAACATTCCCTAAAAAGTCTCTGCTAACAGCTAAAACTACTGCGGCCATAATGCTCACACACATGAATTATCTGGTACTAAACAATAAAAGTCAATTACAACCGACTGCTGGCCAAAAACACAAGACACGGCTTTCTCAGGACTCATTATTCTTATTTATTATTATTATTATACATTTATTTATTACAAATAACCTCTGCATCACAAATCAGGTGGAAAAATCCTCTCTTTCTCCCTCTCCCTCTTTATATGTCCCCACCAATCTTACATTTATGACGTCCCAAGTTTCTCCCCGAGTCCTGAAAGTAACTGCCAAAATTTGTTCTCATTATCGTTAGCTCAATAGGGCCACAGCCGAACCATGTGTACATACAGACATTTATATAGAGCCTCTCACGGAGAACTACTCCGAGTCTAAGGCTCGTATTGTAGACATACAATTTATAACACAGTTTAAAAGAGACCACATTCTAACACTAAACTTGTAATCCTTATGTTATATATAAGAATTTATGTTATAACCAACACATTACAAGATTCTGATGTTACATACAACATAGACTATATCGACTGTATAGAGCACAAACGTAATAAGTCCATGGTGTTAAGCATTGGACATATTACGTTTGTCCTCTATACAGTCGATATATACTTACAATGTCATACATATATAGAAATATATATATATATATATATATGTTCATTTAAATAATATATATATAAATATATATATAGACATGCAGATATGCGTAAGTGTATATAGTTATATACCCAATATTATGGACTGTAATATGAAGACGGGGAGTTCTGTGAAACCAAGAAACAGACAGTGCAATAAAAGCTACAACATATACACAGTGTTGTATATATACAACATATGTATATTAATTAAATTACATATACATATCCATAAATATTAAATATATAGATATGCAAATATGAAACTGAATATATCCTAATATAAAGCATGTACTGAAATTAACTCTAGTTTTGATTTATCCATGAAATAAATACTGACAACAGATAGATGTTGCTAAAACAAGACGATACTAATGCTGATAAACACAACAGTGAATTCCACAGTTGCATAACATTACCCAAACCTGTAGATATGTCAAGACTAATACTTTGGTTATTTATTATATGCATGATTGAAAGCAGTGAAGTAACCAGTTTAAATATGCATGACATCACAAAAATGTAAACAAACGCATGTAAGAATAAATTATGCAAAAATATGCATAAAATATACACAAAATTAAATGCCTACAGGATCTGATATTCATTACTGGCCTGTAGTTGTAAACTTAAAGTATTCAAAAGTCCTAAAAAATCCACAAAATGTTTTGTCAATTAAAAGCTGTACCCTTCTTGCTTGCAAGTCTTGTCAACAGCAAAGAATTTACACTTAGAAGATTGTAGCAGTTAACAAAAGTGATCTCTAATGATTTTGGTCTTTGCACTGTGGGCAATTCAAGTTAGGTATGTTCATTTAATTTAATTCCTTCAAATAGAGCATTCATAGCTACTGCGAGGCGCTCCTATCCCAACCCAGGTGGAAAAGAAGTTTTAAAATGCTTGGTAAATGCAGGTAGTGGCTAATTTTGAACATACATCTGTTAATTAACAAATTAATCTACAGGAAGCACATCGACAAAAGCACATCCAAAATAGCCATGATTTGAGGGACACTGGCAAGAGACTCTCCAAACAGGACTGGCTTTAAGCTGCAGTAGCCTGTTATTGACACTCCAGTGGTAGAAGGATGCTAACATCATGACAACCTACCCCTGATAGCGTCGCTCAGCAATGAATTTTCAGTTTCACATGACCCATGCTGGAATTTGAACTCAGCACACAGGAGGTGCAATGCCTACAACGTTAGCAATCAACAGAAAACGATGGCAAAAAACCTGCATATGCAAAATGGACACTGGTACTAAAATGTTCAGCTAGAGCTTTTTGTTCATAAACCCAACTACTCTTCCGAAAAAACAGTTCTTTTAAAATGCAACAGACAATTAACGACACATTACACATTATTGTTCATTATACATTAACAATGTAAAACATACACATGTAGCACACCTAACAGAATTGTACAGCTGATACAATAAAAACCTATGGTTATATAATGGTAGAGTGCGGACTCACTACTTTAACGATGAGCTGCACTGGTTTCCCAGTCACTTTTAGTACACTCCCCTCATCGTTAAAGTGTTAATGGTGCAAACCAGGGCATGCCTAAAAAGGCATAACGTTGATAAACTCAGTATTTAACAGAACACTGCAGTTCTTGTGTGGTGAGTTAACCAGTACAGCATGTAAAATTTAATAGCTTTGGGGACACAACAACACTCAAGTTAAAAGAAATGGCACATAAACTGGTAGCATGTACATGATTCCACACCGCATTAATCTGGCAACTATGTTTTACCATACACTTATCAAAACTTAAAAGATGTAAGTCCTGGGTGAAATTGAAAATGACTAAATTATTTCGAGTGCCTCCTGCACTGCAGTTATGTAATTCTCCATGTAAGATTTCGTGCTGTGGCAGAGTTTTGCAAAATTCATGGGTGAGAGATTTAAAAACACAACTCATAATTAAAAAATTTCACCATTCTACACTAAAATACTTTCTACAAAGAATTCCCTCTACCAGTTGTAAATGTAAAACTCATAAAAGAGACCAATGCAGCAAACAAATTTCATGTAATAAAACAGGGATGAGTGCATTGCCAACATCAGTAAAAGCAACCAACATTGTTAATTATAACAACTGCAACAACAATTACAAACACATTTCTTAAATAGTTTTCTTAATTCTACCACTGATACCAAATAAACCAATAAAAGCAATAATCTAAAAATATACTTCATCTAAAAATAAAAAAAATCGTTGAAGGACTACTTTTGATCATGACTAACAGCAATCATTCAAGTTTGGTGATTAGTCTAAACTTAATCTACATCACTTCAAATTAGATGTACGTTACTATATAACAATTAAATCCAGATCTGGAAAACTCTGTCAATAAACAATACCACAAAATCTAAAACATGCAAAACTGGAAAATAAATTAACAGAATACAGCTTCCATTCGTCTTTTGCAGACTTCCCAGCACTAAATGACTATATTTGCAAAAGCAACTGTGTGAGATTTACTGGCATCAATATGTCGGAACTGTTTTGAATCACAGAATGACTAAGTGTCCTGAAGATCTGGGTTTTTACTGCTTGGAAGGATGCAATGCCAAGCATTACAGATCATACAACACTTTAACAGCATTTCTTCCTTAAATATTTTTAACAACTTATCTTACTAACAACAATGTAACAAGACCTAAGAACAACACAACAATTTATTGCAAGTCTCTGATACAGTGGTTTTCAACCGGGGTTCCGTGAAACCCTTAGGTTAGCCAGAGGTTCCACAGCAATTCACAAAAGCAATGAGCAGAATTCTTTACAGCTTTCAGGCATTCTTGCTACACACTATTCTATGTTAAAATAATTAACATAATTATGTGATTATCCCAACATTACTACATGATTATCCCAACATTACAAGTTACAATTACATTTATTTCTTGAAAAATTATGGACGGGTGAAACGCACTGGGTTCCGTGGGCAGTCGAGTGCTTTGTGTAAGGTTCTGTCACTACAAAAAGTTGAAAACCTCTGTTCTGATAGATACCTATTATTTATAAAAATTATTCCTGCCATGTTAAATGTAAATATAAAACAACCGTTTGGAAGTATCAGGGAAGTTCAGCAAGCAGCCTACGTGGTTAGATGATCCCTGCAATGAGATTTCAGAATTTAGCACAATTAATTTTGCAATAGTACCGTTAAACAATACTGCAAACAAAAAACTTTACATAACTCCTGAACTTCATTAAAGATGTTGCTAAAAATGAAAATCTGAAAGAAAAATGTATAAATTGTTATAATAAGAAATTGAAGGCAACTCTGCAGGACAGTTGATGTTACACTTGTAAATTGGAAGCCTTCTAACACTACATCTAACCCAACCAGTATATTCATACACACCACACTGGTATTTTGCATAGTTCCTGCTGCTACAGCTACACAAATGATTTCCACAGGCAGCCAGGAGCAGATCGATGAAGTGAATAAGAAAAGTAGTCCCGTATATGTTCACGAGGCTGAAAAAATTTGCGCTTTTAAAAAAATTTCAAATTCTATATTTTAGTTAACACTTTAATGATGAGCTGCATTGGCTTCCCAGTCACTTTTAGTAAACTCTCGTCATTGAAGTTTGAACTCAGTGATGTATGTACTCATAAGGCTGAAAATGACCATGCTTTCAAACCAATTTGAACTTTATCTTTTATTTAACTCTTAGCAACTACACTAATAGCTGACACTGTAAAGCACTCTTGAAGAAACTAGCTACTTCTAATGCTGTATATTTGTCATCATCACTTTATATTAGCCTACATCAGAGGGGTAAAGACATGCTGGGGTCTAAGACTCAGGGCTAACGCAAACACACAAATGTTATTTAGCAAAGTTTCGGGGTAGCGTGCCCCACTTGAATCCACTACTTTGGGGTAAATGACCATTCATTATGCCCTGCATAAACCACCAATTTAACTGTCCGACACTACAATACATGCACAACTGTGTCTAAAAAATTCTCACCACACTATCATCTACATTTATCACAGCTACTCGACCTCTACGCATTCTTAAACGATGCACACGACAAAGAGATCTGCAAAACCAACCACAGACTTAAGCAAAACGTTTAGTCTAGTGTTCGAGATTAAGAAGGCGAGATTTGATGGCACTACAAGTCAATAGAGATTTCCAAAACAGCAAAGCACCCGAGATAATCGGAGATACAAGAAGCAAGCTTGTACCAACAGTACACTTTGGCATTGAAAAGTAACAACAAGATAATCCGGAAGAGATAGAGAACAAGCTAAATGGCACTAGCAGTGAACAAAAGATTTATACCTTGGGAAATGTATATTATCTTCGCAACAGACACTATTTAAATAGCGCTTTTCAGAACCTCAAAAAGCTGCTATGCATCACCGGATACAAAACATGAACAGCAAGATGCAGGCACGATAACGCAGAAGTTACAATGCATGCGGACATCTTGTCTGAAGGATCTGCGGTCGGTTTTTAAATCCTTCTGGATCTTCGCAGGCGTGAACTACGATACCAGGAACAGATTCTGAGGCAGCTCGAACCTCGTGCGCCTCACCTGAAACCACATCGGATAAAAATCTGTCAGTAATTCAGAAATACAACTATAGGCCTACATGCCAGAGTGGTCTAAACTAGGGGTCCACCGGAAAGACATTTTCCACCGAAAACCGAATCCGAGTATTTGGATGTACTATTTGCCGGATCCGGAAACGAACCGGGTACCATTTGTTCCATATGCGAAATTTCACATTTTCATGTAATAAAAACTTATCAAAATAAATTTGTGTACTTGTAATAAGTGACTGATACATTTTGAATTTTAGTCATTTCTGTGCAGTTGTGAAGGTTTCTAAAATTGCATTAAATTCAATAAATTGACATAATTTCAAGAAAATGGAATTGAATTCAATGTATGTGTAATTGTTTTAAGGCTGAACATTTATAATTTTACATACGTAAGTTTATTGAATAAGTCTTCAAAGAACAAAATTTTTTTTAAAGGAAAATTTTTTTGCAACTATTTGCGTCTACAGTATTTGCCGAGGTGAATAGTTCCGGAAACGGGATTTCCGGCCGAGGCAAATGTCCGATGCGATTTCCGGTGGATCCCTAGTCTAAACTCAGTAGTACTTGTCTTCTGACTTAACAATTGCAGCACATTGTAGTTTTGTGCTGTTGTCGGCCATTTATCTGGAATAAGCTGCCAGCCTTGCAACTTCTTTTCCTCTCTTTCCTTCGTTTCCGTGAGCGCTTGAAAACCAATGTTTTATTTGATGACAGTTTTGTGTTGTACGATCTGGAAATCTCTGATAAATTTCTTTCTCTTGAAGTGGAACTATACAAAGTTGCAATTACTATTACAAGAACAATTACACTGTTCAACAACTTTGGGCAAGTTGGTTGCATGCGAGCGACTGCCCTTCTTAGTGGACAGTGGAATTGTTTGTTATTGTAAATTTTACATAGTGCAACTTCCTGCACTCGTGAATAAGCTGGTGCCCTGCGCTTAGCTTTTGAGTTGCACTTTAGAAATCTGAAGTTTACAATTAATCTTAAGAATTAGTGCCAAAGTGACCTGGAAAGTGTAAAAGTCATGCAATCGACTGATACACTGTCCACAATTTATGAATTCATCCCTTGCCCAAAAATATATTGACCATGAATTCGATTCTGTTATTTTGTACTGGTAATTGTTATCAACATATCTAGATTTTCAGTGTATCATCCAACATAAACTCTGAACCAATCAATCCTCTCCATAGACAGAATTTTCCATCTTATCCAGACGCTACGAAGACCATGTCTGCCTACCAGCTGCAAGGTTTGTGATGGCCGCTATGAGGTCATAGTTGATTGACGGTTCTTTCTCGTTCACTGGCTCCCAACCGTCGGGTGGTGAACATGGCGGGGATATTAGAAACTGTTTTTCGGGTTTTGGTGGCAGGAGGAACTGTGACGAACAGGAAGGATCATTTGTCTCAACCGGCTGCAACAAATACATGAAACATAAAACCATAGCAGCAAACAGTGTCTGTGTGTGTGCAAAAAGAAAGACCTTCCTCACACCATGCCTCAAGCAAATTCTTACCATATTTCGGCCCTAAAACAATTGTGAAAAATAACCGTGCATTTCATTTTACTTCAGAATATTATTAGTTTCCTTTGTTCACTGACATCTACTCCAATCAAATGACTTTTATAGTGTTATTATCATAATGTCCAAGATAAGCCAATGGTCGTTTTGAATGAAATTGCAATAAAAATCATAATCCTATTGAGAAGCCAGGTCAAAATCCAACAGATTCAGAGGAAACAGAAGCCAGGCTACGGTAGATATGCAAGTTGAACAAGGCGAGTCTAAGTTTAGACATGACTGACATCAAAGAATTCATACCTTGTGGCTACCAGGACCATTGTCATTGATCCATTATTATTATTATTATTATTATTATTATTATTATTATTATTATTATTATTATTATTATTATTATTATTAATTAATTAATTAAATTTGTAACACGTGCATGGTCACACCACACCAAAATGTTAATCTGAGGCATGGAATATCCATTCAATCTTATGGTCTTAGTTACCGGTAAGTCTTTTCACAACACCTTCAAAATGCCAGACATCAACAAAGGTGAGCCAGACCCAGGTCAAGCCAGTGTCTCACATAATTTGGTCCTTGATATTGGAATATGCATACAAAACAGAAATGACAGTAATAATTATCTACCTGCGCAAAGAAGCACTTGATTGTCGAGCCGAGAAAGTTCCTTTGGTGCAAGCAGATGCGAGCACGTGTAGCAGATCGCGGAAAATCAAACACAATCCGAGCTCTTCGAAAGCTCTTCATATAGAGGAAGTTAGCCTCAGTGTCAAACTCCCGGAACATCATCTCAAATTTATCCTACAGCAAACCAGCCACAATGACTTCAATTTCAAAATATTCGGTAATAATATTCTCTGTCTCCGTGGGCATCCGGAGGGGGGCAAGGAGGCATTTCCCCTCTGAATTTTGCAAATATTAAAAAAAAATTCTTTTGATTATGATTATTACAACAGTCCCAACACGATTTTCAATGCAAAAAACACAACTATTTACGTAAGTCCTTGACCATTATTTATTTTTAAAGTTGTCACGTGTTCTGTGTTCATGAATAGCTATACCATGCGAAAATGTCATTTTGTTCCCCCTTTCAAAGTTTTGCCCTCCCAGAAAAATGTTGCTCCTCAGAAAAATTTTGGCCTCCCTCTAGAAAAATTCCTGCAGACACCCACATCTGTATCTTTCACAGGGTTAAAGATCTATGGGCAGAGCAAACTTCCCCAATTTGTTTTAACTCTAGTGAAACTGCATGTATTGTAAATGCAGTTTCACTAGAGTTAAAACAAATTGGGGAAGTTCCATGGGCATTCATGAGTGAAATATCTGAGTTAAGGCATTTATTATCAGTGGAAGATAGTCTCAACCAGTGTGAAGGAAGGCGTAAACATAATTGTAATCAGAAATTTATATGTCTCCAGTGAAAGAAAGAAAACTAATCAGGAGCACTAGTCAGTGTGATCTTACTTGATGCCATATCTACTATATAGTTTCCCACATCTGTGTGTCCATCGTAAGATAAATGCGCTGCAATGTCTGGAATGGTGCACTGGCTGTATGGAATGTGCATTGGACATGCACCCGGGCTATTGTCGGGCGAGCCCGATGCAGGCATAAGGGCTGATGCAGGGACATGGGCCCTGCTAACCCACATCACCAGCTTTATGTTGCATTGTCGCGTTCACGAAACAGCGACAACCTGTCATATATGACGGGCAAATACTCTAGTGATGCTATAAGATGTTAAATGTTATTAAATATGTCCAGTAAGCAGAAACTGAAAGAGTCATTAGTGGCAGGAGCATCTCTTCAACAAATTTCACACACTATTCTCACCTTGCTTTCTTCTTCATCAAAAACCGAATCTGGAACTCCAGTCACGATCAGAACATTTGGGATTTCAGCCGAGTAGTCATCATCATCTGAACCAGAAAGTAGATCACTGGTGTGACCAACTGCGCCGTACGAAGGGCCGTCTTCATCTGACAGACCAGCAACTGGCGATCTGCCTCCATTCTCTACTATGTCCGTCGTATCCCCTTCTGAATCATCCAACGAAACATTGGCAGCAGAATGCGAAGCCATTCTTTGTAGTAAGGTGACACATTCAGAGAACGCGGAACTCAAACCATTCTGAGAAAGGAAATTGTAATAACACAGGTCATCTTTGATATGAGAGTTTCACCTTAGACTAACGTAACTTCATATGCATTAATTATCTCAAAGCTGCATTAATTATCTCAAAGCCCTGAGAAATTTGACTATATCCTGTCACTTCGGAATAAATTAAGTTTATAAATGATACAACTTGATGCAATCGGGTTCTTAAGATGTTTACACAAGTGCACAGTTATGGTAATAGGTACAATTATTTAATTTATGGATGTTGTGTGTGCAAGACAAACAATGGAAAGACAAACTATGTTTCCTTTTTGGTTTTCTGTAATTTTCCAATTGATGTGTTTTGTTTGCACTGTCTGCTTGTGTGAATAAAGTATAAGAGTTTTAAATGGCAATACTGCATGTGTTATAAAAATCTTACAAATCGTTTTAATGGCCTCAGCCCTTTCTGAGTGATCAAGGACGAGGCTGTACCGCGTGTTATATGCGCTTTCAAGTTCTGATCAGCAACATTTAAACTAAACAAATATTGCTGACCTTCATACTCTTCCTACTGAGCCAAAAATTATGCAGCGCAATTTTTTACACGGGCATGACCTAGGACTTAACAGCAGACAAGCGCAGCAAGCACTAAAGCTACACTAGACTCACTTAGTCACAGGATTGATTAGGTCTACAATCCATCAATGATAACAAATGTCTCTTGAAAGAAATAAACTACTATATAAAACAACCGGTCGTTTATAGTGAAAAGGCAAACGACTACGACAACACGATGGGTTAGGTTACGACTTTCAAAACAAGAAAAGCGCAGTTAGTTTTGTATAGCGTTGATGCGTTTTCTATGCCACTGACCTTCTCAAACTGTGCAAAATGCACTCAATTCTGCACCGTATGATCTAAAGCCACCAGTTCGTCAAGTAAAATGAAACCTTACCTTTTATCGCTCTCAAAATACGAGCACTGCCATCGGTACAACCGATCGCTAAACGTTGCGCGCATTCGCAAGATGGCGATACAAAAATAATGTCGCAATTTCGCAAACGTTCACTAGATTCTGCGTTGACTTGAAGAAGCAGATTATCCTGAGGTGCAGTTGACGGTATAAAGATTTGGCGACTTCATTTTCTTAGCCCCGGCATATGATATGAGAACTAATGGCCAGTCGTCTTTTTTACCGACTGATCTTCTAACCAACAAGGACGGTCATGTAGCCATTTAATACCGAGTTCGCTAGAGAACGCTACGGGAGCTGAAAGCATGTATCTAATTTCTATCTGGTTAGGCGGACCTTGAACACCGACCTCTGGTTGACACGAAAAGGACGTTTATTAGACGATCTTACTCGCAGACCATAGTTCGAGAATTCGCATTTTACGAATTTTAAGAATTATAAAAATTCACGAATTTTAACGAATTTTAAAACTGCAGTTTTAAAATTCGTTAAAATTCGTGAATTCTTAAAATAATAGAATTCTTTGCCATGGCAACGAATTTTATTATTTCTTTAGTTTTCAACCTTTTAGGCAAGTAAATGTCAATGTTATAGGCAATCAATCAATCAGCCGTAAAAGATAGTTGACTAGCAACACAGTAGTACTGTTACTGTTCTACTTGGAGTCTTGAACTTCGATTTCTATCATAGTGTGACTGTGAGTGTTAGCCAGCAGAACTTAAAAACCACTAGTGCCCCAGCTCCAGTGTGACCAGTCAGTCACTAAAACAGCTTGCAACCAAACATGGTTATAATGGGTTGGCAACGTTCACCGAGCTGTGTCTTCTACTTCATCGTCTTCTGATTCTCAGTCAGGAACAGCCCACTGCTCCCACTCGACTCTGGTTTCTATATTTTTGCCATGCAATGGCTCCCGAATTCGGGCAGAACAACCAACAAATTCCTTGTCACAAAAACAACACTGTATTTTGGATTACCCTTTCCTTCTCCTCCAAAATTACTACATACTTCCACTCCGGTCCATGTTTTTTCATCTTTAAGAAATTAGATTTTAACTAAATTAACTCGTTACGTAATAAACTTTTATATTGAATTTTACATTAAATTCTAAGCAGAAGCTCAACACAATAAATCACGACGTCATCACATTTGTTGTTGCTTATGCTGTTTTTGCAAAAACGTCACTGTCAAGTTAAAAAAAGTCCAACAGTAGCCCAACGAATTTTTACGAATTTTTACGAATTTTAAAATAGACCAAAAATTCGCGAATTTTTACGAATTTTAAATCCGGAAGTAACGAATTCTCGAACTATGTCGCAGACCCTCGATCAAGGTCAGTCCGAGCAGACAGGATTCCGTTTGGTTCGTGATCAAGCTCCACTGGTAATACCGTCGTCGTCGTCGTCGTCGTCATCATCATCATCATCATCATCATCATCATCATCATCATCATCATCATCATGGTCCATGGGTCTTAGGCCCGTCGGTGTCATCATAGGCCTACTTGTTTTCACAGATCCCGATCTTGTGCTGCTAGTCTCAAGGTTTGCAGATCTTGTTTGCACCAATGCCTGACGTCATCCACCCACTCTCTGTTAGACCACAGAATAGATAAAGCGTAGCTTTATCTATTCTACGCTTTATCTATTCTGTGGTTAGACCTTCCTCGTCGCCCAGTTCCATCCATGGTTCCCATCATTACGTTTATATTTTTGTATTGTCGTCCTTTCTACACGCTCAAACAAGCTCAGTTTCCTTCTCATTATTGTTTGCATTAGATCTTCATTTATATTCATCCTTCTTCGAACCTCCTCATATGTCACCTTCACTGTCCAACTAAGGATTCTTAGCCTATATATATAGCAATACATTTCAGTGCCAGTATTTTATCCAATTGTGGTAATACCGTACGAACTAACCAATATGGGACACAGTCATGGGTGGCGATCCCGGAGGGTCGAGGGGGACAATCCCCACCTTTTAGAGTGGGGGGACGCTCTATCCGTCTCCCAGAAATTTTGAAGAAACGCCAAAAAAGTCACCAAATTTTTTTGACCAGATCAGTTCAAAAGTGTCCCCCCCACCTGTCAAACAAGATCGCCGCCAGTGGGCACAGTGTAGCCAACACGATTGGTTAGAGCGCACGGATAGTAGGGCCTGCGGCAAGGAATAAAATTTTGTTTTTGACAGTTAATATTGTGTTTTAAATTTCCAAAGTCAATTTCTTACTTCGCAAACATAAGTTTTCGTCGATTTGCCTTCATAAATATAGTTTACTTAGGCCTAATGCATTTGTTATGTAAATAAGATGCGAAAGAAACAGAATGGTATACAACTGCTTCTTAGATTTTCAAAAAGCATTTGACTCGGTCAAACAGAGTGTCATATGGACAACACTTCGATCGTATGGAGTTGGAAAACAACTGGTGCAAATTCTGCAAAATGCTAATGAACAGTCACAAGCAGCAGTATGGATAGACAGGGAACTAGGCGAATGGTTTAAAATCAGTATAGGCACTAAACATGGAGACCCAGTCTCAACGATAGAATTCATTGGATAGGCCTACCTGGAAAGAGTAATGGATGATATACAAGACAACGGGACGGGAATATCTCTGCAAGGCGAAACAATTAACAATCTAAGATTTGCTGATGACATAGATCTCTTAGACGAAAATTTTGAAGCACTCCAACATAATGTAGAACTGCTGGACAGAGCAGGCAAAAAGGCAAACTTGAAAATAAACATCGATAAAACAAAGCAATGGCATTTGGGAAGGAAGAAATAGAAAGTAACATCAAAGTTGGAGAAGAAACCATCGAAAATGTCAAAGAATTTGTATACTTAGGGAGCCTGCTAACCTCAGATAACAACTGCGCAAGGGAGATCAGAAGAAGAATTAACAAAGCAACAATGTTAATTAAAATAGCCAAGCTTGATTTTTTTCTGAAGTCAAATTAAAGCCTTGAAATGAAAACTGGGAGGTAATCTGTCCAGAAATTCGTTTGCTCCCCTTAATGATTTTGCAATGTTGTCTTCAAAAGGTATTTTATATGACCTGGAAGTTTCTAGAACTATAAATCGCACAGATCCTTCATGGTCAAATTGTGATCCTTTCTTCTCAAGATACGCAACGTCAAATTCGCCATCTTCAGAAATATCGTCGATTCGAGCAGTATAATGAAATTTGTTTCTCAAACCAGCATTTACACGGTGTGTGGGCTCATAATTGTTCGCGTTATTATTTCTGTCGCCAACATCATCTTCTAGGTTTAGTTCGCGTTATTATGTCTGTCGCCAACATCATTTTCTAGGTTTAGCGAACTGATGTAATCAGATTTTTTACTTTATTATATTTTATCAATCTTTTCTTTACCAAATATGGTAGCACAAAACAAACGATACAGCATTCACTGGACAGTTGACCTGCCCATACTATACTAATTAAACTACATAGCCTACATAGAAGACCACACACAAAATTTACAACAGTGTTCCCTATAGTTGGGCCTTCTTGAAATTCTTGTTAATTTCTTCTTAACATCCAGCAGTCCTTTATGTTATGTTATGAAGTTCTTTCTTTTTTGTGTGAATACCAGATTTTCTTTTGATATTTTTCAAGTATAGACTAGAGGAAATAGAGGACTGATTGCTATTGATTCCGATCAAAGACTGATTAACATCTGGATTGATTACGATCAAAAACTGAACTGCTTCTGAATTTATTCCGATCAAAGAAGACTCATTAGTATCAGAATTAAGTCGGATCGATGGCTGAAATAAAAAAATAAAATTCACAAAATAAAATGAAAATGCGGAGAGTAATTTAGCCAAAATGTAACTTACCTTTTATGAATTCCACCGTATTGCATTCAAACATTTATTTATAAAGCGCCTCTCAATTTATATGAAAGTCTATTTAAGTAGGATTAGCCAATTTAATTATTTCACTTTAGATTTTCATTGATACATATTAAAATCTCGTCAATTTTCCAACTCCGTTACACAGCTGTCCGCTCCTTAACCAAATAAATTTTAACGGAGTGGACAGGTCTGATATATACATCGGAGTAGACAATTTTGTAGCAGCACGGTAAATACCATATTATCGCTCATGCGTCCACATCAATGGTCGGTAAAATCATTATTTATTTATTTATTTATTCCGGATATTTCTATAGCGCCTCTCGAAGTCAACTACTACTCAGAGGCGCTCCCGACTACAGCATTTGATACTGTGTCGGAATTTCACGCCGAAGCGCCACGAGCAATTGCGAGTGAAGGACTTGCCCAAGGTCCGTATACGCAGCGGTTAGAGTGGGATTCGAACCTGCAACCCTCCGGTCACAAGGCGCCGAACTTACCACTGAGCCACCACGCCCCACACATTATATGGCTTATAAACGTAACATTACAAATATTACTGGAATTAAATTTATTCATAATCATTGCAAAATGCATCAACGGAGTTGATGTATCATGAAAAAAAAACAAATTTGGTACGACATAAAATGAAATTAGTAAGAAGTTTGTCGTACCATTTAAATTGTATTAAGAAATTCTAGCTTACATAGATATTCACAGAATGACGAGTTTTTTGCGCGACAAAAAACGAAGAGTTCTGAGATAGGCCTACGCGATAATTTTTATATGGTAACGGAGCACAAATTATTTCTGGGGACAAGTTCAAAAAATATTCTTTTAACTATATTGAAGATCCGGTTCACCGAGGTCATTTTAAAAACATACAAGTATAATATATAATACAAAAGAAACACGTGAATTATTTGCCATAGGCCCTAATAAAAATCATATTGAAATTGTAGACTAAAGCAGTAAAATGCTATAGACCAGGAACAGTATCGGAGTGGAACATTTTAGATTCCAAATAAATTTTGATAAATTACGTTATTGATTTGAATTACTTTCAAAGAATCTTAACTTGCTGACTGATGAAATAACATTTTGATCTCAACCCTTTGCATGATCAGATTATGTAGGCTAGTTATTGTTTTTCCGAGAAATGACTGAAGGCAGTGTTTAATCTAGACGCTATTTGGGGGGAAATCCCCCAGGATTTATGTTTCCCCCAGAGGCCAGCAATATTATAATGTAGAGACCTGTTTTGGGAAGAAATTCCCCCCCCCAGGATACATGTTGCGCTCCCCTCAGAGACGAGTAAATGAGTAATAGAAGAATAAAAAAATAACAGTATAAGATATACGAAAGATTTAGAGAGATGAATTCCTAAAAAAGGTCGTCATAGTTTTACGTTCGAAAAAGTCAGGAAAGCGGGATGAATTACTAAAAAAAATATATAAAAAAATAAAAAAGGTCATCAACTTTTTTCAAGATGAAATTCCAACTTTTCAAGATAAAATTCCTAAACTCCTGAAACATTGTGCACGTTGAAACACAGAAGAAATTTCACCCAAAAAGGTCGCCGTTGTTGGTCCCCCTCCCCCGACAAACCTTGTTTCCCCCTCAGAAGAGGGGGACTAGATTAAACACTGGACTGAAGGCAGCTGTATTATTATTTCATGTAGGGCCAATCCACCGAAAATGACTAATTAATAAATTAATAGGTAGCTTAATAAAGACTAACTAGTGTTCCCGGACGTTATAACATCTGGAGATAGTGTACAAGCAACGCATAACCAGTGGAGTTCAACGCGAAGGAAGTTACGCACCGTTACTGAGGCTTGCTTCGTAGAGCGTATAGACGATTATCGCCTCACTGTAGCCGTTCGATGCCTGGCACTTGTACTGTCCAAGTCGGCTCCTTCCACCGTCCACATCGCTCTGCATATCAACGATGAGCGATCCGTTGGCGGCCACATAGATCGTCTGGCTCTCTAGGATCGGGACTTCGTTGAAGAACCAGGAGAGGGTGATGGGCGTACTGTCGTCCGTGACGGTCTCACAGTCGAAGACTTCGACAGAGAAGGGAACCCAGGCGCGGCTCTCACCGACTGAGGGAATGTTCGTCGCCTCTACACGGTATGTTTTACAATGCACTGTGTATATTTTGGAAAGAGGAGGACGAGGAGGAGGAGGAGGAGGAGAAAGTGGAGAAGTGTGGAGCAGGAAGAAGAATACGAATTGGAAAAAGAAGAACATGACGATGAAGAAGAAGAGGAGGAAGAAGAAGACAAAGAGGAATAGGAGCAGGAGCAGGAAGACGAAGAGGAAAAGGATGAAAAAGAAGAAGAAAGTGAAGAAGAAGAAGAAGAAGAAGAAGAAGGAGGAGGAGGAGGAGGAGGAGGAGGAGGAGGAGGAGGAGGAGAAGCAGAAGGGTAAGCAGAAGGAGAAGAAGAAGAAGAAGTCAACAACGAAGAAGAAGATGGGAAGCGGAGGATGGGCAGGAGGAAGGCTGAAAAGTGATAGCGACAAAGAGAGTGAAAGACTGTGCGAAGATGAAGATGATGAAGATGAAAACGAAGGTGAAGATGATGAATATGAAGATGATGAAGATGATGAAGATCAAGAAAATGGCCGACATCAGGATTTGATGATGTTGGTGATAATATAGGACACGACTTAGGCCTAGATGGCAGATCGAGGCCTGCTGTAAATCTGATATCCTCAATCCTCATATTCGCATCCACTGAGAGTTTTTAAGAATACGCTATATAAATGTCCTGTGAGACTATATGATTAAGTTACCTAAGACGTTGATGTATCCCTGTGCGAAGGCGTATCCGTAGGCGTTCGTGGCATTGCACTGAATGGAGGCAAGGTCGCTGGGGATACAGGTCTTGCACACACCGGAAATGGTCAGCGTCTTCCGGTCAGCGGTCAGGCTGTACTTCGGCGGAAGTGAATCAGCTGTCGACGACATAGGAGGGATAAACGATTCAAATGAAGATTTTATACTTGCTATCATAGTCTAATGCCCCGAAGCGCCACCTTGTGACTGGGTACGTTTATAAGCCTGCCTTTGAAATTTATTCATTAAATTCCAGGATAGATCGGATAAAGATATCTAGCTGTTTCATACCATGAATGGCTGTTAGTTGGGATCTACGTGGGATCTACGGAAGCCTACCATTTTGGCCTTTTCCCAGCTACTCTTACTTTCCTTACAACGTTTACAAGAATGCTCACGAGCAACTTCTTGGATAGCACCGAATAATAGTAATAATAGTAATAGCAATACTCATGATATAATAATAATAATAATAATATTAATATTATTATTTTTTTTATTATGATAATCATGACAATTATAATGTCAATTTCAAAATACTACTACTACTACTACTACTACTACTACTACTACTACTACTACTACTACTACTACTACTACTACTACTACTACTACTACTACTACTACTAATAATAATAATAATAATAATAATAATAATAATAATAATAATAATAATAATAATAATAATAATAATAATAATAATAATAATAATAATAATAATAATAATAATAATAATGTCAACTAGTCAACTCCAAGGGACTGGCATTTCTCGCCGACCTAGGGCGTCTCCTGCACCAGACTTCAGGAGACCCAAGAGAAACCAGTTATTTGTTTCAACGCATATCCATAGCTATTCAGCGTTTCAACGCAGTTGCCTTCCACAGCACTTTCGTTGTTCCAGATCTTGACCAGGACGGCCACTCCAGAGTCAACATATTTAAGTAGTATCTGACACCTGAGGGATCCTATATACCTCGGGTAAAAAAAAAAAAAATAATAATAATAATAATAATAACAATGTTTGGCCGTGCTTGAGTCGGGAGCACCTCTGAGTAGCCCCTAGAAAAGGTGCTATATAAATACTCGAATGAATGAATGAAACAACAAAAAAACACATAAAAAATAGAAGGTGGAGGAGGAGGACGACGACGACAATGAGAAGGAGAGGGAGGAGGAGGAGAAGAAGGAGAAGAAGGAGAAGAAGAAGAAGAAGAAGAAGAAGAAGAAGAAGAAGAAGAAGAAGAAGAGTAATGATAATAAATAATTATAAAAAAATATAAATGAAGGTGGTGGCAGTAGTAGTAATGTTATTATAGTTACGATTGAGCTGGAGTCCGTCCTTGAACCAGACGATAGATGTAAGGTTGGGTACAGCGCGTGGATCACACGAAATATTCACAGTCCCTCCTTCCGTCACATTCACGTCATGTGGCTGTAGGTCGATGCTCAAGAAGATCGGACGAACTGAATACAAGCATACAGGCTGACTGATTGACTGGTTGGCTGACTGATTGACTGGTTAACTGATTGACTGGCTGACTGGCTGGTTGGCCGTCGATTTGGTTTTGGTTGGCGACTTGCTTACTTCTTCTCCTTCTCCCTCTTCCTCTTCTTCCTTTACCTTTACTTTCTCTTCCTCTTTCTCGTACCCATTTTATATTCTTTGTCTCACCTTCCTCTTCTTCGTAATCTTACTCCTCCCGTTCTGACTATTCCTCTTCCTCACTTCCTCTACTTCTTCCTCTTCTTTCTTTCTTTCTTTCTGTCTGTCTGTCTGTCTTTCTTTCTTTCTTTCTTCCTTCTCCTCCTCCTCTTCCTTTTCTAGATCGGTATCATCTACCTTACATCTGAAACGCAGTACCAGACCTACAAATTACCAAAAATATTCAGGATCCAGGCATAGCCAATGACTCCTGCGCCGACTCCATTGGGCGCTTGACAAGCGTAGTGGCCAGCATCCTCGAGTCTCAGCATTCCATCAATCAGGTGCAACCCTGTCCCCGAATTCGATGTGGTCCAGCGATTCGGTGGTGGAGGGTTCTGAGAGTCTTTCTCCCATCCAATCGTTGGCGTTGGACTAAGAAAATATCAAAACGGTGGAAATTTAAGAAAAGAAGAGGCTGAGGATGAAGAGGAAGAAGAGGAGAAAAGAAAGAAGGCGAAGAAGAACGAGAAAAATTTGAAGAAGAAGACGAAGACAAAGAAGAAAGAAAAAGGAAAAGAAGAAGAACAGAAAGAAGATGGCGACAAAGAATGCGGAGGATTACCAGGACGGGGGGGGGGGGGGAGGGGAAGTGAGAGAAAGTAAGGAACAGAAGAAGACAAACAGGAAGAAGAAGAATGAAGAAGAAAGAAGAAGAAAAACAGGATGAAGAAGAATGAAGAAGAAGAAACAAGAAGAAGAAACAAGAAACAAGAAGAAGAAGTGAATATGTAATTTTTAATTGTAATGAACTTTGAAATTAACACGACGCCAATTATATATGGGTCATCCAATAGTAACTTATAAATGCACACACACACACACACACACACACACACACACACACACACACACACACACACACACACACACACACACACACACACACACACACACACACACACACACACACACACACACACACACACCTACACACACACACACACACACACACACACACACACACACGCACTCACCTACACACATATACGTCTACCGACGTAAGGCATGTAAAGGTAAAGTAAGATAGACACGCATGCCTTGAAACCTCGTAAATAATATACATCTCTCCTTTTACCCCACCTGCCGGAGTAGAAACAGCGAAAGGTCATTGGTTCTCCTTCGAAACCGATCGCGGGAAGCGTTGGATATATAAACAAAGGACTTGGAAAGTATTCTGCTAGACTCACAGGACCTGAAATCACCACAATCCTATATATGACGCGCATGACTTGAAAAGTCCGCACGCGGTGAAGTAGTTAAGGTGATATATGCGAAAGACTTAAGTCCATGCCATATGGGGTAGTGTCTGGTAGCGCATTGACTCTTACCCTGCAGATGACGCAAGTCAGATAACGGCAAAGGCTGAGGTTTAGGCAGGGGCGTCTATCCCCCTAAGTCATTGGAGCAACTTCCCATTTCCGCGTCTTCTTAGTTCTTCCTTTTCCCCTTCTTCCCCCCCCCCCAAAATGGTGGCACACACTGACAGATCCCTCCCCCTATTTCTTGGATGGAGCATTTGGTCCAAGGTTTCTATGGTGTAGACGCCCCTGGGTTTAGGCAAAAGTAAAAGTACAGGTAAGATAGACTTTTAGGCAGGGTTGGGATAGGCTTGGTAAATAATACATGCATTATATATATATAATCAGTTCCTGCATTTGGCGGCGATGGGTACAAATATATGATATTATTGTTCTCATTGCTAATAAACTAATGCAGTGTGTCATAACCTGGTCTGTCTATCGAGGTCAATGGTCGCCATATATTACAGCGGTTCTCAACCTGTGGTCCGCGGACCACTGGTGGTCCGCGGCCATCTGTCTGGTGGTCCGCGAGCAAGGCCTACAATTTATATTTTTACAATTTACAACATGCATACAGACAAATTTTGTAAATTTTGTAAATTTTTGTTTTATTTCAATCGCCAGAATCGGCTAGATAGCAGCAGGAAACTAATAATACACGGATTAATGGGAAAAAATTTCTTTTGTATTAATTTGGTTTTTGGCACAATTTTTAGTGGTGGTCCGCGGCCGAGACACAAAATTTTTCAGTGGTCATTGAATCTCAAAAGGTTGAGAACCGCTGATATATTAGACAGCTGCACATAAATGAGCTGAGACACATAAGCTTACATCGCTCGGTGCGAGGGTGGTCCATTTTAGTCCAAAAGGTGGTAAGATGGAGCTAATATTTTGAAGAGACATTTTGTCAAACTAGAGCGCAGGTGCTTTGCGCAGCGTAGGCCCTATTATGTGACACTTAATGCGTGCTCATCTTGGTAGTTACACCGCTCTTTTAAGGCGTGTGGTTGACGAATACATTGGTTAAAGGCTAAGAAAACAGGATTCACGGATGACTGACTTCCGGCAGCCTCCGTATTGTTTAGCCACGTAACTGACCTACGCTGACATCCGTATTGTGTAGCCATGTGACCGACATACGTTTACGTCCTTACAGTTTGAGCACGTGACTTACCCACGATGACTTCGGTGTAGTCTCCGCTATCAGTTCTATTCAGCATTGGGTTGTAGTGGTTGCAGATGTAAGTCTTATTACCATCCTGAGGTTCCACGTTATTCAGACACAATTGACCTTCGAAGGCGCAACAGAATTTGTAGTGTAATATAAAACAATTACAAGGGCATGAGATGAATGCAATATTACATGAGATATGCGTGGTTGCGAGTGTAGTTACGGGCTACAGCTAATGTGAAATGGATTAAATGTGATTAACGTGACGTAATGTGATGGACTATGCTAGAATGGAACTTGACTTGATGCGAAATGTGAAAATTATACAAACAATTAGTTAAACAAAATTAAACAAAGTGTAGACAACGTGATATTAAACAAGATTTAAGTGTTAAATACGGTGTAATTGAATAATTCTCACCGTTTCCAGGATCTGTTTGAATTCTGTCGGTCTCTGTTACGGGTACTGGTGGTCCGGTATTTCCAGCGTAATTGTACGTCCAGTAGATCTGAGCCGGTGGTACGCTTTGTAGCTGCGTACAGTTCAAGCAGATGTAGTCGTGCTGGTCGAGATATACTGGGGGCAAAGCGACGGGCGGAAATGTCTCCATAAAGGCCATTTGGACGAAGGTCAAGTTGGTCATCGTCTTTCCGTGAATGTTGCTGATGATGCATTGGTAGTGACCTTCGTCCGTGCCCAGAGTTGGAGAAATGACGATTGTACCAACTCCAGGAGATTGGTATATGTTGCTGACGTTCATGCTTAACGGTTGAGCGTTTCTCGTCCATTCGTAGCTTGAGAAAATATACAGTAAAACACACACACACACACACACACACACACACACATATATATATATATATATATATATATATATATATATATATATATATTAGGGTGGTCCACGAGACAATGGTAAAAATTCACCTTTAGCAGAACTAGTCTCCACAAGCTTAAATCTGTTCTACCTCACCTAAGTAAGATTTAGTCCAAATCTGAAGAAGATTGGAGCACTTTTAGAGGTCGCTCAAGGCCCCCAGCATTTTCTTCATAATACCCCATACGGCCTAGTGGAAATTATTGACTGTTTTTTTTACTAGTCCTGGCAATTTACAGTTAGAATTGCTTCAGAAGGTTTTTAAACGGTTTCCTGCTCAGGAACCACTGCTTAATAACATATCCAAAATTCGACAAAATTGGACCACGGGAACACCCCCAAAAGTGAATTTCAAAATGGCGGATTGGCTGTTTCCTAGGAAATACCAATAATAGTACCAATAATTTGCAGTTAGACCTAGGCTAAGTTGCTTCTGAAGGTTTTTAAACGGTTTCCTGCTCAGGAACCATTGCTGAATAACATATCCAAAATCTGACAAAATTGAACCACGGGAACACCCCCAAAAGTGAATTTCAAAAATGGCGGATTGGCTGTTTCTTAAGAAATACCAATGATAGTACCAATAATTTGCAGTTAGACCTAGGCTAAATTGCTTCTGAAGGTTTTTAAACGGTTTCCTGATCAGGAACCATTGCTGAATAACATATCCAAAATCTGACAAAATTGAACCACGGGAACACCCCCAAAAGTGAATTTCAAAAATGGCGGAATGGCTGTTTCCTAAGAAATACCAATAATAGTACCAATAATTTGCAGTTAGACCTAGGCTAAATTGCTTCTGAAGCTTTTAAAACGGTTTCCTGCTCAGAAACCATTGCTGAATAACATATCCAAAATCCGACAAAATCGGACCACGGGAACAACCCCCAATAGGATTTTAAAATATATGCTCCTAGCAATTAAAAAAGTAAAATGTCATTCGTTTTTTAATTTCTATTTGAAATTTATAAAATGCTATTAAAAAAGCCAAAAAAGTACTCCACGGTAAAAAGTTCTAGTGCGTCCCTAGCAACACTGAACACTGTGGAACCTTCTCTTATTTTAATTGCTGCAATATATCTTTTAATTCAACTCAAATGCTGTTTTCTGTTCTACAATGCAGATTACCGATTTCATGCTTAAATGGTGTAAACAACCCTGACCTTGAGCGACCTCTAAATATTCTTCAATCTTCCTCAAATTTGGTAGAAGTAATAGTGGGCAGTCATAGAACAAAAAGAGGGTTGTGGAGCGCAACTCTGAGCAAGTTCATTTTTCTGGACCACCCTAATATATATATATATATATGTATATACACATACATACACATACATACAAATATACATACAAACAAACATACATACAGACACACTACTACATCTACTTCATTATCCATCGATCCGGAACCTGGGACACGGTAGCCGGATAGATAGAGCGTTCTGCCTGTTAGGCTGAGACTACGGATTCGAGTTCCCACTCAGACGATCCCTGTGTAAGGACGTTGAAGAAGACCTCTCTGCACAATTGCTCAGCGCCATCGATTTTCTGTCGTATGGTCGTGTGTACTTCTGAACTTTGGAAAGAGGACAATATTCAATTGTATTATTGAATTGTATAAAGATCGATAAAAATCGGCAACGCTTTACCGAAGTATCTATCGAGCAAGTAAATTATCTAAGGATGTTTTATTTTGTGACTCTTGTTACTCACATCGGGTTCGGGTAACCAGTTCCAACGCACGGCAAAGTAATGTTGCTCGTTTCCTTGTATTGTATCAATATGGGTGGACCGCTGACGAGACTGGGAGGTACACGAACTAAAACAACAACATCAAAAGATTCGCCTTTCAAATGTGAAGACCAAGTACGAATAGCAGAGATGTAGTACTTGCTAGTAGTTGTACTTAGTAGTACTGTTGTAGTAGTTGTACTTATTAGTACTTGGTAGTAGTTGTTAAGTATAAGGAATCGTATTGTGCTTGAGACCAAAGTTGTTGGAAACAAATGACAGTTGCTACAGCAGATAGCTTAGGCCTACCAGTTAGCTTTGCCTTTGAGTCGTGAACTCCTACGTTTTGGACATTCTGGCAGTTCTTTTGTGAGTAGGAGTGTTTTGATGGACCGCAACTTTAGCAGAATTTCCTTCAGGTTTTTTCTCCGGTGTCATTTTAAATACCTTGTTGTTCATGGAGTAGCCATGTGCACTTGTATGATGGCCTAAGTACTTGTACTCGTACTTCTGACCTAAATACTCGTACTTCTGACCTAAGTACTCGTTCTCGTACTTGTTCTTGAGACATAAGTAATTGTACTTATACTTGTACTTGAGACCTAATTACTTCTACTTATACTTGAGACGTATGGTACTTGTACTCGTACTTATAATTGGGACCTAAGCACTTTACTGCATGGTACTTTTAACGTAAGTGCTTGAAACATCTCTGAAACATAGCTTACAATACAGCTGCTAGGCCTACAGAAAAGAATCTGACATAAGCTATTTAGACAAAACATAGCATTATTAAGGAATATTTATATAGCGCCCTTTCAAGGCTGTCTACTCAGGAGCAAATAGAACATCTTATTAAACTATTTAAATGATTATACATCATAGCTACAAACTAGCAGGAACAATCCAACAGGAGCCAAAGACCACCGACCGTTGCTTTGTGCACTACAGTCTAGGTTAGGTTTAAGGCAGAAATATTAATATTTGGCTATGCGAATAGTATTAGTATTATTAACTTACTGTTATTATTTAGTTACTTATATCGCGTCGGTTCTACTGCACAATTATAATAATAATAATAATAATAATAATAATAATAATAATAATAATAATAATAATAATAATAATAATAATAATAATAATAATAATAATAATAATAATAATAATAATAATAATACAGAAATAATAATAATAATAATGATAATAATAATAATAATAATAATAATAATAATAATAATAATAATAATAATAATAATAATAATACAGTAATAATAATACAGTAATAATAATAATAATAAGTCAAGATCTTTAAAAAAAAAATAATAATAATAATAATAATAATAATCTTTATTAATTCAAGCTGACAAGTAGCCTACGCAGTAAGATTACATTGAAACATGACAGTATAATCAAGATCTTAATTAAACACACGTTTTGGCAGCCATGCAAGGTTCCGCCCTAGAGGGGTTGGGGTTACGGGTATCGAACCGCGAATCCAATGCTCTCTTAGCCATGAGTTGTACCATTACTCTACCCCTCCCCTGTATACTTGCAAACAGTTTTCATGTGAATCAACGTTAAAATTCTCCAAAATCCTCCGTTTTGTTAAAGCTCGCTTGCTTTTCCTCGAGTTAATTAATTCTATCGCATCAAACGATGGAGCACCAAAAAATAGCCGTAAATCTGGCTGCGATAAAATTTATTCATGCATGATTTCGATGATTTCGAGGATAGAACGCATGCTACATCGAACCATGCGCAGAGGTTTCCTTCTGCCCTCCATCCCAAGTTTGGATAACATGATTGATGCTGCAGATGCTGGCTCGTTTAAAAGAATCTGTTGCCAGCCTTACCATGTCCTTCGTGGTATTTTTCTTCCCACACGACATAATAACTACGACTTAAGGACAAGAACTCACAATTTTACACTTCCAGCTAAAGATAAATGTAATTTTATTCCTCGTGTTTTTTTCAAAGATGCTTATTAATTAACACATCCCTTTATTCTCCATTCTATTATTATCATATGCTTCTGTAATCTGTTGCGTTATTGTCAACTGGATTTCTTGAATTAAACGAATATTGATTGATTGATTGATTGATTGATTGATTTCTGTTTGTCGCATGATAAACAGAGCGCTGACGACATTTTTCCCAATAACCATTTATGCAGACTATTATAGAGTCTAAATATACTTAGGGTCTCTAAAAATTCTATTCATACATACATACATACATACATACATACATACATACATACATACATACATACATACATACATACATACATACATACATACATACATACATACATACATACATACATACATACATACATACATACATACATACATACATACATACATACATACATACATACATACATACATACATACATACATACATACATACATACATACATACATACATACATACATACATACATACATACATACATACCTATTCCTTTTTTTATTGAATCCCAAAAAAGTCAACAAAAGAAAATACAGTTTGGAATACGTACATACATACATATTTACACACACAAACATACATGCACACATACATGTATATAAAATTACGCCTATATTAAAACTTGATTGGACATTGTTTGAGTAAAAAGAATCAATTCATACCATCTTCATCTTGTGTCCATGCGTGCGAAATGAACAAGAGAAGTATGAGAAGAGGCTGCTCTGTAGCGGCCATTATCTGTCTTCGATCAGCTGCTCGAACTTGACGTTTAGACACAAACTACAAAGTATTTGTGAACGAAAGGCATCGCCAACAAAAAGTTGTCAAAGTCAGACATGTATGTAATACTATGTATGTAGGTGTGCATGGGTATGTATGTATGGATGTGTAGTGTAGTAGGCCTATATCGTGTAGATTGCAGTGTGTGAAGTGTAGAGTGTATAGACCCACAACAACAGACCGATTAAGATTTAAGAGATAGTGACAGACAATTAAGAATACAGACGGACAGAGTAAGAAGGGCAGTGAGCCCAGAAGTGAACGAATGAGTGACTGGCCAACAGATCTCGGAAAGGGAGGAACCCTTAACCCCTACACTACGTGGTTCACTGAATATGTTTGCTCGTCCTGTTGACGATGTTCTTGTTAAGTAATTAGGCCTTCGGCCCAAAGTGTGTACATAAACTAAACTCTTAAGTATTAGAGTTTCGAGATTAGAAATTCGAGAGATAGAGATCGCTTCTTGTTGCTGTACTCAATAAACATCTTCATCGTGGGTTGCTTCGATTGCTGATCGTGATCGGGGGTAGGGCCGCCCTCTGGCGGGCGGTCGACAGGCGGTCGGCAGGCCAACCGGCCAAGGGCAACCGACCGTCTTCGAAACGACGGGCGACTCATGCTACACATCGCAGTCCGCCCGTCACAGACCAGACTTCATACGCTACATCAACAATTCCCTCTCCTACAGATGTATTTTTACATAATGTATGTATGTGTGTAAATTTGAATTTATATATGTATGTAAATTTTACTACTATTGTATTATTATTATTGTTATTATTGTTATTATTGTTATTGTTGTTATTATTATTACTATTATTATTATTATTATTATTATTTATTTTATTTATTATTTTTTTTTAAATATTAATTAAAATGAGTAAATCATCTGGAACGGCCTCTATTCCTCAGGAATCGAGAGAGGGAAAGTGCCGCGGAAAGCTACTGCGTTGTAGCGTTGGATTGTCAACGTCAGGCGTTGGAAAAGGTATGATGTTTCACGTGCATCACCAGAGATGGTGCTCAGGCTCTTTCCAAGCGCCGTGATGAAGGCCAGGCCGTTATTATTATTATTATTATTATTATTATTATTATTATTATTATTATTATTATTATTATTATTATTATTATGACAAGCACACAGCAAGATCACATCAGAAAATGACAGTACAATCAAGATCATAATAATAATATGATCCCTCAGGTGGTCAGAACTATTCCGGAGATATTATGGTGTTATTATGGAACAGCTTCTCCTCTTCAAGATTCTGTTGGACAAAGGTTTCTCGACATGCAATTGCATTAAAGCGTTGAATGGTGACAGAGAGGCGTTGGAAGAGATAGCAAGTCTCTCTGGGTTCTCCGGTAATTAACGTTAGACGTTTGCCCAGTTCTTTAACAAAGTCCATTCCGCTGGTGTTAATGGGGCCTAGAGTCTCGAAAGCCACAGGTACGAACAAGTGGTCTGCGAGTAGTTGGTTGTACTTGATGGTTTTTCTTGCAGCCGCCAGTTCCGCCGCTGCTCCGGCCTCTGCTGCAGTCACGTGAAGGTAGGATGGGGCCAATGTGTCGGATACAGTGGCATCCCATATAAGGCTGCGTCCCCGACGCCACGGAATCAGCGTCAATCCATCGGGGCGCTTTCCGTCTGATCTAGAGAGTCCGGATGGTTCTTTGATGTTAGGCACACCTGCGCGTGTGAGGCTGCGGCTTATTAGATCGTTCAGGGCCGCATGTCTTGCCATTCTGCCGGGACCGAGGACACATGAGAGCCCGTGCGATCCATCCGCTGTCACCATCGTTCCACAGGGACACATGTGTGGCTCGCATATTTGCGCTCCCAAGCGAATACCCGTCACTATTCGCACCGTCTCGTCATCCAATTATAATATTATTATTATTATTATTATTATTATTATTATTATTATTATTATTATTATTATTATTATTATTATTATTATTATTATTATTATTATTATTATTATTATTATTATTAGTATCATTGTCCCTCGAAGGGCAAGACTGTTGGGGCTGACATCTTAAGTAAAAGTATGCAATAATTATTTATGTCATTGCTACAATATCAAAATATCAGTTTTCCTACATATATTGTGTAATCCGTGTGCTGTACAATTCGCATCTCACAGGCTACTCGTCAGGGACTAGAATCCCCACATCGCATACAATTGTACCTATAGAATAGTAAGCGTAAAATCAAAATTTATTTCTACATTACTACTTTAAAGTTAAGCTCAGGGCACCAGCTTACTCGCGAGCGCTACGTCGTATCAAAGGCGGTGTCCAGCGATATCAAGGGAAGATCCTATCATCCTAGTCCGGTTGCCAGGAAGTGCATAGAAAGTAGAGCAGCAGCTAGGATTGGTGCTTCTATACAGAAGTCTAACGCTTTAAAACAGTCAAATTTGAGGAGAATTATTAACTCACCTTTTTGCTAATCCTCTTCTGTAGACCTATAGCGAAGGTGACTATCGTTTCAAAAGTTTGCGACGAATATGCCTACCGATATTAATATAACTGACGTACTCACCTACGTGACATATCAATCAAATTTCAGCAAGTTGGATGACGTTTAGTTCAACAGTCACTGCCTAAACTCAGTTTAAGAATTATATGAATTATAGTATGGTAGATTAATTAAGGGCACAAGTGATCGCAAAAGTCAAGCAGTCCTGCCGCTAACAGCTTTTCATCGTTATCAATGATTGCTCCTTCGTAATTTGCAGAGCCGTAGCAACAAAGAACGTGGCCCCCTCCGAACATACGTCCGGGCCGGGGCCCCTTACAGTGCGAAAACTGGAATGCGGCAATATACAATATACAGGGTTGATATTATGTTCACGGTTATATTTTGCTACTTTTAGAGGCCCCCTTCCAGGAAGGGGGCCCCTCCGGTCGGAGTGTACGGAGGGCGGTCGCTACGCCTCTGGTAATTTGACTCGTCCCTTTGACAACAAAATTGTCGGCTTCAGACTAATTAATGTTGACAGTCGTTGGCGGCAGGTATACTCATGACTTGATCTTTGTCATCTTCTAATTATCTGTTTAAGGCCAAAAGTACAATGCCTCTCAAGTATTTAGCATATGAACACAAAGTGATTGCCAAACAGATAAGTCTGATAATGATACTAGATATGCCACAAATATATATATTCATTACGATAATCGACAACTCGCCTTAAATTATTCCATATTGATATAAGTATCTGTAGACCTACAATCGTTAACTATGATGACTGACAACTTAACCTGCAATTATTCTACACTCATGTAACAGTAACGTAACTGCAATTAGAAATTTATATAGCGCCTCTTCCAGATAAACTGATCAGAGACCTTCTTGTCGTGGTCGTAAGCTCCTCACTTCAAAAGCGCTCAAAATGCATAGTACATCGAAACCCAGCTAACACAGAGTAACCGTAATCGTAATCGTAAACTCACAATTTTCAAACTAAGCGCAAAGCTTATTCAAGAACGCCGCGTTGAATCAGAAAAGTCGTCCAGAGATCGATGTTCGTTTGGAAGTCCGAGTCCGGTGGCCAGTGGCGGCGATTTTGTCTGAGAGGTGGGGGGGGCAAAGTCGGCCTTGGTCTGGTTCGTGACCTTCTTTTAGGAATTTATCGGTACAACAAATTTTTGTTGACCAGACTTCCATGAAAAGTTCAACATTTTTCGCCAATTCATCTCCCCAAAAAGTTGGCGATCTTTTTTTAGTCATTGACCTCTTTTGCTAGTCAATTGCTACCGCCGCGAAAATTCTTTTTTTACCATACATTCCACAGATAGTTCTTAACTTCTTCGACAATTCATCTCCCAAAAAAAGTTTATGACCTTTTTTTAGTCATTCACCTCTTTTACAACTTTTTAAGGGTCTCCCCACATTATCGTCTTAAATTCGATGACTTTTCTTACCAATTTCTTCTCACTTTCTCACAATTTGTTTTGGTAGGGGGACACTTCTGCTCATAAATTTAATTTTTCCCTCGTCTGGTCACAAAAGGCTGTGAAAACCTCACACGCAATTGCATTTCCTGGCCTTTTTTGGTCTTTCTTCTAAATTTGGGAGGGTCAGACGTATGGCGTGTCCCCCCACTCCTAAAGGTGGGGGTCCTGTAACCCGCGACCCCCCCCCTAGATCGCCGCCCATGAAAGACGTTAAGTGAACTGTAATAATGCAGTGTCAATGACAATTTCACCTTCAAACTATGCAATGTGTACTGTTCTGGCATACAGTTACATGTGTACTGTGAGTAGCGTATGAATTTGAAAACACAGGCTGTTAATGCTAAAACCATACTGTGTTAAAATGTTTTCTTTAGCTGACAGTGTTCAATGTTCACTGTGGAAAAATAGTTGCATATTGCTGATTTTTTTTGTTAAACTTTTTAGTTAGCAACTAAATTTTTTTAGTTAAACTATGGTTTTAACTAAACTATTTTTTAAAGTTAAACTTCTTCCTTAACTAAAACATTTTAGTTAAACTAAAAGTTAGCAACTTTTTAGTTAACTATTGCCCATCACTGATGAAATATGTATATAATTTATAGTAGACAGCTTCCAGTTGTGTATCTTGACGTGCCAATATTTTCTAACTATTAATATTTATAAAATAAAAAAATAAAATAAATTACAATACAAATGATTATTTAATTCCATCACATTTGTACCTTGTTAAGAAATGTCCACTCCGTTACGGAAATAGAAGTAGGCGTAATCAATGTTTGGTTGAATGTATTTTTTGACCAAATGACTAAATAAAATCACTTGAACTAATCATTCACAATAATCAAATAAACAGAAACATTAAAATATTTATGGTGCTGTCCTAAAAATCTGCTCACATCAGAATTATCACATAATGTGTAATAAGTCCACTCCGTTACTATGTTCCGAGAATCGAGCACAAGTTTATGAAGAATGTGTAAAGCAAACTTTAATATGAAACAATCTGCCAAAACAGAAATTTATAAAGAATGTCATATATTGTAAAATAAATAGTATTATACATGTAGATGATAATAATTTATGTTAATAAGACGACTTATCCTAACAGTGGCAAAATTTTAACTACCTCAAGAGCAACATTTATAATAACAAGATAGCGTAATTATCTTAACTATGAAAAAAAATTAATTTAAACAGCCAAGCTTGAGTCTTATTCTCCAGTCAAATCAAAGCCTTGAAATAAAACATGGAAGGTTATCTGCCCAGAAATTCGCTTGCTCCCTCAATGATTTTGTAATGATGTCTTCTAAATGACCTGGAAGTTTCTGGAACTATGTATCACACAGATCCTTCATGGTCAAATTTTGATCCTTTCTGCTCAAGATAGCCTACGCAACGTCAAATTCGCCATCTTCAGAAATATCATCGATTCGAGCAGTATAATGAAATTTGTTTCTCAAACCCTTAAATTCAACGAGCACATAATCACATGATTTCAATATTTTCACGGTGCATAGGCACATAATTGTTCGCTTTATTACTTCTGTCCACAGCATCATCTTCTAGGTTTAGAAAACTATTGTAATCAGATTTTTTACTTTATTATGAACTTCTTTCTTTTTTGTGTGGATATCAGATGTTCTTTTCATATTCCTCAAGTGTAGACTAGAGGAAATGGAGGTCTGTTTTGCTGTTGATTCCGATCAAAGACTGACTAGCATCTGAATTCATTCCGATCAAGGAAGACTCTTTGGTATCAGAATTAGGTCGGATCGATGGCTGAAATAACAAATTAATTTCATAAAGGAAAATAAAAATGTGGAACGAAATTTAGACAAAATGTAACTTACCCGTACTTTTTTATGAATGTATTGTATTCAAAAATATATTTATAAAGCGCCTCCCAATTGATATAAAACTCTATTCAAGTAGGATGAGCCAATTTAATTATTTCACTTTAGATTTTCATTGATCCATATTGAAATCTTGATAAATTTTTCGACTCCGTTACATAATTGTCCGCTGTCCACTCCGTTACATAGCTTTCAAGGATCTTAAATTGTTGACTTATCAAATAACATTTTAATCTCAACCCTTAGCATGATCAGACTATGTATTGTTTTTCCGAGAAATGACCGAAGACAGCTGTATTGTTATTTTATGTATCTACCGAAAATGACACATTAATAAAGAGTTAGCTTTATAAAGGCTAACTAGTGCTCCCAGACGTTATAACGTCTGGGGCTAGTGTACAAGCAACGCGCAACCTGTGGAGTTCAATTCGAAGGAAGTTACGCACCGTTATTGAGGATTGCTTCGTAGAGCGTGTAGACGAGTTCCGCTTGACTGTATCCGTTCGATGCATGGCACTTGTACTGTCCAAGTCGGCTCCTTCCAGCGTCCGCATCGTTCTGCATATCAATGATGAGCGATCCGTTGGTGGCCACATAGAGCGCCTGGCTCTCTAGGATCGGGACTTCGTTGAAGAACCAGGAGAGGGTGACGGCTGTGCTGTCGTCCGTGGTCGTCTGACAGTCGAAGACTTCGACAGAGAAGGGAACCCAGACGCGGCCGCCTGCGATAATCTTCGTCGCCTCTACAGAGTATGTTGTAAAATTCACTGTGAATATTCGAAAGAGGTGGAGGAGGAGGAGGAGGAGGAGGAGGAGGAGGAGGAGGAGGAGGAGGAGGAGGAGGAAAGAGACAAGTAGGAGGAGGAGAAAGTAGAGAAATGTGGAGCAGGAAGAAGAATACGAATAGGAAAAGGTCCAAAAGGAATAAGAAGATGATGATGAAGAAGAAGATGATGATGATGAAGAAGAAGATGATGACGATAACGGTGAAGATGATGAAGATGAAAACGAAGAAGATGATGAAGATCAAAACGAAGAAGATGATGAAGTTGAAGATGACGAATATGATGAAGATGAAGACGACGAAGATGAAGAAAATGGCGGACACCAGGATTTGATGATTATGGTGTTAAAATAGAACACGATTTTAATTGCAGGTCTAATCTTACAGTAAATCTGATATCCTCATAGCTCATATTCGCATTCATTGATAGATTCAGACTGCGCTATATAAATGGCCAGCGAGGCTATATAATTAAGTTACCTAAGACGTTGATGTATCCCTGAGCGAAGGTGTATCCGTAGTCGTTCGTGGCATTGCACTGAATGGAAGCAAGGTCACTGGGGTTACAGGTCTTGCACAGACCGGAAATGGTCAGCGTCTTCCGATCAGCGGTCAGGCTGTACTTCGGTGGAAGTGAATCAGCTGTCGACGACAAAGTAGGACAAAACCGTCACATGAAGATTTGATACTTGTTATAATAGTCTAATACCCGTAGAGTCACCATGCATATGACTGGGTACCTTCACATCTTCATACCAGGAATAGCTGTTAGTTGGGATCTACGTGGAATCTGGGAAAGTCTGCCATTTTTAGGTCTTTTTCCAGCTATTCATAATTTTCTTACAAAGTTTATAACAACACCAACGAGCAAGTTCTTGGATTGCACCAAATAATAGTAATAATAGTAATAGCAATACTCATGATATTATAATAGTAATAATAATATGATAATAATAATAACAACAGCAATAATAACTTTAATTTCAAAATACTACTACAACAACAACTACTACTACTACTACTACTACTACTACTACTACTACTACTACTACTACTACTACTACTACTACTACTACAATTACTGCTGCTGCTGCTGCTGCTGCTGCTGCTGCTACTGCTGCTACGACAACAACTAATAATAATAATAATAATAACAACAACAACTACGACAACAGTAAGAAGAAGAAAAAGAAGAAAAAGAAAAAAAGAAGAATGGTAATAACAATAAACAATTATAAGAAATTATTATTGATAATAGCAATAATTAATAACAACAATAAATAAAAAGAATAACAATAGTAGTTGTAGCAGTAGTAGCAGTAGTAGTGTAACGACGGTCTAACCCTCGTTACTAGAATTATCTAGCGGCAGTTTGTATTGCCTTGTGTCCGTTGATAATACAGTTTGATTATATAGCGCCTAAGTCGTATTGCCGTTTCAACTAGCTTCGCGTCTGTTATTCGCGCGCTTTGCCTACGTCACATAATAGGTTGCTAAGGGGTGAACCGCTCGACGGCCGAGGGTAGCTTCAAAGGGAGACCGCCGCACAGACCTAGCGATACAGAGAGACAGAGTCGACGGGTAAAACGCGCATAGATGTAGGTTCTAAGGAATTTCGATATGCCGCCTTAGCGATAGTTAGAGGGACATCGGCACGGCCAACCGCGCGACGGCGTAGGTCAGGCAGACGGTCGAGGCCGATCAAAGGATTATACCGTCTTTGCGGGTGAGCCCAGCCGCACAGAAATTGGAGGGGGGTTTGACTTGAAAGGGGAGCGTAGTTCATGTGAGTGCAATTTCGTGAGCGGTCTCTTTCAAGTCGAATTGGAGAATCTAAAAATAACTCGGTGACATCCGTCCAAATTGCGGAGGGGTTGAGGCCCTTAGCAACGGCTTTACTATATAAGATTTCGGTCTGAATTTCTCAAAAACACTTGTATTTCGAATGCCAAGAAGAAGGTCGTTAGGTTGCGTGTGTGTTTGGCACACAGAATTTCTTGATATT